>CM042693.1:229138387-230338387 GCA_023614405.1 Avena insularis
GCGCTGCAGAGATTGGTTGGCTGCCGCAGCTTTCGGATCCGGAACCGTGAGGTCCCTTCATCCGAAGGTGGATCGACAGATCGGAGTTGCAATGCTGCTCTGTAGAACTCATCTGTTGATGGTGACGCATGTAGCACGAGGTGTGGAGCCCACGGCGGGCCTGATTGACGAACGGGCACCCGCCAGGAGGCGGAGGTGCCGCTTGTCCCACCCGGAAGCGAAGCTCCCGAACAGAATTTCGAGTCCGTTGCCTACGGGCTCGAAATCCTTCATGGTATCCGGCGAGTGGGCGGTGAAGTCGAAAGCGCCGAAGAGGAGGTGATTCTCTGTCGCCGCGGAGTTATAGATCGATCGGGTCGGAACCGTCATGACCGCACAATCAGCAGCCCCAATTCCCACAGACGGCGCCAATTGACGAGGTTTAATCTCGTCAATGCCCATTGTTATGGACTTGGGTTTTGGAGAAGATGGGGATGCTGGAGATCGTGGCACGGTTAACAGACAAGCAACCAGGGGACATGAGATTTACCCAGGTTCAGGCCCCCGGAGGGAAAACCCTACTCCTGCTTGTCTGCTCTTTGATTACGGCGGAACCGAAGGTTACAGGGTGCGCAGATTCGATCTGGCGTGGATGCGTGTGCGAAAGTATGAGTCTTGTCCATCTAGGACGTACCCTCCTAGCCTTTATATAGATTTAGGCAGGTCCCGGGTGTAGTCCTAGTCGGTTACAAGTTCTAGGGTTTTACCCCTTTGAATTTCCTATCTCCGCTAGTCTTGCTCTCCAAGGATTCGAAGGCGTCATAGGCCTTGGCCACCCGAAAATCTTCATGGGCCAGCGTATATCTGCTGTGGGCCTTCCTTGGGCTGGACCAGGTATGCTGAAGTCACGTACCCGTAGGGTATAACCATGTCACCGTTCGCCCACGTGCACCCCATAACCTTGGCAACAACGACGCCTAAGCGCCACCGCCTCCTGCTCCAACTCCGGCGACGCCCCCTGGTATTTTCTGACCTGCCCTCTCCCTCTAGATGATACGCGTTTGACCAGTGACCTCGTGCGCATCTAACGCAAGCGTTTTTTTGCCTTGGTTTGACCGTAGCTTCGCCAACAACGACGGCCCGAGCACACCGTCGTCAGCAACATCTCTGATGAGCGATTCAGCCTAACCTCGTGTGCCCCTTCATCAACCACGAATACCTTGAGCTTCACCACACCCCTACGAACACGGTGAGACCCTTCACCCTCTTCCTCGCTTCCTATAATCGCTGGGACGTTGCTGACAGAGCGCCGCCGCCGCGCATTCGTCACCAGCGTCGCCCATCTATGGTTGGCGTGCTATGAGCCGTTGGATGATGATCCGATGGACGCGATAGATTAACTTAAACGAACCGTTATGCTTGATCTATGCCGCATGATCCTAGTTAGATCCAACGCCCCACGTTGCTCGATCCATGCGGACCGGTATCGTTCAGTAATATTAAGACACGTGGCTAGTCTGTGTTTTAAAAACAGAAAATAGATCTATTAGATGTTAGAATTTAAAAAATTCATAACTTCAGATCCCAACTTCCAAAATTTGCAAATTTTATATCACTGGATTCAGAAAACTATAACCTTTCCAACCATGCCATTTGTTTAGTGTTTTGCTTCTGTAAAAGTAGATGTTATAAAATTTATTCTAAACATGATTTTAGGTAAAATCTTTTGCAAATAGGTTGCTTTGAACCTACTGACCATAAAAACCAACTTTTGGATTTAAAAGTATATTTTGTGACACTAAGGAATTATTCCTTGAATAAAAGCATTTCTAGAAAAACAAAAATTGTTGACTATGTTTTAAAAATGTTTTTGAGTAAAACCTTTTGCAAATGGTTTGATTTAAAATCCCTGACCCTAAACACTAAGTTTTGGATTTAAAAATATATTTGATTAACCCTAAAGAATTATTACTTTGATTAAAGGAATTTATAGTAAAATAAAATGATTATTTGATTTAAAAATGATTTTAGGTGAAACCTTTTGTAAATGGATTTGTTTTAAAACACTTTGACCATAAACATTAATATTGGTGTTTAAAAACATTTTGGCTAACACTAGAAATTATTACTTGATTTAAATCACTTCTAGCAAAACAAAAATGATTTAAATGGCCTATTTGCACTAACTTGTCTTTAAATGGTTTTGCCACTTTTATAAATGACCAATAGGTGTTTTAAAATGTTTATAACTTGTTAGAAACCATTTTTCCAATAAAACAATCTTTTGCATGCATGCTTGCATGCATTGTTTTGTTTTCTTTATTCGATGTAGTGAATTGTTTGAATGCTAGATTGAATTTGTTCCTTGATTGAATTGTAGTGAACTTTGAAGAGTGTGACAATTGCAATATCAAGGAGTGAATCTATATTCTCTACTAAAAAGGCAAGGTATGCTATGCCTTGGGAAATCCTAGTAGATGATGCCTTAGTATAATTTCTCCTAAGTTAAGATTCTTGCTACTAGAATGCTTAGTTTCGCTAGTAGAAAACCAGGGTGGATTATATTCATGCTATGAAATATTTCTAAGTCAATGACTTGTGTTTTGTATAATAAAACAACTATGTGAATGAAACATCTAGGTGGAATGGTGAGAATGGATTTATGTTGAGTGGTTACACAGGGCTAGTAAACTGGCGAAAACTTGTGTATCACACTTGTGGAAAGCCACCCAGGAACAAAGAGATTTGAGATGTCAAATGTTGAGAAGCTTCAAGTGCAGCCACATGGCATTATGGGCTCTGCCTGGATCATATAGGTTGCAATAACTTAGCCAGATGGCAGTTGGTGGTAGGGGGTGATAGGTTTGGGAACGCGTCCATTTTGGTCTAAGAGAAGTCTTCTGAAAGATCTTGTCTCGATGCATGTCGAGTCTTGTGGGAAAAGTGCACCACCTCTCGAGAGTGTAAAATCTAAGTACTTAGCCGTGTACCCGGCAATGGAAAATTTAAGCATCAAGACATGGAAGCTATCAAGGATCTCCTCATCCCAATTTCTAATTTAAGAACTTATGGTTGAATAAGGGTTAAAGGATCACCAATTTCTATTGGTAGATGCCTTGGGTGATTTTGACAAATAAAAACTTAGTGTTTTCAAATGATAAGGAAAATCTATTTTGAGCAAAGCAAGCCTAAGCTCCACTTAGACAAATGCATATAGATGATAGATACCACTATCCTACCATAGTATCACTTGCCAATACAATTCAAATGTATTGACCCTTGTGGATGTAACTTATTATGTTGCAGGTTTGTTTGATGTTAGTGAAGTGTGTTGATTAGGATTACAAGTCTACAACCAACATGATTGCCTGTGGCACTTTGAAGATGAAGGACTCCATGCTATATAGTTATTTTTGCTGCATTGTAATTATATAGCCAAATGAGCTATGTAAGATGTAATGAACTACTTTATTCCTGGTTATGAAGTTGTATTATGACCTTTGTTTCTTGATATTACATCTTAACTGTGGATCAGAGCACTGTGTTGCCTGTAGGATTGTAACACTAGGATTGGACAAAACCCCATAGAAAAATAGGAATTTTATTTGTTCAAAACTTATTACAAACAATCTTGTAAACTCCCTCCTCAACCCTTTTGGTTTTGATTCTACATCTCTTCCTTTTCAAACTTGATGGACAAAGACTTCACCATGAGCAAGGACTTCAACATCACCAATGACTTCAACTTTAGTTTCACCAAGGACTTCAATTTTGACATCATTAAGGACTACAAGTGATACAAGAATTTTACTCAAGACTTGAAGACTAAGGAAACACAACTTAGAAGGAACCATCATCACCTTTGAATTTTTGTGACCAAGATGCAAGAAGTTTTCCAAGGAAACCATGATCTCATTCAAGAAGAAACAACTAAGAAGAAGGAAATGATCTCAAGTGAACCATATAGTTGGACCACCATAGTAGTGTTTAGTTTAGATCTTATATTGATCACACCAACTTATGTGGTGTAGAAAAAAAAATATTTTGTTGCCTAAAAAATGCTTGAATCTTGTTGTTTGAGTGGAATGTTTGATTGTGATTGCTTGCACATTGCTTGTGTGAATTGTTGTGTGTGAGTAGAATTCTTCCTCTAGAAATATTTTGCCTATTCTAATCCCAATCCAGCAAACAGATGACTTCTCCAAGAGACTCCAACATCAAGAATGGTGACAACAACAACCAAGAGATGCACATGTGAGAACAAATTCTAGAAACCCAAGCCCAGTTGAATCAAGTGACAACTCAGTTTTTAGCCAACAACAATGAGTTAGACCCAACCATGCAAAAGTTTTTGGAAATCCAATCCCAATTGTTGCGAAGGATGACCAATCAAATGATCAACATGAGAGACAACCTTTCTCAAGGGGATTGTGACAACAAGGATATCAAGGATGCTATTATGGAAGGAACTCAAGCTTGCAATATTTATGGAGACATAGAACACACTTGTGAAGACCAATGCCCTAATTGTGAAGACAAGCATTGTCAACACCCGAATTTTTAATCCCAGATGCCTGTTATGCGTTACATCGCAATCCCAGGATTACCATTTTTGCGAGACATAACAGATTTGGATATCACAGTACATCATCCATTACAAACCATACATAAGGTCTTACACAAATAAGGATCTCATGATCCAGTTCTTAATACAACTCAAGTAGCGGAATAACGTAATAATAAAGGTAGCGTAGGCGAAGCTCCATCTTCGGGGTCACAGGCAATGTTGATGATGGGAGATGATCCTAGTTGTCGTAACCTTCCTAGGGTCCATCATCCTGGTAGTCCTCTTCATAGTCTGGCCACGGGAATAGCTAGGGAAAAAGCCATGAGTACTCTTTAAATACTGTTAAGGTTTTTTTGTAGTAGGACACTAAACTCTAGGGTTGTTTTGCAAAAAGCCAGATTTACCTCTACTAAGTTCAGAAGCAAGAAACTAGTTGAAATTTTATAACACCTAAGTGGGAACTTGAATTTCATATCACAACTCTGTTGTGGTCAAGTCAAAATCTCAATTCATTTCATAAGTCATTTTGAAAACATCGAACGGGGGAATAGTATGGCCACTCCAACTGTCCATAACCGCGGACGCGGCTATTTGAATAGTTTGACACTCTACAAAGATTGTACACTTTCACCGCAACATTCGATACATCCGTCAGGAACAAATCCTGAATTCACCATACTCAGTATGCGGATAATCAATCCTAACCTTTCGATTACACGCCCTAGTATAGGAACCTCTCCTGTGAGTTTGGTCTCCCAACCATGACCAACTGTCATCTTGGGTACTGCACGGGTGGACAATCTTCACAAGGTAGCCTCAGCTCAGACCTTGGTTGTGAGGGAACCCATACTAAGGTATATAAGTTTCCAGTCAAGCCCTACCCAATTTTCAGGTATTATGGTTGTACGGTAAAATTGGAATGGTATCGCATCCAGACAACCATCAGTTTGAATAAGCGCTAAGGCTCATGCCTCAACATTTTCATCATCAAAATCATCTGGTGTTTGGAAACACATGTCCAAACATTTCAGTAGAATGACTCATCATTCCAAGGTTTTCATGACCATTTTCACCAGGTATTCCCATCTAAAGTTCATTAAGTTTTATGCTTAGCACTAGCATCTACAAGTGGGGTAAGTACTAATGAGGGGTGGTAAACAAGTGGTGATTAATTAAGTTCAATCTCATGCCTTAGGATGACATCAAGATTATCCAGCTTAGGCCAATTTTAATGGTCTTTATGCAACCTTCAATTATCTTTCTAGAATCTACAAGTCACATAAGTAAACTCTAAAAGAAAGCTCTGATAAAGACATAAAGTATAAAGCTTGCAAGTAAAACTAGGATTGGGTTATCAAGTGGGTATGATCACATATGCTTAAGGCCTCTAGTTGGCATGGTAACAAGCAAGTATTAGCTTGCATAGGTCAACTTGATTAGTAAGGCTTTCCTTGAGCAGACCAGTGGTTGAAGTTCTCCTCGGCTTCTTCTTCGTAGTATCCTCCTTCCTCCTCATATCCTTGGTCGGAACTAGCATCTATAAATAAATACAAGGTACACAATCACCAAACAATACTGAACTATTTTCAATCATCACACAAAGGTGCACTATAGATGATCTAGCATCATCACCTATATTATAAGATTAAAGCATTTGCCTTATTTATTTTAATTTGAGAAAAGTAATTTCTTCTCATTGAAAAACTACTTAAGATGTAATATTCTCCAACTCAAACATGGGATCATGTTGACACATGTCATCACCACATATTTCAGTACATGGGAATGTTATTTAATGTGGTGTCACAATTTAATAAGGTTTAACCCTTTTATTTTAAATAACTAAAGTGACTAGAAATGCCTATGTGGCATTCTTTTATTACTTGAACATTATTTATGTAAGTAAACCCATACATTTTTATATATTCTGAAAGGTATGATCAAATGTGATTTTTGAGAGTTAGAATCAACTCAAAAGCTATTATGGTTGAAGTTTGAAAAATGTTTGAATGCAGAAAAGCTTCTGACTTTTTATTTTTACCAAGGTTGATCTACAGATCCAAATGATTTGAATCCAACGGGCTTGGATTAAGCATTGCAGTACCTTTATAACAAAATTGGTTTGATGCAATTTGGTTCACTGAATCGATCTGGGTTGATTTTTGAAACTAGGTACAGAAGTGAGTTTGAATTAAAATAGAAAATCTAAATTCAAATGGTTGGGCTGCGCGGGAGATGCTAATGGGCAGGCCCAGTGTCACTCCGCAGTGTGGGGCTCAGCTGACAGGGGTGTTCCACCCGTCAGTGGCTCATAACATGTGAAGCGGTACGGGGCGATGTGGTGTGTTGGATTAGAAGGGCGATCAACGGCTGAGGGTCGTCGTCGACGATGAACATGTCACCGGCGAGCTCGAACCCTAGCGGCTTAGTTGGGGTCGTGGGAGGCTCACCGGGGCTCAGGAGAGGGTCGGCGATGGGGGCGAATGACGAAGTCGACGACGGCGATTCTCCTGGCACCGGCAGCTCCTCCTGGGGCGTGTCCAATTGACGGCGCCTCTCCTCCTCTGCAGCGGCGAACTCCGGTGAAATTATGGCCACCTGGTGCTCGCCTTGCTCCGGGGAAGGGTGTGGGATGTTTCTGAGGGAGAGGGGAACGAACTGGTGTGAATAAATCGAGTGGGGGAGGCCTCTATTTGTAGTGGCGAGAGGGGACCGACGGGCGCGAGCTGGGCCTGTCGTGGTCGACGGCACAGGCAGCTATCGGCATGGGCGACGGTAGGGGCGGTGCTGTGCTCCCTGGCGAAGCTCAACGGTATGGTGGGGAGGTGTGGGGCGGTGCTGATCGGTCAGAACACTTCAACGCTCTGAGCAGGTCCGACGGAGGTTTTGATGGCGCACAGCGTGCATGGTCCGCGCGGCGGCAAAAGGGCGTGTCTGCGGGGTTGCTGGGGTGGTGGTGATCACGCGTGCACGCGGCAAGGGCGGCGCGCGGTCTGTGGGCGTGTGTCGAGGGTGACGCTCTAGCGCACTCTCGGCATGCTCTCATAGAAGTTTGGCATGGCTTGGGCGTGTGGTCCAGTGGCTGGCAGGGTTCAAGCGCTGAACAGGGGGTGGCCGTGGACGGTGGCGTGCGTCCTAGACATGGTGTTTAGGCTTGGTGCTTGCTCTAGCTAGCTAGCCATGGTTGCCTGGCAAGGGTTCCTTCGGGTTGGCATGGCATGGTGCGATGGGTAGGGGCTAGGGGTGGTCAAGTCACTGGTTGACACTGGGGGAGACAAGTGTGATCAATGGTGAATAATGCTTAGCCAAATTACTGCTCAAAACAGTGATGTTTGGCCAATTTGATTTTCTGTCTCCAAGTGTTTGATGAAATGGCCACAAGAAATTTATTTTTGAATTTTGAAAAGATTGCTAGGCATGTGTTGAGGATTCTGTGGGTGCTTGGGTTTTGAAAATTGAGCTTGTTTGAGTGGTTTTTGAAATAGTGGGATCTTCCCATATGAGATAGATTCAATTTTAAACTATCATTTACACTTAGCATTCAAATGTTTTTGGATGATCACAAAGTGGGCCTTGGTACCTTATTATGAGTACTATCAAGGGGTGCAAATATCCATACATGTTTCTGTTGAGTTTTGAAAATTAGAGATAGCCAAAGTAGGCATGGGAGTTAATTTGGCCAAAGTGACCATTCACTTAATTTATTCATTTTGAGTTGTTTGTCTTTGGGAAAAGTTTGGGGATTGATTAGATGAGGTTTATTTAACCTAAGAATCATTTTACAAGCAAAGAAACACAGAACCATGGAAATTCAAAAGAATCCAAAACTTAATACACACACATATGAATGCTTTAATATTTTTAGTTGGAAAAGTTTTTGTTAACCCTAATTTTGATGATTAGAGTTTGATGATCCAAGTTTAATGTTTTTGGGATGTTACAAACCTTCCCCCCTTAAACAAAATCTCGTCCCGAGATTTGGAAAAGGATGAAAAAGATTACCTAGGATTTGAAGAGATCGGGAAACTCCGTCCTGATGTGATCTTCGTGCTCCCAGGTAGCTTCTTCTGTGTGGTTGCTCCATTGAATCTTGAGGAACTTGATGATTCGGGTTCTAGTAGTTCTGAAATCTTCTTCCAAAATACGGATGGGTACTTCGGGATAGGTCAGGTCATCATTGATCTCTATGGTCCGCTGATCAATGTTCTTGAACACTTCCGTCTTCTCCGGAACTTCGAGGCACTTGTGAAGTAATGAGATATGGAACACATTGTGCACGGCTGACATCTCTTCGGGTAGTTCCAATTGATATGATACTTCTCCTCGATGGTTCAGAATCTTGAAGGGGCCGATATATCTAGGGGCTAACTTTCCTTTCAGTTGGGAACGCTGCATTCCCTTCAATGGCGACACTTTCAGATACACAGAATCTCCTATGTTGAAGGCGAGGTCTCGACGTCTCTTGTCGACGTAACTCTTCTGTCTGGACTAGGCGGTCTTGAGGTGCTCACGAATCTTGTGAACCTTCTCTTATGCTTCTCATAGGATGTCGGGTCCGAAAATCTGACTCTCTCCTACTTCCGACCAGTTGAAAGGGGTGCGACACTTCCTTCCGTACATGAATTCAAATGGGGCCATTTGCAAACTAGCTTGATAACAGTTGTTGTATGAAAATTCTGCGAACGGCAGACGGTCTTCCCATTTATATCCATACTATGACACACATGCTCTCAACATGTCTTCGAGTATTTGATTTACTCGCTCCGTTTGTCCGTCAGTCCGAGGGTGATAAGCTGCACTGAAATCTAGTCGGGTTCCTAAACCTTCTTGGACTTTCTTCCAGAATCTCGAGGTAAACTGAGTTCCTCGATCTGATACGATGTTCATGGGGACTCCATGCAAACTGACGATTCTAGCGATGTATAACTCCACTAGCTTCGAACTCTGATATGTTGTCTTGACTGGTAAGAAATGAGCGACTTTGGACAATCTGTCCACTATGACCCAGATAGAGTCATTTCCCCTACTAGAAGTAGGTAATCCGGTGATAAAGTCCATTCCAACATAATCCCATTTCCATTCCGGAATCTGCAATGGTTGCAACAATCCAGCGGGTCTTTGATGTCCCGCCTTGACTCGCTGACATATATCACACTTGGCGATATAGCTTCCGATTTCTCTCTTCATCTTATGCCACCAAAATTGTTCTTTCAAATCTTGATACATCTTCGTTCCTCCGGGGTGGATAGAATAAAGAGTATCATGAGCTTCCTTCAGAATAACTTCTTTCAACTCAGAATCTACTGGTACACAAAGGCGTACTTTGTACCACAGAACTCCTTCTTCGTCTTCAGTGAATCCGGGTACTTTGCCTGTACCGATACGACGCTTGATTCCGTCGATACTAGCATTTCCTTTTTGCGCCTCCTTGATCTGGCTGATCAAAGTGGGTTGAAGTTCTATGCTAGCCAAAAATCCTTCACTCACTAATTCCATTCGAAAATCTTCCATCTCCTTGTGCAAGCTTGGTTGCTCCATAAAAATCATGGAGTTCAAGCGTCACGGCAATCTGCTAAGGGCATCTGCTACCACGTTGGCTTTACCGGGGTGATAGTGAATGTCTAGATCATAATCCTTGATTAGCTCAATCCATCTTCTCTGCCTCATATTCAGCTCCTTCTGAGTGAATATATACTTCAGGCTCTTGTGATCCGAATAAATCTCACAACGGTTTCCCATCAGGTAATGCATCCATGTCTTTAGGGCTAGAACTACAGCTGCGAGCTTGAGGTCATGGGTTGGATAGTTCTGCTCATGTTGTTTCAGTTGTCGAGATAGATAAGATATAACTTTGCCTTCTTGCATTAGCACACATCCGAGACCGATCTTGGATGCATCACAATACACGTCGAAGGGCTTCGTGATATTCGGCATGATTAAGATTGTGGCTAAAATCAATCTCCTCTTGAGTTCATGAAAACTCGCTTTACATTTGTCCGTACATTCAAACTTCTTGTCCTTCTTCAGCAATTGGGTCATGGGTCTGGCGTTACTCGATAATGCTTCTACGAACTTGCGGTAGTATCCCGCCAATCCGAGAAATGCACGAACTTGGGTTTGAGTGGTTTGGGCTTGCCAATCTTCGACATCTTTCACCTTTGCAGGGTCAACGGCAATTCCTCCAGCTGATACAATGTGGCCGAGGAATCCTACCTCCTGTAACCAGAATTCACATTTGCTAAACTTGGCATACAACTGATGCTCTCTAAGGGTTCCAAGAATGGTCCTTAGGTGTAGCTTATGTTCTTCTTCTGATTTGGAATAAATCAGAATGTCATCGATGAAAACAACGACAAACTTATCCAAGAAGTCCATAAAAATATTATTCATGAGATTCATGAAATAAGCGGGGGCATTGGTTAATCCAAAATACATGACAGTATACTCGTATAATCCATATCTGGTGGTAAAGTCATTCTTTGGAATATCCTCTACGCGAATCTTGAGTTGATGATAGCCAGTTCTAAGATCAATCTTAGAAAACACTTTGGCACCGGTCAACTGATCAAACAAATCTTCTATCTTGGGCAATGGGTACTTGTTCTTGATAGTGACATCATTCAACTTCCGATAATCCGTACACAAACGATTACCTCCATCTTTCTTGTCCACGAACAAAACAGGTGATCTCCATGGTGACGCACTTGGTTGAATCGATCCAATTTCCAACATGGCATCTAGTTGCTTCTTCAGTTCTGCTAGTTCAGACGGGTTCATACTATATGGTCTCTGGGCTATGGGTCCTGTTCCGGGGATTAGCTCGATGATAAACTCGATATCCCGATATGGGGGCATACTGGGCAAAACATCTGGAAATATGTCGGGGTATTCATAGACTATCCGGACTTGGTCAATGGTAGGTTGGGCTATACTCTTGTTGCACTTGAATTGACGAGGTAAGGTTTCAGATATATGCTCGACTGATATTTCGGCTGTACTGGTCATGGTTATGGCTTTGTTGGCACAGTCAATTAATCCTTTATGTTTGGACATCCAATCCATTCCTAGTACTACTTCCAAACCTTTAGTTCCGAGTACTATCAGATTAGCATATATTTTCCATGGATTCGGATAGGGACGGCTTTGCAAATTTGCCTAGCTTTGGTGGTTGAACCGGGGATTTGAACAATCATAACATGCTTCAGTTTGGCTGGTTGAATCTTACTAGTGCATGCAAATTCTTCGGTGACAAATGAGTGCGATGAACCAGAATCAAACAACACTCTAGCAAGTACTGAATTAACAGAAAACATACCCAGCACGACGTCTGGTGCTTCCTGGGCTTCTTCAGCATGCATGAGAAAAAGATGGCCGTTGCGGTTGAGAGAGTTCCCTGGGGCAAACCTTCTTCCGAGCTGAACACGACGCTGCTGCTGAGATGGGGCATTTGCATTGGGGGCTGCGGCATTCTTCTAGGGGCACTCATTGGAGTAGTGACCCTTATTTCCACAGTCATAACAAGTCACTTGTGAGTTGTCCTTTGCTTCAATAGGCACATATTGCTTCCAGTACTCGGGGCAGTGTTGGTGTTGGCGGCAACATTGTTGTTGTTGAACTTGGGTGGTGCACGGTTGAAATTGCCAGAGTTGCCGGGTTTGTTGTGATTTCCTCCGGGCCTTGGGTTTCCACGGTTGGGATAGGTCGGACGGTTCATCGAGGGTCTGTTGGTTCTCGGGGAAAATCCTGGAGATGGGTTGGGGCGATACTTTGGGGTATGATGATTTCCTGGCTGATGCATGATGCGACGCTTGTGGTTCTCATTGGCTTGGTTGATCTTTCCTTTCATCTGGAGGGCAGAGTCGACAAGGGCTTCAATATCAGCAAAGGGGATATTGACCAACACCGTCTGCATCTCATCGTGCAGACCATTCAAGAATCTTTCTTTCTTGTTGGCTTCAGTGTCGATCTCATCTGGCGCATACCTAGCTAACGACAAGAATTTGTCACGGTATTCCACTAAGGTCATCCTTCCTTGCTTCAGTTCTTTGAACTCATCTCTCATTCTCTTGATCAAACCCGGTGGCACATGGGTTCTGCTGAACTTGACCTTGAATTCCTCCCAGGTCATCATCTGTCCTCCGATCATTGCACGAAGGCTGTTCCACCATGCTCTTTAATCTCCGGCTAGATAGTGGGTGGCAAACAGAACATTCTCGTTAGCTTCCACTCCGGCGACTTCCAGGTTGTTTTCCATGGTTTGCAGCTAATCATCTGCGTCTAAGGGCTCTTCCAACTTAGTGAAAACATGTGGGTTGGTGTTCTGGAAATTCTTGAGCTTAGATCCATGGTTGTCCTGATTTCCTTGGCCTTGATTGTTGTGGGCCAGCTGAGCTATCTGCTGAAGGGTGGCTAGGTTGGATTGACGTTCGGCTCTTTCAGCTTCGCGGTCAGAAACCAACATTTGCAAGATCTGCAACATCCGGTCCGGAGGCATCTGAAGATTGAGATAGATCATGAGAAAAGAGGGAAATTTCTAAGGTTCAGGTACTTTGGAAAGTTTTTAAAGTTTGACTCAGATTTTCTAGAAACTTCCTTTTCATTCATTCATTCATAGCACACGATACAAACACACACCACAAAAAAGGAAAACAGATGGTTTTAAGAACCACTCTGGAAACTACGATAAAGTGGGACCGCATACAACTCACTACGCTAGTGCTCAAGTGCTACTACTCCTTGGAGTCAGTGTAATCATCATCCTCATCATCCTCATCGTCATCGATGAAGAAAAAATCATCCTCATCGGTGAAGAAGTCCATGGCCTGATCCTCCAGAAAATCATCATCATCCCTGGGATAGGAGTAGGGGTCTCCACGAAGATCTTCTACGACATTCTCCCTTTCCTCCAACTGCATGTCTCTCTCGTGGATGGTCTCCTCCAAATCCGAGATATGGTGGCGAAGACGAGAAATGATGCGCTCCTTCTTGTCGAGCTGATGGCGGCGAGACTTGCGATCCTTCGTTAGCATGGCGATGGTATGATCCTTCGTCTTGATGATGGCGGACTTGTGGATGGAGTAGTCACGGGCATTGTCCAACTCCTGCCGACGATCATACATCATGAAGCTAAGGTGGTCCAACTGAGTCTTTAGCTTGTGGTGGTATGGGGCTTCCAGCGGTTGTCCCATAGCATCACGCCTTGGAAAGAACTCAAAGCGGGTACCCTTGATCTGGTTGATACTCGGAGCCAGGCTACACAGACGGGCAAGAGCTTACTGCATGGCCCTGGCAAGTCCATCGAGCCAGTTGTTCTCTCTTAATGTGAACTGAATTCCCTCTGCAGTGGGAGGTTCAATCTTTCCTCGGAGACTTGCAACAATTAGCCCACTGCAGATCTTCACCTCCTTGATCATTGAGTTGAGCTCCGAAGAACTCGGGGTGTGGACGCTCCAGAAGTTCCGAAAGCTGGTCCAAATCCCGCTCAAAGATGAGGTCTCCTCCATTCCCCAACTGATAAAATTTGCTCTACTTCACGTCCATCTATAAGAATATAGGATGAGTAAGTTAGTAGAGTGATCAAGTGTGTCAAATTTTAGGTATTTTGCAAGAGTTTTTGAGGAACATGATTTTTTATGAAAGAAACCAAGTGATAAGAATAGGAATAAGTTTTTGTATATATTTGCTTCCTTTGGTTTTGAAACTAAGTTTTTGATTCAAACGTACAGTCTAACTAGGGTCTCCTGTGGTCAGGATGGCTCTGATACCAACTTGTCAACACCCGGATTTTTAATCCTAGATGCCTGTTATGCCATACATCGCAATCCCAGGATTACCATTCTTGCGAGACATAACAGATTTGGATATCACAATACATCATCCATTACAAACCATACATAAGGTCTTACACAAATAAGGATTTCATGATCCAGTTCTTAATACAACTCAAGCAGCGGAATAACGTAATAATAAAGGTAGCATAGCCGAAGCTCCATCTTCGGGGTCACAGGCAATGCTGACAATGGGAGATGATCCTAGTTGTTATAACCTTCCTGGGGTCCATCATCCTGGTACTCCTCTTCTTAGTGTGGCCACGGGAATAGCTAGGGACAAAGCCATGAGTACTCTTTAAGTACTCGCAAACTAATACTAACAAGTTAAGGGGGTTTTTGTAGTAGGACACTAAGCTCTAGGGTTGTTTTGCAAAAATCCAGATTTACCTCTACTAAGTATAGAAGCAAGAAAGTAGTTGAAATTTTATAACACCTAAGTGGGAACTTGAATTTCATATCACAACTCTGTTGTGGTCAAGTCAAAATCTCAATTCATTTCATAAGTCATTTTGAAAACATCTGACGGGGGAACAGTATGGCCACTCCAACTGTCCATAACCGCGGACGCGGCTATTCGAATAGTTTGACACTCTGCAGAGATTGTACACTTTCACCACAACATTCGATACATCCGTTAGGAACAAATCCTGAATTCACCATACTCAGTATGCGGATAATCAATCCTAACCTTTCGATTACACGCCCTCGTATAGGCACCTCTCCTGTGAGTTTGGCCTCCCAACCATGACCAACTGTCATCTTGGGTACTGCACAGGTGGAAAATCTTCACAAGGTAGCCTCAGCTCAGACCTTGGTCGTGAGGGAACCCATACTAAGGTATATAAGTTTCCAGTCAAGCCCTACCCAATTTTTGGGTATTTTGGTTGTACGGTAAAATTGGAACGGTATCGCATCCAGACAACCATCAGTTTTAATAAGGGCTAAGGCTCATGCCTCAATATTTTCATCATCAAAATCATCTAGTGTTCGGAAACACATGTCAAAACATTTCAGTAGAATGACTCATCATTCCAAGGTTTTCATAACCATTTTCACCAGGTATTCCCATCTAAAGTTGATCAAGTTTTATGCTTAGCACTAGCATCTACAAGTGGGGTAAGTACTAATGAGGGGTGGTAAACAAGTGGTGATTAATTAAGTTCAATCTCATGCCTTAGGATGACATCAAGATTATCTAGCTTAGGCCAATTTTAATGCTCTTTATGCAACCTTCAATTATCTTTCTAGAATCTATAAGTCACTTAAGTAAACTCTAAAAGAAAGCTTTGATAAAGAAATAAAGTATAAAGCTTGCAAGTAAAACTAGGATTGGGTTATCAAGTGGGTATGATCACATATGCTTAAGGCCTCTAGTTGGCATGGTAACAAGCAAGTATTAGCTTGCATAGGTCAACTTGATTAGTAAGGCTTGCCTTGAGCAGACCAGTGGTTGAAGTTCTCCTCGGCTTCTTCTTCGTAGTATCCTCCTTCCTCCTCGTATCCTTGGTCGGTACTAGCGTCTATAAATAAATACGAGGTACACAATCACCAAACAATACTTAACTATTTTCAATCATCACACAAAGGTGCACTATAGATGATCTAGCATCATCACCTATATTACAAGATTAAAGCATTTGCCTTATTTATTTTAATTGAGAAAAGTAAATTCTACTCATTGAAAAACTACTTAAGATTTAACTCCAACTCAAACATGGGATCATGTTGACACATTTCATCACCACATATTACAGTACATAGGAATGTGATTTAAAGTGGTGTCACAATTTAATAAGGTTTAACCTTTTTATTTTAAATAACTAAAGTGACTAGAAATGCCTATGTGGCATTCTTTTATTACTTGAACATTATTTTTGTAAGTAAACCCATATGTTTTTATATATTCTGAAAGGTATGATCAAATGTGATTTTTGAGAGTTGGAATCAACTCAAAAGCTATTATGGTTGAAGTTTGAAAAATGTTTGAATGCAAAAAAGCTTCTGACTTGTTATTTTTACCAAGGTTGATCTACAGATCCAAATGATTTGAATCCAACGGGCTTGGATTAAGCATTTCAGTACCTTTATAACAACATTGGTTTCATGCAAAATGGTTCACTGAATCGAGCTGTGTTGATTTTTTAAACTAGGTACAGAATTGAGTTTGAATTAAAATAGAAAATCTAAATTCAAATGGTTGGGCTGCACGGGAGATGCTAATGGGCCGGCCCAGTGTCACTCCGCAGCGTGGAGCTCAGGCAGGGGTTCCACCTGGAGCTCCTCTTTCCTTGAAACACGAGAAGCGATGTGGTGCGTTGGATTAGAAGGGCGATCAACGGCTGAGGGTCGTCGTCGATGATGAACATGTCACCAGCGAGCTCGAACCCTAGCGGCTCAGTGGGGGTCGTGGGAGGCTCACCGGGGCTCAGGAGAGGGTCGGCGATGGGGGCGAATGATGAAGTCGACGATAGCGATTCTCTTGGGAGCGGCAGCTCCTCCTGGGGCGGCTCCAATTGACCGCGCCTCTCCTTCTCTGCAGCGGCAAACTCCGGTGAAATTCTGGCCACCTGGTGCTCGCCTTGCTCCGAGGAAGGGTGTGGGATGTTTCTGTGAGAGGGGGGAACGAACTAGTGTGAAGAAATCAAGCGGGGGAGGCCTCTATTTATAGTGGCGAGAGGGGACCGACGGGCGCGAGCTGGGCTCGTCGTGGTCGATGGCACAAGCAGCTATCGGCGTGGGCGACGGTAGGGGGCAGTGTTGTGCTCCCTGGCGTAGCTGATCGGTCAGAACGCTTCGATGCTCTGAGCGGGTCCGACAGAGGTTTTGGTGGCGCACAGCGCGCGTGGTCCGCGCGGCGGCCAAAGGGCGTGTCTGCGGGGTTGCTGGGGTGGTGGTGATCACGCGTGCATGCGGCAAGGGCGGCACGCGGTCTGTGGGCGTGTGTTGAGGGTGGAGCTCTAGCGCGCTCTCTGCATGCTCTTAGAGAAGTTTGGCATGGCTTGGGCGTGTGCGCAGTGGCTGGCAAGGTTCAAGCGCTGGACAGGGGGTGGCGGTGGACGGTGGCGTGCGTCCTAGACATGGTGTTTAGGATTGGTGCTTGCTCTAGCTAGCTAGCCATGGTGTAACATCCCAAAAATACTAAACTTGGATCATCAATTTCTAATCATCAAAATTAGGGTTAACAAAAACTTTGTTAAATAAAATTATGAATGCATGCATATGTGTATGCATGGATTTTGAATTCTTTTAAAACCACCTTGTTTGTTTGTTTCATTGCTTGTAAAATGTTTCTTAGGTGAAATAAACATCATCTAAAACATTTCCCACACTTTTCCTGAAGACAAGTAAATCAAAACACATATATTAAATGAATGGTCACTTTGACCAATTTAACTCTCATGCCTACTTTGGCTATCTCAAACTTTCAGAACCTAACAGAAACTTTTCTGGATCTTTGCACCCCTTGAATGTACTCATAACAAAGTATCAAGGCCCACTTTGTGATCATCCAGAAACTTTCAAATGCATAGTTTAAATGACAAACTGAATCTTTATCATATGGGAAGATCCCACTTTTTCAAAAACCACTCAAACAAGCTCAACTTTCAAAACCCCAGCATTTGCAGACTCACCAGCACCAATCTAGCAAACCCACAAAAAATCTTTTCAAAATTCAAAACTTGATTTCATGCGGCCATTTCATCAAACAGGTTCCAGACACAAATCAAACAAACATCAAACACTATTGTGAGCAGTGATTCTTGCCTAACTTGTTCCCTAGTTAGCTCACAACCAGCTCATAAGATCATCTAGGAAGATTAGCCAAGCACTAGCACCACTGTGAGCTTGCCATTGCCATCAATGGTGAACAGCCGAGCACACCCTTGCCACCCCATAGTCGACATCAAGCTAGGAGCAGCAGCAAGCCTATCCAGCATGTCTAGGAGGCATCCCACCGTCCACCGCCACTCACTGTCCTAGCCGCGAGCGTTGCCAAGCCACGGACCATGCAGCGACCGCGTGCGCCAGAGCACCACCCTCGACCAGCGCCCACAGACCGCGCGCCGCCCTCACCGCGTGCACACACGATCGCCACCGACCCAGGAGACCGCCAGACATCCCCGTTTGCCGCCCCGTGCCGCACAGCCACCGCCCGCCGTCGAAGACGCCGCCTCTGCCGCGCAGAGCATCACCCGTTCCAGACCAAGCCGCACCGCCCCATGCCTCGAAACCATGTCGTTGAGCATCGCCAGGAGACACCGCACCGTCCCCTACCCTTGCCCATGCCATTAGCCGCCTATAACATCGCCCCCGACGAGCTCACCGTGCGCCCCACGGTCCCCTCGCTCGACTATATATAGAGGCCACCCCCGCTCGATTTCTTCACACCATCTCACTCCCCTCTCCTCACTGATTGTGCCACACCGTTCTCAGAGCAAGGCGAGCACCACCCCGCCGGAATTTCACCGGAGCCCGCCGCCTCTGGAGAAGAAGGGAGCCATCGATTTCGTCCACCCCAGGAGCTGCCGGGACCACCCCTGAGTTCGCCGTCGTCGACTTCGTCGTTCACCCGCCTCGCCGACCCTCGCTCGTACCCCGGTGAGCCCCCAGCACCCCTCACTGGACGCGCTAGGTTTCGTTCTTGCCGGCGCTGTCTCGCGTCGACGATGACTCCCAACCGTTGGATTAGAACTAGATCGAACGATCCACGCTGCCCCATACTGCTTCGCCCAGCCCCGTGTCACTGACGAGAGGGGACACCCACTTAAGCAGCCCGCGGGAGCACTGCTCTTAGCAGGCTGGCCTGTTTACTTTTCCCGCGCAGCCCAGTTATTCAAATTAAACTTTTTCCATTTCAATTCAAACACACTTCTGTACCCAACTTCAAAAATCAACCCATATCGATTCAGTGCACCAAATTGAATGAAACCAATTTTGTTGGAAAGGTCTGTGAATGCTGAATCCAAGCCCGTTGGATTCAAGTCATTTGGATCTATAGATCACCCATGGTAAAAATAACATGGCAGAAGCTTTTCTGCATTCAAAATTTTTTCAAATTTAAACCATAATAGATTTTGAGTTGATTCCAACTCTCAAAAATCACATTTAACCATACCTTTCAGAATATATAAAAATATATAGGTTTACTTGCAGAAATAATGTTCAAGTAATAAAAGAATGCCCCATAGGCATTACTAGCCAATTTAATTAATTAAAATAAAAGGGTAAAACCTTATTAAATTGTGACACCACTTTAAATCACATTCCCATGGACTACAATATGTGGTGATGACATGTGTCAACATGATCCCATATTTGGTTTGGAGAATATTAAATCTTAAGTAGTTTTTCAATGAGTAGAAATTACTTTTCTAAAAATAAAAGGAATTAAACCAAGCTTTAATCTTGTAATGTTAGACATGATGCTAGATCATCTATAGGACCCTTGTGTGTGATGATTGCAAGTAGTTAAGTATAGTTTGGTGATTGTGTACCTCGTATTTATTCATAGACGCTAGTACCGACCAAGGATACGAGGAGGAAGGAGTATACTACGAAGAAGAAGCCGAGGAGAACTTCAACCACTGCTCTGCACAAGGCAAGCTAACACTTGCAAGATACTTTACCTATGCAAGCTGAGACTATACCAATGCAAGCTACCCTTGTAAGATACCCTACTAATGCAACAAACCACTACTTGTTACTATGCCCACCATATGCCTTAAGCATATGTGATCATACCCATTTGATAAACCAATCCTAGTTTTACTTGCAAGCTTCTTACTTTATTTCTTTATCAAAGCTTACTTAGAGTTTACTTAAGTGAATTATAGATACTAGAAAGATTCTGAAGGTTGCATGAAGAGCATAAAATTTGGCCTAAGTTAGAAACCTTGATATCATCCTAAGACATAAGGTTGTACTTAGTTGAAACTCCACTAGTCCACCACCCCTCATTAGTGCCTACCCCCACTTATAGATGCTAGTGATAAGCATAAAACTTGATCAACTTTTAGATGGGAATACTTGGTGGAAAAATGGTTATGAAAACCTTGGAATGATGGATCATTCTATTGAAATGTTTTGGACATGTGTTTCCGAACACCTGATGATTTTGGTGATGAAAATGTTGAGGCATGAGCCTTAACCTTTATAAAATGGATGGTTGTCTGGATGCGATACCATTCCAATTTTATCGTACAACCACAATACCCAAATATTGGGTAGGGCTTGACTGGAAACTTATATCCCTTAGTATTAGTTACCTCACGGCCAAGGTCTGAGCTGAGGCTACCTTGTGAAGATTGTCCACCTGTGCAGTACCCAAGATGACAGTTGGTCATGGTTGGGAGGCCAAACTCACAGGAGAGGTGCTTATACTAGGGCGTGTAATTGAAAGGTTAGGATTGATTATTCGCATACTGAGTATGATAAATTCAGGATTTGTTCCTGACGGATGTATCGAATGTTGTGGTGAAAGTGTACAATCTCTGCAGAGTGTCAAACTATTCGAATAGCGTCATGATTATGGATAGTTGGAGTGGCCATACTGTTCCCCCGTCAGATTTTTCAAAATGACTTGTGAAATGAATTGAGACTTTGACTTGACCACAACAGAGTTGTGATATGAAATACAAGTTCCCACTTAGGAGTTATAAAATTGTGAATAGCTTTAGAACCTAGTAGAGATAAATCTGGCTTTTGCAAAACAACCCTAGAGCCTAGTGTCCTATTATCCAAAAACCCCTTTACCTGTTAGTATTAGTTTGCGAGTACTTAAAGAGTACTCATGGCTTTGTCCCTGGCTATTCCCATGGCCAGACTATGAAGAGGAGTACCTGGAAGATGGACCCCAGGAAGGTTACGACAACTAGGATCATCTCCCATCGTCGATTGCACTGTGACCCGAAGATGGAGCTTACCACGCTACCGTTATTATTACGTATTCCGCTGCTTGAAGTTGTATTAAGAACTGGATCATGAGATCCCTATTTGTGTAAGAACTTATGTATCGTTTGTAATGGATGATGTACTATGGTATCCAATTCTGTTATGTCTCGCAAAAATGGTAATCCTGGGATTGCGATGTATGGCATAACAGACATCTAGGATTGAAAAATCCGGGTGTTGACAAGTTGGTATCAGAGCCATCCTGACCATAGGATACCCTAGTTAGGCTGGACGTTTGAACCCAAGAACTTAGTTTCAAAACCAAAGAAAATAAATATTTACAAAAACTTATTCTTATTCTTATCTCTTTAATTCTTTCCTAAAAATTAATGTTCCTCAAAAACTCTTGCAAAATACATAAAATTTTGACACACTTGATCACCCTGCTTATCTACTCATCCTCTATTTTTATAGATGGACGTGAATTACAGCAAGTTTTACCAACTTGGGAATGGAGGAGACCTTATCTTTGAGAGGGATTTGGACCAGCTTTCAGAACTTCTGGAGCGTCCGCACCCCGAGTTCTTCGGAGCTCAGCTCAATGATCAAGGAGGAGAAGACCTGCAGTGGCTAATTGTTGCAAGTCTCCGAGGAAAGATTGAACCTCCCACTGCGGAGGGAATTCAGTTTACCTTGAGGGAAAACAACTGGCTCGATGGACTTGCCAGAGCAATGCAGGAAGCTCTTTCCCGTCTGTGTGGGCAGAGCATCAATCAGATCAAGGGTACTCGCTTTGAGTTTTGCCCAAGGCGTGATGCAAATGGACAACCACTGGAAGCCCGATACCACCCCGAGATGAAGACCCAATTGGACCACCTTAGCTTCATGATGTATGATCGTCAGCAGGAGTTGGACAACTGCCGTGACTACTGCAACCACAAGTCTGCCATCATCAAGACAAAGGACCAGACCATCGCCATGCTAGCAAGGGATCGCAAGTCTCGCCACCGTCAGCTCGACACGAAGGAGCGCATTATTGCCCATCTTCGCCACCGCATCTCATCTTTGGAGGAGACCATCCACGAGAGAGACATGCAGTTGGAGGAAAGGGAGAATGCAGGAGAGGATCTTCGTGGAGACCCTTACTCCTATCTCAGCAATGATGATGATTTTCTGGAGGATTAGGCCATGGACTTCTTCACCGATGAGGATGATTTCGCCTTCATCGATGATGATGAAGATGATGAAGCCACAGACTCCGAGGAGTAGTAGCACTTGAGAACTAGCGTAGTGAGTAGTATTCGGTCCCATTGTATCGTAGTTTCCAGAATGGTTCTTAAAACCATCTGTATTTCTTTGTTGTGGTGTGTGTTGTACTGTGTGCTATGAATGAATGAATGAAAAAGCAAGTTGCTAGAAAAACCTGAGTCAAACTTTAAAAACTTTTCAAAGACCCAAAACCTTAGAAATTTCCCTCTTTTCTCATTATCGATCTAAATCTTCAGATGCCACGTGGAGGAAGTGGTTCAGCCCCGGACCCGATATTGCAGATCCTGCAACTGTTGACTTTTGACCACGAAGCTGAAAGAGAGGAACGTCAAGCCAACCTAGCCACCCTGCAACAGATAGCCCAGCTAGCCCACAACAATCAAGGCAACGGAAATCAGGACCACCATGGATCTAAGCTCAAGAATTTCCAGAACACCAACCCACCTATTTTCACTAAGTCAGAAGAGCCCCTAGACGCCGATGATTGGCTGCAAACCATGGAAAATAACCTAGAAGTCGCCGGAGTGGAAGCCAACGAGAAAGTCCTGTTCGCCACCCATTATCTAGCCGGAGATGCCAGAGCATGGTGGAACAGTGTTCGCGCAATGACCGGAGGCCAGATGATGACCTGGGAGGAATTCAAGGTCAAGTTTAGCAGAACCCATGTGCCACCAGGTTTGATCAAGAGAATGAGAGACGAGTTAAGAGAGCTGAATCAAGGAAGAATGATTGTAGTGGAACACCGTGACAAATTTTTGTCATTAGCTAGGTATGCCCCGGACGAGATAGACACCGAAGCCAAGAAGAATGAAAGATTTCTAAATGGTCTGCATGACGAGATGAAGACGGTGTTAGTCAATATCCCCTTTGTGGATATTGAAGCCCTTGTCGACTCTGCCATCCAGATGGAAGGAAAGATCAACCAAACCAATGAGAACCGCAAGTGTCGTATGATGCATTAGCCAGGAATCCATCAGACCGCAAAGTACCGCCCCAACCCATCTCCAGGATTTGCCCCAAGAACCAATAGACCCCCGATGAACCGTCCGACCTATCCCAACTGTGGAAACCCTAGACCCAGAGGAAATCACAACAACCCCGACAACTCAAGCAATTTCACCCGTGCCCCACCCAAGTTCAACACCAACAATGCTACCGCCAACACCAACACTGCCCCGAGGACTGGAAGCAATGTTGTGCCTGTAGCAGCCAAGGACAAGTCGCAAGTGACTTGTTATGACTTTGGAAATAAAGACCACTATTCTAACGAGTGCCCCAACAAGAAGAATGCCACAGCCCCCAATGCCAATGCCCCAGCTCAATAGCAGCGTCGTGTTCAGCCCGGAAGAAGATTTGCCCCAGGGAATTCACTCAACCGCAATGGCCGTCTTTTTCTCATGCATGCTGAAGAAGCTCAGGAAGCGCCAGACGTCGTGCTGGGTATGTTTTCTGTTAATTCAGTACTTGCAAGAGTGTTGTTTGATTCTGGTGCATCGCATTCATTTTTCACCGAAGAATTTGCATGCACTAGTAAAATTCAACCAACCAAATTGAAGCATGTGATGATTGTGCAAATTCGCGGATCAACCACCAAGGCTAGGCAAATTTGCAAAGCCGTCCCTATCCGAATCCATGGCATATATTTTTATGCTAATCTGATAGTACTCGGAACTAAAGGTTTGGAAGTAGTACTAGGAATGGATTGGATGTCCAAACATAAAGGATTGATTGACTGTGCCAAGAAATCCATCACCATGACCAGTACAGCCGGAATATCAGTCGAGCATATATCTGAAACCTTACCTCACCAATTTAAATGCAACAAGAGTATAGCCCAACCTACCATTGACCAAGTCCGGATAGTCTGTGAATACCCCGATGTATTTCCAGATGTTTTGCCCGGTATGCCCCCAGATAGGGATATCGAGTTTATCATTGAACTAATCCCCGGAACCGGACCCATAGCCCAGAGACCCTATAGTATGAACCCGTCGGAACTAGAAGAACTGAAGAAGAAACTGGATTCCATGCTAGAAATCGGATTGATTCAACGAAGTGTGTCCCCATGGAGATCACCTGTCTTGTTTGTGGATAAGAAGGATGGAGGTAACCGTTTGTGTACGGATTATCGGAAGTTGAATGATGTCACCATCAAGAACAAGTACCCCTTGCCCAAGATAGAAGATTTGTTTGATCAGTTGACCAGTGCCAAAGTGTTTTCTAAGATTGATCTTAGAACTGGCTATCATCAACTCAAAATTCGTGCATAGGATATTCCAAAGACTGCCTTTACCACCAGATATGGATTGTATGAGTATATCGTCATGTCTTTCGGATTAACCAATGCCCCCGCTTATTTCATGAACCTCATGAATAAGATTTTTATGGACTTGCTGGATAAGTTTGTCGTTGTTTTCATCGATGACATCCTGATTTATTCCAAATCAGAAGAAGAACATGAGATACACCTAAGGACCATTCTTGGAACCCTTAGAGAGCATCAGTTGTATGCCAAGTTTAGCAAATGTGAATTCTGGTTACAGGAGGTAGGATTCCTCGGTCACATTGTATCCGCCGGAGGAATTGCCATTGACCCTGCCAAAGTGAAAGATGTAGAAGATTGGCAAGCCCTAGCCACTCAAACCCAAGTTCGTGCTTTTCTCGGATTGGCGGGATATTACCACAAATTCGTAGAAGGATTCTCGAGTATCGCCAGTCCCATGACCCAATTGCTGAAGAAGGACAAGAAGTTTGAATGGACAGACAAGTGTGAAGCGAGTTTTCAAGAACTCAAAAGGAGATTGATTTCAGCCCCAATCTTGATCATGGCGGATATCACGAAGCCCTTCGATGTGTATTGTGACACATCCAAGATTGGTCTCGGATGTGTGCTAATGCAAGAAGGCAAAGTTATATCTTATCTATCTCGACAATTGAAGCAACATGAGAAAAACTACCCAACCCATGACCTCGAACTCGCAGCCGTAGTCCTAGCCCTGAAGACATGGAGACATTACCTGATGGGAAATTGTTGTGAGATTTATTCAGATCACAAGAGCCTAAAGTATATATTCACTCAGAAGGAGCTGAATATGAGGCAGAGAAGATGGATTGAGCTAATCAAGGATTATGACCTGGACATTCACTATCACCCTGGTAAAGCTAACGTGGTAGCCGATGCCCTTAGAAGATTGCCGTGCCGCTTGAACTCCATGATTTTGAAGGAGCAACCAAGTTTGCACAAGGAGATGGAAGATTTTCGAATGGAATTAGTAAGTGAAGGATTTTTGGCTAGCATAGAACTCCAGCCCACTTTGATCAGTCAGATTAAGGAGGCGCAGAAGGAAAATGCTAGTATCGACGGAATCAAGCGTCGTATCGGTATAGGCAAAGTTCCCGGATTCACCGAGGATGAAGGAGTGTTGTGGTACAAAGGACGCCTTTGTGTACCAGCAGATTCTGAGTTGAAAGAAGTTATTTTGAAGGAGGCTCATGATACTCTTTATTCTATCCATCCCGAAGGAACTAAGATGTATCAAGATTTGAAAGAGCAATTTTGGTGGCATAAGATGAAGAGAGAAATCGGAAGCTATATCGCCAAGTGTTATATATGTCAACGAGTCAAGGCAGGACATGAAAGACCTGCTGGATTGTTGCAACCTTTGGAGATTCCGGAATGGGAATGGGATTCTGTAGGAATGGACTTTATCACTAGACTACCTACTTCTAGTAGGGGAAATGACTCTATCTGGGTCATAGTGGACAGATTGTCCAAAGTCGCCCATTTCTTGCCCGTCAAGACCACATATCAGAGTTCGAAGCTAGCGGAGTTGTACATCGCTAGAATCGTCAGTTTGCATGGAGTCCCCAAGAACATAGTATCGGATCGAGGAACTCAGTTTACCTCGAGATTCTGGGAGAAAGTTCAAGAAGGTTTAGGAACCCGCCTAGATTTCAGTACCGCGTATCACCCTCAGACCGATGGACAAACGGAGCGAGTAAATCAAATACTCGAAGATATGCTGAGAGCATGCGTGTTAGAATATGGATCCAAGTGGGAAGACTGTTTGCCGTTCGCAGAATTTTCTAACAACAATAGTTATCAAGCCAGTCTGCAAATGGCCCCATTTGAATTCATGTACGGAAGAAAGTGTCGCACCCCTTTGAACTGGTCGGAAGTAGGAGAGAGTCAGATTTTTGGACCCGACATCCTCCGAGAAGCAGAAGAGAAGGTTCACAAGATTTGTGAGCACCTCAAGACCGCCCAATCCCGACAGAAGAGTTACACCGACAAGAGACGTCGAGACCTCGCCTTCAATATAGGAGATTTTGTTTATCTGAAAGTGTCACCATTGAAGGGAATGCAGCGTTTCCAACTCAAAGGAAAGTTAGCCCCCAGATATATCGGACCTTTCAAAATTCTGAACCGTCGAGGAGAAGTATCGTATCAACTGGAACTACCTGAAGAGATGTTAGCTGTGCACAATGTGTTCCATATCTCGTTACTTCGCAAATGTCTCGAAGTCCCCGAGAAGACCGAAGTGTTCAAAAATATCGATCATCGGACCATAGAGATCAACGATGACCTGACCTATCCTGAAGTACCCATCCGCATTTTGGAAGAAGCTTTTCGAACTACCCTAACCCGAAGCATCAAGTTTCTCAAGATTAAGTGGAGCAACCATATAGAAGAGGAAGCTACCTGGGAGCGCGAAGATCACATCAGGACGGAGTTTCCCGATCTCTTCAAATCCTAGGTAATCTGTTCGTCCTTTTTCAAATCTCGGGACGAGATTTTGTTTAAGGGGGAAGGTTTGTAACATCCCAAAAATACTAAACTTGGATCATCAATTTCTAATCATCAAAATTAGGGTTAACAAAAACTTTGTTAAATAAAATTATGAATGCATGCATATGTGTATGCATGGATTTTGAATTCTTTTAAAACCACCTTGTTTGTTTGTTTCATTGCTTGTAAAATGTTTCTTAGGTGAAATAAACATCATCTAAAACATTTCCCACACTCTTCCTAAAGACAAGTAAATCAAAACACATATATTAAATGAATGGTCACTTTGACCAATTTAACTCTCATGCCTACTTTGGCTGTCTCAAACTTTCAGAACCTAACAGAAACTTTTCTGGATCTTTGCACCCCTTGAATGTACTCATAACAAAGTATCAAGGCCCACTTTGTGATCATCCAGAAACTTTCAAATACATAGTTTAAATGACAATTCAAAATTGAATCTTTATCATATGGGAAGATCCCACTTTTTCAAAAACCACTCAAACAAGCTCAACTTTCAAAACCCCAGCATCTGCAGACTCACCAGCACCAATCTAGCAAACCCACCAAAAATCTTTTCAAAATTCAAAACTTGATTTCATGCGGCCATTTCATCAAACAGGTTGCAGACACAAATCAAACAAACATCAAACACTATTGTGAGCAGTGATTCTTGCCTAACTTGTTCCCTAGTTAGCTCACAACCAGCTCAGTAGATCATCTAGGAAGATTAGCCAAGCACTACCACCACTGTGAGCTTGCCATTGCCATCAATGGTGAACAGCCGAGCACACCCTTGCCACCCCATAGTCGATAGCAAGCTAGGAGCAGCAGCAAGCCTAGCCGGCATATGCGGGAGGCACCCATCCCCACCGCCACTCACTGTCCTAGCCGCGAGCGTTGCCAAGCCCTGGACCACGCGCACGAACCGCGCCCAGACCGCCAGAGACCATGCCGAGCGTGCGCCAGAGCACCACCCTCGACCAGCGCCACAGACCGCGCGCCTCCCTCACCGCATGCACACACGATCGCCACCGACCCAGGAGACCGCCAGACATCCCTGTTTGCCGCCCCGTGCCTCACAGCCACCGCCCGCCGTCGAAGACGCTGCCTCTACCACGCAGAGCATCACCCGTTCCAGACCAAGCCGCACCGCCCCATGCCTCGAAATCATGTCATTGAGCATCGCCAGGAGACACCGCACCATCCCCTACCCTTGCCCATGCCATTAGCCGCCTGTAACATCGCCCCCGACGAGCTCACCGTGCGCCCGACGGTCCCCTCGCTCGACTATAAATAGAGGCCACCCCCGCTCGATTTCTTCACACCATCTCACTCCCCTCTCCTCACTGATCGTGCCACACCGTTCTCAGAGCAAGGCGAGCACCACCCCGCCGGAATTTCCCGGAGCCCGCCGCCTCTGGAGAAGAAGGGAGCCATCGATTTCGTCCACCCTAGGAGCTGGCGCGACCACCCCTAAGTTCGCCGTCGTCGACTTTGTCGTTCGCCCGCCTCGCCGACCCTCGCTCGTACCCCGGTGAGCCCCCAGCACCCCTCACTGGCCGCGCTAGGTTTTGTTCTCGCCGGCGCTATCTCGCGTCGACGATGACTCCCAGCCGTTGGATTAGAACTAGATCGAACGATCCACGTTGCCCCATACCGCTTCGCCCAGCCCCGTGTAACTAACGAGTGGGGACACCCACTTAAGCAGCCTGCGGGAGCACTACGCTTAGCAGGCCGGCCCGTTTACTTTTCCCGCGCAGCCCAGTTATTCAAATTAAACTTTTTCCATTTCAATTCAAACACACTTCTGTACCCAACTTCAAAAATCAACCTAGATCGATTCAGTGCACCAAATTGAATGAAACCAATTTTGTTGGAAAGGTCTATGAATGCTAAATCCAAGCCCGTTGGATTCAAGTCATTTGGATCTATAGATCACCCATGGTAAAAATAACAAGGCAGAAGCTTTTCTGCATTCAAACATTTTTCACATTTAAACCATAATAGCTTTTGAGTTGATTCCAACTCTCAAAAATCACATTTAACCATACCTTTCAGAATATATAAAAATATATAGGTTTACTTGCAGAAATAATGTTCAAGTAATAAAAGAATGCCCCATAGGCATTACGAGCCACTTTAATTAATTAAAATAAAAGGGTAAAACCTTATTAAATTGTGACACCACTTTAAATCACATTCCCATGGACTACAATATATGGTGATGACATGTGTCAACATGATCCCATATTTGGTTTGGAGAATATTAAATCTTAAGTAGTTTTTCAATGAGTAGAAATTACTTTTCTAAAAATAAAAGGAATTAAACCAAGCTTTAATCTTGTAATGTTAGACATGATGCTAGATCATCTATAGGACCCTTGTGTGTGATGATTGCAAGTAGTTAAGTATTGTTTGGTGATTGTGTACCTCGTATTTATTCATAGACGCTAGTACCGACCAAGGATATGAGGAAGAAGGAGGATACTACGAAGAAGAAGCCGAGGAGAACTTCAACCACTGCTCTGCACAAGGCAAGCTAACACTTGCAAGATACTTTACCTATGCAAGCTGATACTATACCAATGCAAGCTAACCTTGCAAGATACCCTACTAATGCAACAAACCACAACTTGTTACTATGCCCACCATATGCCTTAAGCATATGTGATCATACCCATTTGATAAACCAATCCTAGTTTTACTTGCAAGCTTCTTACTTTATTTCTTTATCAAAGCTTACTTAGAGTTTACTTAAGTGAATTATAGATACTAGAAAGATTCTGAAGGTTGCATGAAGAGCATAAAATTTGGCCTAAGTTAGAAACCTTGATATCATCCTAAGACATAAGGTTGTACTTAGTTGAAACTCCACTAGTCCACCACCCCTCATTAGTGCCTACCCCCACTTATAGATGCTAGTGCTAAGCATAAAACTTGATCAACTTTTAGATGGGAATACTTGGTGGAAAAATGGTTATGAAAACCTTGGAATGATGGATCATTCTATTGAAATGTTTTGGACATGTGTTTCCGAACACCTGATGATTTTGGTGATGAAAATGTTGCGGCATGAGCCTTAACCTTTATAAAACTGATGGTTGTCTGGATGCGATACCATTCCAATTTTATCGTACAACCACAATACCCGAATATTGGGTAGGGCTTGACTGGAAACTTATATCCCTTAGTATTAGTTACCTCACGGCCAAGGTCTGAGCTGAGGCTACGTTGTGAAGATTGTCCACCTGTGCAGTACCCAAGATGACAGTTGGTCATGGTTGGGAGGCCAAACTCAGGTGCTTATACTAGGGTGTGTAATTGAAAGGTTAGGATTGATTATTCGCATACTGAGTATGGTAAATTCAGGATTTGTTCCTGACGGATGTATCGAATGTTGTGGTGAAAGTGTACAATCTCTGTAGAGTGTCAAACTATTCGAATAGCTTGGCGTCATGATTATGGACGATTAGATGGCCATCCGTTCCCCGTCAGATTTTTGAAAATGACTTGTGAAATGAATTGAGACTTTGACTTGACCACAACAGAGTTGTGATATGAAATACAAGTTCCCACTTATGACTTATAAAATTGTGACTAGCTTTGGAAACTAGTAGAGATAAATCTGGCTTTTGCAAAACAACCCTAGAGCCTAGTGTCCTATTATCCAAAAACCCCTTTACATGTTAGTATTAGTTTGCAAGTACTTAAAGAGTACTCATGGCTTTGTCCCTGGCTATTCCCATGGCCAGACTATGAAGAGGAGTACCTGGAAGATGGACCCCAGGAAGGTTACGACAACTAGGATCATCTCCAATCGTCAGCATTGCCAGTGACCCCGAAGATGGAGCTTCGCCTATGCTACCGTTATTATTACATATTCCGCTGCTTGAAGTTGTATTAAGAACTCGATCATTAGATCCCTATTTGTGTAAGAACTTATGTATCGTTTGTAATGGATGATGTACTATGGTATCCAATTCTGTTATGTCTCGCAAAAATGGTAATCCTGGGATTGCGATGTATGGCATAACAGGCATCTAGGATTGAAAAATCCGGGTGTTAACACATGGTCAGCTGGCAAGGGTTCCTTCGGGTTGGCATGGCATGGTGTGATGGGTAGGGGCTAGGGGTGGTCAAGGCACTGGTTGGCACCAGGGGAGACAAGTGTGATCAATGGTGAACAATGCTTAGCCAAATTACTGCTCAAAATAGTGAAGTTTGGCCAATTTGATTTTTTGTCTCCAAGTGTTTGATGAAATGGCCGCAAGAAATTTATTTTTGAATTTTGAAAATATTTTTGGTGGGTGTACTAGGCATGTGTTGAGGATTCTGTGGGTGCTTGGGTTTTGAAAATTGAGCTTGTTTGAGTGATTTTTGAAATAATGGGATCTTCCCATATGAGATAGATTCAATTTTAAACTATCATTTAAACTTAGCATTTGAATGTTTTTGGATGATCACAAAGTGGGCCTTGGTACCTTATTATGAGTACTATCAAGGGGTGCAAAGATCCATACATGTTTCTGTTGAGTGTTGAAAATTAGAGATAGCCAAAGTAGGCATGGGAGTTAATTTGGCCAAAGTGACCATTCACTTAATTTATTCATTTTGAGTTGTTTGTCTTTGGGAAAAGATTGGGGATTGTTTAGATGAGGTTTATTTCGCCTCAGAATCATTTTACAAGCAAAGAAACACAGAACCATGGCAATTCAAAAGAATCCAAATTTTAATACACACACATATGAATGCTTTCATATTTTTAGTTGGAAAAGTTTTTGTTAACCCTAATTTTGATGATTAGAGTTTGATGATCCAAGTTTAATATTTTTGGGATGTTACAAAAATCCAACTAAACAATGCCCCACATCTCAAGTGACTTGTTTCCTATGTAAAGGAAATGATCATGTCCCTATGCAATGCCCCATCTATCCTATAGTTCAACAAATGAAACAAGATGGAATGCAAAAAATGTTTGGAAAACTCCATAAGGGAACAAATTCTACCAAGAAGGATGAAGGCAAAGTCAGAACCATGCCTCATAAGGCCGCATCCAAAGTAACCACAAAGTGTTGCTACTCTTGTGGAGAAGAAGGTCATATCTCTAGTGACTCCCCAATAAGAGAGAAAGATCTCCCACCTTTGAGGTGAGATATGAAGAACATGAACTAGAAGAACTCCTAGCTTTGGAGAGACCCAAAAAGAAGAAGGACAAAAGCCAAGTGCAATGTTACAATTGCAAAGAGATGGGACACTATGCCAATGAATGTCCAGAAAAGAAGAAGAACCAAGGAAACAAACAAGAGGCAATGATACCAAAGAAGAAGGAGAGCCAAGAAGACAAACAAAATATAGTGAAACCAAAGATGAGGAAGGATATTAGCCAAGTGATGTGCAACCACTTCAAAGAGCTAGGAGATTATGCATCATATTGTACAAAGAAGCCACCTCAAGACATCAACCTTATCACATGTTTCAAGTGTGGTGACAAAGGACATTAGGCCAACAACTATCCAGAGAAGATACATCAAGATTCCAAGTAAGCCAAGATGTAATCTAGTTGAAACCTTTTTAAGGGTGGTAGTACCCTAGTTGTCTTGAAGCCAACTTGTAACCTCTAGCCTTCCCAAATCCCGGGACGAGATTTCTTTTAAGGGTGGTAGCCTGTCACATCCCAAAAACTTTCATATTTTGAAATGTGAAAAAAAATAAACAAAAGAATTAAATGTTGAAATTTATGGTGAAAAGAAATTTTTGCTTCTAAATGGAAACATCAAACCCTTATTAAATAAAATTTGAATAAAAGGGAATCCAACAAAAATATCAATCAAGTGAAATACATTCATCAATGAATGTATCTTAAAATTTAAACACTTGGGAAAATAAACCAAAACCCTAAAAACCCTAATGGAAGAAAATCATTTCCAAGATCTCTCTATGACTATGGAATTGATCCATATAAAAATTCAGCAACAAACATTTATAAATGATCAAAAATGATAAATAAAAGTATTATAAAACCATAGAAATTGGTTTCATTTAATTTGGAGCCATGGATAAAAATTTATGAATATAATAAGATAAAAGGAAATAATTTCCAAAGCTAATAAATATCCTATCTAAAATCCATACCAAATTGTGATAAAAATAATCTAAAAGTATTTAAAAAGATAAACAAATATTAAATAAAATCATACAAATTGGAATCACCAATTTTGGATCTATAAATAAAACGATATGGATTTTATAAGATAAAGAAAGAAAGAAATAAATAAGGAATATTTAAAAGCCAAAGTAAATCTTGGCCAAATCCATAAACAAATGGAAGATATTGAATAATAAAAAGGAGTAAAAGATTATTTAAATAAATAATATGAATTGAACCAAAATCAATTTTATTTAAATAAGGAAAAATTGCGTAAACTAAATAAATAACAAATCACAAGGAAATTATTTAGAAGACAATTTAAACCTTGAATTAAATCCATAAGCAAATGGAATAAAGAAAATTCAAATAAAATAAAGGGATAAAGAATATCCAAATAAAATTATATGGCATTAACCAAATTCAATTCTATTTAAATGGAGACAAAATCCCTAAAGTAAATGATTAATTAAATCATGAGAAAATAATAAATTGGAATTTGACAAAGTGGATTAAAAAGTTATCTAATTAACTTAAACATAATTATTTGAATAGAATTTATAAGGGTTTAAAACCATATTGGATTTTATTTGAATAAGGACAAATGCCCAATTTAAATTAATATTAAATCATATTAAAATATATTATTTTTACTAATGAATAAATAAAACCTACTGAAAAAGGTTTGGTAAAAATTGGAATTCAAATAGAAGTTTGAAAATATATTTAAAATCTTATTTGAATTAAGACAAGTGCATATTTTAAATAAATAATGAACCATAAAAGGAATATTTGAAATATGGAAAAATGGAATTTTAAATACATTAATAAACAGTATTAAAACTTACTAAAAGTTTGGAAAAGTTCTGAATTCAAATGGGTGTTTAAATTATTTGAACAAAATCAAAACAGAAATGGAAATCAGAAAAAGAAACAGGAAGGAAAAAATAAGAAAAACCAGCCTAGCCTAGCAAGGCCTCAGGCCCAACAAGCACAGCCCACCCGGCACCCCTCGCGAAACGTTTTCTTACCCACTCGCTTACCCCCTCACCAGCTAACGACCCGACCCCATCGAACCCTCGTCTCGTTCGCTGACAACGCAACCCTACCTGTCAGCTCATCATCTTCAACCCACGCGACCTGTTCCCCCTCACCTCGCTATTGTTTCTGCTTTGATTCTGCCGTGTTAATTCACATAAATGGTTGAGTGATTCTCGCCCACAACCTCGCCCTCTTAAACGCCCACGTCCCCTCTACCTTTCCCCTCAATCACCAGCACCTCTCCGCCCCCAGGCTGCCCCTGATTTCATTAGTGCAACCACTGCTCCGATGAGCTTCTCCACCGATTCCAGCGAGCACAAAAACACCCACTGCCCCCGACTCACCTGAGCATGCTCGCCAGTGTCTCCCGCATCTACCTGTAGTCTCTGTTCGCTCGCTCGCGCCCCACAGCCTTGGCAACAATGACATTTGAGCGGCACCGCCTCCTGCTCCAACTCCGGCGATGCCCCCTAGTATTTTCTGACCTCCCCTCTCCCTCTCGATGATAGGCGTGTGACCAGTGACCTCGTGCGCATCTAATGCAAGCTTTTGTTTGCCTTTTTTGAACCGTAGATTCACCAACGACGACGGCCCGAGCACACCGTCGTCAGCCACATATCCCACGAGCAATTCAGCCTAACCTCGTGCGCCCCTTTGTCAACCACGAGTACCTTGAGCTTCGCCACACCCCTGCGAACACAGTGATACCCTTCCCCCTCTTCCTTGCTTCATGTAATTGCCGGGACGTTGCTGACAGAGCGCCACCACCGCGCGTTCCTCGCCAGCGCTGCCCATCTTTGGTTGGCGTGCTATGAGCCGTTGGATGATGATCCGATGGACGCGATAGATTAACTTAAACAAACCGTTACGCTTGATCTGTGCCGCACGATCCTAGTTATATCCAACGCCCCATGTCGTTCGATCCATGCGAACCGTTATCATTCAGTAATAAAGACACTTGGCCAGTCTGTGTTTCAAAAACAGAAAATAGATCTATTAGATGTTAGAATTTGAAAAATTCATAACTTTAGATCCCCAAGTTCAAAATTTACAAATTTTATATCACTGGATTCAGAAAATTATAACCTTTGCAAACATTCCCTTTATTTAGTCTTTTGATTCTGTAAAAGTAGATGTTTTTGCAGAAACATTATTAGGTCTATTTTTGTTATAAAATTTATTCTAAAAATGTTTTAGGCTAAAATATTTTGCAAATAGGTTGTTTTGAACCTACTGACCATAAAAACCAACTTTTGGATTTAAAAGTATATATTGTGACACTAAGGAATTATTCCTTGAATAAAAGCATTTCTAGTAAAAAACAAAAATTGTTGATTATGTTTTAAAAATGATTTTTGAGTAAAATCTTTTGCAAATGGTTTGATTTAAACTCCCTGACCCTAAACACTAAGTTTTGGATTTAAAAATATATTTGATTAACCCTAAAGAATTATTACTTTGATTAAAGGCATTTATAGTAAAATAAAATGATGCTTTGATTTATAAATGATTTTAGGTGAAACCTTTTGTAAATGGATTTGTTTTAAAACACTTTGACCATAAACATTAATATTGGTGTTTAAAAACATTTTGGCTAACACTAGAAATTATTACTTGATTTAAATCACTTCTAGCAAAACAAAAATGATTTAAATGGCCTATTTCACTAACTTGTCTTTAAATGGTTTTGCCACTTTTATAAATGACCAATAGGTTTTTTAAAATGTTTATAACTTGTTAGAAACCACTATTCCAATAAAACAATCTTTGGCATGCTTGCATGCATTGTTTTGTTTTCTTTATTCTATGTAGTGAATTGTTTGAATGCTAGATTGAATTTGTGCCTTGATTTAATTGTAGTGAACTTTGAAGAGTGTGACAATTGCAAGATCAAGGAGTGAATCTATATTCTCTACTAAAAAGGCAAGCGGTGCTTCATACTTTTGTCCTATTATTTTCACTATGCATTAGTGATGTTTTCAGTAGGACTTGCATGGATTTTTTATTAAATATGATATGCCTTGGGAAATCCTAGTAGATGATGCCTTAGTAGAATTTTCCATAAGTTCAGATTCTTGCTACTAGAATGCTTAGTCTAGCTAGTAGAAAACCATATTCATGCTATGAAATATTTCTAAGTCAATGACTTGTGTTTTGTTTAATAAAACAACTATGTTAATGAAACACCTGGGTGGAATGATGAGAATGGATTTATGTTGAGTGGTTACACAGGGCCAGTAAACTGGCAAAAACTTGTGTATCACACTTGTGGAAAGCCACCCAGGAACAAAGAGATTTGAGATGTCAAGTGTTGAGAAGCCTCTAGTGCAGCCACATGGCAATATAGGCTCTGCCTGGATCATATAGGTTGCAATAACTTAGCCAAATGGACAGTTGGTGGTAGGGGTGATAGGATTGGAGCACGTCCATTCTGGTCTAAGGGAAGGCTTCTGAAAGATCTTGTCTCGATGCATGTCGAGTCTTGTGGGGAAAGTGCACCACCTCTCGAGAGAGTAAAATCTAAGTACTTACTCGTGTCCCCAACAATGGACAATTTGAGCATCAAGACATGGAAGCTATCAAGGATCTCCTCATCCCAATTTCTAAGTTAAAAGCTTGTGGTTGAACAAGGGTTAAAGGTTAACGAATTCTATCGGTTGTTCCTTGGGTGATTTTGACAAATAAAAATTTAGTGTTTTCAAATGGTAAGGAAAATCTATTTTGAGAAAAGCAAGCCTAAGCTCCACTTAGCCAAAAATGCATGTAGTATCTAGGTGCGAATATTCTACTAAGGTATCACTTGCCAATACTATTCAAATGTATTAACCCTTGTGGCTGTAACTTATTATGTTGCAGGTTTGTTTGATGTTAGTGAAGTGTGTTGATTAGGATTATAAGTCTACAACCAACATGATTACCTGTGGCACTTTGAAGATGAAGGACTCCATGCTATATAGTTATTTATGCTGCATTGTAATGAGATAGCCAAATGAGCTATGTAAGATGTAATGAACTATTTTATTCCTGGTTATAAAGTTGTATTATGACCCTTGTTTCTTGATATTACATCTTAAACTATGGATGCTAGCTATTGATCCAGAGACTAGCATTGTAAACAACAGAGATCTCTACCTTATCAGGTTGGGACCTCTACAATGATGGTGTTGATGGAGACGATCTCCCCTCTCTGGGAAGGAATTTCCCCTGCAGACATCTATCTGCCGGAGAGCTCTTTCTCTCTTGGTGTTTTCCGCCCCACAGAGGCGGCACAAATCTTTCTGTGGTCGCTCCCCTAGTATTAGGATTCCGAGAGGAAGATATAGGCAAGAGGGCGGAGTCGGAGTCCGGCCAGGTGGGCCACACCTGTCCTAGGCGTGGCCTAGGGGGGACCCGCGCCTAGGGGGGTGTGGGACACCCGTGGCCCAGCTACGCCTCCCCTTCTGGCTTCCTTCATCTTCTGGGAAAATATAATTTTCCAATATTTTTCTGGTATTTTTCTAATCTTCGCGAAATTGCATCAAAACACCTCTTTTTTTCATCAGAAACCTGACTCCGACAGTCCATCCTCCAAGAATCATCCAACATGCAAGAACAGAGGAAAAGACATAAGTAACACCTCATAATAAGACACATATCAATAAATAGAGGTAAAATATGATATAGAATGGTGATGCAAATTGGACGTATCAACACCGCATGCACTATTTAATACTAGGGCAGAAGATTAGACATGATGCATGACATGGCAAGTTAGTATTGCAACATGACTCAATGACAGTGGATCATGATTAAGTGGCCAACACACAAATACTTGGCATATATAAAATTAAATGGCAACATTTTATTATTGTTTGCTTGCATAACATTTTGGTAAAGATATGATGCAGTGCTCAAATGCCATGAATGAATGCAGATTTGGGTTCGTATCATTTACCTAGTCTATTTAGACATTATTTATCGAAATCCGATTTACCTATTGAATTTATGAATTATTTCACTTTTTAAAAGGAAAACGTCAAACAGTTATTGATTTATGTATTTAGACTAATCCAAATTGGGAGAAAATTTTATTTTCAATTATTTAAATAATTTGTAGCAGTTTTGATTTTTTTTTAAACAAAGTCAATTTAAATTTATATAAGAATGTTTAAGAAGATTTAAAACAATAGGGGGTTTCCAGAAAAGATTCCTAAAGCTATGGAGTGTAACCGTCTTTTGCAATTTTGGTTTAAAGGATAACTGAATCAACGAACGCTGAATTTGTTCAACAGCCTTCACACGCTGGGTTCAGAGACAAAACAAATATTAAAATAGAGAGCTTAATTTGGCACGGGTGGAATTTGAACCCTACCATCATGGGCGCCATTTGAGGTTAATAACCACTAAACTACAAATTGCTTGTTAATTAACACGGCAGCTCAAAGATTTTAAAGTAAACCGGGAATGTTATTTAATGACAAAACTGAAGACTGCATGTACTAGTTCTAAACTTGGACAGAGGAGGAGCTGCGCGCGGCAGCACTGTCCGGCACAGGCGAAGGCAAACCAGGAATGGAGAGGATACATGGAGGAAGAGGAGAGAAAATGGGTGCTAACCTCGAACGATTTTGGAACTGGGTTGCAAAGCGAATGTTAGGCATGCCTGACTCCTTGATCCAAACACGGAAGAGGTTGGTGGACGCGGTGCAGCAGCTCCGATCGAGCACGAAACAGGCAGGTCTGGGCAAACTGGGACATGCGCGATGGTACGCTAGAAGTGGAAGACACTAGGGAGCCCAAAAGTAGCGTCCTCGACTGAATTGGACATCAGAGTCATGCCAGCGACGTGCACCTGCAGCAGCTGACGACGGGTCATCGACGGCAACGCAGTACAGAACGAGATTGAGACAAAGGAGAGGTCCAGCAGGTGGGCGTGCTCACCGGGATGATGTTGGCGAGCTCGGAACAGTCGGTGATGGAGTAGGGGCACCAGAATCATCGAAGAACCCCGATGGCCTAAGGGGATGCCGAGGATGGGGATGGTGCGCACAAGGTTCTCAACCCGATTCCTCATGCGAGGCTGCGGCGGCAAGTGAAAAAAATGGCTAGGTTTCTCCACGCTTGGGGATCAACAAGCAGATTGAAGAGAGGGTGACCGACCATAAGTCCGGGAGGAGATCAAGTGGCCAGGAGCATGCTCGTACATCGATGAAGCTAGCACAAGGATAACGACGAATAGGAGCTCCCCTCCTGTACAGGTAAGTGGGCTTGGCCAGGAAGGCCCAGGTTGACTCTCTCTCTTTCTCTTTGTTTCTATTCAGTTTTTACTTCTTTTTTGTTTGCTACCAATTCAAATTCAAACACGTGATTAACTTAAAATTCTTTTGAAACCTTTGCATATGTTTTTGAAAAGAAGGTTTAGTAAAAGATAAGACAAGAGGGAAATAGCATCAAAGGAAAAAGGGGATGCCCATATACATATTCATTTTGGGCATTTTACTAGACTATAGATTAGGATTATTAAATGAAACCAAAACATTGTAAAATAGTGGACCCTATCAAAGGTTCCTGTTTTGAGAGAACAACAAAAAAAAGAAGGAAGATACAATTCTGGAGAGAGGGAGAATATAAGTGATAGCAACCAATACAAGAACAAGATGTAAGATTAATATGATGCTCAAATTCAATGTGGCATGATGACATGAGAATGATATCATGATGATGCATAAAATAAAAAAATAAGATATTTTCTAGTAGTGGTTTACCGGGGTGCTACATTTGGCCCTCGACACGTTTACCTCGTCGGGCTTTCTGCCGATGTGGTTTCTCGGTTGTTCTTGTCGAGATATCGTGAGATCTTTAGAAGATGTGCACACCGACACTGGAATCCAAGAGTTCACCAACACGAGAAAAGAACCCGAAGATTCCTATACATGGTGACACGCGAAGCGCCACCGACAAGTTCTCCATTCCTGGAATTCGAAGGTCGAAGCCCAAAGCTTCCCGGACATCAAGATGTCCCCCAGACCCTAAGACCTGTTCCCGGACCCGAAGACCACGGCGCATAACTCGAAGATCTTCTTGGAACATCAAGTTCCCCGACATGGAACCCGGAGGCGATGATGCCAGTTCGACAAGGTCTTCATCACGGAACACCAAGTTCTCCGACCACGGATCCAACGACCGATCCTGCCGAGACCTGAACCCCTCCGAACCCATGATCGTCGACCCTAAACGTGCGACCCTAAGCCCCTATTTTTGTAAGATTATATTTGACTTGTGCATCTTAAATTGATCATGAATGCATTCATACTTTGTCATTGGGGAGGGGAGTGTACTTTGTCGATTCACCTCATAATTAAATATAAAGACTATATGAAGGCGAATCTAATATTATATTGCCTCCATTTAAATTTGTGTAGCAAATCAATGACATATTATGCCTTGTTAAGACAATATTTAATATGCGGGATAACTAAACAACATGAACCTTCTAATTAAATGTCGGGACTCCGGTTCCGCTTAATTGCATCGCATCTTTGCCATGTCATACCTCATACATGCATCATGTCCGATCTTCTACCGTAGTATTAAATAGTGCATCCGGTGTTTCTTTTAGTGCATTGCTTCTTCACGGATTAGGCCGATGAGTTGATGCGAGTGTCAACCCGATATTTGGTTAAACCTTCGGCAGTGTTTCCCAAGCGAGCATTCTCGCCCTTTCTACCTATTTTGTATTTCTAGTATTTACTTCCTCTTATTAATCTATTGCTATTTGTGTTAGGATGCTTTAGTTAATGTACCGATTATATTCCTTGTGGCCCTATATTGCCTTGAACACCTCCTATTACTTGTTGTTTGGTAGATAGTAGCCTTGTGAGTGGTAGTTGCTTGCTCAGGTGCTGCTTCGCTTCATCAATGTTCCACTGGTGTTAGGGGTTGGCACATACTTAATGATGGAGATGCTCATGGTTTAATTATAGTTAAATAATTAATATTGAAAGTAGATAACTAATGTAGAGGAACATGTGAGTAATAGTTGAGATCTGGTTATTATTCCCCTAAGTCCACCTAGGACCCGAGTTCTTGACACCTGTTCTAAGACTGAGCGTGCTAACCACATGTGGGGTGTATGGGCACCCCTATCGGCTTAGTACCCGATTTCAAAGTACTATTCTAGGGGCCACAAACCAGTTCGGGATTTATACGTTACCTACTGTACTTATGACATGTATTCCATGTATGAGCTGTTTATTACCTATTACTCGATGTGCGTTTATTACTGTTGCATAGCTGCGACACTCTGTCAAGGGAATATATAGTATATGGCCTCTGCTAGAATGACAAGTCCACGCAACCTTAGGGTCTATACGAGGAGGATTAGCTATACCTCGTAGGAGTATCTCTTTCGGATGGCCCCCATGTACTTACTTTGGGTCTGGGAAAGCGTCGTGTCCTAGGCCCCGCCAGCATACCGATGGGTGTATGTTAATTGATCTGGCAAAAAGGGCCAAAGTGCATATGGAAACTCTAGTACACCCCTGTAAGGTTAAATCTTTTCGAAAATCCGTGTCCGCGGTAATGGACGACTTGGAGCATAGTTTATCGATCATAGACAACTATAACTAATGTTTACTGTTATAATTTGACTTGTATCTGATATGACTAGTAAGTTAGATAACCACCATGGAAAGAATGAATAAAAACTGCCAACCGTGTGAGTTTCCTCGGCATGACTTCCTCGTTGGCCTCGAGGGGGAAATACCAGGATGGGTATGTTTGGTGGTAGTATCAGGTATGTTTCACATAGGTCTTTCTTATCTCTCTTTGATAGTCGACAGTTATATAGAGTCTCTATAGGCTGCTTAGTGCATGCATCGATGTCGCTTTAGTCTACCACCTGTGTAAGCGAGGGCCACCGAATTCTAAGTCTCATCGTGTACTGGCCTCAGTACTGACCGCTCACTTTTTACTTTGACCTTTATCGGCGCCCCTTTGGTTTTAGCAGGTTTAAGATTGATGTCGTTAGCAGGGTTACCCTTTTGGCTTGGACTGGACAGGATTATGGATGCCAGTGTTTATTCTTCAGGGCTCTTATCCCAATTTGCATCTTATCCGTACTGGGATGTTGTATAGTTTTCAAGGTTATTTGGATCTTTGTACTTTATATCTGTTTTATTGACTCATGGTGTCGTGATGTATATGAAGGGTTCACAACATAGAAAACAAAAAATTTCCTACGATGGGAACATCTATGTACCAAGATCTATCTACTAGATACAACCAACGGGTGGATATACATCCATAGAATACATACCCTCGAAGACCGAATAGCGTTAACGAGGTTGTACTCGTGGATGATATAGACGAACGCTTGCCGATCTCAAGATCGTGATGAAGTCCATCTGGTCCAGCCGGTCCAGCACCTCAAACCAGTGGTGCATCCGTGATCGCCCACACGTGGTGTACCCGACAACCTCCCGCCTCGCTCCAGTGAGCAAGCAGCAACAAATCCTTCCAGAAAAAGCCACCGGGAACATGTATCTCGCTGATCCGAGAACATGGGGAAATTCTAAAGGGGGGAGAGAGAGATCCTTCGCGAGGAGGTGTGTGAGACAAGTTAGAGGAGGGGGTCCTTTTATAGGGGATGGGGCAGCCCAAGGGGCATGGCCTTGACCATGGAGGTGCCTCTCCCTCATTCATGTGGTGGAAGCTCCACTCACATAAAAACCTCTCCACTCACAATTCCACTCACATGCATTAATTTTCCACCAAAATTAATGCAAGCTCTTATTTAAATAAAACTCTTTTATTTATTTATTCAGAATTTTGTTAATTAATTTAATTAACAAACATTCACATAAAACCCCTTGCTAGTATTCCATTTCACATGCAGAACCAGTTTCAGCAATTTCAACCGAAACAGTTCCGCTGTCTAGTGAAATAAATTCCTGCGCTTTCCTTTTCTTTTTCTAGCATATCATTTGCTCTGAATGGTGTCGCCATCCCTTAAGTGTGTCACCCTACGGTTCGTGAATAATGCGGACATGATCGAGACCCTTCTCCGATCAATAATCAGTAGCGGGACCTGGAGATCCATACTGACTCCCACACATTCAACGATGACTTCTGTGATCGTGTGAACCTTTTACGCTAGTATCTTAATCCCTTTGTTTCACGATATATTACATGTCCGATATTCGATCATCAGTATCTCCATACCTAGTTTGATCTCGTTACCGACATGCACTCTTTTCTCGTTCCCGTGATATAACATTCTAGTGATCAAATCACTTGCTTGCAAGCTAATCAATGTGATATCACCGAGAGGGCCCAGAGCATATCTATCCGTCATCGGGATGAAAAAATTCCACTCTCGAGCCATGGGTATCAACATAACACTTTAGTAGTTCTGAAGCCATCTTTATAATCACCCAGTTACGGTGTGACGTTTGATGTCATCGAGAAACTCTTCCGGTGTTAGTGATTGACATGATCTCATGGTCTAAGGATTAGGATCACTTCGTAAGTTGTTATAGCAATATAAACTCAATGACTTTGATCGTAATGCTATACTTCGGATGAATATTCATCACATCATTACACTAATGTTGTGACCTCGTTATTAACAACATCCAATGTCCATGATCAGGAAACTTTGATCATCATGTTAATCAACGAGCTAGTTTATAAGAGAGACATAACTAGGAACTTTCTTTTTGTTTATTAAACACACATGTATTGACGTTTCTATATTAATACAATTATAGCATGTAAAATAAACATTTATCATAAATAAAGAATACAATAATAACCACTTTATTATTGTCTCTCGGGCATATTCCCTTCAGTCTCCCACTTGCACTAGAGACAATAATCTAGTTTGAAAACTTTGCGTATTGAACACCTATGGCTTTCTGGTGTTTCATATACGCAACTGCAAGTGGTTAACTTAATCTACGGATCTGATGCTTTCAGATCCGTGTGTATTTGCATGTCTTTGCGTCTCCACGCATCACTCATTCTCCAATGAGATGGCATTGTATAAATTTGGTCTTTTGGTGAGACCTTTAGTTCCTTGGGGTTAAACCATGTCGATACTATTGTCGTACAATATATCTTTAGTGTTAGCCCGTTGCGGACAACACCTTAGTTTGATAACAAACTACTTGACACAAATTCTCTCATTTGCTGCTACTATAGCAGTCATATACTTAGCCTTTTGTTGTAGTATTCGTCACAATGTCTTAACTTTGGAATATATCCAAATCCATCATGAAAACTCCTTTCCATTTCATTGTGCCACTCATAGTTTAAATTGAGATAAACTTAATTTGTATCTTGCGACAAAACTAGTATCAATGTAACGCTTTACAATGAACTATTTGTAATTGTTTGTCACCTCTACACAAATATATTCTTAGTTCTTCCAAAAGATCATAAGAATATCCTCACTATCGTCCAATGATCATTTTATGATTCATTATGGTATATGCTCATAACACTTAGAGCATAGGACATATCTGGATGTGTACATATCATGGTATGATTGATCAAAACATTCTCGTGATTTCACTCATCAAGTGTCAAAGCACTTGAATCTTGTTTCACTTATCAAGTGTCGATACACTTGAATCTTGATTCAATTCCTTCCCATGCGACAAGAACCATTTCTTGTCGTTTCTATATTGAACTCCTTCAATATCTCATATATGTACGTTTGGCACAACCATATTAGCGTCACAGTCTATCCACTATAGACATTTATGATAAATATTCGGGTTTTGCCTAAGTATTTCATAGAAATGAAATTCTTAACCTTTGTCAATAAAAGATACATCATTTCTAATCAACAAGATGTCCTCCACAAAATTTATTAGAAATATGTCTTAGCGCTCCCACTTAATTTCTTGCAAATGCAAGCATCTTCATCGTCTCCTGATAAAAACTCTTTTTCATCACGGTGAAGATTCCAACTCCGCGATGCTTACTTCAACCATTGAAGTTTGCATGCCCTTTTTAGCATCCTTTGAATTAACAAAACCCTTTGGATCGTGTCATGTACACGTCCTAGGTAACCATTCTATTAGAAGAACTTTGTTTTGTTTATTCATCTACCATATAACAAATTATATATAGTGGTTGCTACTTTAATCCGTCCAGACTAAATATCGCTATGAAAGATCAAATCTTGTCATAGTCAACTCCTTGAACATTGTCGCAAAATACTTTACCGATATGTCGACTATTTCATAGATGTAAAACATCCATGTATGTTTCTTTATAGATCCAAATACGACCGATAGGTTTTTACACCTTTCCGGAGGGTCTTCCAAGTTCAAAACTTGATTTCTCGTGTATGGAACTATCACAGATTTTATGGCTTCAAGTCATTTGACGGAGTCAGGGCCCATCATCGCTTCTTTGTAGTCGGTTCATCATTGTCAAACAATAATGATTTACTCTCAAATCTCAATCATTTGATTGTTTATCCGACCTTCTTGGTTCAATAGGAACTTTAGACCTCCGTGACCGCAACCTTTGAGGCACATAAGCTATGAGCATTATGGCAGCCTCCAGAACCATTTCCGGCGCTGCGCAACTCAGCACATTTAGCTAAGGTTCATTAATCTTATCAAAGTTCTATTGTCCTCCCACTTAACATTTATGAAAAATTCCTTCTTCAAGAAACTTCACATTTCAAGCGAGAAACCCTTTTGTCCTCGGTGTTATGGAGGAATAACCAATTGTTATTCGAAATAACCTACAAAGACATGCTCATCCGACTTTGGTTGTAAACATCTTACTTATGTTTAGCATACCAAAATTTAAGAAATGACAACTTGGGTTTTACCCCAAACCATAACTCATATGGTGTCATTTCAACGGATCAAGATGGAGCTCTTTTCAGTGTAAAAAGCGGAAGTCTCTAAAGCTTTAATCTTTTGAAAACATAATGGCAGTTTTATCAATAACACCTTTGATCCAACCATGTCAAACAAGGTTTCATTACAAATCTCAAACACTCCATATTCCTATGGTGTTTCGGGATATGTAAATCTAGGTGTTTTGCTAAACTTGTAACTCAAATAAATCCCTTTATGATAAAATCATAATTCATTTATTTTCTTGTTACACTTGTAACTTAAACAAATCCCTTATGATAAAATCATAAACCATTTATTTTCTTGTTACAATGATTTTCCACTTCATCTTGAAAGTCTTTGAAACATTTTCAAATATTTCATACTTCATTATCATTAAGTGAACATTCACTCAAATTTCCGGAGAAAGTATATGAAGTTGAAACCCATCGCTTATGACTATAAATAATGGACTACATACATCGATATGTATAAATTCCAATATTTTAGTCGTTCGTTCTTCTTTGGCCTTTTGAACGAAGTTTTTAATTATCCCGAGGAAAGTCTCACAAGCGTCACTTGATCAAATCAAAGACTCCAAAAATCCATGAATATGGAGATTCTTCATGTTTTCTTTCCAATATAATTTAAACAGCAATGTCACTTTGTAAGTGATCTTTCAATTATTTGTCTTGTGACATTTTAGCATTAGGTTTTATGGATGTGATCTCTCCAACTAGATTTGTAAATCATCCATCTAATATGGAATATGGTAATTATTTGAACAACCTTTGTTCTCATAATACCTGCTTTAAATAACAATTATTAAAACAAATCTTGAAGTCAAGCTTTGATGTCAACGAGAAATACAAACAATGGTTTGTTTGTTTTCGATGAACATCATCACATATTCTTTTGCTAGTTACTGAGGCCATTGAGGTTCATGAATTGCGTCGTTCCGTATGAAATTTCATACCAACCAATTCAGTATCCAATACCCAAGAACCACATTGTTTAACAAGCAAAGAATACAACCATAACCTGTATATCATCTATATACCTAAATTGGATATTTCCAATCTTTTATTTTCTGCCAAATATATTTTATAGATTCTCTTTTAGCATTTCCTTTTCCTTTTAAAAGAATCTATCAACATCAAAAGTGGCACCATATACATGACATATAGTCCAAAGCGTGTATATTCAAATAATAATACCTTTGGACTTGCACTTTGAAGTAGATCACCATCATTAAATGATCGGCGTTCTTTCAAAATCCATTCTTTAGTAATCTTTTAGTGTAGTAAAAACTTTACATACATCTTCTATTCATCCTTATCATGACTACTTTCATGATCAAGCTACTGTAGCTTATAAAGATGAATCGTGAGTATAACGTTACTTTCCAAAACCCTTTTGGATGATTAGGATGTCTAGCATCTCTAACCTTCGTAAATTCTCATCCAATATGAGAACATATATTATACTCTATCATATTGCAACCAAAACATTGTTTCAGATATCGTTATATCTACCACACATGATGGTTTCTGAAACAATTCTTTCAGCTCCTAGATAAACTTGATGTTTAAATCAAGAATCATGGAGGCAAACATGATACTTAAGATACTAACACTAGAATTGTTACTCTCGATTTAATACCAACTATTAAATTTCACGGATTAAATAGAGTTTGCTGAAAGTTTGCAATAGGACTTTAAACTTTAGATTGACACTCAACACAATATGATACCAGTTCGTAAAGTATATATCCAGAATCTTATAGTTCTATTATCTCAATTACAACTATGCATAAGGTGGTGAACGAATGCCAATGACTACAACAAATTATGAAAATTCACTTTGATTTAATTTATGATAAATTAAGTTCTACTAATCCAAATTAGAAATGAACTCCCACTCAAAAACGATATCCCTCGTGTCTTTTTGGTGATTACATGAACCAAATCCACTACACCAAGTCCGATCATCACGTGAGTCGGCGTAGCTTCAAAGGCGAGCATCCATATGGTCATCATATCAAAACATATGACTCATGCTTAACCTTTCGGTCCGTGTTCCGAGGCCATGTCTATACATGCTAGTCTCGCCAAGTAAGAACCTTAGTATTCGCGTGTGTAACTGTCTTACACCCGAGATGTTCTCGTGGATTCAAGTACACCCGATCATCACGTGATGTCTTGAAGCGGCGATACATTGTCGGTGCATACTCAAGGAAGAACACATTTTTATCTTGATATCTAAATGAGGGATCATCTTATTATGCTAATAAAACGCCAAACAAGCAATATAAGATGCAATCAAACATCACATGTTAATAAGTGAAATGATATGGTTCCCGCATATGATCTCCATCATGTGCACCGTGGTATGATCACTATCATACCTTTGTGTGTAAGGCCAAGGTCCATGGAACTTACACTCTATGTGTGTTGTAAGAGTATCATATCATACTTCTACTTACAACATCACCATATCAAAACACTAGCCCAGCAACAATCTAAACTAGACGCCTCTAATTTATCCATTGCAAGTTTTATGTGGCTTAGGGCTTTCGAAGATAGAACCGTTCTTACCTACAAACATGAACCACAACGAGGATAACCAAATTGTTGACAACTCATTGCAAATTAGATATTGACTATAGAGGAGAGACAGACACCCGCTAGCCACTTATGCAAAACTAGTTGCATGTCAAGCGTCGAACAGGTCTCATGTGCGAGGACATGTAAAGTTTGTCCGGGCCGCTTCATCCCACTATGCCACCAATATCCAAAGTACAACTAAGAAGCAATAAAATGATCATCATCACCCACATACTCATATGTGTACTACCCGTGCAAAGTATCTATGCATAGATCCGGCTCTGATACCACTGAAGGGTTCGCAACATAGAAAACAAAAAAATTCCTACGATGGGAACATCTATGTACCAAGATCTATCTACTAGATACAAGCAACGGGTGGATATACATCCATAGAATACATACCCTCGAAGACCAAATAGCGTTAACGAGGTTGTACTCATGGATGATGTAGACGAACTCTTGCCGATCTCAAGATCGTGATGAAGTCCATCTGGTCCAGTCGGGAACAAATCCTTCCAGAAAAAGCCACCGGGAACATGTATCTCGCTGATCCGAGACCATGGGGAAATTCTAAAGGGGGGAGAGAGATCCTTCGCGAGGAGGTGTGTGAGACAAGTGAGAGGGGGTCCTTTTATAGGGAGGAGGGGGCAGCCCAAGGGCATGGGCCCGCCCGGCCATGGAGGGTGCCCCCACCTCTCCCTCATTCATGTGGTGGAAGCTCCACTCACATAAAAACCTCTCCACTCACAATTCCACTCACATGCATTAATTTTCCACCAAAATTGATGCAAGCTCTCATTTAAATAAAACTTTTTTATTTATTTATTCAGAATTTTGTTAATTACTTTAATTAACAAACATTCACATAAAACCCCTTGCTAGTATTCCATTCACATGCAGAACCAGTTTCAGCAAAACAGTTTGATTGTCTAGTGAAATAAATTCCTGCGCTTTCCTTTTCTTTTTCTAGCATATCATTTGCTCCGAATGGTGTCGGCATCCCTTAAGTGTGTCACCCTAGGGTTCGCGAATAATGCGGACATGATCGAGACCCTTCTCCGATCAATAATCAGTAGCGGGACCTGGAGATCCATACTGACTCTCACACATTCAACGATGACTTCTGTGATCGTGTGAACCTTTTACGCTAGTATCTTAATCCCTTTGTTTCACGATATATTACATGTCCGAGATTCAATCATCAGTATCTCACATCTTAAGGGGTGGTAGCGCCCTAGTGAATCCTTAGCCCATTTTCTTGCTAGCCATTCCGAATCTCGAGACGAGATTCATCTTAAGGGGGTTAGTATGTCACATCCCAAGGTTTTGAAAATTGGGACTAGAAAAAAAAATTACATTTTTATGACATTCATGGGCATTGCATTGCATATTTGCATCAAGAAAAATTCCTAAATAGAAATAAAGGACTAAAACCCTAAATAGTATATGCCACTTTGTTCCTAAAAGGAATTAAATTGGCTTTATAAAACCCACTGTTGCTAAGGCAGCAATTATTGCTAAATTATAGCCTAAAAATATCCAATGAAAATTACAGAAATTTAGAAACAAAATTGAGCTCATTTGGAGTTATTATGAAAAAGTTATGGAATAAATACAAACAAATAAATGTAAATAAAATGAAATATACAAATATTTATAATTTCACTACTTGAAAACTAGTAAAATATTACAAATATGATTCTATAATAATCTATTCGATTTTAGAAAATTTTAGAAACAAGAATCATATCATTTGGAGTTTGTATGCAAAAGATATAGAAGAAATACCAAAATAGAAAAAAGAAAAAAAGGAAAAAAATCTAAACGGGCCGGCCCACCAGACTGAACCAGCCATGGCGCACATGCCGGAGGAAGGTATCGATCCAATGGTTGCTTTAATTTCCGTGCAAATCGATTTTCTCCAAACCTATCTCTATTCAAACTCTTATAACTTTTAATCTACAACTTCAAATCGACTTCCGTTTATTTCTACTTATTCCCTAATTCAAGACCTATCTCTCCACCTTCCTAAACCTCCATATAAACCCATGGAGACACAGCCGTATGAGTTTCCCTTCTCGAAATCCCGAATCTACACATATCTGAATTTTATTTCGTTTATTCACCCATCTAGACTTCATCGTTTGCCTTCGGCCAAAATATGAAAGTTGTAGATCCCGTCGAAATCTTTTATTCTCGACAAACCTCACCTCTTTTCATCCACCACCGCCGGAGAATTTTGGACCGCAATATTTTAGATATGACGGTGTAAATCCAAGATGTACTCTCGCTCGTTTCTTCAAATCCAAATTCTTTTGGTGAAAAGGTAGCACTAATGATTCTCTACAACTTTCATGTTATAAGTTTTTCAATTTAATCTATGGATTTGTCTCTCTAACACATATCTCTTTCTTATCTATTATGAGCCAAAATCGAGCCGATCTTCTTTTCTAGCCACTGGATCTCATCCCGACGGTCAAGATTAGAGCTTATCAACAAAGGGGTACGAGCCAACCAGATCTTGCCACGTGTCAAGCCAGGCCAGCCCCGGGTCCCAGTCTGCATAGAATATTTCTAGGGAATATTCCCTGTAGATTTGAAATTGAATTTAATTTGTAGAAAATTGTGTAAACTTTCAAAATTCATATAGAAAGTTTCGTAGATCCATAAATAGCAAATAATATATCAATGGATTCAGATAAATGTGTAGAATATTAATATGGAATTAGATCCAAACTTTACAGTATTTGTTTACTGTAGTAATTTAATTAGTTTTAATGGTCTTTTAAGATAATAAATACATAGGAAATTATCTGAAACTCGGAAAAATATGAACAATATATATAATTGAAGCTGCTATAATTTAGATTAATAATATCTGGTTGGATCTTGGTTTTACGGATTATTTACCCTGTAGCAGTTTAATTAGTATTAATGGCTTTACAAATCATTAAATTCATGGTAAATTTTTTGCATGTCACAAAAATATAAACAATATACCGATCGAAAGCTGGTTCTAACTAGATCACCAATATGCAATTAGTTCAGGCTTTGACTGTAAGGTTTTGCCGTGAAGATTTAAATGGTTTAGTGTCATATTTAGAGTAATAAATTCATAATAAAACAAAATAACGTTCAAAAAATTACAAATAATATGTCCCTGGAATCACAATCTTGTGGATATTACAGATCTTATTTTAGTTTGATTGTAGGCAACAGAAACTACATAAATGATTTAAAACTCATTAAAGACTATGTAAATCATACAAAAAGATCTATAACTCGGATTAGGGTGAATCCAACGCCTACTGCTTCGTATTAACGTCCTATATCTAGTAAACCCAAGAAACAAATTTAATGTGATAGTTAGAACAGGCGTTACAACAGAACTATTAAAAACCCTATATTGGCAAGTAATTATTAATAACAAGTACTCCATTGCATTAATTGGTCTCTTTCATGCATCATATACTTCAGTATCGTTTAGAGAACTAAACTAACAACCATTGTAACTTACTAAATTGTCATGCATGCATTTGTTGCATTTGTTTGATCTCTATGTGTTGTTGTTTATGTTGTATGCAATTATTTGCTCGATAGATTGCGAGGAGTGCAACTACTATGATTGCAAGTATTGTGGTTATGATGAGTGCAACCATTAAATCTATGAGGGTTGTGAGGATTATCTAATCGACTACATCTACAACAAAGGCAAGTGGTGCTATCTTGGTCATAAATGTCCTACTGTTTTCCTATGCATTGTAGATGTTTTTTGTAGAATTGCATATGTAGGAATTGATGTGTATATGCTATCCTATGTCCCATGTTATCCCTTAGCATTTCATGTTCATGAGCCATCGTATTGGTACATTGCTTAGCTATGCTATTTAGACGAGAAAGGGAATCACACCATGAAAAGTTATGTGTTTTGAAAGGATTATATTTTTTTAAAATGGCAAACCAACATGATTTTAATGAACCACCAGGGCAGAATGGCATTGATTGGGTCATCGAGTGTGGATTATGGTGGGGAATGCCTCCCACGACACTGAGAAAGGATTGGTTTCTTTGTTTGGTAGCTTTTGTGTGCAACCATGTGCCAATAATGAAATGGGCGGTTGGCTGGACTTAGTAGGTTGTGGCGACTCGAACCCTACGTAGCCAGAGATGTAGAATAGTGTAGGTTGGTACGGTGCGTGGATGGGTTTGGAAATCTCTTCCCGAATTGTCTCGTCTTGGACTACTCCCTATCATCACACAATATGAGTTTGGTGGTCCGAGCTGGGTTGTCCAAGTCACATGGGTAAAGTATACAAACCCCTACAGGGTGTCTAAATTCAGTACTTAGTCGTGTCCCCGGTTATCGACAATTTGAGCGACCTAATACCGATGCTATGACATATTTCTCACTCATCTTTATTTCCTAATTACTTAAAACTTGTTGGGTGAACATAATTGGGTAGGAGAACCATAGTGTCCTATTTATCGTATTGGAAAACTACTTTCTTATAAATATTAGGATAAAACTATTGCTTTATGCAAACGAGCCTGAACTCCACTTGGCCAAATAAGCATGTAGTTGATAGATCTGTTGTTAACCACTTTAGCCTACTTGCTATACATTCCATGTATTGACCCTACGGGGCTGCTACGTTTTATGTTGCAGGTTAGTATTCCGATTCTGAGTGATCGAATAGGTCGTGAGACTCCACTCAACAATTGTTCGCCTGTGGCACATTTGAAGGATGGGAATCTACCTTGTAATTGCTTTCCGCTGTAATATAATGTAAATTTTGGATCATATTCATTGTATTTATGATGCACAGTTATATTTGGTATCATTTTCTACTGTGTGCTAGTAAACCGATCCAGGGATTGGCACTATACACATGAACTCAGCCTTATCAGGCGAGGGCGTTACAAGATAGTATCCGAGCCCATCGTATTGGTAGATTCCTTAACTATGCTATTTAGACGAGGAAGGGAATCACACCGTGAAAAGTTATGTGTTTTGAAAGGATTTTATTTTTTCTAAATGACAAACCAACATGATTTTAATGAACCACCAGGGTAGAATGGCATTGATTGGGTCATCGAGTGTAGATTATGGTGGGGAATGCCGCCCAGGACACTAAGAAATGATTGGTTTGTTTGTTTGGTAGCTTTCGTGTGCAACCATGTGCCAATAATAAAATGGTCGGTTGGCTGGACTTAGTAGGTTGTGGCGACTCGAACCCTACGTAGCCAGAGATGTAGAATAGTGTAGGTTGGTACGGTGCGTGGATGGGTTTGGAAAGCTCTTCCCGAATTTTCTCGTCTTGGACTACTCCGTATCATCACACAATATGAGTTTGGTGGTCCGAGATGGGTTGGCCAAGTCACATGGGTAAAGTGTACAAACCCCTGCAGGGTGTCTAAACTAAGTACTTAGCCGTGTCTCTAGTTTATGGACAATTTGAGCGACCTGATACTGATGCTATGACATATTTCTCACTCATCCTTATTTCCTAATTACTTAAAACTTTTTGGGTGAACATAATTGGGTAGGAGCACCTGGGAGTGAACCAGAGTGTCCTATTTATCGTATTGGAAAACTACCTTGTTATAAATGTTAGGATAAAACTATTGCTTTATGCAAACGAGCCTGAACTCCACTTGGCCAAATAAGCATGTAGTTGATAGATCTGTTGTTAACCACTTTAGCCTACTTGCCATATATTCCATGTATTGACCCTTCGGGGTTGATACATTTTATGTTGCAGGTTAGTATTCCGATTCTGAGTGATCGAATAGGTCGCGAGACTCCACTCAATAATTGTTCGCCTGTGGCACATTTGAAGGATGGGAATCTACCTTGTAATTGCTTTCCGCTGTAATATAATGTAAATTCTAGATCATATTCGTTGTATTTATGATGCACAGTTATATTTGGTATCATTTTGTACTCTGTGTGCCAGTAAAGCGATCCAGGGATTGGCACTATACACATGAACTTAGCCTTATGAGGCAAGGGCGTTTCAAGATGGTATTAGAGCCCATCGTATTGGTAGATTGCTTAGCTATGCTATTTAGAAGAGGAAGGGAATCACACCGTGAAAAGTTATGTGTTTTGAAAGGGTTATATTTTTTCTAAATGACAAACCAACATGATTTTAATGAACCACCAGGGCGGAATGGCATTGATTGGGTCATCGAGGGTGGATTATGGTGGGGAATGCCGCCCAGGACACTGAGAAAGGATTTGCTTCTTTGTTTGGTAGCTTTCGTGTCCAACCATGTGCCAATAATGAAATGGGCGGTTGGCTGGACTTAGTAGGTTGTGGCGACTCGAACCCTACGTAGCCAGAGATGTAGAATAGTGTAGGTTGGTATGGTTCATGGATGGGTTTGGAAAGCTCTTCCCGAATTGTGTTGTCTTGGACTACTCCCTATCATCACACAATATGAGTTTCGTGGTCCGAGCTGGGTTGGCCAATTCACATGGGTAAGTGTACAAACCCCTGCAGGGTGTCTAAACTAAGTACTTAGCCGTGTCTCCGGTTATGGACAATTTGAGCGACCTGATACTGATGCTATGACATATTTCTCACTCATCCTTATTTCCTAATTAATTAAAACTTGTTGGGTGAACATAATTGGGTAGGAGCACCTGGGAGTGAACCATAGTGTCCTATTTATCGTATTGGAAAACTACTTTGTTATAAATATTAGGATAAAACTATTGCTTTATGCAAACGAGCCTGAACTCCACTTGGCCAAATAAGCATGTAGTTGATAGATCTGTTGTTAACCACTTTAGCCTACTTGCTATACATTCCATGTATTGACCCTACGGGGCTGCTACGTTTTATGTTGCAGGTTAGTATTCCGATTCTGAGTGATCGAATAGGTCGTGAGACTCCACTCAATAATTGTTCGCCTGTGGCACATTTGAAGGATGGGAATCTACCTTTTAATTTCTTTCCGCTGTAATATAATGTAAATTTTGGATCATATTCGTTGTATTTATGATGCACAGTTATACTTGGTATCATTTTGTACTGTGTGTGCGAGTAAACTGATCCAGGGATTGACACTATACACATGAACTCAGCCTTATCAGGCAAGGGCGTTATAAGATGGTATCATAGCTGTGTGTTGACTGTAGGATCGTGACCATAGAAATTGATTAGTAACAGGAGACCTCTATTAGGAGAATTATCATATTTTCTACTTATTAAAGTTCTTATATTCCTTGTCTATCTTTTCTAGAACCTCTTCCTATTAAAACATTTATAGTTGTCCATTCTTTTGATACATATAAGAGAGTTAGCATATAAGTAAAACAATATATAAGATGACATAAATTAACATCTCACCAAGTTAGGGTAGGTCTGGACCACCATATTTTATCTCTTTAGGAGATCATCGCTATTGTGTTAGCATATTGTTTTTACCAACTTATGTGGTATGACAATATAGATTGCTTGCTCGTTTGTACTATACCATATTGTGTGATGCCTTGTTTAGGATCTGTTGTTTTGAAACTCTAAAGTTTCTGGAGTTGTCGTGTGGTTTTAAAATCATTTTAATGGTGTAATTTGATTGAAATTTGTGAGATTACTGCTGCAGTTTCTGCCTGACCTATTGTACCGCACGATTTTTCATATTTTTTTGGTAACTCAGAAAAATCTGAGAAAATAGTTTCTGGAGCGTAATTACCTGTAGTGCATTCACAAAAATTGCCTAAAATTCCTGAAGAGTTTAGGTCGGTCAGAAAAATTCGTGAAGTCTGCTGTACCGTTTTGACAGATTTTGTTTATTGCTTATATGTTGCTCTATTTTACTCTAGTATTGTTCCCAATGCTTTCAAACTGTTTTGTGGTTATATACTACTAAGTTTATAGACCTGAAATGTTATTATACAAGTGTTTTCTTGTGTGTTGATTCCTTATGATTGTTTGCTTGTTTGTGACATTGATTGTTTCATATAGTTATGGGTAGGGTTATTTTCTTAGTAGTTCTTTTCTATAGAATCTATTCTTCCCTATCTTGAACCCTTGGAGATATAATGATGTATTAAGTGGAAATTTTTACAACCTAATGCATCGACAAAGGAGAATAGTTCATCTAATGCAACAGAAGGATATGGAAGTATGAAGTGTTGCAAAGAATGTTATGTAGTAGATTACGCAACCTGAAAGTTAAAGTATCGATAGTTTAGTTTTTGTTGTACCTTGTAGATTGGACACATGGGAGTCTACATCGAGCATTAGTTCGTGCCCATGGAAACCTTCTTTAAGGCAAGTGAGGATGCCCGAGTGATAGAAAAACATGATTCACCTATCCTCATATAGGGTAATGATTTGGGTGCAGGATGGATTGATCACCGTTCCTACTACTCTTATTATTCGCTCTTGTACTATTGGCCTTGCGAATCTTGAGTGCCTTTCAACCATAGCAGAGAGCCGGCGTTGAACCTAGACCATAGAATGGCATGATTTTAAATCCTTATAGGAGCATCTATTGCTAAGCGTAGGAATGTACGGTAAGAATGAATCTCAACCATTATTAATGGGCATCATGAAGCAAACATTCCCTATTTGCCCACCATGAGAGTTTTGCTAGTTCAAATAGTGCTTTTTGAAAAACTATCGATCATGTAGGTTAGAATGTGCAAGAGACATTGTGCCAATAAAAGTATAAAGGAGAACCAATCTAAGCCAACCTAGGCAGTTTCTTTTTAGGGTGGTAGCGCCCTAGTGAATCCTTATCCCATTTTTCATGCTAACCATTCTGAATCTCGGGACAAGATTCATCTTAAGGGGGTTAGTCTGTCACATCCCAAGGTTTTGAAAATTGGGACTAGAAAAAATTGCATTTGCATGACATTCATGGTCATTGCATTGCATATTTGCATCAAGAAAAAATCCTAAATATAAATAAAGGGCTAAAACCCTAAATAGTATATGCCACTTTATTCCTAAAAGGAATTAAATTGGCTTTATAAAACCCACTGTTTCTAAGGCAGGAATTATTGCTAAATTATAGCCTCAAAAGATCAAATGAATATTACAAAATTTTAGAAACAAATTGAGCTCATTTGGAGTTATCATGAAAAAGTTATGGAATAAATACAAACAAATAAATGTAAATAAAATGAAATATACAAAGATTTATAATTTCACTACATGAAAACTAGTAAAATATTACAAATATGATCTTATAATAATCTATTCGATTTTAGAAAATTTTAGAAACAAGAATCATATCATTTGGAGTTTGTATGCAAAAGATATAGAAGAAATACCAAAATAGAAAAAAGAAAAAAAGGAAAAAAATCTAAATGGGCCGGCCCACTAGACCGAACCAGCCATGACGCACATGCTGGAGGAAGGTATCGATCCAATGGTTGCTTTAATTTCCGTGCAAATCGATTTTCTCCAAACCTATCTCTATTCAAACTCTTATAACTTTTAATCTACAAATTCAAATCGACTTCTGTTTGTTTCTACTTATTCCCTACTTCAAGACCTATGTCTCCACCATCCTAAACCTCCATATAAACCCATGGAGGCTGTCAACACCTGGATTTTTAATCCCAGATGCCTGTTATGCCATACATCGCAATCCCAAGATTACCATTTTTGCGAGACATAACAGAATTGGATACCACAGTACATCATCCATTACAAACCATACATAAGGTCTTACACAAATAAGGATCTCATGATCCAGTTCTTAATACAACTCAAGCAGCGGAAATACGTAATAATAACGGTAGCGTAGGCGAAGCTCCATCTTCGGGGTCACAGTCAATGCTGACGATGGGAGATGATCCTAGTTGTCGTAACCTTCCTGGGGTCCATCATCCTGGTACTCCTCTTCATAGTCTGGCCACGGGAATAGCCAGGGACGAAGCCATGAGTACTCTTTTTGCAAACTAATACTAACAAGTGAAGGGGTTTTTTGTAGTAGGACACTAAGCTCTAGGGTTGTTTTGCAAAAAGCCAGATTTACCTCTACTAAGTTTAGAAATGAAGAAAGCTAGTTGAAGTTTTATAACACCTAAGTGGGAACTTGTATTTCATATCACAACTCTGTTGTGGTCAAGTCAAAATCTCAATCCATTTCACAAGTCATCTTGAAAACATCTGACGGGGGAACAGTATGGCCACTCCAACTGTCCATAACCACGGACGCGGCTATTCGAATAGTTTGACACTCTGCAGAGATTGTACACTTTCACCACAACATTCGATACATCCGTCAGGAACAAATCCTGAATTCACCATACTCGTGTCACGGATAATCAATCCTAACCTTTCAATTACACGCCCTAGTATAAGCACCTCTCCTGTGGGTTTGGCCTCCCAACCATGACCAACTGTCATCTTGGGTACTACACAGGTGGACAATCTTCACAAGGTAGCCTCAGCTCTGACCTTGGCCGTGAGGGAACTAATACTAAGGTATATAAGTTTCCAGTCAAGCCCTACCCAATTTTCGGGTATTGTGGTTGTACGGTAAAATTGGAATGGTATTGCATCCAGGCAACCATCAGTTTTATAAAGGGCTAAGGCTCATGCCTCAACATTTTCATCACCAAAATCATCTGGTGTTCGGAAACACATGTCAAAACATCTCAATAGAATTATCCATCATTCCAAGGTTTTCATAACCATTTTTCCACCAAGTATTCCCATCTAAAGTTAATCAAGTTTTATGCTTAGCACTAGCATCTACAAGTGGGGGTAAGTACTAGTGAGGGGTGGTAAACAAGTGGAGTTTCAACTAAGTACCACCTCATGTCTTAGGATGATATCAAGGTTTTCTAGCTTAGGCCAAATTTTATGCTCTTTATGTAACCTTCAAGTATCTTGCTGGAGTCTACAAGTCACTTAAGTAAACTCTAAAAGAAAGCTTTGATAAAGGAATAAAATAAAAAGCTTGCAAGTAAAACTAGGATTGGTTTATCAAGTGAGTATAATCACATATTCTTAAGGCATATGGTTTGCATGGTAACAAGCACATTCAACTAGTAGTATTAGGCTTGCTAAAGTATATTATCTTGCAAGTGTTAGCTTGCCTTATGCAGAGCAGTGGTTGAAGTTCTCCTCGGCTTCTTCTTCGTAGTATCCTCCTTCCTCCTCGTATCCTTGGGCGGTACTAGCGTCTATGAATAAATACGAGGTACAGAATCACCAAACAATACTTAACTACATGCAATCATCACACAAAGGGGTTCTATAGATGATCTAGCATCATCACTAACATTACAAGACTAGGGCATTTGACTTAATGATTTTAGTTTTAGAAAAGTAATTTCTACTCATTGAAAAACTACTTAAGATTTAATATTCTCCAAACCAAACATGGGATCATGTTTACACATGTCATCACCACATATTTTATTCCATGGGAATGTGATTTAAAGTGGTGTCACAATTTAATAAGGTTTAAGCTTATAAAAAAATGACTAGAAATGCCTATGTGGCCCTCTTTTATTACTTGAACATTATTTCTATAAGTAAAACCATATATTTTTATATATTCGGAAAGGTATGGTTAAATGTGATTTTTGAGAGTTGGAATCAACTCAAAAGCTATTATGGTTTACATTTTAAAAATGTTTGAATGCAGAAAAGCTTTTGCCTTGTTATTTTTACCAAGGTTGATCTATAGATTCAAATGATTTGAATCCAACGGGCTTGGATTCAGCATTTCCAGACCTTTCTAACAAAATTGGTTTCATTCAATTTGGTTCACTGAATCGAGCTGGGTTGATTTTTGAAACTAGGTACAGACCTGTGTTTGAATGAAAATGGAAAAATCCAAATTCAAACGAGTGGGCTGTGCGGGAAATGATACTGGGCCGGCCTGCTAAGCACAGTGCTTATGCGGGCTGGTTAAGTTGCTGTCCCCACGCGGCAGTGAGACAGGGGGTGCGAAGCGGTATGGGGCAACGTGATGCGTTGGATTAGAAGTAAGATCAACGGCTGAGGGTCATCGTCGAGGATGAACTAGTCACCGACGAGCTCGAACCCTAGCGGCCCAGTGGGGGTCGTGGGAGGCTCACGGGGGCTCAGGCGAGGGTCGGCGATGCGGGCGAACGACAAAGTCGACGACGGCGAACCTCCTGGTACCGACAGCTTCTCCTGGGGTGGACGAAATCGACGGCGCCCTTCTTCTCCCGAGGCGGCCTGCTCCGACGCAATTCCGGCGATGCGCTGCTCGCCTTGCTCCAGGAATGGGGTGGAACGATCAGTGAGGAGAGGGGAGTGAGATGGTGTGAAGAGTTTGAGCGGGGGAGGCCTCTATTTATAGTCTCGATGACGAGACCGAACGGGATGGGCAGACGACGGTGGCGACATGGCTATGGGCTGCTAGAGGCATGGTCGGCGGTGGCGATCAATCGGTGGTCTCCTGGCGATGCTCTATGGCTTTAATGCGCGTGTAGGGGCGGTGGCAAACGGTCTGGAACATGCGATGCTCTGCACGGCAGAGGCGGCGTCTTCGACGGCGAGCGGTGGCTATGAGGCATGGGGCGGCGAACGGGGATGTCTGGCAGTCTCCTGGGACGGTGGTGATCGCGTATATGCCGGCGGCCTAGATGCGTGGGCGTGTGTCGAGGGTGGCGCTCTGGCGCACTCTCGGCATGCGCTCAAAGAAGCTTGGCATGGCTTGGGCTTGTGGTCCAGTGGCTGGCAGGGTTCGAGAGCTGGACAGGGGGTGGTGGTGGACGGTGGGCTGTGTCCTAGACATGCTGTTTAGGCTTGGTGCTTGCTCTAGCTAGCTAGCCATGGTCGGCTGGCAAGGGGGTGCTCGGGTTGGCATGGAATGGGGCAAAGGGTAGGGGCTAGGGTTTTTCCAAGCACTGGTTGGCACTGAGGGAGACAAGGGTGATCAATGGTGAACATTGCTTAGCCAAACTACTGCTCAAAACAGTGAAGTTTGGCCAGATTGATTTGTTGCCTCGAAGTGTTTGATGAAATGGCCGCAAGAACACAAGTTTTGAATTTTGAAAAGATTTTTGGTGAGTGTGCTAGGCATGTTCTGGTGAGTCTGTGGATGCTTGGGTTTTGAAATTTGAGCTTGTTTGAGTGGTTTTTGAAAAAGTGGGATCTTCCCATATGATAAAGATTCAATTTTGAACTGTCCTTTAAACTATGCATTCAAATGTTTTTGTATGATCACAAAGTGGGCCTTGATACTTTGTTATGAGTACTATCAAGGGGTGCAAAGATCCAAACAAGTTTCTGTTAAGTTCTGAAAGTTAGAGACAGCCAAAGTAGGCATGGGAGTTAAATTGGCCAAAATGACCATTCCCTTATTTTGTTTGTTTTGATTTATTTGTCTTTGGGAAAAGTGTGGGGATTGTTTAGATGATGTTTATTTCACCTAAGAATCCTTTTACAAGCAATGAAATACATAAACAAGGCAATTCAAAAGAATTCAAATTGGAATGCATACACACATGCATGCTTTCCTATTTTTATTTAGAAAAGTTTTTGTTAATCCTAAATTTGGTGATTAGAGTTTGATGATTCTAGTTTAATATTTTTGGGATGTTACAAACCTTCCCCCCTTAAACAAAATCTTGTCCCGAGATTTGAAAAAGGACGAAAAGATTACCTAGGATTTGAAGAGATCGGGAAACTCCGTCCTGATGTGATCTTCGCGCTCCCAGGTAGATTCCTCTTACGTGTGGTTGCTCCAGAATCTTGAGAAACTTGATGCTTGAGGTTGGGTAGTTCTGAAGGCTTCTTCCAAAATACGGATGGGTACTTGGGATAGGTCAGGTCATCGTTGATCTCTATGGTCCGGTGATCGATATTCTTGAACACCGTCTTCTCCTAACTTGAGATTCTTGATAATGAGATATGGAACACATTGTGCATGGCTGACATCTCTGCGGGCAGTTCCAATTGATACGACACTTCTCCTCGATGATTCAGAATCTTGAAGGGTTCGATATATCTGGGGGCTAACTTTCCTTTAAGCTGGAAACGCTGCATTCCCTTCAATGGTGACACTTTCAAATATACAAAATCTCCTACGATGAAGGCGAGGTCTCGATGTCTCTTGTCAGCATAACTCTTCTGTCTGGATTGGGCGGTCTTGAGGTGCTCACGAATCTTTTGAACCTTCTCTTCTGCTTCTCATAGGATAAAGGGTCCAAAAATATGACTCTCTCCTACTTCCGACCAGTTCAAAGGGGTGCGACACTTTCTTCCGTACATAAATTCAAATGGGGCCATTTGCAAACTAGCTTGATAACTATTGTTGTATGAAAATTCTGCGAACGGCAAACATTCTTCCCACTTAGATCCATATTCTAACACACATGCTCTCAGCATATCTTCGAGTATTTGATTTACTCGCTCCGTTTGTTCGTCAGTCTGAGGGTGATAAGCGGTACTAAAATCTAGTCGGGTTACTAAACCTTCTTGGACTTTCTTCCAGAATCTCGAGGTAAATTGAGTTCCTCAATCAGATATGATGTTCTTGGGGACTCCATGCAAACTGACGATTCTAGCGATATATAACTCCGCTAGCTTCGAACTCTGATATGTCGTCTTGACGGGTAAGAAATGGGCGACTTTGGACAATCTGTCCACTATGACCCAGATAGAGTCATTTCCCCTACCAAAAGTAGGCAATCCGGTGATAAAGTCCATTCCAACGGAATCCCATTTCCATTCCGGAATCTGTAACGGTTGCAACAATCCAGCGGGTCTTTGATGTCCGGCCTTGACTCGCTGACATATGTCACACTTGGCGATATAGCTTCCGATTTCTCTCTTCATCTTATGCCACCAAAATTGCTCTTTCAAATCTTGACGCATCTTCGTTCCTCCGGGGTGGATAGAATAAAGAGTATCATGAGCTTCCTTCAAAATAACTTCTTTCAACTCAAAATCTGCTGGTACACAAAGGCGTCCTTTGTACCACAAAACTCCTTCTTCGTCTTTGGTGAATCTAGGTACTTTTCCTGTACCGATACGACGCTTGATTCCGGCAATACTAGCATTTCCTTTCTGCGCCTCTTTGATCTGGCTGATCAAAGTGGGTTGAAGTTCTATGCTAGCCAAAAATCCTTCACTCACTAATTCTATTCGAAAATCTTCCATCTCTTTGTGCAAGCTTGGTTGCTCCTTCAACATCATGGAGTTCAAGCGGCACGACAATCTGCTAAGGGCATCGGCTACTACATTGGCTTTTCCAGGGTGATAGTGAATGCCCAGATCATAATCCTTGATTAGCTCAATCCATATTCTCTGCCTCATATTCAGCTCTTTCTGAGTGAATATATACTTCAGGCTCTTGTGATCCGAATAAATCTCACAACGGTTTCCCATGAGGTAATGCCCCATGTCTTTAGGGCTAGAACTACGGCTGCGAGTTCGAGGTCATGGGTTGGGTAATTTTGCTCATGTTGTTTCAGTTGTCGAGATAGATAAGATATAACTTTGCCTTCTTGCATTAGCACACATCCGAGACCGATCCTGGATGCATCACAATATAAGTCGAAGGGCTTTCTGATATCCGGCATGATTAAGATTGGGGCTGAAATCAATCTCTTCTTGAGTTCTTGAAAACTCCCGTCACATTTGTCTGTCCATTCAAACTTCTTGTCCTTCTTCAGCAATTGGGTCATGAGTCTGGCGATACTCGAGAATCCTTCTACGAACTTGCGGTAATATCCTGCCAATCCGAGAAATGCACGAACTTGGGTTTGAGTGGTTGGGGCTTGCCAATCTTCTACATCTTTTACTTTTGCAGGGTCAACGGCAATTCCTCCGGCTGATACAATGCGACCGCGGAATCCTACCTCCTGTAACCAGAATTCACATTTGCTAAACTTGGCATATAACTGATGCTCTCTAAGGGTTCCAAGAATGGTCCTTAGGTGTAGCTCATGTTCTTCTTCTGATTTGGAATAAATCAGAACGTCGTCGATGAAAACAACGACAAACTTATCCAGGAAGTCCATCAAAATATTATTCACGAGATTCATGAAATAAGAGGGGGCATTGGTTAATCCAAAAGACATGACAGTATACTCGTATAATCCATAACAGGTGGTAAAGGCAGTCTTGGGGATATCCTCTGCGCGAATCTTGAGTTGATGATAGCCTGTTCTAAGATCAATCTTAGAAAACACTTTGGCACCGGTCAACTGATCAAACAAATCTTCTATCTTGGGCAAGGGATACTTGTTCTTGATGGTGACATCATTCAACTTCCGATAATCCGTACACAAACGGTTACCTCCATCCTTCTTGTCCACAAATAAGACAGATGATCTCCATGGTGACGCACTTGGTTGAATCAATCCAATTTCCAGCATGGCATCTAGTTGCTTCTTCAGTTCTTCTAGTTCAGACGGGTTCATACTATATGGTATCTAGGCTATGGGTCCTGTTCTGGGGATTAGTTCAATGATAAACTCGATATCCCGATCTGGGGGCATACCGGGCAAAACATCTGGAAATACATCGGGGTATTTACAGACTATCCGGACATGGTCAATGGTAGGTTGGGATATACTCTTGTTGCACTTGAATTGACGAGGTAAGGTTTCATATATATGCTCGACTGATATTCCAGCTGTACTGGTCATGGTGATGGCTTTCTTGGCACAGTCAATCAATCCTTTATGTTTGGACATCCAATCCATTCCTAGTACTACTTCCAAACCTTTTGTTCCGAGTACTATCAGATTAGCATAAAAATCTATGCCATGGATTCGGATAGGGACGACTTTGCAAATTTGCCTAGCTTTGGTGGTTGAACCGGGAATTTGAACGATCATAACATGCTTCAGTTTGGTTGGTTGAATGTTACTAGTGCATGCAAATTCTTCGGTGACAAATGAGTGCGATACACCAGAATCAAACAACACTCGAGCAAGTACTGAATTAACAGAAAACATACCCAGTACGATGTCTGGTGCTTCCTGAGCTTCTTCAGCATGCATGAGAAAAAGACGGCCGTTGCGGTTGATCAAATTCCCTGGGGCAAATCTTCTTCCGGGCTGAACACGACGCTGTTGTTGCGCTGGGGCATTGGTATGGGGGGCTGCGGCATTCTTCTTGTTGGGGCACTCATTGGAGTAGTGACCCTTATTTCCATAGTCAAAACAAGTCACTTGTGACTTGTCCTTTGTTGTAACAGGCACATCATTGCTTCCAGTCCTCGGGGCAGTGTTGGTGTTGGCGGTAGCATTGTTGTTGTTGAACTTGGGTGGTGCATGGTTGAAATTGTTAGAGCTGTCGGGGTTATTGTGATTTCCTCCGGGCCTCGGGTTTCCACGGTTGGGATAGGTCGAACGGTTCATTGGGGGTCTGTTGGTTCTCGGGGCAAATCCTGGAGATGGGTTGGGGTGGTACTTTGGGGTCTGATGGGTTACTGGTTGATGCATCATGCGACGCTTGCGGTTCTCATTGGCTTGGTTGATCTTTCCTTCCATCTGGATGGCAGAGTCGACCAGGGCTTCAATATCAGCAAAAGGGATATTGACTAACACAGTATGCATCTCGTCGTGCATACCATTCAGGAATCTTTCTTTCTTCTTGGCTTCAGTGTTGATGTCATCCGGGGCATACCTAGCTAATGACAAGAATTTGTCACGGTATTCTACTACAGTCATCCGCCCTTGCTTCATTTCTATGAATTCATCTCTCATCCTCTTGATCAAACCTGGTGGCACATGGGTTCTGCTGAACTTGACCTTGAATTTCTCCCAGGTCATCATCTGTCCTCTGGTCATTGCACGAACGCTGTTCCACCATGCTCTAGCATCTCTGGCTAGATAGTGGGTGGCGAACACAACTTTCTCGTTAGTTTCCACTCCGGCGACTTCTAGGTTATTCTCCCTGGTTTGTAGCCAATCGTCTGCATCTAGGGGCTCTTCCGACTTAGTGAAAATAGGTGGGTTGGTATTCTGGAAATTCTTGAGCTTATATCCATGGTTGTCCTGATTTCCTTGGCCTTGATTGTTGTGAGCTAGCTGAGCTATCTGCTGAAGGGTGGCTAGGTTGGCTTGACGTTCGGCTATTTTAGCTTCGCGGTAAAAAACCAACATTTGCAGGATCTGCAACATCGGGTCCGGGGATGAACCACTTCCTCCGTGTGGCATCTGAAGATTGAGATAGATCATGAGAGAAGAGGGAAATTTCTAAGGTTTTGGGACTTTGAAAAGTTTTTAAAGTTTGACTCAGATTTTCTAGCAACTTGCTTTTCATTCATTCATTCATAGCACCCGATACAAAACACACACCACAAAACAAGAAAAACAGATGGTTTTAAGAACCATTCTGGAAACTACGATACAGTGGGACTGGATACAACTCCCTACGCTAGTGCTCAAGTGCTACTACTCCTCGGAGTTGGTGTAATCGTCATCCTCATCATCCTCATCGTCATCGATGAAGGCGAAATACTCCTCATCGGTGAAGAATTCCCTGGCCTGATCCTCCAGAAAATCATCATCACTGAGATAGGATTAGGGGTCTCCACGAAGATCTTCTCCGGCATTCTCCCTTTCCTCCAACTGCATGTCTCTCTCGTGGATGGTCTCCTCCATTCCCCAGCTGATAAAACTTGATGTACTTCACGTCCATCTATAAGAATATAGGATGAGTAAGTTAGTAGAGTGATCAAGTGTGTCAAATTTTAAGTATTTTGCAAGAGTTTTAGAGGAACATGAAATTTCATGAAATAATCAAGGTGATAAGAATGGGAATAATTTTTTGTAAATATTTGCTTCCTTTGGTTTTGAAACTAAGTTTTTGATTCAAACGTCCATTCTAACTAGGGTCTCCTATGGTCAGGATGACTCTGCTACCAACTTGTCAACACCCGGATTTTTAATCCTAGATGCCTATTATGCCATACATCGCAATCCCAGGATTACCATTTTTGCGAGACATAGTAGAATTGGATACCACAGTACATCATCCATTACAAACCATACATAAGGTCTTACACAAATAAGGATCTCGTGATCTAGTTCTTAATACAACTCAAGCAGCGGAAATACGTAATAATAACGGTAGCGTAGGCGAAGCTCCATCTTCGGGGTCATAGGCAATGCTGACGATGGGAGATGATCCAAGTTGTCGTAACCTTCCTGGGGTCCATAATCCTTGTACTCCTCTTCATAGTCTGGCCACGGGAATAGCCAGGGACAAAGCCATGAGTACTCTTTAAGTACTCGCAAACTAATACTAACAAGTGAAGGGGGTTTTTGTAGTAGGACACTAAGCTCTAGGGTTGTTTTGCAAAAAGCCAGATTTACCTCTACTAAGTTTAGAAATGAAGAAAGCTAGTTGAAGTTTTATAACACCTAAGTGGGAACTTGTATTTCATATCACAACTCTATTGTGGTCAAGTCAAAATCTCAATCCATTTCACAAGTCATTTTGAAAACATCTGACGGGGGAACAGTATGGCTATTCAAATAGTTTTACACTCTGCAGAGATTGTACACTTTCACCACAACATTCGATACATCCATCAGGAACAAATCCTGAATTCACCATACTCAGTATGCGGATAATCAATCCTAACCTTTCAATAACACGCCCTAGTATAAGCACCTCTCCTATGAGTTTGGCCTCCCAACCATGACCAACTATCATCTTGGGTACTGCACAGGTGGACAATCTTCACAAGGTAGCCTCAGCTCAGACCTTGGCCATGAGGGAACTAATACTAAGGTATATAAGTTTCCAGTCAAGCCCTACCCAATTTTCGGGTATTGTGGTTGTATGGTAAAATTGAAATGGTATCGCATCCAGACAACCATCAGTTTTATAAAGAGCTAAGGCTCATGCCTCAACATTTTCATCACCAAAATCATCAAGTGTTTGGAAACACATGTCCAAAACATTTCAATAGAATGGTCCATCGTTCCATGGTTTTCATAACCATTTTTCCACCAAGTATTCCCATCTAAAGTTGATCAAGTTTTATGCTTAGCACTAGCATCTACAAGTGGGGGTAAGTACTAGTGAGGGGTGGTAAACAAGAGGAGTTTCAACTAAGTACCACCTCATGTCTTAGGATGATATCAAGGTTTTCTAGCTTAGGCCAAATTTTATGCTCTTTATGCAACCTTCAAGTATCTTCCTAGAATCTACAAGTCACTTAAGTAAACTCTAAAAGAAAGCTTTGATAAAGGAATAAAATAAAAAGCTTGCAAGTAAAACTAGGATTGGTTTATCAAGTGAGTATAATCACATATGCTTAAGTCATATGGTTGGCATGGTAACAAGCAAGTATTTGCTTGCACATTCAACTACTAGTCTTAGGCTTGCTAAAGTAGAGTATCTTGCAAGTGTTAGCTTGCCTTGTGCACAGTGGTTGAAGTTCTCCTCGGCTTCTTCTTCGTAGTATCCTCCTTCCTCCTCGTATCCTTGGCTGGTACTAGCATCTATGAATAAATACGAGATACACAATCACCAAAAATACTTAACTATGTGCAATCATCACACAAAGGGGTTCTATAGATGATCTAGCATCATCACTAACATTACAAGACTAGAGCATTTGACTTAATGATTTTAGTTTTAGAAAAGTAATTTCTACTCATTGAAAAACTACTTAAGATTTAATATTTTCCAAACCAACCATGGGATCATGTTGACACATGTCATCACCACATATTTTAGTCCATGGGAATGTGATTTAAAGTGGTGTCACAATTTAATAAGGTTTAACCTTATAAAAAATGACTAGAAATGCCATGTGCCATTCTTTTATTACTTGAACATTATTTCTGTAAGTAATCCCATATATTTTTATATATTCTGAAAGGTATGGTTAAATGTGATTTTTGAGAGTTGGAATCAACTCAAAAGCTATTATGGTTTAAATTTGAAAAATGTTTGAATGCAGAAAAGCTTCTGCCTTGTTATTTTTACCAAGGCCAATCTATAGATTCAAATGATTTGAATCCAACGGGCTTGGATTCAGCATTTCCAGTCCTTTCTAAAAAAATTAGTTTCATTCAATTTGGTTCACTGAATCGAGCTGGGTTGATTTTTGAAACTAGGTACAGAACTGTGTTTGAATGAAAATGGAAAAATCCAAATTCAAACGAGTGGGCTGCGGGAAGCGATCTTTGGGCCTTGCTAAGCACAGCGCTTACGCGGGCTGGTTAAGTTGCTATCCCCACGTGTCAGTGATACAGGGGGTGCGAATAGGTACGGGGCAACGTGGTGCGTTGGATTAGAAGTAAGATCAACGGCTGAGGGTCATCGTCGATGATGAGCTAGTCACCGGCGAGCTCGAACCATAGCAGCGCAATGGGGGTCGTGGGAGTCTCAGCGGGGCTAAGGCAAGGGTCGGCGATGTGGGCGAACGACGAAGTCGACGACGGCAAACCTCCTGGTACCGACAGCTTCTCCTGGGGTGGACGAAATCGACGGCGCCCTTCTTCTCTAGTGGCGGCCTGCTCCGGCGCAATTCCGGCGATGCGCTGCTCCCCTTTCTCCGGGAACGGGATGGAGCGATCAGTGAGGAGAGGGGAGTGAGATGGTGTGAAGTGTTTGAGCGGGAGAGGCCTCTATTTATAGTCTCGACGACGAGACCAAACAGGATGGGCAGGCCACGGTGGCGACATGGCTACGGGCTGCTAGAGGCATGGCCGGCGGTGGCGATCGATCGGTGGTCTCCGGGCGATGATCTACGGCTTTAATGCGCATGTAGGGGCGGTGGCAAACGGTTTGGAACATGCGATGCTCTGCGCGGCAGAGGCGGCGTCTTCAACGGCGAGCGATGGATGTAAGGCATGGGCGGCGAACAGAGATGTCTGGCGGTCTCCTTGGACGGTGGTGATCGCGTATGCACGTGGCGAGGGCGGCGTGCGGTCTATGGGCGTGTGTCGAGGGTGGCGCTCTGGCGCGCTCTCGGCATGCGCTCAAAGCAGCTTGGCATGGCTTGGGCATGTGGTCCGGTGGCTGGAAGGGTTCGAGCGCTGGACAGGGGGTGACGATGGACGGTGGGGTGTGTCCTAGACATGCTGTTTAGGCTTGGTGCTTGCTCTGGCTAGCTAGCCATGGTCGGCTGGGAAGGGGGTGCTTGGGTTGGCATGGAATGGGGCAAAGGGTAGGGGCTAGGGTTTGTCCAAGCATTGGTTGGCACAGAGGGAGACAAGGGTGATCAATGGTGAACATTTCTTAGCCAAACTACTGCTCAAAACAGTGAAGTTTGGCCAAATTGATTTGTTGCCTCCAAGCGTTTGATGAAATGACCGCAAGAACTCAAGTTTTGAATTTTGAAAAGATTTTTGGTGAGTGTGCTAGGCATGTGCTGGTGAGTCTGTGGATGCTTGGGTTTTGAAAGTTGAGCTTGTTTGAGTGGTTTTTGAAAAAGTGGGATCTTCCCATATGATAAAGATTCAATTTTGAACTATCCTTTAAACTATGCATTCAAATGTTTTTGGATGATCACAAAGTGGGCCTTGATACTTTGTTATGAGTACTATCAAGGGGTGCAAAGATCCAAACGAGTTTCTGTTAAGTTCTGAAAGTTAGAGACAGCCAAAGTAGGCATGGGAGTTAAATTGGCCAAAATGACCATTCCCTTATTTTGTTTGTTTTGATTTATTTGTCTTTGGGAAAAGTGTGGGGATTTTTTAGATGATGTTTATTTCACCGAAGAATCCTTTTACAAGCAAAGAAACACATAAACAAGGCAATTCAAAAGAATTCAAATTCGAATGCATACACACATGCATGGTTTCCTATTTTTATTTAGAATAGTTTTTGTTAATCCTAATTTTTGTGATTAGAGTTTGATGATTCTAGTTTAATATTTTTGGGATGTTACAGAGGCACGACTGTATGAGTTTCGAAATCCCGAATCTACACATATCCGAATTTTATTTCGTTTATTCACCCATCTAGACTTTATCATTTGCCTATGGCCAAAACACGAAAGTTGTAGATCTCGTCAAAATATTTCAATCCCGACAAACCTCACCTCTTTTCGTCCACCACAGCCGGAAAATTTCGCACCGCAATATTTCAGATATGACGGTGTAAATCCAAGATGTACTCGCGCTCATTTCTTGAAATCCAAATTCCTTTGGTGAAAAGGTAGCACTAATGATTCTCTACAACTTTCATTTTGTAAGTTTTTCAATTTAATCTATGGATTTGTCTCTCTAACACAGATCTCTTTCTTATCTATTATGAGCCAAAATCGAGCCGATCTTCTTTTCTAGCCACTAGATCTCATCCCAACGGCAAAGATTAGAGCTTATCAACAAAGGGGTATGAGCCAACCATATATCGCCATGTGTCAAGCCAGGTCAGTCCCGCGTCCCAGTCAGCATAGAATATTTCCAGGGAATATGCCCTGTAGATTTGAAATTGAATTTAATTTGCAGAAAATTGTGTAAACTTGCAAAAATCATATAAAAAGAGTCGTAAATCCAAAAATAGCAAATAATATATCAATAGATTTAAAAGAAGTGTAGAATATTAATATGGCATTAGATCCAACCTTTACTGTATTCGTTTACTATAGTAATTTAATTAGTTTTAATAGTCTTTTATATTAATAAATTCATAGGAAATTATCTGTAACTAGGAAAAATATGAACACTATATCAAATTGAAGCTACTATAATGTAGATTAATAATATCTGGTTGGATCCAGCTTTTATGGAATATTTACCACGTAGAAATTTAATTAGTATTAATGGCTTTAGAAATTATTAAATTCATAGTAAATTATTTGCATATCACAAAAATATAAATAATATGGAATGTTGGTTCCGAGTAGATCACCAATATGCAATTAGTTCAGGCTTTGACTGTAAGGTTTTGCCGTGAAGATTTAAATGGTTTAGTGTCATATTTAGAGTAATAAATTCATAATAAAATAAATAACATTCAAAAAATTACAAATAATATGTCCCTGGAATCGCAATCCTGTGGAGATTACAGACATTATTTTTGTTTGATTTTAGGCAACAAAAACTATATAAATGATTTAAACTCATTAAAGACTATTTAAATCATACAAAAAGATCTATAACTCGGATTAGGGTGAATCCAACGCCTACTGGTTCGTATTATCGTCCTATATACAGTAAACCCAAGAAATAAATTTAATTCGACAGTTAGAACATGTGTTATAACATAACTATTGAAAACCCTATATTGGCAAGTATTTATTAATAACAAGTACTCCATTGCATTAATTGGTCTCTTGCATGCATCATATACTTCAGTATTATTTAGAGAACTAAAATAAAAACCATTGTGACTTATTAAATTGTCATGCATGTATTTATTGTATTTGTTTGATCTCTATGTGCTATTGTTTATGTTGTATGCAATTATTTTCTTGATAGATTGCGAGGATTGCAACTACTATGATTGCAAGTATTGTGGTTATGATGAGTGCAACCATTAAATCTATGAGGATTGTCAGGATTATCTAATCGACTACATCTACAACAAAGGAAAGTGGTGCTATCTTGGTCATAAATGTCCTACTGTTTTCCTATGCATTGTAGATGTTTTTTTTGTAGAATTGCATATGTAGGAATTGATGTGTATATGCTATGCTATGTCCCATATTATTCCTTAGCATTCCTTGTTTATGATCCATCGTATTGGTAGATTGCATAGCTATGCTATTTAGACGAGGAGGGGAATCACACCGTGAAAAGTTATGTGTTTTGAAAGGATTATATTTTTTCTAAATGACAAACCAACATGATTTTAATGAACCACCTGGACGGAATGGCATTGATTGGGTCATCGAGTGTGGATTATGATGGGGAATGCCATCCAGGACACTGATAAAGGATTGGTTTATTTGTTTGGTAGCTTTCATGTGCAACCATGTGCCAATAATGAAATGGGCGGTTGGCTGGTGTCGTGGGAATGCTCACGGCAGATGCTGCAATCGGCAGCGAGTAGTAGAACGAGGGGCAAGGACGGCCAGCCATCTGCGGTGCGAGATGATGGCGGAGACACGGGGTTTTACCCAGGTTCGGCCCCCCGGAGGGTAAAGACCTACTCCTGCTAGATTGTATTATGATGGTGGTACAAAGGGGCGAGCTCGACGGCTAGGCGGCGAGTCGCTTGGGTGTATGATGGAACGTATCTCTACACGCCCTGTAGGGAGGTTTATATAGACTCACCTCCCCCTAGGGTTTACATATCTCAACCGAATCAGTTAAGGCTTCGGTACCCGTTTAACCTAATCCGACTGGGCCTATCTACTCGCCTGGGCCTTCAGCTTCCAGTCGCTTGACTCCACACCGGGCCTTGATCCAGTCGCCATCTTGCAGGCCCACTCGCCAGTTCCTGGGCCAGTCGAAAACGTCCTGCTGGGTATACCCCGGTAGGCATATCCCCATCAGTAGTCCCCGAGGTCATCGTCGATTGGACGCAGGTGGCCGCTGGTAGTCGGAGCATACGAGTTCAGCGCGAGCGTCCAGTCGAATCGGTGGTGGGCTTCTGAACAAAGGAGTAAACTAGTCATTCTGGTCGCATCTTTGGTGATCGGGTCGGCGAAATATTTAGTCACTGTTGTAGTGATCGGGTCGGCGAGCCGAGTGACTGAAGTTGGATCGTCAACGCAGTCAAACTAGCCGTTGGGATAACCTAATGGTAACTTTTGGCGTAATCACCGCGTAGTAACGGCTTCCTGATTTGGCGGGTAACAACCGCTATATAAAGGGAATGGTAGGCGATCGGAAAACCACTTCCTCGTCATTTCCTTCGATTGCACGCACCTTCGTTTTCCTCCGCATCGTGACCCAGCCGAACCGAAATCCTCCGACCCCCACGAATTCCTCCGCCAATGGCCCCCTCCACCGAACCATGGGGCAGGTCCAAGTGCACGAGAGCGCAACTAGCGTCCTTCGAGGAGGCCGGGATCCTGCACGCCGGCAGGTGGCGCATCCCTGCAGCCGGAGAGGTGACTCCAGACCCGCGCGAGGGAGAGTTCGTCTGCTTCACCAGCCATCTAGAACGGGGGCTGGGATTCCCAACATCTCTTTTCTTCCGGCGCTTCTGCGCCTTCTACGGGATCCAACCGTCGGACCTGGGCCCGCACAACATCGAGCAGCTCGCCATTTTCGTGGCGTTCTGCGAGTGCTACCTGGGCTGCAGGCCCTATTTCCCCTGTGGCAAGATTTGTTCCACGGGCGGATCAGTCGTGAAGAAGCAGGCGGCCCAATGCTTGCCGCGGGGGGCCTGACGTTTCAACTGAAGTCGAAGGCCTCCTTTTTTGATCTGATGCTACCTGCCAAGGTAGCGAGCGAGTGGAAGAAGTCTTGGTTTTACGTCACCGAGGCGGTCCTAGAGGGCGAGGTGGCGAACCCAAGGTACTCCGCCGACCGGCCCGAACCGCGCCGACTCCAAGTCGCCAGGCTTCCAACAGACCAGCGGATGGTTGTAGACGAGATGCTTCAGACCATCCACGACCTGAAGAAGAAAGGTCTCTAGCCCATCAACTTGTACAACTACTGGCTCGGGCGGCGACTCGTTCCCCTAGCCCGCCGCGACCACTACATGTACGAGTACACGGGCCAGGAGGACTCAACGAAGTCCTGCCTCGTCGAGTGGCAACTCGAGGATTACCTCCTGGCGCTGAAGAAGATCACCCAGGCGGCGTACGTCGACGCGAAGGCTGGGGTCGCCCCCTACACCGCGAAGCATCCAGCCCCAATGGTGAGTCATCTTTCTATCATTTGCAGTCACAGTTAAATGCTGTCGCGGTTATACTGATATTTCTTATGCCTATTGCAGCTATTTCAAGTGGTGGAAGGGTGGCTTCCGCCCGCGGACGACGAGAATTCGAGCTCGTCCGTCCAGGAGGTGGGCGAATCTCTTCTAGCAAGGGGCGGCGTCGAGAGTGACGGGAGCGGCGACGACGACGAATCCGAGGAAGAGGCCGCCCCGCTGGTCCGGAAAACTCGCGGACAGCGGCAGCGTGAGCTCGAAGCGAGCAAAAGCCTCGAGCGTCATGATGATGATGACGACGAGCTCCCCGAGCACACCTCGCATCGTGCGGCTACTCCATCGAAGAAGAAGAAGAAGAAGAAGAAGGTGAAGGCCCCTCCAAAGAGGAAGACGAAGCCAGCGAAACAGGCGTCTCCGCCTCATTCGCCAAGCAGCTCCGACGCCACCAGCCTGGCCAGGGGTGAAGCTCCACAGACGATGACGGTGCCGGATATCACCGCCGTCCTGAGTGAGGTGCCTCTGGCCTCGATGCCTCCGCCGTTCGCCCCAGTCTCTGGGTCGGGGGCTGCTCCGGTCGTGGTAGCTTCGCCGTCCAGGGATGCCCCTGCCGAAAACGTTTCGGAAGCTCCAGTCACGGCCTCGAAAACGAGAAAATCGTCCGTGTCTTGGGCACGCGATGTCCTGGAGATGGGCCTCAGTCGACGACTGGGACCCGAATTGGAGATGTCGGCCGTCATCCGCACGGGGCTGCGGTTCCTACCGGTCGCCAAGTGAGTTTTATTCACCTGTATTTGTTTTTCATTGTACTCGGACTACTTTGCTCATGTGATCAATTTGTAGGACTGGAGCCAAGAAGATAGGCCATCCGACTGTGGCCAAGGTGCCGCCCGTCGTCAGCGAGGAGGACCTCTCCCGGAAGAGGAAGGCGGACGAGGTCGTCGCCCCCGAAGATAGTGCCAAGAAGACCAAGGGCGACGAAGTCGTCACGGTGTCTGACGACACAGCGATCGCTCCGAGTGAACCCGTGACGGAGGCGGCCTTGGCGACCAAGGAGGGTGCTCCCTCGCCTAGGGTGGCCGAGCCGGCCTCTTTTGGTGCCGGCGCATCCATCGCAACCTTCCCGCGCTTCATGGCCAGAGCGGCTACGGCGAGTGGTACCACGCCCTCAAGCCGCGCACCTGAAGTCGCCGAAACGGAGGTCGAATAGCGTCGCGGGCACACTTCGGCACTTCTCGCATCCGTGGACGCGATACAGCTTCATGGCTTGCTTGGCGCAGCCATCCAGGTATGTCCAGTCCCCGAGGATCGGGCCGCTGAATTGCAGCGGTCGGATTATTTTAGTGTATTTGTTTTTGTTTCTCGCGTCTAGTCCCCGAGTGCCTACTCGCTGAATTTCAGCGGGTGGGCACTTAGGAATTTTGATCCCTAGTCCCCGAGTGCCTACTCGCTGAATTTCAGCGGGTGGGCACTTAGGATTTTTGATCCCCAGTCCCCGAGTGCCTACACGCTGAATTTCAGCGGGTGGGCACTTAGGATTTCGCTTTTGTTAACTGGTTGTCTTTTGTGCAGGGTTTGCAGCGTGAGTCAGCTGCCGGCTTGCTGCGAAGCGTCGCGCGGAGAAAGAACTTGCAATCGTCCAAGAGGCGAACAAGGGACTCCAGGCGACTGCTGCGAAGGCAGAGGAGGTCCGCTAGGGCCTTGTCCCAACGAGTGAGTTGGCGGCAGCTCAAACTGCTTTGAACTCAGCTGAGAAGCGGATCGCCGACCTTGAGCGTGAGCTGAAGGAAGCGAAGGAGGAGGCAACTTTGGCGGATGGGCGAACCAAGGCTGCCGTTACAGCCACCGCTGAGGAGCGTAAGGTATCCGACGCCCTTGTTGCTGGGCTTCAAGACGACTACACCTCTCTTCTGAGCTTCATCACGGGTCTCTCCCGTCCTTTGATTGGTGAGTGTTCCTGCCTCTGCCTGCAGCATATGCGTTGTGTAATTTTTGATGTATTCACTGTCACCTTCTGTCCGCAGGTTGGATCATTGATAGCCCGAAAGAGGCGAATTCGTTCGACGCACGGCAATGTGTAGCCACGCTGGTCGACTCGGCCACGTTGTCGGCGACATGTATACGGGCGTACCTTCAGGAGATGTCGCCCACAGAGGTTATTCCCAGCGACTTCGTCGAGGTGTGGCGATACTTGGAGAAGGCGCCGTCGGTCGTCGAGTTCATGACGCGATCGGCGTTCCGACGGGGACCGGCGACGGCGCTTAGCCTTGGGCTCGCTCACTTCCCGGAGGACTTCGATCTGGACGACGTGACGAGTGGCTACCCGTCGTCGACCGGCTCAGTGGAGATCTCCGAGGTGCTGAAGCTGACGGACCGCGCCGTGGTGTACTCCGAGCGCGTCTGGGCGATGGGCGACCTCCTTCCTTATCAGGAGACGGTCGTCGCACCCAACAACCCCGAGCCGCAGCAACGGGACTTCAAGATCGAGCAACCCTTCCGTGCGGCGATGGCGGGTGAGCTGACGACGTACCCGTCAAACCCATACACTCCCTTCATTCGCAATCGCAAGGGTGGTGGCGAGTCATCTTCGAAGCCTGCAGAGTAGAATATTGTGCCCTGGGGCGTTAGTAGCAGTTCTGCCGCTGGGCATACCTTTGTATTTTGTGACACTTGCGACATGCTATAATGAGAAATCGTGTTGTTTTGTGAATTGTCGTGTGTTTCTTGATTGAGGGTTGAACGAGTCCCCGAGCGCGTCCACCCTTTTTATGGGGTTTACCTCGTTTGTTATGTGCTTGCGGTTTTGAATGTTTTGTTATGGAGGTCGACTCGCCCGAGCTTGGAAAGCCAGTCGCGAGGCGACTCCCATGAGTGCTCTGTACTTCACCGTTTTCCCTTGCGCGAACGAGGTCGGGTGGCCGAGTCCCCGAGCGTGGTACTTGGTAATTCTAGGCACGACTCGAGGGTGGGTGAGGACTTGGCGCGTTAGGGTGAGCGCATCACTCCTGCCTGGCCCGTCGGGTCAGTCGCATGGCGAGTCCTGGGCATTCTCTCATGCTTGGCGTTTTCCCTAGCCGCTTGTGCTGAACTGGTCGTCAGTCCCCGAGCGTGGTACTTGGACGTTCGAGTCGCTATGTCGAGGATGCGGAGGATCATGGTCGCTGTGAGAAGCGAAGGCAGTTGTCTTGATTCGTAGAGCCAGTCGAGCTAGGCGACTCCAATGGGGCTCCGGGTAGGCGTTTTTCGTGGACGTTACAAGACCTGGAGTGACCCAGTGCCCTTGTAACGCACTACTTGGCCGTGCCGATCGCTGTACCAGAGGTTGACTTCAGCAGTTAGCTTGACGCTGTTATTACGAGTACGAGTGGCACAAGACACGGAGAGTAGGCGCAATTTGCGGTATCCAATTCTTTTTATTTCATAGCGCCTGGAGGAGACATACGTGGGGTTCTAGGAATAGAACTTCCGTAGGAGGTTTACATTCCATGGTCGCTTGACATCGAGTTTGCCGTCCCCGCGGACGTCGATGAGGTAGTAGGCGTCATTGCCGAGTACTCGCCTGATGGCGAATGGTCCCTCCCATGGGGGGGGGGGAAGCTTGTGCATGCCTTTCTTGTCCTGGATGAGTCGCATCACCAGGTCGCCCTTTTGGAAGGTGCGAGTTTTCACCCGCCGGCTGTGGTAGCGGCGGAGTCCTTGGTGGTAGATGGCGGTGCGTGATCGAGCTAGGTCGCGTGCCTCGTCGAGTTGATCGACTCCATCCTGTCGTGCGAGTTCGTTCGCGGCCTCCGTGTAGTGGACGACCCTTGGCGAGTCATGCTCGAGGTCGGTGGGCATGACTACCTTGGCGCCATACACCATGAAGAAGGGGGTGAACCCTGTCGACCTGTTGACCGAGGTGTGGATGCCCCAGATGACGGAGGGTAGCTACTCCACCCAGCACCCGGCAGTGCGCTCGAGTGGTACTTGGAGCCACGGCTTCAGGCCGTGGAGGATGCTCTGGTTGGCCCGTTCCGCCTGGCCATTGGACTCCGGGTGGGCGACTGACGCAAGGTCGAGCCGGATGTGGTGTTCCTCGCAGAACTCGACCATGGCTCCTTTGGGGAAGTTGGTGCCATTGTCCGTGATGATGCTGTTTGGGAATCCGTAGCGGTATATGAGCTCACATAGGAATTTGGTGGCGGTCTTCCCATCGCATTTCCGGACTGGCTTGGCCTCCACCCACTTTGTGAATTTGTCGACCGCGACCATGAGGTGGGTGAAGCCGGAGGGGGCCTTTTTGAATGGGCCTACCATGTCCATACCCCACACGGCGAATGGCTAGGTGATGGGGATTGTTTTGAGCGCTGAGCTCGGCACGTGTGTCTGGTTAGCGTACTTCTGGCACCCGGCGCACCGCTGGACGATGTCGACGGCATCGGCGTGTGCGGTGGGCTAGTAGAAGCCCTGTCGCATAGCCTTGGCGACCAGAGAGCGGGCGCTGGCATGGTGGCCACAGTCGCCGGAGTGGATGTCGTGGAGGATCTTGCGTCCTTCGGCGGGTTGGACGCAGCGTTGGAACACGCCGGTCACGCTACGCTTGTGGAGCTCGTCGTCGATGATGGTGAAGGATTTGCATCGGCGTGCAATCATCCGTGTGTCTGTCTCGTCTGCCGGCAAGGTGCCAGCCTCCAGGTAGGCGACGTACGGCTTGGTCCAGTCGTCTGGCTCGGCGACGAGTGCGACCAGGGCTGCCTCTGGTTGCAGCGGGACTCCGATGTCGATCTCCCTTGGGGGAGAGACTGATGTCTTGGTGATCGTGTCGAGGAACATGCCGGCGGGTGGTGCGAGTCGAGCCGACCCGATGCGAGAGAGTGCGTCAGCCTTCTCGTTCTTCCGCCTGTCGATCCACTCGACGGAGTACCCTGCGAAGTGTCCCCCCAGCTTGTCTACTGCTTGGCGGTATGCCGCCATGGTGGGAGAGACGGCGTCGCAAGTGCCAGCGACTTGCCAAGCGACGAGGTCGGAGTCTCCGTAGCAGCGTAGGCGGTTGACGTTCATCTCCTTGGCAGCTCGCATGCCGTGGAGTAGTGCCTCGTACTCGGCCATGTTGTTGGTGCAGGGGGTGAAGTGGAGGCAGAGGACGTAGCGGAGCTTGTTGCCCTTCGGTGAAGTCAGCACGATCCCTGCTCCTGCGCCGTACGTGTTCTTGGAGCCGTCGAAGTGGAGGCTCCAGTAGTGGAGGTATGGCAGCTTTTCTGGTTGCTGGGACTCTTCCCAGTCGGCGATGAAGTCCGCTAGAGCTTGCGACTTGATCGCTTTTCGTGCCTCATACTTGATGTTGTGGACGCCGATTTTGCAAGCCACTTGGAGTATTTGATTGGCCAGATGAAGCCTGCAGCGAGTAGACGCTGCACCTCCTCGGCGATACCTCGGCGGCGTTCTTCATTGAAGGGCCGCAACGACTGCTTGACGGGTCGCACTTTGGGGTCGGCGTTTAATTTGTGCTCAGCGAGTTCCCTAGGGACACCAGGCATGTCAGAGGGCTTCCATGCGAAAATGTCCCTGTTCTCACGGAGGAACTTGATGAGCGCGCCTTCCTAGGATGGGCTCATGCCCGTCCCGATCGTCACCGTCTGGCTGGAGTCGCCTGGGACCAGCTCGACGGTGCGGGTGTGCGTCGTTGCCTCGAAGGCTGAGGTGTTTGCGCCCTCCGAGTTGGGCTTCTTGAGTATGGTGGGGTCGTTGTTGTTGACCCCGCTGACGAACTTGGCGAGCTCGTCGGCGTGGTTGGCCTCTGCCGTGATGACGGCATCGGCGAGTTCGGCTCCTTTGGCCTCGCACTCGGCGGCCATGTCAGGGTCGCCGTTGATGGTGATGACGCTGCACGGCCCGGGGAGCTTCATCGCGTTGTACGCGTAGTGGGGCGCTGCCATGAACTTGGCGAACGCCTGGCGCCCTGTGATGCGCGGTAGGGGCTGTCGAAGGGTACCAGCTCGAAGACGATCCGCTCGGTGCGGAAGTTTGCTGGTGTGCCGAAGGTGACTGGCAGCGTGACCTTGCCGATCGGGTACGCCTTCCGACCGGGGACGATGCCGTGGAACGTGGTGTAGGTCGTCTCGAACATCGACTGCGGGAGCCGCAGTCGCCTGAAGGTGTCCAGGTACATGATGTTGATGGAGCTGCCGCCGTCCATCAATGTCTTGGGGAGCCAATAGTCGCCCACCTTAGGCTTGACCACCAGGGCGACTCGGCCTGGGTACTCGATGCGTGGCGAGTGGTCCTGGCGGCTCCAGGTGATGGGCTGCTCCGACCAGTTGAGGAACTGGGGAACGTCCACCTGGGCCACCGCGTTGATGGCGACGGCGCGGGCGATGACCTTCTTCTCGCGCTTCGTGTTCAAGCCTGTGAAGGTATGGAGCGAGCCGGCCACATTGCCGAATTTTCCGCCGTTTGGCGGGTTGTTGTCGGGGTCCTCCCGTGCTCGCCGTGCCTTCTCAATCTCCCTGAGAGTGTGGCAGTCGGCGGTCGTGTGCGTGGCGGGCTTCCCTTCCCTGCTGTGAAACGCACAAGGTTGGTTAAGGAGGGCCGCGGGGTCGAACCTTGGTTTCGCCTTGTAGTTGCCGCCGTCGCGGCGTTTCCCTCCGTCGCGGCAGAAGCTCTTGGGCTCACGCTACGCGTGCCCGGCGTTGGCGACGAAGTCGACTCGCCCATCATTGCGGCGCTTGCCAGTGATGCGAGTGTTGCTGTAGCGTAGGTCGGACCGTCGTCCATTGTCGTTGCCGCTCGTGCGGCGTTGGCCTCCCGACTCGTCGTCGGTTTCCTGGTTTGGGTCTTCCTCCGCATACCGTTTGGTGATCTCGAGGAGGCCCGGTATGTTGTCGAGCGTGCGAGAGTGTCGCTTGAGCTTGGCGACCAAGGGCTCGTAGCGGCACGAGGTCTTGAAGCAATGGATCGCGGTGTCCGGGTGGATGCCGACCGCGTTGTACCATAGTTCTTGCCACCGTTGGACCCAGTTGCGGGTCGACTCGCGGGGTCCCTGGACGCATCGCTCCAGGTCCTCGATGGTGGTGGCGCGGGTGTAGGAGCACTCGAAGTGCCTGACGAAGGCATCGCGCATATCCTCCCAGGAGTCGATGCTATCCTGGGGAAGGGTATTGATCCACTGCCTGCACGTCCCCTCCATCATCAAGAGGAGGTAACGGGCGGCTAGCAGGTCGGTGTGGCCAGCGATCCCCATCGCCATGAGGTATGTATCCAGCCACACGAAAGGGTCGTACGAAGGGTCGTACTTCTCTATTTGTTTCGTCTCCTTGAAGTTCGCTGGGTATTTCTCGCCTCGGATCATCGGTCCGAAGCATCTGGGCCCGAGTCGGCTTAGCGACCCCATCGGCTCGCCGTCGCGGCGATTGGTTAGGGTGTGTCGCAGGTCGTCGGGCTGGCGTGCGCGCCAGCTTTGGTTGTTGATGATGTAGGTGCGGGCGTCGACGGGCTGACCGTTGGCGGCGATGAAGTTGGTCGCTGGCCTGGGGTCGTTGGTGGAGAGTGCCGCGTTCGCGGGTCGGTGTTGGAGCTGCAGTGGCTCTGGTGGCGGGCAGTTGAGGGTGTTTGCCGCCACTAGGCGGCCGCTTGAGGCCGCTCTGCTGCCCGAAGAACACGAATACACTCGACCCTGCGAGTCGGCGCCTGCGTTTTGCTGCTCGACCGCCTTTGTGAGCAGGGCCCTGACGTACTGGATCTATAGGGCGCCGTCACTAGTGGCCATGATGTTGTCGGCCGCTGCTCGGCCTGCCACGACGTTGTCCATCGGGCTGGAGAACAGTGGTAGGCCATTTGCGTCTCGCTCCCATGAGGAGACCACTATCCGCGACTGATCCCTGGGGGGTGTGCGGTTGGGTGGAGGTGGGGCGCCCATCGCCGTCGACCCTGGTGGGGGCCGGGTGCTTCCTCCTGGTGGCGCGTTCTCGCATATCGCGCGCTCGGCCACGCGGGCCGGGTTGTTCTCGTCGTCAAAGTTCAGGCCGCGCCCCTGGACGGTGGGGTTCAGGCGCGACCTGATTCGCTGCTGGTGGTAGCGTGACAGCTCCTGTGCCGTCACCTGCTCGAGGCGAAATTTTTCGCGCTCGGCTTATTCTTTGCGGACTGCCTCCGCCAGCTTCAGGCAGAGTTCCTCGACCTCCGTTGCCGTGGCGTTGGGAGGGATCGGGGTGGAGAAGGGATCCTCCGGCGGATCGGTGCCAGTCGCCATGTAGGTCGCGGCGTGGCGACCGGTCCCGTCGCGGAGATCGGCGGAGTTTTCCGACCCGGAGTCGAAGTCGAAGATCCCAAGGATGGAGGGATCCTCGAAGTCTCCCATGTTGGAGACCTGGGTGATGGAGCCCGCGGGTGAAGCCGTAGTGATGGATCCGGCGAGTGATGTCGGGGTCGCCGAGTCAGCGTCGTCGTTGAGGGCCGCGTCTTCCGCGGCCGCGGAGTTTTCGGCCACGTTGCTATGGGCCGAGTTGTACTCGGAGGCGAGGCGATGGATCGTGCGGACCTGGCTCTCGGAGAGCCGGTCGCGTGGCGGCGACTCGCGGATGCGAGCCGAGTCCTTCGAGGTGATGACGTCGGTGAGGCCGACGAAGAGGCTGATCGTGCCGACCGGCGAGATCATGCTGTGCGTGACAGGTCGTGCCGCCGGGACGTAGCTGCTCGGCATGATCTGGAGCATCTCGCCGATCGCTATCATGCGGCCGGTGGCGACCGTCTCGTTGATGGGCAGATTGGATCTCGCAGCAGAACATCGGCCAGACCAGCCAGGTCCCACGGTGGGCGCCACTGTCATGGGAATGGTCACGGCAGATGCTGCAATCGGCAGCGAGTAGTAGAACGAGGGGAAGAGCGGCCAGCCATCTGCGGTGCTAGATGAGGGTGGAGACACGGGCTTTTACCTAGGTTCGGCCCCCCGGAGGGTAAAGACCTACTGCTGCTAGATTGTATTATGATGTTGGTACAAAGGGGCGAGCTCGACGGCTAGGCGGCGAGTCGCTTGGGTGTATGATGGAACGTATCTCTACACGCCTTGTAGGGAGGTTTATATAGACTCACCTCCCCCTAGGGTTTACATATCTCAACCGAATCAGTTAAGACTTTGGTACCCGTTTAACCTAATCCGACTAGGCCTATCTACTCGCCTGGGCCTTCAGCTTCCAATCGCTTGACTCCACACCGGGCCTTGATCCAATCGCCATCTTGCAGGCCCACTCGCTAGTTCCTGGGCCAGTCGAAAACGTCATGCTGGGTATACCCCGGTAGGCATATCCCCATCAGCTGGACTTAGTACGTTGTGGCGACCCGAACCCTATGTAGCCAGAGATGTAGAATAGTGTAGGTTGGTACGGTGCGTGGATGGGTTTGGAAAGCTCTTCCCGAATTGTCTCGTCTTGGACTTCTCCCTATCATCACACAATATGAGTGTGGTGGTCTGAGCTGGGTTGGCCAAGTCACATGGGTAAAGTGTACAAACCCCTGCAGGGTGTCTAAACTAAGTACTTAGCGGTGTACCCGGTTATGGACAATTTGAGCGACCTGATACTGATGCTATGACATATTTCTCACTCATCCTTATTTTGTAATTACTTAAAACTTGTTGGGTGAACATAATTGGGTAGGAGCACCTGGTAGTGAACTAGAGTGTCCTATTTATTGTATTGGAAAACTACTTTGTTAAAAATGTTAGGATAAAACTATTGCTTTATGCAAACGAGCCTAAACTCAACTTGGCCAAATAAGCATGTAGTTGATAGATCTGTTGTTAACCAATTTAGCCTACTTGCCATACATTCTATGTATTGACCCTTCGGGGCTGCTACGTTTTATGTTACAGGTTAGTATTCCAATTCTGAGTGATCGAATAGGTCACGAGACTCCACTCAACAATTTTTCACCTGTGGCACATTTGAAGGATGGGAATCTACCTTGTAATTGCTTTTCGCTGTAATATAATGTAAATTCTGGATCATATTCGTTGTATTTACGATGCATAGCTATATTGGTATTATTTTGTACTGTGTGTGCTAGTAAACCGATCCAGGGATTGGCACTATACACATGAACTCAGCCTTATCAGGCGAGGGCGTTACAGAGAAAAATCTTACATGTATTTTGTATCATTTATTTTCTTTCTTGATTGTCTCGTAAGCTTAGTATTCTTTATTTAAGATCTTTTGTGTCTTCAAGGAAGATTGCATTTTTGGCTTTATCACTTGTAGGTTTTCTTGTTTCCTTGGACTCTTTTGCTTGCTAGCCAAAAAAAACCTGTTTTGAGAAGGCATACTTCTCATGCATTCCAACCCCTTTGAACCAAAACCTATGCCATTTGTGTCCACCATATATACCTATTAGCATTATTACTATTCCAAACAAATTCTCAAGCTTCTTCTATCTTTCAAATTAAAAATTATTTTATTATGTGAAAACTAGTTAGTAAAGCTCTCACGAACTTGATGGCACACCTTATTTTCTTGACCCTAATAAACTTGAACCATTGTGTCATCGAAGTTGTATATGCTTCCATCTATACGTTGGGATTAGCATAACTGTGCTATCATGGGGAATGCTTTCAACACCTATAAATACATACCTAGTTGATATCATGCTCTTTTGTTTGCGGATGTCATCGGTGTGAAATAAAAGGGGAGCTTGTAAGTCCATGGAGTTATGTATGTGTGTTAGAGAAACACCTGGGCCGCTAGCCTAAGCCATGCCTAATCATGGTGGAAACTTGAAGAAACACCATAGTGAGCAATCTATGAATCTTTCTTCTTATATAAGAAAGAGAGAGTCATATTGAAAAGAGGAAAGAGAGAAAAAAGCGCCATTTTCCCATGGCAAATAAGAGATTGCTGAGATCCTCACTGTCTGCTTGCCTTCTCATTTTGATTATGGGATATCTCCTGTATCATGTGCAAGGGGTACCCCGTTGGCGGTTCTTTATGATACACATGTACTTACAATGACAAGAACTTACCGGTAACTAAAGTTGAGTAGCATGAGGAGTGGCCCTTGTACTCAAGGGACATGAGATTGCCAACTTATATTTCGTCAAGCATATACTCCATCTCTGTTCACTTTAACCTTAAGCACCTCAAGATGCTTATGATAGGGGCAATGAGAGCTCAAAGTTAGGAAGTACCATAATCTTTTGGAAGCTCTTTATGAACTTGAAATCCCTGCTTCCCTCTATGAAGGGCCTTTCTTCTACTTCTAAGTTGAGTCAGTAAACCTACTTTTTCTCTATCTCCAGCAAGCATTTGAGTTGTTGTGTTTGAAGCATTCATATGATGATTTATTCAATCATGTTCTTTATATTCCTTGTTTGCACAAGACTCTTATCTATTGAGTATTTCTTTGAAAGCCATCATTGTGAAAAACCTTTTATGTTTGAGCAAAGAGTACTCTTGTTGTGAAACTTATCCTACAAAATCTTTATTTGTGAAACTGTTTGCCAGTTGTTCTCTAACCAAGAACAAAATTTGCCAATCCCAATTATTATTTATCTTTATGCATCTCTATTGTGATAGCTATACTTTTTGCAAGCTAAGTTATATAATGGTGAGTTGCTTTCTTCTATGAGTTGTGTAATGGTAAGTGTGATGCTTCTTATCCGTATTATTTTATCGACACTTCACTCCATAAACCTGTGGACATGTTTATCGAGTTTCTCGCTTGGGGACAAGCGAAGGTCTAAGCTTGGGGGGGAGTTGATACGTCCAATTTGCATCACCATTCTATATCATAATTTGCCTCTATTCATTGATATATTTCATATTAAGAGGTGTTACTTATGTCTTTTCATCTGTTTTTGCATGTTGGATGATTCTTGGAGGATGAATTGTCGGAGTCAGGATTTGATGGAAAAAGCGGTGTTTTTATGCAATTCATGAAGATCAGAAAAATACCAGAAAAACTACAGAAAATCCTATTTTCCCAGAAGACGAAGAATGCCATAAGGGGAGGTGGAGATGGGCCACATGTTGGAGATATGCCCTAGAGGCAATAATAAAAGTAGTTATTATTATATCTTTGTGTTTATGATAAAAGTTTACATTCATGCTATAATAGTATTAACCAGAAACATTAATACTTGTGTGATTTGTAAACTAGATTAGAGTCCCTAGTAAAGCCTCTTTATAATACTAGCTTGTTGATTAATAGATGATCGTGCTTTCCCGATCATGAACATTGAGATGTTATTAATAACAAGATCATATCATTAGGACAATGGTATGATGGACATACTCCTATAGATAAGCGTAGCATAAAGATCAAGTCATTTCAATAGTTTGTTTGCTATAAGCTTTCTGATACATAGTAACCTAATTCCTTCGACCCTGAGATCATGCTAATCACCATCCCCGGAAGGATGATTTGATGACATAAAACACCACACCGTAACTGGGTAGCTATAAAGGTGGCATTGAGTGTTTGGAAAGTATGGGTAGAGGCACATGGATCAAGAGTGGGATTTGTCCATCCATATGACGGATAGATATAATCTGGGCCCTCTCGGTGGAATGTCATCCAATTATCTTGCAAGCATGTGACTGGATCACAAGGGATCACATATCACGGGAACGAGAAAAGAGTACTTATCGGTAACGAGGTTGAACTAGGTATGCAGAGATACCGACGATTAAAACCTTGGATAAGTAAACTATCGTGAGACAAAGGGAAATTGGTATCATATGTAAGTGGTTCATTCGATCGCAAAGTAATCGTAGAAATATGTGGGAGCCATATGAATTTCCAGATTCCTCTATTGGTTATTGATCAGAAGTGTCTCGGTCATGTCCGCATAATTCACGAACCGTAGGGAGACACACTTAAGGATTCAATGTTGTTTAGTGGATATGGAATGTTAATAGGGATACCTAATGTTATTCGGAGTCTCGGATGGGATCCGGGATATCACGAGGAGATCCGAAATGGTCCGGAGAGTAAGATTCATATAAGGAAAGTCCGATTCCGGAGTTCGGGAAAGTTTCCGATGTTTTCATCGGAGAGGTTCTAGAAGGGTCTAGAAGGTTCACCGGTCCGGAAGGAGAATGGTCCATGAATGTGTCATGGGTAAGTGGAATGATTGGATCATATCCTAGGTCACATGGTGTGTGCATTTGTAAGAGAGAATTAAAGCTCTAAATTGAAAGTCAAACGGGAGTTTGAAAAGTCAAACTAGAACAATGGTTTCCTAGTGGGAGAAGAAACATGTCCTTCTCTCAATTCAACTTGGGTTTGGATTTGGGTTTGGATGCAAACCCACCCCTCCCAAGGATGCCTCCTCTCATAAATAGAGGGGGAGGGCTGCCCCAAAGCACACAAGCCCTAGCCCCTCTCCCCGCACACGCGCCACCGCCGCCGCGCCGCCCTAGCCTCCGCTGACAGCTCCTCCTCCTCCCGGTCATCTAAACCCTAGATCTCCGGGAAACCCTAATACACCATAACTCGCACCGGCTTAGGCGAATCCCTGCGGGATCTTCCCTCTACTTCTGACACCACGCCGTCGTGCTGCCGGAATCACGAAGGGAGAACTACAACCTCCGCAGCCTGCTGGAACAATGGAGAGGAATGTCTTCATCGAGTACCGAACATGTGACCGACTGCGGAAGCGCTGCCGGAACGCAGCGCCGGAAGGATCATCTACGCGATCTTGATATCGGCAAGTGTACGACTACATCACCCACGAGAATCTGCTCTCGTTAACCGCTTTGGAATCTTCGAGGGTGAGTGCTTCTATCGACTCATTGGTACAATCTAGTAGATAGATCTTGGCTTGTTTGTGTGCATGTGGTAGAAATTTTTTGTTTTCCATGCTACAAACCCCTACACCACAGGGGGGCCACACCCCTCCAAGGCGCGGGCCACCCCTAGGCCGCATCTATAGGGGGTGTGGACCACTTGGCCCACCTCTGGATCCGCACTCTCTCCTATATCTTCTCCTCGAAACCCTAAGACACGGGGGACCACTAAAAGATTACGTCGCCTCTCCGGGGCGGAAAACACCGAGAGAGAAAGAGCTCTCCGGCAGACAGATTTCTGCTGGGGAAATTCCTTCCCGGAGAGGGGAGACCGTCGCCATCAACACCATCATCAAGCTAGACTTCATCGGGATCATCATCATCATCATCCACACCATCATCTCCACCAGCACCATCATCATCACTCCATCCCGCTATAACAATTGTGTTCAATCTTGCATAGTTCTTAGGGGAAACTTTCCCGGTGTTGATTACTATTGTAGTTGATGCTTGTGAGTGGAACCATTGAATAAATGTTTATGTTGAGATTGTTATTCATCACCATATCATCTTTGATCTTGATCCATATGATGTCTCATGAGTAGTTCGTTTATCTTGAGGACATGGGAGAATTCATGTTGTTAGTAGTGGATTTGTGTTGAGATATTATTCAATGGTTTAGTATTTAAGTTGTGGTGCTATTATTCTAGTGGTGTCATGTGAAAGTCGACTACATGATACTTCACCAATTATGGGCCTAGGGGAATGCATTGTGTATTTGGCTACTAATTGTGGGGTTGCCGGAGTGACAGAAAACTGAACCCCCATTAGGACACCATTGCACAAGAGAGTGTAGGATCTCAGAGTTTAAGGGTGTGGTTAGGTTTATACCTTACTTGCTTTCTTGTAGTTGCGGATGCTTGCAAGGGGTTTAATTAAAAGTATATATTACTCCAAGTAAGGTCGGTACATTAGCAAAGGTTCACCAACACAACACTTACAAAACCAAGGAAGACTACTCAGCTATATGAAGCGAAAGCACTTGACAGATTCCCATGTTTCCTCGAGGACGTTTGGTCCTCATAAGTATTTCCACCGGCTTGTCCTTTGCTAAGAAAAGATTGGGCCACTTGCTGCAATTGTTTGCTGTCTTTATTATTGCACTTTATTTCTTTGCTTTATTAGAAAACCCATAAAAATCTGTTTGCTAAGTATTTACAGAGATTTCCTGCCACTAGTCAACACCTTCTGCTCCTCGTTGGGATCGATACTCCTATTTATCGAAAGTACTATGATACACCCCCTATATTTGTGGGTCATCAAGATGTTAACTCATTGAGAAATTGAACATGAAATTCATACATAGCATTAATTAAAATAGGTTGCAAAATTGTAATCATTTAATCAGATTCTACATGTGATTTTTGAACTAAATAACTACGGAATTTCATGAAAATATAACAAAGCATTGTTGAAAGAAAATGTGAGAAAACATAAATATTGGTTTTAAGGTTTAAAGATGGTAACAACATAATATAAAATAGTGTGAGCAGTGCATGTAATGAACATTTATCCCTACATAGATGATTTATTGTCATTTTAGCTTCAAGAAAGTTAAACTATTACTAGAAGTAAATTCTGTTCAACAAATTATTCAAAATAACTATATCCTGATTGGACTTCAAACTTATAGAATAAAACAAAATATGTCGGGGGGATGACCCCCGGTGACATGGGTATGCCCTATGGGTGCCTAATGTTAGCCTACCTGGTACCAGCCTAGCAGAGGCCCATACAATCACACGCTATGGATGAGGAAGCCCAGGAAGGATTCGAGTGACCTAGGCCCATATGGGCGCCACTTATTGTAGAACACGACTAGCTATAGATATAATTTCAAAGGGTCCAGCCCTAATATGTAACCGACTTGACCCACCTTGAGACCTGGCCTCCCATATAAAGGCTAGGAGGGCACGACGAGGAGAATATCACCTCATACCTAGCATACACCACGCCAGATCCAATCTGTGCACCCCTTTAAACCTTTGGTTCCACCATCAATCAAGAACAGACAAGTAGGAGTAGGGTTTTGCCTCCAGGGGCCTGAACCTAGTAAATCTCGTGTCCCCATGTTGCGAATCTATTAGTCGTTCCGCGATTTCCAGCGTCCCCTCCTTCTCTGAAACCCAAGTCCATAACCATGGGCATTGATGAGTCAAACCTCGTCAATTGGTGCCGTCTGTGGGAACTAGGGATGCTAATTGTGCGATCGCGACAGCCCCATCCACCGCGATCTTCGACTCCTCTGCTACGGAGAACCACCTCCTTTTTGGTGCCATCAACTTCACCGTCCACTCGCCCGCAACCCGCCAAGAATTTGATTCCATGGGAGATGGAGTCGATATGATGCTTGGGTGCCTATGCTTCCAGGCAGGCAAGATAGGCAAGATCGGCACCTATAGCGGGTGGTACCTCTGGAAATTGCGCCTGCTTCGTGGGTGCCGCCAATCGGTGTCCTGAGCGCACAGTGTCAACACCCGGATTTTTAATCCCAGATGCCTATTATGCCATACATTAAAATCCCAGGATTACCATTTTTGCGAGACATAACAGATCTGTACCATAGTTCATCATCAATTACAAACCACAATAAAGGTCTTACAAATAAAGGATCTCATGATACAGTCTTAATACAATCAACACATCGGAATAGTATAATAACGGTAGCATGGTAGAAGCTTCATCTTCAGGGTTACAGGCAATGCTGACGATGGGAGATGATCCTAGTTTTCATAGACTTCCTGTTGTCCATCATCCTAGTAGTCCTCCTCATAGTATGGCCATGAGAATAGCCAGGGACAAAGCCATGAGTACTCTTTAAGTACTCGCAAACTGTCACTAACAAGTAAAGTGTTTTAAGTAGGAATCCTAAACTCTAGGTTTATTTGCAAAAAAGCCAGGTTTATCTCTAACTGAGTTTAGAAGTAAAGAAAACTAGTTTAATGTTTTACAACACCTAAGTGGGACCTTAGTTTTCATGTTCACAACCCTGTGGTGGTCAAGTCAAAGTCATAGTTCATTTCACAAGTCATTTTGAAAACATCTGACGACGGAACAGTATGGCCACTCCAACTGTCCATAACATCGGACACGGCTATTCGAATAGTTTGACACTCTGCAGAGGTGGTACACTTTCACCATAACATTCGATACATTCGTCAGGAACAATCCTGAATCATCATACTTAGTATGCGGATAATCAATCTTAACCTTTCAATTACACACCATAGTATAGGCATCTCTCCTATGAGTTTGGCCTCCCAGCCATGACCATCTGTCATCTTGGGAACTGCACAGGTGGACAATCATCACGAGGTAGCCTGAGCTCAAACCTCTTCCGCAAGGGAACCCATACTAGGATATGTAAACTTCTAGTCAAGCCCTACCCAAATTCGGGTATTGTGGTTGTACGGTAAAATTGGAATGGTATCGCATCTGAACCCAACCATCAGTTTTATAAAGGGGCTAAGGCTCACGCCTCAACATCTTCATCATCAAATCATCTGGTGTTCCTAACACATGTCCAAAACATTTCATTTGAATGACTCATCATTCTAAGGTTTTCATAATCATTTTCACCAATTATTCCCATCTAAAGTGATCAAGTTTTATTCTTAGCACTCGCCAACTAAAGTTGAGGGTACTCACTAACGAGGGGTGCTAATCAAGTGTGACTTATCCAAATCTAGTCCCATGCCTCAGTATGACATCTAGTTCTATCTAACTTGGGCCAAGTTTTATGGTCTTTATGCTACCTATAACATTTTTCCAAAACTCACTAAATAATAACTAGAAGTAAAATAAAGAACCTTGATAAAGAAATAAAAGAGTAAAGCTTGCAAGTAAAACTGGGATATTGTATAATCAAATATGCCTAAGGCATTGCATAGGTTAATTGGTATTATGGGGCTTGCAAGTATTAGCTTTCATTAGATAGCTTGCTAGGATGGCTTGCTTAGTTAGTAGGTTGCCTTGAGTAGTGTAGTGGTTGAAGTTCTTCTCTGCTTCCTCTTCGCAGTAGTCTCCTTCCTCTTTGTATCCTTGGTCGGTACTAGCGTCTATAAATAAATACGAGGTACACAATCACCAAACAATACTTAATTTCTTTTATTTGGCACACAAAGGTTCACACTAGATGATCTAGCATCATCACAAGGATTAAAGTTTTAGTATTATTTATTTTATTTTGGAAAAGTAATTTCTACTCATTGAAAACTACTTAAGATTTAATATTCTCCATTTTAAAATATGGGATCATGTTGACACATGTCATCACCACAGATTTTAATATTTGGGAATGTGATTTAAAGTGGTGTCACAATTTAATAAGGTTTAACATTATTATTTTAAATAATTAAAGTGACTAGAAATGCTTGTGGGGCATTCTTTTAATATTTGTCCATTATTATTGCAAGTAAACCTAGATCTTTTTTCATATTCAAAAAGATCTTGTCAAATGTGATTTTTGAGAGTTGGAATCAACTCAAAAGCATTTATGGTTGATTTTTTAAAAATGTTTGAATCCATAAAAGTCTCTTCCTTGTTATTTTTACTATAGATGATCTATAATTTCAAATGGTTTGAATCCAACGGGCTTGCTTTAATATTTTCAATACCTTTCTAACAAAATTGGTTTCATGCAATTTATTTTAGTGAAACTCTGTGAATCGATTTTTAAATCAACTGCCAGAACTAGAGTTTGAACTAAGTTGAAAAACCTATATTTGAATCTACTAGGTTGCGCGGGAGCTAACCAGGCCGACCCACTGCGCACAGTGCAGTGCGCGGGCTAACTTAAAGAGGGTGTCCCACCCGTCAGTGAGAACGGGCTGGTGCTCTGACCGGCAAGGGGCGGTCGAGGTTGGTTAGAACGGGCTGGTGCTCTAAGCGGCACCTACTGTGGTTTTGACGATGCACGGGTGCTACGGGTCGCGCAACGGCAAACGGAGATGTCTGGAGGGTTGCTGGTGTCGCAGTGATTGCATGCACAGGCGGCGAAGGCGAGGCGCGGCGTGTACGGGTGTGTAGGGCGCAGCGCTCTGGCGTGCTCTCGGCATGGTGCAGAGACAATGGGCAGGGCGCGTTCTCTGTGGTCCAGGGCCTGGCTGTGTGCAAGGGCTAGAAAGGGGGTGGCAGTGGTCGGTGTGCTGCCTCCTGGACATGGTGGCTGGGCGTGGCATTGCCTCCTGCTAGCTAGCCATGGTTGGCCGGCAAGGGGGAGCTCGGGTGGCCTGGCGCTGGTGCAAGGGTAGGGGTGATAGGTTGATCAATGCACTGGTAGTCACTAGGGGAGACAAAGGGTGAGAATTGGAGAGAAGAATTGGATAAAGCTTTGATCACAAACATTAGAAGTTAGGCAGTGTTTAGTATGTTCAACAACTGTTTGATAAAATGGACGCAAGAATTTAACTTTGAAATTTTTCAATGAAATTTGGTGAGTTCTCTGGTCACAAACTTGGTAGTATCTGGTTGCTTGGGTTTGGCAAGGTGAACTGGTTTGAGTGGTTTTTGAGAAATGGTGATCTTAGTACCTGTTAAGGATTCAATTTTGAATTATCATTTGAATAGATTTTCAAAATGTTTCTGTGGGTTTGCAAAGTGGGATCGGGTTCACTTTTACTTGGTCTAGCAAGGGGTGAAAGAATTGGATTTGTTTCTGTTAGAAAACTTAGACTAGAAACACTCAAAGTAGTCTAGTGGTTAACTTTGGTCAAAATGACCATTTGCTTATATATCTTATTTTTGAATTTCTCTTTATTTAATTCTGCTTGGAAATTATTTAGTTGATGTTGTTTTCATCTTTAAACCAATCTTTGCCATTCATAGCAATCAATCATGGCAATACAACCATTCATGCATTCATCACATACACACATGTATTCATATTGATTTTAATAACAAAAGTTTTTATTAGCCCTAAACTTGGGTGATTGGAACTTGATAATCTTGGTTAATATTTTTGGGATGTTACAAACCTTCCCCCCTTAAACAAATCTTGTCCCGAGATTTAAGGGAAGAAAACTAGGATTTAAAGAGATCTTGAAAGTAAGTCCTATTGTAATCTTCTCGCTCCCAGGTAGCTTCTTCTTCAGTGTGGTTACTCCACTCGATCTTGAGAAACTTGATACTCCGGATTCTGGTGGTCCTGAAGGCTTCCTCTAAAATAGGAATGGGTACTTCAGGATATGTTAGGTCCTCATTGATCTCTATGTTTCTGTGATCAATATTCTTGAAAACTTCGGTCTTCTTCGGGACTTCTAGGCGTTTGCGAAGTAACGAGATATGAAACACATTATGCACCGTTGACATCTCCTCCGGCAGTTCCAGTTGATATGATACTTCTCCTCGACGATTCTAAATCATGAAGTGTCCGATATATCTCGGGGCTAACTTCCCTTTGAGTTGAAAACGTTGCATTCCTTTCAAGGGTGATACTTTGAGATTCACAAAATCTCCGATGTTGAAGGCTAGGTGTCGAAGTCTCTTGTCGGAATAACTCTTCTGTCTGGATTGGGCGGTCTTAAGATGCTCACGAATCTTGTGAACTTTCTCTTCGGCTTCTCATAGGATGTCGGGTCCGAAAATCTGACTCTCTCCTACTTCCCACCAATTCAAAGGGGTACGACAATTTCTTACATACATAAATTCAAATGGGGCCATTTGCAAACTGGCTTGGTAACTATTGTTGTATGAGAATTCTACAAAAGGAAGACATTCTTCCCATTTGGATCCATATTCCAACACACGAGCTCTCAACATATCTTCGAGTATTTGGTTTACTCGCTCCGTTTGTCCATTGGTCTAAGGGTGATAAGCTGTGCTATAATCCAGTATTGTTCCTAATACTTCTTGGATTTCTTCCAAAATATCGAGGTGAAATGGGTTCCTTGATCCGACCCAATGTTCTTGGGGACTCCATGCAAACTGACTATTCTAGCAATGAACAACTCTTCTAGTTTCGAACTCTGATAAGTGGTCTTGACTGTTAATAATTGAGCGACTTTGGATAGTCTATCCAGTATGACCCAGATAGAGTCATTTCCCCTACTAGATGTAGGAAAACCGGTGATAAAATCCATTCCTACTAAATCCCATTTCCATTCAAGAATCTGCAATGGTTGCAACAGTCCTGCGGGTCTCTGATGTCCCGCTTTGACACTCTAACAGATATCAAATTTGGCTATGTAGCTTCCAATTTCTCTCTTCATCTTGTGCCACCAAAATTGCTCCTTCAAATCCTGATACATCTTGGTTCCTCCGGGGTGGATAGAATAAAGAGTATCATGGGCTTCTTTCAAAATATATTGCTTTAATTCTGAATCTGCTGGTACACAGATACGTACTTTGTACCACAAAACTCCTTCTTCATCTCCGGTGAATCCGGGTACCTTTCCCGTACCGATAGGATGTTTGATTCCGTCGATACTAGCATTTCCTTTATGCGCCTCCTCGATCTGACTGAACAAAGTGGGTTGCAGTTCTATGATAGCCAAAAAATCCTTCGCTTACTAGCTATATTCTAAAATCTTCCAACTCCTTGTGCAAACTTGGTTGCTCCTTCAGAATCATGGTGTTCAATCGACACGGCACTCTGCTAAGAGCATCTGCTACCACATTGGCTTCCGTCGATACTATCATAGTCCTTGATTATCTCTATCCATATCCTTTGCCTCATATTTAGCTCCTTCTGGGTGAAAATATACTTCAGACTCTTGTGATCCGAATAAATCCCACAGCGGTTACCCATGAGGTAATGCCGCCATGTCTTCAAGGCTAAAACTACGGCTGATAGTTCGAGGTCATGTGTAGGGTAATTATTCTCATGTTGCTTCAGTTGTCGGGATAGATAGGATATGACATTGCCTTCTTGCATCAACACACATCCGAGACCAATCTTGGATGCATCACAAAACACATCAAAAGGCTTCGTGATATCCGGCATAATCAAGATTGGGGCTGAGATCAGTCTCTTCTTGAGCTCTTGAAAACTTGCTTCACATTTGTCCGTCCATTTAAACTTCTTATTTTTCTTCAACAATTGTGTCATGGGTCTTGTGATGCTCGAGAATCCTTCTACGAACTTGCGATAATATCCCGCTAATCCGAGAAATGCACGAACTTGGGTTTGAGTGGTTGGGGCTTGCCATTCTTCCACATCCTTAACTTTGGCAGGGTCGACAGCAATTCCTCCCACCGACACGATATGGCCGAGGAATCCTACTTCCTGTTACCAGAACTCACATTTGCTAAACTTGGCATACAACTGATGCTCCCTAAGGGTTTCCAGGATGGTCCTTAGGTGTAGCTCATGTTCTTCTTGTGATTTGGAATAGATAAGAATGTCATCGATGAAAACAACGAAAAACTTATCTAGGAAGTTCATAAAAATCTTATTCATGAGGTTCATGAAATAAGCGTGGGCATTGGTTAATTCAAAAGACATGACAGTGTACTCATACAGTCCATATCTGGTGGAAAAGGCAGTCTTTGGAATATCCTCTACACGAATCTTGAGTTGATGATAACCAGTTCTAAGATCAATCTTAGAAAACACTTTGGCATCGGTCAATTGGTCAAACAGGTCTTCTATCTTAGGCAGTGGGTACTGGTTCTTAATGGTGACATCATTCAGTTTCCGATAATCCGTGCACAAACGGTTACCTCCATCTTTCTTATCCACAAAAAAGACAGGTGATCTCCATGGCGATGCACTTGGTTGAATTAATCCTATCTCTAGCACAGAATCCAGTTGCTTCTTCATCTCCACTAATTCAGACGGGTTCATGCTATAAGGTCTCTAAGCTATGGGTCCAGTTCTAGGGATTATTTCAATGATAAACTCGATATCCCGATCTGGGGGCATACCGGGCAATACATCTGGGAATACGTCGGGGTATTCGCAGACTACTCTCACTTGGTCAATGGTTGGTTGGGATAGACTCTTGTTGCATTTGAATTGACAGGGAAAAGTTTCAGATACATGCTCTACTGATACTCTAGTGGTACTAGTCATGTTTATGGCTTTCTTGGCACAGTCGATTAATCCTTTATGTTTCGACATCCAATCCATTCCTAGTACTACTTCCAAACCTTTGGTTCCAAGTACTATTAGATTAGCATAAAAATCTATGCCATGGATTCTGATAGGTACGGCCTGGCAAATTTGTTTAGCTTTGGTGGTTGAACCAGGTATTTGACCTATCATAACATGCTTCAATTTTGTTGGTTGAATCTTACTAGTGAATGAAAATTCTTCTGTAACAAACAAGTGCAATGTTCCAGAATCAAACAACACTCTTGCAAGTACAGAGTCAACAGAAAACGTACCCATCACGACATCTGGCGCTTTGTGGGCTTCTTCAGCATTCATGTGAAACAGACGGCCGTTGCGGTTGAGCGAATTCCCTAGGGAAAATATCCTTCCAGGATGAACACGGCGCTGTTGCTGAGATGGGACATTCACATTGGTGGCTGCTCCAAGCTTCTTGGGGAACTTATTGGAGTAGTGACCCTTGGTTCCGCATTCATAACAAGTAACCTAAGACTTGTCCTTTCCTGCAATAGGCAAAGAATTTCTTCCAGTCCTTGGGGCAGTACTGGTGTTGTTGGTGTTGTTGTTGTTGAACTTGGGCGGTGCACGGTTGAATTTGTTGGAGTTGTCGGTGTTGTTGTTGTGGGTTCCTCTGGGCCTTGGGTTTCCTCCTCCATGGTTGGGATAGTTCGGACGGGTCATCGGGGGTCTATTGTTTGTCGGGGCATATCCTATAGACGGGTTGGGGCGATACTTTGGGGTATGGTGGGTTCCTGGTTGATGCATCATTCGACGCTTGCGATTCACATTGGCTTGGTTGATCTTACCTTCCATATGGATTGCAGAATCCACTAAGGCTTCAATGTCAGCAAACGATATATTGACTAACACCGTCTGCATCTCATCATGCAGACCATTCAAGAATCTCTCCTTCTTGGCTTAAGTGTCAATCTCATCTAGTGCATACCTAGCTAATGACAGAAATTTGTCACGGTACTCAACTACCGTCATCCTCCCTTGCTTCAGTTCTCTGAATTCATCTCTCATCCTCTTGATTAAACCCGGCGGCACATGGGTTCGGCTAAACTTGAGTTTGAATTCATCCCAGGTCATCATATGTCCTCCATTCATGGTGCGAATGCTATTCCACCAAGCTCTTGCATTTCCTGCCAGATAATGGGTGGCAAACAGTACTTTCTCATTGGCCTCCACTCCTGCGAGTACTAAGTTGTTCTACATGGTATACACCAGTCATCAGCATCTAATGGCTCTTCAGACTTACTAAAAATGGGTGGATTGGTGTTCTAAAAGTTCTTGAGCTTGGATCCATGGTTGTCCTGGTTTCCATGGCCATGATTGTTGTTGGCCATCTGAGCTATGTGTTGAAGGGTTGCTAGGTTGGCCTGACGTTCGAATCCTTCAGCTTCACGGTCAGAAACCAACATTTGCAAGATTTGCAGCATTGGGTCCGGGGATGAACTGCTTCCTACACGAGGCATCTGAATATTGATATGGATCATGAGATAAGAGGGAAATTTCTAAGGTTCAGGGATTTGTTTTTGAAAAGCTTTTAAACTTTGAGTTTGACTCAGGTTTTCACAACTAGCAACTTGCTTTTTATTCATTCATTCATTCATTCATATCACACAAGACAAATACACACTACACTAGGGTAACAGATGGTTTTAAGAACCATTCTACGAAACTACGATACAATGGGACCGAATACAACTCACACCTATGATAGTGCTCAAGTGCTACTACTCATCAGAATCGGTGGCTTCATAATCATCATCAATGAAGGTGGCATCATCATCATCAGTGTGGAATTCCATGTCTTGGTACTCCAGGTAGTCATCATCATCACTGAGGTAGGAGTAGAGATCTCCACGGATATCTTCCCCTGCATTCTCCCTCTCCTCAAGTTGCATGTCCCGCTCATGGATGGTATCCTCCAAGTCTGTCACTTTGTGACGAAGGCGAGCATTAATGCGATCCTTCTTGTCGTGCACTCCTTCGCAAGGATGGCGAGGGTCTGGTCCTTCTTGACTGCAATGGCATACTTGTGGTTGGCGTATGCGCGGGCATTGTCCAACTCCTTCTTCCTGTCATACATCATGAAGCTAAGATGATCCAAGTGATGCTTCAACTCGGGATGTTGTGGCACCTCCAATGGCTTTCCCATGGCATCACGCCTTGCGTAGTACTCAAAGCGTGTACCCTTGATCTGATTGATGCTTTGCCCACATAGACAGGCAAGAGCTTCCTGCATAGACCTGGCGAGTCCGTCTAGCCAGTTGTTCTCTCTTAAGGTGAATTAGATTCCCTCTAAGGTGGGTGCCTCCATCTTGCCTCTAAGATTGGCAACAATCTGTTGTAACCTTGGATCATAAAAGATCCTAAGTCCCTGTGATTTACATGCTAGTCCCTAGATCAATAGCTAGCACTCATAGTCGATGAATATCATGTCAAACACGATGTCATTATTACACGAGGAATCCATAGTATGAAATTATTACAAATTTTCTTAGCACAAAGCTAGCTCAAACAACAGCGGAAACATAAAAAACTTGAGTCCATCAACGCCCCAGGCTTGTCGAGTGTAGACTCGCGATCCCTACGCACCTTTCAATCTTCGTATTCTGCTCATAAGACGTGCATCCAACAAGCTGGGTCAATATTTTGAATGTATTGGAAAATTACTCCAAGGAAGAAAATACTAACTCTATATGCAATTCCTAGTTTAGGCTGTGGAGTTCATTTTCTCAAAGATAATTTTCTCTACGTATGGAGAAGAGAGAGAAAGTTTTCCTACTTTGTAAACATTTGCTTAAGTAATATAGGGTCTAATGGCACACGAAGATATTACTCACCAATTGTCCAAACAACCTAACACTTGGATATTACTCACCAAGTTCCCAAAACCCACCCAATACCGGTATGACTCACGCCTTGGGTTTTAGAAAACTTTAAGTTTTGAAAGAGAGAGAGGAAGATCCTTCAGAGGCTCCATCCTTCAGATGCTCAAGTGTTCTTTTCCGTGAACTTGGCTGATCGATCATATAGCAATACTCTCGAGAGTTTGTGCACTTTACCCACAATCCACGACTAAGTCCTTTTACAGACAAGACCATGGCGAGGCTTTGCCTTATTAGCCCCTCTACCTTCTGGATCCAATTGTGCCAAGAACCTCCAAATGTTGGTACCCATGTGAGGTTTCCAACTAAGTACTAGGCCAAGACAGAGCCCATATGTAATTTGGTTGCACTGGAAGCTTGTGAATTCTGAAACATGGCAGACTTCTTTGATTCCTGGGCGGCCATCCTCCACCAAAATTCCACTCGTTAACCCGACAACCATTCCGCCTAGAAGAAAACTTAGTTTTATTTTGAAGTGGATTTAAGAAGAAAATATCACTCAAGAGAGCTTTTATTCTTAGAAAAATTCCTTGTCTTTCGAACCCCCCAACGGTACTATATATATAGCATAGCAAGGACTTCGCAAAAATAGGGGTAACCTATTAGGAGGGAAAAATCCTAAGTATGGAGCTACTCATGGCATACTACAAAATCATCGCACTTGCAAAATAACACTAAGGAAAAATTCCACCAGAACATCCTACACATGCATACTATAGAATTTATAGATCAAAACATGCATAGTCAAAACTAGGACAAAAATATGAACAAGTGGTATAACTTTCCTCGATCCGAGCAGCAATCTACACAACAATACTCCTCCGCGCACTCCAAAGAATCTAACGAAAACATAAATATAGATCCAAATCACAACTTGCACAAAACAATGCCACCAAGGTAATTATGCATGCATGCAACATGGTAATATGCAAGAATGAGTTCAAAATTTTGACCAAGGTATTTTTCCAGGGTTGCTAATGTGTTGGGGATGTAGTTAGTATTAATTTCCCAAAGGTTTTAGGCAATTTGGACCATTACTTTAATTTAGAGGCTCGCAAGAGATCCAAACTTCTAAACAGCCACGAAACAGATCTAAAGATCCTAAGCAAGGTTTTATAATTTTAGTCAATAGGCATCAGAAAAACAAAGCCAACGCAACAAGAATCAACTAAAACGGAGTTTTAATTATTTTTCTATGAATTAATTACTCCAATCTAGAGATTAAAATCTACAAAGATACTACTGCAGTAAACTTGCGATTTTATTACAGATCTGTGTTCTACGTAATTTTAGCAATCCAACAACCCATCGGACGCGGCGCTGACGCGGTGTGCTGACGCAAGCATGCCATGCGGCGTGATCTAAGTGGCTGGTAGCCTTTTGATTATATGATCTAATCTACGCTGTTGATTGCAGATCTAATGAACATGGTCGGCGCTGCTTACCTGGCAGCGACGTTGACGCGACGATGACGTGGAGCGGCGGCGACACGGTCGGTGGTGATGCTTGGCGGTGTTCTAGCGGGTTCCCGAGGTGGTGAGGTCGTCTAAGGCGTCCAGCAGGTTCTTGGCGTCGCTCCTCGCTTCCTCGTCCGTCGGCAGAGCTCCGCCGACCCTCTTCGTTCCCGGCGATGCTCCGACGAGCAATAGCGGGCACGGTGCTATGAGAGGCAAGGGGAAAACAGTGAGAAGAGACAGTCGAGCGAGGGGGTCTTGGGGGAAGGAGAAACAATGGAGGAGGGGCTCGGAATCCACTGCCCCGAGCTCGACTGCATCTTACTCCGGAGAGATCGGGAGCGAGCTCGAAAACGGCGGCCTGGTGGAGAGAGTTGGAATTAGGTTAGGGCTTTTGGCGGAGGGTTTGCGGGGTTTATATGGGTGGAGAATCATGGCAAGGGGGTCACGGAATCCTCTCCAATTCGGACGAAGTTTGTTCAGCGTACAGAGTTCATCCGATTTCCACGGGAAGGAAAGAGATGACAGTGGGCTGAGCGGGCATGGGTGTCAAGTGGGTTGGGCGTTAAGCGGTCAGGCTCAGCTAGGGTTGACGCACTTGTGAGGCTAGGCTTCTTACGGCCCAATTAGGTTAGGTAGTTATTTTTTTGTTCTTTTACCATTTTATAATTTTACCAAAACTTTAACAACTTTTGCATCACAAGTTCAAATTTAATGAAACAATTTCTAAAATTTTGTAATAACGAGGTGGTTAACATAGAACCAGAATATAATATTTTTATATAGATTTAGGAAGGCTAAGCATAGTAAACCCCCTTCTTGCTCATATAGTGAAATTATTATTAGGGTTTAGTGGTAGGGTTTTGATGCAACTTTAGTTGTGTGATGCAATTATGCAAGGATGCAAAGATATGATACATGCTTCTAGTAACATCTTAATACAAAATTTGGATGTTACACAATCAACCATAGTAATTCTCCTCCTTGCTGATCGTTGAGCTATGCTCCGAAGAACTTGGGGTACGGGTGCTCAAGAAGTTCCGAGAGTTGGTCCAAATCGCGCTCAAAGAATATAGGATGAGTAAGTCAGTAGAGTGATCAAGTGTGTCAAATTTTATGTACGTTTGCAAGAATTTTTGAAGGACATGAATATAGAGGTCCCAACCTTTAATAAGGTAGAGATCCCTGTGTTTACAATGCTAGTCCCTGGATCATTAGCTAGCATCCACAGTTAAGATGTAATATCAAGAAACAAAGGTCATAATACAACTTTATAACTAGGATTAAAATAATTCATTACATCTTACATAGCTCATTTGGCTATCTCATTACAATACAACAGAAATAACTATAGCATGGGTTCCTTCATCTTCAAAGTGCCACAGGCAATCATGTTGGTTGTATACTTGTAATCCTAATCAACATACTTCACTAACATCAAACAAACCTGCAACATAATAAGTTACAGCCTGTAACATCCCAAAAATACTAAACTTGGATCATCAATTTCTAATCATGAAAATTAGGGTTAACAAAAACTTTGTTAAATAAAATTATGAATGCATGCATATGAGTATGCATTAAATTTTAAATTCTTTTGAACCACCTTGTTTTTGTGTTTCCTTGCTTGTAAAATGTTTCTTAGGTGAAATAAATATCATCTAAACATTTCCCAAACTTTTCCTAAGGACAAATAAATCAAAACCAATAAAATAAACGAATGGTCATTTTGACCAATTTAACTCCCATGCCTACTTTGGCTATCTCAAACTTTCAGAACCTAATGGAAACTTTTCTGGATCTTTGCACCCCTTGAATGTACTCATAACAAAGTATCAAGGCCCATTTTGTGATCATCCAGAAACTTTCAAATGCATAGTTTAAATGACAATTCAAAATTGAATCTTTATCATATGGGAAGATCCCACTTTTTCAAAAACCACTCAAACAAGCTCAACTTTCAAAACCCAAGCATCTACAGACTCACCAGCACCAATCTAGCAAACCCACCAAAAATATTTTCAAAATTCAAAACTTGATTTCATGCAGCCATTTCATCAAACACGTTGCAGACACAAATCATCAAAATCCTAAACAGTATAGTGAGCAGTGATTGAAGCCTAACTTGTTCCCTCTCTAGCTCACAACCAGCTTAGTAGATCATCTAGCAAGATTAACTAAACACTAGCACCACTGTGAGCTTGGCATTACCATCAATGGTGAACAGCCAAAGCCAACCTTGTCACCCCCATGTCGACAGCAAGCTAGGAAGAGAAGCAAGCCTAGCCAGCATGTCTGGGAGGCAACCCACCGTCCATCGCCACTCCCTGTCCCAGCCGCGAGCGTTGCCAAGCCCTGGACCACACACACGAACCATGACAACCTCGCCAGCGACCATGCCGAGCGTGCGCCTGAGCGCCACCCTCGACCGAAGCCCACAGACCGCGCGCCGCCCTCGCCGCGTGCATACACAATCCCCACCGACCCAGGAGACCGCTAGACATCCTCGTTCGCCGCCCCGTGCCGCACAACCACCGCTCGCCGTCGAAGATGCCGCCTCCGCCGCGCAGAGCGTCGCATGTTCCAGACCAAGCCACACTGCCCCACGCCTCAAAACCATGTCGTTGAGCATCGCTAGGGAACACCCCATCGTCCCCTACCGTCGCCCATGCAAATAGCCGCCTGCAACATCGCCCCCGACGAGCTCACCATGCGCCCTGTCGGTCCCCTCGCTCGACTATAAATAGAGGCCACCCCCAGTCGATTTCTTCACACCACCTCACTCCCCTCTTCTCACTGATCGTGCCACACCGTTCCCGGAGCAAGGAAAGCACCACCTCGCCGGAATTTCACCAGAGCCTGCCGTCTCTGGAGAAGAAGGGCGCCATCGATTTCGTCCACCCCAGGAACTGCCGCGACCACCCATGAGTTCGCCGTCGTCGACTTCGTCGTTCGCCCGCCTCTCCGACCCTCGCCTGCACCCTGGTGAGCCCCTAGCACCCCTCACTGGCCGCGCTAGGTTTATTTCTCGCCGGCGTTGCCTCGCGTCGACGATGACTCCCAGCCGTTGGATTAGAATCAGATCGAATGACCCACGTTGCCCCGTACCGCTTCGCCCCTCCCTGTCTCACTGACGAGTGGGGTCACCCACTTAAGCAGCCCGCGGGAGCACTGCACTTAGCAGGCCGGCCCGTTAACTTTTCGCGCGCAGCCCAGTTATTCAAATTAAACCTTTTCTATTTTATTTCAAACTCACTTCTCTACCCAACTTCAAAATTCAACCCAGATCGATTCAGTGCACCAAATTGAATGAAACCAATTTTGTTAGAAAGGTCTGGGAATGATGAATCCAAGCCCGTTGGATGAAAGTCATTTGGATCTATAGATCACCCATGGTAAAAATAACAAGGCAGAAGCTTTTCTTCATTCAAACATTTTTCAAATTTAAACCCTAATAGCTTTTGAGTTGATTCCAACTCTCAAAAATCACATTTAACCATACCTTTCAGAATATATAAAAATATGTAGGTTTACTTGCAGAAATAATGTTCAAGTAATAAAAGAATGCCCCATAGGCATTTCTAGTCACTTTATTTAATTAAAATAAAAGGGTAAAACCTTATTAAATTGTGACACCACTTTAAATCATATTCCCGTGGACTAAAATATGTGGTGATGACATGTGTCAACATGATCCCATGTTTGGTTTGGAGAATATTAAATCTTAAGTAGTTTTTAAATGAGTAGAAATTACTTTTCTAGAAATAAAAAGGAATTAAACCAAGCTTTAATCTTGTAATGTTAGAGGTGATGCTAGATCATCTATAGGATCCTTGTGTGTGATGATTGCAAGTAGTTAAGTATTGTTTGGTGATTGTGTACAACGTATTTATTTATAGACGCTAGTACCGACCAAGGATACGAGGAGGAAGGAGGATTCTACGAAGAAGAAGCCGAGGAGAACTTCAACCACTGCTTTGCTCAAGGCAAGATATTAACCTTGCAAGCAAACACTTGCAATTTAGCAAGCTTTACTAATCAAGTTGACCAATGCAAGCCAATACTTGCTTGTTACCATGCCATTTATATGCCTTAAGCATATATGATCATAACCACTTGATAAACCATTCCTAGTTTGACCTGCAAGCTTTATACTTTATTTCTTTATCAAAGCTCTTACCTAGATTTTACCTAAGTGATTGGTAGATACTAGTAAGATATGTGAAGGTTGTATAAAGAGCATAAAATTTGTCCTAAGCTAGATAATCTTGATGTCATCTTAAGGCATCAGATTGATCTTAGTTAGAACTCCCCTAGTTTATCACCCCTCATTATTGCTTACCCCCACCTGTAGATGCTAGTGCTAAGCATTAAACTTGATCAACTTTAGATGGGAGTACTTGGTGGAAAAATGGTTATGAAAACCTTGGAATGATGGATCATTCTATTGAAATGTTTTGGACATGTGTTTCCGAACACTTGATGATTTTGGTGATGAAAATGTTGAGGCATGAGCCTTAGCCCTTTTTAAAACTGATGGTTGTCTGGATGTGATACCATTCCAATTTTATCGTACAACCACAATACCCGAATATTGGATAGGGCTTGACTGGAAACTTATATACCTTAGTATTAGTTCCCTCACGGCCAAGGTCTGAGCTGAGGCTACCTTGTGAAGATTGTCCACCTGTGCAGTACCCAAGATGACATTTGGTCATGGTTGGGAGGCCAAACTCACAGGAGAGGTGCTTATACTAGGGCGTGTAATCGAAAGGTTAGGATTGATTATCCGCATACTGGGTATGGTGAATTCAGGATTTGTTCCTGACGGATGTATCGAATGTTGTGGTGAAAGTGTACAATCTCTGCAGAGTGTCAAACTATTCGAATAGCCGCGTCCGCGGTTATGGACAATTCGAGTGGCCATACTGTTCCCCCGTCAGACTTTTCAAAATGACTTGTGAAATGAATTGAGAGTTTGACTTGACCACAAAAGGGTTGTGATATGAAATACAAGATCCCACTTAGGAGTTATACAATTGTGATTAGCTTTGGAACTTCGTAGAGATAAATCTGGCTTTTGCAAAACGACCCTAGAGCCTAGTGTCCTATTATCCAAAAACCCCTTTTACCTGTTAGTGTTAGTTTGCGAGTACTTAAAGAGTACTCATGGCTTTGTCCCTGGCTATTCCCATGGCCATACTATGAAGAGGAGTACCTGGAGGATGGACCCCAGGAAGGTTACGACAACTAGGATCATCTCCCATCGTCAGCATTGCCTGTGACCCCGAAGATGGAGCTTCGCCTACGCTACCGTTATTATTACGTATTCCGCTGCTTGATGTTGTATTAAGAACTAGATCATGAGATCCCTATTGGTGTAAGAACTTATGTATCATTTGTAATGGATGATGTACTATGGTATCCAATTCTGTTATGTCTCGCAAAAATGGTAATCCTGGGATTGCGATGTATGGCATAACAGGCATCTAGGATTGAAAAATCCGGGTGTTGACAAGTTGGTATCAGAGCCATCCTGACCATAGGAGACCCTAGTTAGAATGGACGTTTAAACCAAAAACTTATTTTCCAAAACCAAAGAAAAACAAATATTTACAAAAAACTATTATCATTCTTATCCCTTTGATTCTTTCCTAAAAATTCATGTTCCTCAAAAACTCTTGCAAAATACATAAAATTTTGGCACACTTAATCACTCTACTAACTTACTCATCCTATATTCTTATAGATGTACGTGAAGTACAGCAAGTTTTACCAATTGGGGAATGGAGGAGACCTGATCTTTGAGAGGGATTTGGACCAGCTTTCGGAACTTCTGGAGTGTCCGCATCCCGAGTTCTTCGGAGCTCAGCTCAATGATCAAGGAGGAGAAGATATGCAGTGGCTAATTGTTGCAAGTCTCTGAGGAAAGATTGAACCTCCCACTGCGGAGGGAATTTAGTTTACCTTGAGAGAAAACAACTGGCTTGATGGACTTGCCAGAGCCATGCAAGAAGCTCTTTCCCGTCTGTGTGGGCAGAGCATCAATCAGATCAAGGGTACTCGCTTTGAGTTTTGCCCAATGCGTGATGCAAATGGACAACCACTGGAAGCCCCATACCACCCCGAGCTGAAGACCCAATTGGACCACCTCAGCTTCATGATGTACGATCGTCAGCAGGAGTTAGACAATTGCCGTGACTACTGCAACCACAAGTCTGCCATCATCAAGACAAAGGACCAGACCATCGCCATGCTAGCAAAGGATCACAAGTCTCGCCACCGTCAGCTCGACAAGAAGGAGCGCATCATTGCCCGTCTTCGCCACCGCATCTAATCTCTAGAGGAGACCATCCACGAGAGAGACATGCAGTTGGAGGAAAGGGAGAATGCCATAGAGGATCTTCGTGGAGACCCCTACTCCTATCTCAACGATGACGACGATTTTCTGGAGGATCAGGCTATGGAATTCTTCACCGATGAGGACGATTTCGCCTTCATCGATGATGATGAAGATGACGAAGCCACAGATTCCGAGGAATAGTAGCACTTGAGCACCAACGTAGTGAGTAGTATTCGGTCCCACTGTATCGTAGTTCTCAGAATGGTTCTTAAAACCATCTATTTTTCTTTGTTGTGGTGTGTGTTGTATCGGGTGCTATGAATGAATGAATGAATGAAAAAGCAAGTTGCTAGGAAATCCGAGTCAAACTTTAAAAACTTTTCAAAAACCCAAAACTTTAGAAATTTCCCTCTTTTCTCATGATCTACCTCAATCTTCAGATGCCACGTGGAGGAAGTGGTTCATCCCCGGACCCGATGTTGCAGATTCTCCAAATGTTGACTTCTGACCGTGAAGCTGAAAGAGCGGAACGTCAAGCCAACCTGGGCACCCTTCAGCAGATAGCCCAGCTAGCCCGTAACAACCAAGGCCATGGAAATCAGGACCACCATGGATCTAAGCTCAAGAATTTCCAAAATACCAACCCACCTGTTTTCACTAAGTCAGAAGAACCGCTAGACGCCGATGATTGGCTGCAAACCATGGAAAATAATTTAGAAGTAACAGGAGTGGAAGAAAACGACAAAGTCCTGTTTGCCACCCACTATCTAGCCGGAGATGCCAGAGCATGGTGGAACAGTGTTCGCGCAATGACCGGAGGCCAGATGATGACCTGGGAGGAATTCAAGGTCAAGTTTAGCAGAACCCATGTACCACCGGGTTTGATCAAGAGAATGAGAGACGAGTTCAGAGAACTGATCCAAGGAAGGATGACTGTAGTGGAATACCGTGACAAATTTTTGTCATTAGTTAGGTATGCCCTGGATGAAATAGACACTGAAGCCAAGAAGAAAGAAAGATTCCTGAATGGTCTGCATGATGAGATGCAGACAGTGTTAGTCAATATTCCCGTTGCGGATATTGAAGCCCTTGTCGACTCTGCTATCCAGATGGAAGGAAAGATCAACCAAGCCAATGAGAACCGCAAGCTTCGTATGATGCATCAACCAGGAACCCATCAGACCCCAAAGTATCGCCCTAACCCATCTCCAGGATTTGCCCCAAGGACCAATAGACCCCCGATGACCCGTCCCACCTATCCCAACCATGGAAACCCTAGACCCGGAGGAAATCACAACAACCCCGACAACTCTAGCAATTTCAACCGTGCCCCACCCAAATTCAACAACAACAATGTTACCAGCAACACCAACACTGCCCCGAGGACTAGAAGCAATGCTGTGCCTATAGCAGCCAAGGACAAGTCGCAAGTGACCTGTTATGACTGTGGAAATAAAAGCCACTATTCCAACGAGTGCCCCAACAAGAAGAATGCTACAGCCCCCAATGCCAATGTCCCAGCTCAGCAGCAGCGTCGTGTTCAACCAGGAAGAAGATTTGCCCCAGGTAATTCACTCAACCGCAATGGCCGTCTTTTTCTCATGCATGCTGAAGAAGCTCAGGAAGCGCCAGACGTCGTGCTGGGTATGTTTTCTGTTAATTCAGTACTTGCAAGAGTGTTGTTTGATTCTGGTGCATCGCATTCATTTGTCACCGAAGAATTTACATGCACTAGTAAAATTCAACCAACCAAACTGAAGCATGTCATGATTGTTCAAATTCCCGGTTCAACCACCAAGGCTAGGAAAATTTGCAAAGCCATCCCTATCCGAATCCATGGCATAGATTTTTATGCAAATCTGATAGTACTCAGAACTAAAGGATTGGAAGTAGTACTAGGAATGGATTGGATGTCCAAACGTAAAGGATTAATTAACTGTGCCAAGAAAGCCATAACCATGACCAGTACCACCAGAATATCAGTAGAGCATATATCTGAAACCTTACCTCACCAATTCAAGTGTAACAAGAGTATAGCCCAACCTACCATTGACCAAGTCCGAATAGTCTGTGAATACCCTGATGTATTTCCAGATGTTTTGCCCGGTATGCCCCCAGATCGGGATATCGAGTTTATCATCAAACTAATCCCCAGAACCGGACCCATAGCCCAGAGACCCTATAGTATGAACCCGTCGGAGCTAGCGGAATTGAAGAAGCAAATGGATTCCATGCTAGAAATAGGATTAATTCAACCAAGTGCGTCCCCATGGAGATCACCTGTCTTGTTTGTGGACAAGAAGGATGGAGGTAACCGTTTGTGTACGGGTTATCGGAAGTTGAATGATGTCACCATCAAGAACAAGTACCCCTTGCCCAAGATAGAAGATTTGTTTGATCAGTTGACCGGGGCCAAAGTATTTTCTAAGATTGATCTTAGAACTGGCTATCATCAACTCAAAATTCGTGCAGAGGATATTCCAAAGACTGCCTTTACCACCATATATGGATTGTATGAGTATGCGGTCATGTCTTTCGGATTAACTAATGCCCCCGCTTATTTCATGAATCTCATGAATAAGATTTTTATGGACTTCCTGGATAAGTTTGTCGTTATTTTCATCGATGACATTCTGATTTATTCCAAATCAGAAGAAGAACATGAGCTACACCTAAGGACCATTCTTGGGACATTTAGAGAGCATCAGTTGTATGCAAAGTTTAGAAAATGTGAATTCTGGTTACAGGAGGTAGGATTCCTCGGTCACATTGCATCAGCCGGAGGAATTGCAGTTGACCCTGCCAAAATGAAATATGTAGAAGATTGGCAAGCCCCAACCACTCAAACCCAAGTTCGTGCATTTCTCGGATTGGCAGGATATTACCGCAAATTCGTAGAAGGATTCTCTAGTATCGCCAGACCCATGACCCAATTGCTGAAGAAGGACAAGAAATTCGAATGGACCGACAAATGTGAAGCGAGTTTTCAAGAACTCAATCGGAGATTGATTTCAGCCCCAATCTTGATCATGCCAGATATCATGAAGCCCTTCGATGTGTATTGTGATGCATCCAAGATTGGTCTTGGATGTGTGCTAATGCAAGGAGGCAAAGTTATATCTTATCTATCGCGACAACTGAAGCAACATGAGCAAAACTACCCAACCCATGACCTCGAACTCGCATCCGTAGTTCTAGCCCTGAAAACATGGAGACATTACCTGATGGGAAACCGTTGTGAAATTTATTCGGATCACAAGAGCCTAAAGTATATATTCACTCAGAAGGAGCTGAATATGAGGAGAGAAGATGGATTGAGCTAATCAAGGATTACGATCTGGACATTCACTATCACCCTGGTAAAGCCAACGGAGTAGCCGATGCCCTTAGCAGATTGCCGTGCCGCTTGAACTCCATGATTTTGAAGGAGCAACCAAGTCTGCACAAGGAGCTAGAAGATTTTCTGATGGAATTAGTAAGTGAAGGATTTTTACCTAGCATAGAACTCCAGCCCACTTTGATCAGTCAGATTAAAGAGGCGCAGAAAGGAAATGCTAGTATCGACGGAATCAAGCGTCGTATCGGTACAGGCAAAGTACCCAGATTCACCGAAGACGAAGAAGGAGTTCTGTGGTACAAAGGACGCCTTTGTGTACCATAAGATTCTGAGTTGAAAGAAGTTATTTTGAAGGAGGCTCATGATACTCTTTATTCTATCCATCCCGGAGGAACTAAGATGTATCAAGATTTGAAAGAGCAATTTTGGTGGCATAAGATGAAGAGAGAAATCGGAAGCTATATCGCCAAGTGTGATATTTGTCAGCGAGTCAAGGCTGGACATCAAAGACCCGCTGAATTGTTGCAACCATTGCAGATTCCGGAATGGAAATGGGATTCTGTAGGAATGGACTTTATCACTGGACTACCTACTTTTAGTAGGGGGAATGACTCTATCTGGGTCATAGTGGACAGATTGTCCAAAGTCGCCCATTTCTTACCCGTCAAGACCACATATCAGAGTTCGAAGCTAGCGGATTTGTACATCGCTAGAATAGTTAGTTTGCACGGAGTCCCCAAGAACATCGTATCGGATCGAGGAACTCAGTTTACCTCGAGATTCTGGAAGAAAGTTCAAGAAGGTTTAGGAACCCGCCTAGATTTCAGCACCGCATATCACCGTCAGACCGATGGACAAACGGAGCGAGTAACTCAAATACTCGAAGATATGCTGAGAGCATGCGTGTTAGAATATGGATCCAAGTGGGAAGACTTTCTGCCGTTTGCAGAATTTTCATACAACAACAGTTATCAAGCCAGTTTGCAAATGGCCCCATTTGAATTTATGTACGGAAGGAAGTGTCGCACCCCTTTGAACTGGTCGGAAGTAGGAGAGAGTTAGATTTTTGGACCCGACATCCTACGGGAAGCAGAAGAGAAGGTTCACAAGATTTGTGAGCACCTCAAGACCGCCCAATCCCGACAAAAGAGTTATGCCGACAAGAGACGTAGAGACCTCGCCTTCAATATAGGAGATTTTGTTTATCTGAAAGTGTCGCCATTGAAGGGAATGCAGCGTTTCCAACTGAAAGGAAAGTTAGCCCCCAGATATATCAGACCTTTCAAGATTCTGAACCATCGAGGAGAAGTATCGTATCAATTGGAACTACCTGAAGAGATGTCAGCCGTGCACCATGTGATCCATATCTCGTTACTTCGCAAGTGTCTCGAAGTGCCCGAGAAGACCGAAGTATTCAAGAATATCGATCACCGGACCATAGAGATCAATGATGACCTGACCTATCCCGAAGTACCCATCCGTATTTTGGAAGAAGCTTTTCGAACTATCCGAACCCGAAGCATCAAGTTTCTCAAGATTCAGTGGAGCAACCACACAGAAGAGGAAGCCACCTGGGAACGCGAAGATCACATCAGGACGGAGTTTCCCGATCTCTTCAAATCCTAGGTAATCTTTTTGTCCTTTTTCAAATCTCGGGACGAGATTTTGTTTAAGGGGGGAAGGTTTGTAACATCCCAAAAATACTAAACTTGGATCATCAATTTCTAATCATCAAAATTAGGGTTAACAAAAACTTTGTTAAATAAAATTATGAATGCATGCATATGAGTATGCATTAAATTTGAAATTCTTTTGAACCACCTTGTTTGTGTGTTTCCTTGCTTGTAAAATGTTTCTAGGTGAAATAAACATCATATAAACATTTCCCAAACTTTTCCTAAGGACAAATAAATCAAAACCAATGAAATAAAGGAATGGTCATTTTGACCAATTTAACTCCCATGCCTACTTTGGCTGTCTCAAACTTTCAGAACCTAATGGAAACTTTTCTGGATCTTTGCACCCCTTGAATGTACTCATAACAAAGTATCAAGGCCCACTTTGTGATCATCTAGAAACTTTCAAATGCATAGATTAAATGACAATTCAAAATTGAATCTTTATAATATGGGAAGATCCCACTTTTTCAAAAACCACTCAAACAAGCTCAACTTTCAAAACCCAAGCATCTGCAGACTCACCAGCACCAATCTAGCAAACCCACCAAAAATCTTTTCAAAATTCAAAACTTGATTTCATGCGGCCATTTCATCAAACAGGTTACAGACACAAATCATCAAAATCCTAAACACTATAGTGAGCAGTGATTGAAGCCTAACTTGTTCCCTCTCTAGCTCACAACCAGCTCAGTAGATCATCTAGCAAGATTAACTAAACACTAGCACCACTGTGAGCTTGGCATTACAATCAATGGTGAACAGCCGAAGCCAACCTTGTCACCCCATGTCGACAGCAAGCTAGGAAGAGAAGCAAGCCTAGCCAGCATGTCTGGGAGGCAGCCCACCGTCCACCGCCACTCCCTGTCCTGGCCGCGAGCGTTGCCAAGCCCTGGACCACACGCACAAACCATGCCAACCTCGCCAGCGACCATGCCGAGCATGCGCCAGAGCGCCACCCTCGACCAAAGCCCACAGACTGCGCGCCGCCCTCGCTGCGTGCATACACAATCCCCACCGACCCAGGAGACCGCCAGACATCCTCGTTCGCCACCCCGTGTCGCACAGCCACCGCTCGCCGTCTAAGATGCCGCCTCTGCCGCGCAGAGCGTCGCATGTTCCAGACCAAGCCACACCGCCCCACGCCTCAAAACCATGTCGTTGAGCATCGCCAGGGAACACCCCATCATCCCCTACTGTCGCCCATGCCAATAGCCGCCTGTACATCACCCCCGATGAGCTCACCGTGCGCCCCGTCGGTCCTCTCGCTCGACTATAAATAGAGGGCACCCCCAGTCGATTTCTTCACACCAACTCACTCCCCTCTTCTCACTGATCATGCCACACCGTTCCCGGAGCAAGGCAAGCACCACCTCGCCGGAATTTCACCGGAGCCCGCCATCTCGGGAGAAGAAGGGCACCATCGATTTCGTCCATCCCAGGAGCTGCCGCGACCACCCCTGAGTTCGCCGTCGTCGACTTCGTCGTTCGCCCGCCTCGCCGACCCTCGCCTGCACCCCGGTGAGCCCCCAGCACCCCTCACTGGCCGCGCTAGGTTTCTTTCTCGCCGTCGTTGCCTCGCATCGACGATGACTCCCAGCCGTTGGATTAGAATCAGATCGAACGACCCACGTTGCCCCGTACCGCTTCGCCCCTTCCTGTCTCACTGATGAGTGGGGACACCCACTTAAGCAGCCCGCGGGAGCACTGCGCTTAGCAGGCCGGCCCGTTAACTTTTCCCGCGCAGCCCAGTTATTCAAATTAAACCTTTTCTATTTTATTTAAAACTCACTTCTCTACCCAACTTCAAAATTCAACCCAGATTGATTCATTGCACCAAATTGAATGAAACGAATTTTGTTAGAAAGGTTCGGGAATGCTGAATCCAAGCCCGTTGGATTCAAGTCATTTGGATCTATAGATCACCCATGGTACAAATAACAAGGCAGAAGCTCTTCTGCATTCAAACATTTTTCAAATTTAAACCCTAATAGCTTTTGAGTTGATTCCAACTCTCAAAAATCACATTTAACCATACCTTTCAGAATATATAAAAATATGTAGGTTTACTTGCAGAAATAATGTTCAAGTAATAAAAGAATGCCACATAGGCATTTCTAGTCACTTTATTTAATTAAAATAAAAGGGTAAAACCTTATTAAATTGTGACACCACTTTAAATCATATTCCCATGGACTAAAATATGTGGTGATGACATGTGTCAACATGATCCCATGTTTGGTTTGGAGAATATTAAATCTTAAGTATTTTTTCAATGAGTAGAAATTACTTTTCTAGAAATAAAAAGGAATTAAACCAAGCTTTAATCTTGTAATGTTAGAGATGATGCTAGATCATCTATAGGATCCTTGTGTGTGATGATTGCAAGTAGTTAAGTATTGTTTGGTGATTGTGTACATCGTATTTATTTATAGACGCTAGTACCGACCAAGGATACGAGGAGGAAGGAGGATTCTACGAAGAAGAAGTCGAGGAGAACTTCAACCACTTCTCTGCTCAAGGCAAGCTATTAACCTTGCAAGCAAACACTTGCAATTTAGCAAGCTTTACTAATCAAGTTGACCAATGCAAGCCAATACTTGCTTGTTACCATGCCAACTATATGCCTTAAGCATATATGATCATAACCACTTGATAAACCATGCCTAGTTTTACCTACAAGCTTTATACTTTGTTTCTTTATCAAAGATCTTACCTAAGTGATTGGTAGATACTAGAAAGATATGTGAAGGTTGTATAAAGAGCATAAAATTTGGCCTAAGCTAGATAATCATGATGTCATCTTAAGGCATGAGATTGAACTTAGTTAGAACTCCCCTAGTTTATCACCCCTCGTTATTGCTTACCCCCACCTGTAGATGCTAGTGCTAAGCATAAAACTTGATCAACTTTTGATGGGCGTACTTGGTGGAAAAATTGTTATGAAAACCTTGGAATGATGGATCATTCTATTGAAATGTTTTGGACATGTGTTTCCGAACACTTGATGATTTTGGTGATGAAAATGTTGAGGCATGAGCCTTAGCCCTTTTTAAAACTGATGGTTGTCTGGATGCGATACCATTCCAATTTTATAGTACGACCACAATACCCGAATATTGGGTAGGGCTTGACTGGAAACTTATATACCTTAGTATTAGTTCCCTCACGGCCAACGTCTGAGCTGAGGCTACCTTGTGAAGATTGTCCACCTGTGCAGTACCCAAGATGACATTTGGTCATGGTTGGGAGGCCAAACTCACAGGAGAGGTGCTTATACTAGGGCGTGTAATCGAAAGGTTAGGATTGATTATCCGCATACTGGGTATGGTGAATTCAGGATTTGTTCCTGACGGATGTATCGAATGTTGTGGTGAAAGTGTACAATCTCTGCAGAGTGTCAAACTATTCGAATAGCCGCGTCCGCAGTTATGGACAGTTGGAGTGACCATAGTGTTCCCCTTCGGACTTTTCAAAATGACTTGTGAAATGAATTGAGACTTTGACTTGACCATAATAGGGTTGTGATATGAAATACAAGATCCCACTTAGGAGTTATACAATTGTGATTAGCTTTGGAACTTCGTGGAGATAAATTTGGCTTTTGCAAAACAACCCTAGAGCCTAGTGTCCTATTATCCAAAAACCCCTTTTACCTGTTAGTGTTAGTTTGCGAGTACTTAAAGAGTACTCATGGCTTTGTCCCTGGCTATTCCCATGGCCAGACTATGAAGAGGAGTACCTGGAGGATGGACCCCAGGAAGGTTACGACAACTAGGATCATCTCCCATCGTCACCATTGCCTGTGACCCCGAAGATGGAGCTTTGCCTACGCTACCGTTATTATTACGTATTCCGCTGCTTGATGTTGTATTAAGAACTGGATCATGAGATCCCTATTGGTGGAAGAACTTATGTATCTTTTGTAATGGATGATGTACTATGGTATCCAATTCTGTTATGTCTCGCAAAAATGGTAATCCTGGGATTGCGATGTATGGCATAACAGGCATCTAGGATTGAAAAATCCGGGTGTTGACACAGCCACAAGGGTCAATACATTTGAATTGTATTGGCAAGTCATACTATGGTAGTATAGTGGAGTCTATCATCTATATGCATTTGGCTAAGTGGAGCTTAGGCTTGCTTTGCTCAAAATAGATTTTCCTTATCTTTTGAAAAACACTAAGTTTTTGTTTGTCAAAATCACCCAAGGAATCTCCCAATAGAAATTGGTGATCCTTTAACCCTTGTTCAACCACAAGTTTTTAACTTAGAAATTGGGATGAGGAGATTCTTAATAGCTTCCATGTCTGGATTCTCAAATTGTCCTTTACCATGGACATGGCTAAGTACTTAGATTTTACACTCTGCAGAGGTGGTGCACTTTCCCCACAAGACTTGGTTTCACCAAGACAAGATCTTTCAGAAGCCTTCCCTTAGACCAGAATGGACGCGTTCCAACCTATCATCCCCTACCACCAACTGTCCATTTGGCTAAGTTATTCCAACCTATATGATCCAGGCAGAGCCCATAATGCCATGTGGCTGCACTTGAAGCTTCTCAACATTTGACATCTCAAATCTCTTTGTTCCTGGGTGGCATTCCACAAGTGAGATACCAAGTTTTCCCTAGCATACTAGACTTGGTGATGCCCAAGTTTTCCCCAGCATACTGGACTTGGTGATGCCAAAGTTTTTCCCGCATACTGGACTTGCATAACCACTCAACACAAACCATTCTTTCCATTCCACCCAGGTGTTTCATTCACTTAGTTGTTTTATTAAACAAGACACAAGTCCTTGACTTAGAAATATTCCATAGCATGAATATAATCCACCCTTATTTTCTACTAGCTAAGCTAGGCATGATAGTGGTAGGAATCTTAACTTAGGAAAATTCTACTAAGGTTTCATCTACTAGGATTTCCCATGGCATAGTTTATACTTATCAAAAATTCCATGCAAGTCCTACTTAGAAATATCACTAATGCATAGTGAAAATAATGGGACAAAAGTATGAGGCATCACTTGCCTTTTTGGTAGAGAATATAAGTTCACTCCTTGATCTTGCAATGATCACACTCTTCAAATTCCACTATAATTCAATTAAGCAAGCAAATATTCAATCTACCATTCAAGCAAACAACACATAAAACAATAGAAACAAAGAAATGCATGGAAGCATGCCAAAGATTGTTTTATTTGCCAAAGTGGTTTCTAATAGGTTATAAACATTCTAAAACACCTATTGGTCATTTTATAAAAGTGGCAAACCCATTTGCAAAAGATTTTACCTATAAACCATTTTTAAACCAAATCAATATTTTATGTGGATGAAAATGCCTTTAGCAAAGTAATAATCTTTATAGGGTTCACCAAATACATTTTTAGTTCTAAAACTTGGTGCTTGGGGTCAGAGAGTTTAAATCAAAACATTTTCCCAAAGGGTTTCCTCCAAAAGCATTTTTAATATATAAACATTATTTTTATTTGACTAGAAATGTTCTAAATCAAAGATTTATTCCTTTGCTTCAAAAAATATGTTTTTAAAACCACAAGTTGATTTAGATGGTCAGTAGGTTCAAACAATCCATTTTCCCAAAGGTTTTATCACAAAAATAATTTTAGGATGAATTTTATATTCAAATTATGCCTACACAGGTTTCTGCAAAAACAACCAATTTAACAGAAGAAATTTACTAAACAAAGTGCATGGTTGGAAAGTACTTGTCTTTCTGATTCCAGTGATATAAAATTTGTAAAATTTGGACGTATGGATCAAAAGTTATGCAATTTACAAATTTGAACATTAAATAGATCAATTCTGTTTTTATAACAATAGACAGGGCCACGCGTCGTGTTTTGATTCATCGGTACCGGTTCGCACGTATCATCTAACGTGGTGCGTTGGATCTAAAGAAGATTGTGCGGCTCTGATCTAGCGTACCCCTTCGCTTAAGTCAACCTATCCTAACCGTGCGATCATGATCTGACGGCTGTAGTGCCCTGACCAAAGACTGGCGGCGCAATCCAGCGACGAGCGGCGGCGCGGCTCTGTTTGCGGCGATTCTGGAGGAGCAGGAAGCAGGGGAGGAGGAGAGATGGCTCACCAGGTTCGCAGGAGGTTAGAGAACCTCGACGTGGTCGTTTCAGCGTCAAGGGCGCACGATGTTACTTATTGCTCGCTGTAGTTGTAGTCGGCGTCTGGCGCCTCTGTTCGTCGTGGGGGGCGAGGCTATTGATGACGAAAAGACCAGGGAGGGTGGCGTTAGACGTGCAAAGAAGAGACAAAGGTGCGAGCATCAAAGAGAGGAAGGGGCGCGGTCAGAAACTACCTGTAGGGTTCGCCGGAGTTGGAGCAGATGGTGGCGATGCTCGGTGGTCGTCATTGCCGATGCTGTGGAGCGCGCGGGGGCGAGTGGAGGCTACAGAGAGGTTCGCTGGGTGATGGGGAGTGCGCTCGTGTGGTCGAGGGGGCGAGGGGCGACGGCGGCTGGCCGGAATCAGAGTTGGAGCTCGTCAGAGCAGAGGGAGGTCCAGAGAAAATTCCGAGCAGCCTGGTGGCCGAGAGAGCCGGGAGAGAGAGGGGAAATGGAGAGGAGGAGCAGGCGATTAAGTACGCGTGGTCGCAGGAGAGATTGATTGCTGCGTTAATGCGAATTAACACGATTGAAATTGGCCAGAAACGGCCGGGGAGAGGGGCGAGCTCAGCGCGCGGGGTGGAGACGAAGCGTGACAAGTGGGGCGTGGTTGTCAGCGAGAGAGAGAGACAGGAGATGGGGTCCGACAGTCATTGAGGGGGCGGGTCCAATCTTCGGTGCGGATCGTTTTCTCGCGGGAAGTGGTAAATGGGCTAACTGGGCCAGTTGGGTTGGGCTGGTTGTTTTCATTTTTTATATACATATTCATTTTTCTTTTTTTGTTTCCAATATTCTATTTTGATTTTGTTTAATTATTTCAAACATTCTTTTGAATTCAAAATTCAACCAAACTTTGTGTATATTCAAATACTGATTAATAATACATTATAAAGTCAAATTTAGAATATTTATTTTATTCTTTTTAGGCTATAATAATTATTTAAAACAAAGCCCTTGCTTTAAATTCAATTAATATCAAATATATTTTTAACCATTATTTAATTTCAATTTTTTCACAAAACCTTTTCAATAAGTTTTATTCATTTATTAGGGTGTCAAATAATTCACATTGAATTATTTGGAATATTTTTATTATGATTTATTAATCATTTAAATTGGGTATTTGTCTTTATTCCAATGAAATTAATTATGGGTTTAATTCCATAAATTTATTTAGTTGATTTCTTTGATCCCATTTAAGTTAATTAAATGACTTTTAATCCACTTGGGTAAATTCCAAATACTATTTTTCATTATTTAATTAATCATTCTTATTAGGGAATTTGTCTTAATCCAATGGAATAGAATTTGGTTAAGGCCATTTTATTTTATTTGGAAAAATTCTTTATCCTTTTATTTTATTTGGATTTGGATTATATTCATTCCATTTGCTTATGGATCAGGCCAATATTTAATTTGATCTTTAAATATTCCTCATTTAATATTTCTTTCTTTATCTTAAAAAATTCATATCTTTTTATTTATAGATCAAACTTGGTGATTCCATTGTGTATAATTTTATTTAGTATTTGTTTTATCCTTTTAATTCTCTTTAGGATTATTTACTCACCATTTGTTATGGATTTTAGATAGGTGCTTTATTAGCTTTGGAAAATTAAATTTCCTTATCTTTTTGAATTCTTAAGATTTTGTCTATGGCTCCAAATTAAGTGAAACCAATTTCTATGGTTTTATAATATTTCTATTTGTCATTCTCGATCATTTGTAAATGTTTGTTGACAAATTTTTATATGGGTCAAATCCATAGGCTTAGAGATAACTTGGAAATGTTTTCTTCCATTCGGGTTTTAGGGTTTTGGTTTAACTTTTCCAAGAGTTTAAATTTCAAGATACATTCATTCATGAATGCATTTCACTTGATTTGAATTTAGTTGGTTTCAAACTTTATTCAAAGTTTGATAAGATGGGATTTTAATTTTCCATTTAGAAACAAAAAGTTTCTTTTCACCCTAAATTTCAACAATTATTTATTTTTCGCATTACAAAATTTGGAAAATTTTGGGCTATGACAGGCTACCACCCTTAAAACAAATCTCATCCCGAGATTTGGGAAAGATAGGGGTTACAAGTTGGCTCAAAGCAACTAGGGTACTACCACCCTTAAAAATTTCCAACTAGATTACTTCTTGGCTTGCTTGGAATCTTGTTGGAACCTCTCTGGGCAAACATCTGCATAGTGTCCTTTCTTTCTACACTTGAAACAGGTGACAAGGCTGAGATCCTTTATAGGCTTATTTATCTTGTGCTTCATCTTTTCTGGACAATTGCTTGCATAATGTCCTTGATCACCACAATTGTAACATGTGACAAGATTGAGTTCTTCACGTATCTTATGTGGACAAGTTGACACATAATGGCCTAGCTCTTTGCAGTTGTTGCACCACACCTGGTTAATTTCCTTATACTTCTTCTTCTTCTCTGGACATTCATTGGCATAGTGTCCCATCTCTTTGCAATGGCAACACTGCACTTGACTTTTTTCCTTCTTCTTCTTGGGTTTTTCCAAAGCTAGGAGTGCTTCTAGTTCATGCTCTTCATATCTTATCTCAAAGGTGGGAAAGTTTCCTGGTCTCCTTAATATTTTCCTTTGGTAATACATATGTCTCCTCTTTGGTCCATCAAATTGAGTCATATTGCATGGAGGTGCAAGCTGAGATTTTCCTTTGTCTTCATCCTTCTTGGTAGAAGTTGTTCCCTCATGGGGGTTTACAAACTGTTGATGCACTCCACCTTGTTTCCTTTGTTGAACTATGGAATAGATGGGGCATTGGATAGGTACATGATTATTTCCTTCACATAGGAAACAAGTAGCTTGGGAGGTGGGGCATTGATTAGTTGGATGTTTCTCTTCACAATTGGGGCATTGATCTTCATGCTCTTTGGAAGTGTGATCCTTGTCTCCATAAACATTGCAAGCTTGGGTTCCTTCTAGAATATCATCCTTGACATCATTGTTGTCACAAATCCTTTGGGAACGATTGTCTCTGTAGTGACCTCGGATCAGGTAAGATCCTAAGTCCCTGTGATTAACATGCTAGTCCCTTGATCAATAGCTAACACTCACAGTCGATGAAATATCATGTAAAACATAAAGTCTTTATTACACGGAGAATCCAGAGTATGAATTTATTACAAATTTGCTTAGCATTAATCTAGCTCAAATAACAGCGGAAAACATAAAAGCAGCTTAAGTCCATCAACGCCCCAGGCTTGTCGAGTGTAGACTCGCGATCCCTATGCACCTTTCAATCTTCAGATTCTGCACATAAGACGTGCAGCCAACAAGTTGGGTCAATACTTTGAATGTATTGGCAAATTACACTAAGGAGAGAAAAGAATATCTCTACATGCAAGGCTAGTTTAGGCTATGGAGTTCATTTGCTCAAAGCTAGTTGTTCTTAAGTAGAGAGAAGAAGAGAAGATTTTCCTACTTTGTAAGCATTTGCTTAGATAAAATAAAGTCGAATGGCACATGAGGATATTACGCACCAAGTGTCCAAACAACCAAACACTTGGATATTACGCACCAAGTGACACTTGGATATTACACACCAAGTTCCAAAAATCCCACCCATTGGCGATATTACGCACGCCATGGGGTTTCAAAACATTGTTTTAGAAAAGAGAGAGGAAGATCCTTCAGAGGCTCCATCATTCAGATGCTCAATGTTGTTCTGTTTCCGTGAACACGGTTGATCGATCAGATTGCAATACTCTCGAGAGTTTGTGCACTTTACCCACAATCCACGATCAAGTCCTTTGACAGACAAGACCATGGCGAGGCTTTCCCTTAGTAGCCCCTCTACCTTCTGGATCCAACCGTGCCAAGAACCTCCAAATGTTGGTACCCAGGTGAGGTTTCCCACTAAGTACTAGGCCAAGACAGAGCCCATAATGTATTGTGGTCGCACTGGAAGCTTCTGAATTCTGAAACATGGCAGACTTCTTTGATTCCTGGGCGGCCGTCCTCCACCAAAACCTCACGCGTTGACCCGACAACCATTCTGCCCAGAAGAAAACTTAGTTTTATTTTGAAGTGGATTTGAGGAGAAAAGTTTGCTCTAGAGAGCCTTTATACTTAGAAAAATTCTTTGTCTTTCGAACCCCCCGACGGTACTTTCTATATATAGCAGAGCAAGCAAGCAAAAATAGGGGTAACCTATTAGGAGGGAAAATCCTAAGTATAGAGTTATTCATGGCATACTACAAAATCATCGCACTTGCAAAATAATACTAAGGAAAAATTCTACTAGAACATCCTACACATGCATACTACAGAATTTTTGAAGGTCACATGCATAGGATCAAAACTGGGGCAAATTATGAATGAGTGGTGTAACTTGCCTTGATCCGAGCAGCACTCTGCACAATAGCACTCCTTAGCGCACTCCGAACAATCTAACGAATCACAAACATGGGTCTAATCACAACTTGCACCAAATATGCCATAGAGATAACATGCATGCATGCAACATGGTATTTATGCAAGATTGGTCTTACTATATTGACCAAGGTAGTATAATTGGGTTGCAATTGTGTTAGAGGTGTTACTAGGATTGATTTCCCATAGGTTTAAATCAATTTGGGTCACTAATATAGTTCATAGGGTTAATAGGAGATCCAACCATCTAATTAGCCCCAAATTAGATCTAATGATCTTGAGCAAAGTTTTATAATTTTGTTCAGTAGGTATTGCGGAAACAAAGTCAATGCAACAAAAATCAACTAAAACGGAGTTCTAATTATTTTTATATGAATTAAATACTCTAATCTAATGATTAAATTCTACACCAAAAACCCTACTGTAAACTTGGAATTTTATTACAGATATGTGTTCTACATGAAATTATGAATCCAACAGTATATTGTAAGCTAAATTTGGCCAAGTATTTAATTTTATACGAATTTCGCAAGTTTTAACCTAAACCTGCAAATAGATCTAGCCCTAACTTACAAACTTGTCAAGTGGCAGCTTCCGATTGGTCCAGCTGGCAAGGTAGGGGGGTGACGCGGAGCGGGCGCGGTGCCGACGCGCTTTGCCACGTGGCAGCGTGGGATTCGCTGGTACCCCTTCGAGTTGGTTTCTAATCTAAGCCGCTGATTGTAGATCGAACGGATAGGAGGGTGCGGCGACTTACTGCGGTGGCGACAGCGGCGGTGAGCGGCGGCGGTGTCGGTGGGGACAGGCGGCGGCGCTCTGATGCTCCTCGGGGAAGGCGGAGAGGTCAGGGACGTTCGCCTCCACCTCGCGGTCGCGTTCGTGGCTTCGACTATTCTCCTCGCTTGCTCTTCCGTTGGCAAGGCCCCGCCGATCCTCCTCGTCTCCGGCGACGCGTCGGCGAGAAATTGCCGATGATTTGCTACAATGGAGAGAGGGAAAAGTGCATGGGGCGAATCAGTGGTGAACGAGGGACAACTCTAGGGGAAGAAAGGAGCGAGAGGGGGTCCCGAACCGTCTCGGTGAGGTCGACCCGACGGCGGCGGTGCGAGATATCGATTGGCTAGGTTTTCGCAAGGGAGAAAATCAGCCGAGGGTGGCGGGTTTATATGGGGGTGGAAACTTGGGCGAGGGGGCTCGGATCTGCCGCGAATCCTACCGGATTTCAGTTCGAACGCATGCTGCAGGCAGACTCCAGCTCGAGGTAGGGGACGAGCTGTGGGTCCCGGTGTCGGCGTGTGGCGGTGGCGGCTGGCTTGGTGGTCTTGGCATGGTCAAGCCCGATTAGGTCGTTGCCCTCTTTTTTTTCTTTGCTATTATTAATTTCTGTTTTACTAAATCTTAAATAACTTTTGCATATAAAGTCCAAAAATGATGAAACCAACTTCTAAATTTTTGCAAAAGGAAGGTGGTCATCTTAGGACCATAGCTTAATGTTTTTACATAGTTTTTAGAAGGGTAAAGCTACTACAACAATAATGCTTACATATGGAAATCTTTAATAGGGTTTTGATAGATTTAGGTGTTAGGATTTTGTTGCAAAAATTTATTTGTAGGATGCAATGATGCAAGGATGATGCATGCTTCTATTAATCATCTTAATATAAAATCTGGGATGTTACAAACCTACCCCCCTTAAGAAGAATCTCGTCCCCGAGATTCGGGTTGGCTAGCAAATAGGTGTGGGTGTTCTGCCTTCAAGTCTTCTTCACGCTCCCACGTAGCTTCTTCCTCAGAGTGGTGGTTCCATTGTACTTTGCAGAATCTTATAGTCTTGGTGCGGGTAATCCTTTCGGTTGTTTCCAGTATTTTGATGGGTTTTTCCTCATAGGTAAGGTCATTCTCCAATTGAACCTCATCTAGAGGAACGGTGTCTCTTAGCGGTGTTTCGGCCATCTCCGGGTGACACTTCTTTAGTTGTGACACATGAAACACATCATGAACAGTCAGTCCTTCCGGTAACTCCAACTGATAAGCAACTTCTCCTCTACGGGCCAGAACCTTATGTGGTCCTATGAATCGTGGGGCTAACTTGCCCTTGATTCCGAACCTCTTAACTCCTCGTAGGGGTGAAACTCGGAGATACGCACGGTCCCCTATTTTATAAGCCACATCTTTGCGCTTGGAATCAGCATAACTCTTCTGTCGGGATTGGGATACCTTTAGCCTATCCTGAATCTGTCGTACCTTTTCTTCGGCATCCTTGATCAATTCAGGTCCAAATAGACTACGTTCACCAACTCCACTCCAGAGCAGCGGAGTCCTACACTTCCTGCCATATAGAACTTCAAACGGGGCCATCTTGATACTTGTCTGGTAGCTGTTGTTGTATGAGAACTTAGCGTATGGCAGGTTATCGTCCCAACTAGACCCATAGTCTAGTGCGCAAGCTCTCAACATATCTTCCAGAATCTCGTTCACCCTTCACCCTTTTCGTTTGGCCATCTGTCTGAGGGTGGAAGGCAGTACTGAATTCTAGTCGGGTCCCAAGAGACTCATGTAGTTGCCGCCAAAACTTTGAAGTAAACTGGGTGCCTCTATCTGACACAATTCCCTTGGGAACACCATGTAGGCTTACAATCCTGGACATGTATATCTTAGCAAGCTTAGCACTTGTATATGTGGTCTTTATGGGGATGAAGTGAGCCACCTTGGTAAACTGGTCCACCACTACCCAGATAGAATCAAATCCAGAACGAGTTCGGGGCAATCCCGTGATGAAATCCATGCCTACCTTATCCCACTTCCAGTCGGTTATAGGTAGTGGTTGAAGTAGTCCGGCCGGTTTCTGATGCTCGGCCTTAACTCTGTTGCATACATCACACAGAGAAATATATTCGGCAATTTCTCTTTTTAGGTTATTCCACCAAAATCTATCCTTCACATCCATGTACATCTTCGTGTTACCTAGATGAATTGAGTAGGGTGAGTCGTGAGCTTCTTGTAAAATCAACTTCCTGATGTCGGGATCATTGGGAACGCACAAACGCTTCCCATACCAAAGGGTTCCTTGTTCGTCCAGACGAAATTCTGTTGTCTTTCCTTCACTTATTTTAACTCTTATTTCTTCCAACTCTTTATCTCCCTTTTGGGCTTCCTGGATTCTCTCTTGGAAAGTAGACACTATTTCCATAGTCGCTACGTGTCCTTTCGGAACTATTTATAGCCTTAGATCCTTCAATTGTTTGCATAGATCCTCTGGAAGTTCCCCTGTGGTAAGTCCATTCACATAAACCTTACGGCTTAAGGCATCGGCCACCACGTTTGCCTTTCCGGGATGGTACTGTAAATCCGAATCATAATCCTTAATTAGTTCAAGCCATCTTATTTGTCTCATATTCAACTCCTTTTGGGTGAAGATGTACTTCAAACTCTTATGATCTGTGAACACATCACAATGTTTGCCCATGAGGTAGTGTGTCCATATCTTGAGTGCATGAACCACAAATGCAAGTTCCAAATCATGTGTGGGGTAGTTGTGTTCGTGGTTCTTAAGTTGTCGGGAGTCATAGGGTACCACTTTCCCATCCTGCATCAATACACTTCCAATTCCTTGTCGAGAAGTGTCACAATAGACTTGAAAATCCTCTTGGATATTAGGCAGACACAGAAATGGCGCCGTTACAAGGCATTTCTTCAACTCTTGAAAACTTGCTTCACATTCCTCGGTCCATAGGAATTTCTTTTCCTTCTTCAATAGTTACATCATGGGTTTTGCTATTTCGTAAAAGTTTTCAATGTACCTCCGGTAATATCCTGCGAGGCCCAAGAAACTCTTAATGTCTCCCACACTCTTGGGTGACTCCCATTCCGTCACGGAAGCTACCTTACTAGGATGTACGGCAACTCCTTTTTCCGACAAAACATGACCAAGGAATCCCACTTCCTTTAACCAGAATTCGCATTTGCTGAATTTGGCATACAACTTGTGTTCTCTTAGTTTCTCCATAATTAGGCGCAGGTGTTTCTCATGTTCCTTCTCATCCTTAGAGTATATGAGTATATCATCTATGAAGACCACGATAAACTTGTCCAAATATTCCATGAATACTTTGTTCATCATGGTCATGAGTATGCTGGGGCATTGGTTAGACCAAACGACATCACGGTGTACTCATACAATCCGTACCGTGTGGTAAATGCTGTTTTGGGCACATCCTGTTCTCGAATTTTTAGTTGGAAGTAGCCTTATCGCAGATTTATCTTTGAGAACACACTGGCTCCCTTTAACTGATCAAACAAGTCATTGATGTTGGGCAGAGGATAATTATTCCTGGTCGTCACTTCATTCAACGAGCGGTAGTCCACAACCAGCCTCTTGGTTTTATCCTTCTTTTCCACAAATAGGACAGGTGCTCCCCAAGATGACGCGCTGGGTTGGATGAATCCCTTGTCCAATTGTTCCCTAAGCTGTTTCTTGAGTTCCTTTAACTCGTCCACATCCATCTTGTATGGTCTCTTAGCTATCGGCCCCGTGCCTAGCATCAAGTCAATGAGGAACTCGATATCACGGTCGGGTGGCATTCCGGGTAGCTCCTCTGGGAAGACATCTGGGTATTCCTTTACAATAGGTACCGCCTCCAAGCTAACCCCCTTAAGAGAGTTCACCATGGCTTCCTTAAGTGCAAAATTTGACTTGATACGAATTCTCTTCCCTTCCGGTGTTGTGAGCGTGATAGTTCTTTTGGCACAATCTATGACTCCTTCAAATTCGGTCATCCAATTCATGCCCAAGATGATGTCTAATCCTTGTGATTCTAGAACTACTAGACTTGTGGGAAAGATGTGTGTCCCAATCCTTAGTTCTAATCCCCGGCAACCGGAGTTTGCCACTATTTCTCCCCCAGGAGAATTACCCTTAGAGGAAAGTTTATAGTCTCCGTAGGTATCTTGCCTCTATCCACAAATACCCTTGATATGAATGAATGTGATGCACCAGTATCAAAAAGGACAACTGCGGAAATAGAATTGAGCTTGAACTTACCAATCACGGAGTCTGGTGCATCACAAGCATCCTCCATAGAAACATGATTCACCGTGGCTTTGACAAACGGATTTGGCTTCTTCCCGTTTCCATTGCCATGGTTGTGTCCATTTCCATTCCCATTTCCATTGCCATTCTTCTTCTCGGGGCAAGAGGTTGCATAGTGCCCTGTCCTGTTGCACTTAAAGCATGTCACCTCACTGAGATCCTTTCCATTGCTGCCATTCCCATTGCGGTTTTTATGCCCATTGTGTTTGTGGCTGCCATGGTGATGACCGTTATGGTTGTGGCCATTATTATTATAAGGTGGAGGTGAGGAATTGCACTGCTTTTGGTACGGAACAGAGTGCTTGTGAGGATTTGACTTCCTCTTGCGGTTTTCTATGCTCTTCCTTTTGGATTCAACCACAATGGCTCTATCCAGGAGTTCCTAAAAGTTGTCAAATTTCTGAGCCACAAGCTGAATGGATATCTCATCATTGAGTCCTCTTAAGAACTCCTCCTGTCTCTTGGCATCAGTGGAAACATCATCGGGTGCATAACGGGCTAGCTTGTTGAAAAGCTCACCATACTCAGTGACAGAACGGTGCAGCTGGTGTAGGTCGCGAAATTCGTGCCTTTTCAGAGTCATGATACCAGCAGCCACATGATGAGTGTGAAAAGATAACTCAAACTGGTCCCAAGAGATAGCATCAATATCCGGGTGGGTGACTTGGTAGTTATCCCACCATTCTACAGCAGGTCCTTCAAGCTGGTGTGCGGCATAACATACCCTGTCGGCTCCGACAGCTTGCACGGTGTCTAGCTTCTTGTTGATTGTACGTAGCCAGTCATCTACGATGATTGGTTCAGTGATGCTAGTGAAGGTAGGTGGGTTCAGCCTCAAAGACCGAGTCAAGCGATCCTGTTGAGGTGGTGGCGGAGGTGGTGGTGCTGGCGGCGGGTTGTTGTTGTTGTTTTGCATGTTCTGAGTGAGCAGTTGGATCAGCTGGTTCTGAATAGCCAAGAGTTGTGCTATTTCCGGAGGGATTTTGGTGTTCGCGCGTCTTGGCAGCATCTGTGGGGTTTCAGAGAAAAGTTAAGAAATAGACAGAAAGACTAAGTAGTAAACTCCTACCCTTAAGAAAACACACCAAGCACACAAGACACATTAACACAACTTAACACAGAAAGCAACCAAGTTTAACTAAACCAGAATTTTCTTGGTATTTATTACAATCGCGAATAACGTTTTACTATAGAATTAAAGGTGGTCCAACTACTACACATCTTCCACGCCTTCCACTTCCTCGTCCTCGAACGAGTAGCCTTCCTGCTCTAGGGTTGTCTTGTACAACTCCATCTCCCTCGTGGTGGCTTCAAGCTTCTCTTGGAGGTTCTTTATCTCATCCTGCAGCTGCTTGGTAGTGGCTTCTAGCTGCTCCTGAAGTCCCTCCTTCTCGCTTTGTAGATCCTCCACTAGACTTGACTTCTTCACGGCTTCAAGTTGCTTTGCCAAGTCCCTCTTGGAAGAACGCACATCATTGATTATCTTGCAAAGGCCTTCGGTTTGCACTTCAGTTCCGTCGATCTCCGACTTGAGTTCCCTAATCCTCTTATTTTTATTTATCACCCTCTTCTCTTGGTTAGCGAACTTCTTCTCTTGGTCCTGGAACTTTATCTCTTGGAGCTTCATTGCCTCCTCCTGCTGCTTGATCATTTCTTACTTATCCTTAATGAGGGCGCATAGCTCGTCGTTCTTCAACATCTCGAGGAAGGTACCCTTTTCAAGGTCATGGACGTGGCACTCCAAATCTTGGTATTGGGTCCTTTGGCGCTTGGTAGAGGTCCTTTCCTCAAAGGTTAACTCCATGGGAATTCCTTCCTCATCTCGTCTTCCAAAGAGGTCGCCGTAGTGTCCTTGGAGAGCCTCATGATGACGTCCACATAGGCGACCAATGAGCTGCTGCAAGATGATGCTAAGGGCCTTCTCCTTGGAATCGCTAACAATGTGGATTGCTATGTCTTCCTCTGGGTTCTTGCCTCGCTCTTTTCCTGGCTGGATGACTTTGACTCCCCAACAGCCATCCTTGTGGAGTTTCTTCATTGTGCTCCCCTGAATTGTTGGGATGGGAAGGTCCAAACGCATGAGAAGGTCCATGATGCATCCACCAAAGCGAAGGGGCTCGATGTCCGCGACGGTGTCATAGAGGAAGCTTGTCATCTTTAAGTTAGAAGAATGAAAATTAGATACTTAACCAAGTAGATGAAAGCAGATACTAGAATTGCGGAAAAATAACTTAGTAAAAAAACAAGTAAGGCACATAAGTTAGAGGTGGTTCCAATCCTAGGGTCACGTCCTACAGGCAACGATGTGCTCTGATAACATCTGTAGTGACCTCGGATCAGGTAAGATCCTAAGTCCTGTGATTAACATGCTAGTCCCTAGATCAATAGCTAGCACTCACAGTCGATGAAATATCATGTAAAACACAAAGTCTTTATTACACGGAGAATCCAGAGTACGAATTTATTACAAATTTGCTTAGCATTAAGCTAGCTCAAATAACAGCGGAAAACATAAAAGCAGCTTGAGTCCATCAACACCCCAGGCTTGTCGAGTGTAGACTCGCGATCCCTACGCACCTTTCAATCTTCGGATTCTACACATAAGACGTGCAGCCAACAAGTTGGGTCAATACTTTGAATGTATTGGCAAATTACACCAAGGAGAGAAAAGACTATCTCTACATGCAAGGCTAGTTTAGGCTGTGGAGTTCATTTGCTCAAAGCTAGTTGTTCTTAAGTAGAGAGAAGAAGAGAAGATTTTCCTACTTTGTAAGCATTTGCTTAGATAAAATAAGGTCGAATGGCACACGAGGATATTACGCACCAAGTGTCCAAACAACCAAACACTTGGATATTACACACCAAGTGACACTTGGATATTACACACCAAGTTCCCAAAATCCCACCCATTAGCGATATTACGCACGCCATGGGGTTTCAAAACGTTGTTTTAGAAAAGAGAGAGGAAGATCCTTCAGAAGCTCCATCATTCAGATGCTCAATGTTGTTATGTTTCCGTGAACACGGTTGATCGATCAGATTGCAATACTCTCGAGAGTTTGTGCACTTTACCAACAATCCACGATCAAGTCCTTTTACATACAAGACCATGGCGAGGCTTTCCCTTAGTAGCCCCTCTACCTTCTGGATCCAACCGTGCCAAGAACCTCCAAATGTTGGTACCCAGGTGAGGTTTCCCACTAAGTACTAGGCCAGGACAGAGCCCATAATGTATTATGGTGACCTGGAAGCTTAATTCTGAAACATGGCAGACTTCTTTGATTCTGGGCCGTCCTCCACCAAAACCTCACGCGTTGACCCGACAACCATTCCGCCCAGAAGAAAACTTAGTTTTATTTTGAAGTGGATTTGAGGAGAAAAGTTTGCTCTAGAGATCCTTTATACTTAGAAAAATTCTTTGTCTTTCGAACCCCCCGACGGTACTTTGTATATATAGCATAGCAAGCAAGCAAAAATAGGGGTAACCTATTAGGAGGGAAAATCCTAAGTATAGAGCTATTCATGGCATACTACAAAATCATCGCACTTGCAAAATAATACTAAGGAAAAATTCTACTAGAACATCCTACACATGCATACTACAGAATTTTTGAAGATCACATGCATAGGATCAAAACTGGGGCAAATTATGAACGAGTGGTGTAACTTTCCTTGATCCGAGCAGCACTCTGCACAATAGCACTCCTTAGCGCACTCCGAACAATCTAACGAATCACAAACATGGGTCTAATCACAACTTGCACCAAATATGCCATAGAGATAACATGCATGCATGCAACATGGTATTTATGCAAGATTGGTCTTACTATATTGACCAAGGTAGTATAATTGGGTTGCAATTGTGTTAAGGGTGTTACTAGGATTGATTTCCCATAGGTTTAAATCAATTTGGGTCACTAATATAGTTCATAGGGTTAATAGGAGATCCAACCATCTAATTAGCCCCAAATTAGATCTAATGATCTTGAGCAAAGTTTTATAATTTTGTTCAGTAGGTATTGCGGAAACAAAGTCAACGCACCAAAAATCAACTAAAACGGAGTTCTAATTATTTTTATATGAATTAAATACTCCAATCTAATGATTAAATTCTACACCAAAAACCCTACTGTAAACTTGGAATTTTATTACAGATCTGTGTTATACATGATATTTCATCGACTGTGAGTGCTAGCTATTGATCCAGGGACTAGCATGTTAATCACAGGGACTTAGGATCTTACCTGATCCGAGGTCACTGCCTCCCATGTTGATCATTTGATTTGTCACCTTTTGCATCAATTGAGTTTGAGTTTCCAAGAACTTTTGCATGGTTGGGTCTAACTAATTGTTGTTGGCTAAAAACTGAGTTGTCACTTGGTTCAACTAGGTTTGGGTTACTATGAGTTCTATCATGTTGACCTCTTGGTTGTTGTTGCTGCCATCCTTGATGTTGGAGTTTCTTGGAGTAGTCATCTATTTGGGTTGGATTGGGATTAGAATAGGAAAAAGATTTCTAAAGAATTAATTCTAATCACACACATCACAATTCACACAAGAAATGTGCAAGCAATCACAAAAAAACATTCCACTCAAACAACAAGTTTTAAGAACATTTTTAGGCAATAAAATATTTTTGCTACACCACATAAGTTGGTGGGTTTGATTTAAACTAAATATGGTGGTCCAACTATATGGTTCACTTGAGATCTTTCCATTCTTCTTAGTTGACTCTTTATGAACAAGATATTTATATCCATGGTGAATTTATTGTACCTTGGACACAAAACTTCAAAGGTGATGATGGTTCCTTATAAGTTGAGTTTCCTTAGTCTTCAAGTCTTGAGTAATATTTCCTGTCTCATTTGTAGTCCTTAGTGATATCCAAACTTGAAGTCCTTGGTGAAAATATAGTTGAAGTCTTTGGTCATGGATGAGTCTTTGTCCATCAAGTTGGAGATAGAAGAGATGTAGAGTCAAAACCAAAGGTTGAGAAAAGAGTTTACAAGATTGTTTGTAAATATGTTTTGGAACAATTTCAACTCCTATTTTTCTAAGGGGTTTTGTCCAATCCTAGGTTTACAATCCTACAGGCAACACAGTGCTCTGATACCATCTGTAGAGGTCCCAACCTTTAATAAGGTAGAGATCCCTATGTTTACAATGCTAGTCCCTGGATCATTAGCTAGCATCCACAGTTAAGATGTAATATCAAGAAACAAAGGTCATAATACAACTTTATAACCAGGATTAAAATAATTCATTACATCTTACATAGCTCATTTGGCTATCTCATTACAATGTAGCAAAAATAACTATAGCATGGGGTCCTTCATCTTCAAAGTGCCATAGACAATCATGTTGGTTGTAGACTTGTAATCCTAATCAACATACTTCACTAACATCAAACAAACCTGCAACATACTTCACTAACATCAAACAAACCTGCATCTTCCAAAGAGGTCGCCGTAGTGTCCTTGGAGAGCCTCATGATGACGTCCACATAGGCGACCAATGAGCTGCTGCAAGATGATGCTAAGGGCCTTCTCCTTGGAATCGCTAACAATGTGGATTGCTATGTCTTCCTCTGGGTTCTTGCCTCGCTCTTTTCCTGGCTGGATGACTTTGACTCCCCAACAGCCATCCTTGTGGAGTTTCTTCATTGTGCTCCACTGAATTGTTGGGAGGGGAAGGTCCAAACGCATGAGAAGGTCCATGATGCATCCACCAAAGCGAAGGGGCTCGATGTCCGCGACGGTGTCATAGAGGAAGCTTCTCATCTTTAAGTTAGAAGAATGAAAATTAGATACTTAACCAAGTAGATGAAAGAAGATACTAGACGTGCGGAAAAATAACTTAGTAAAAAAACAAGTAAGGCACATAAGAGAGGTGGTTCCAATCCTAGGGTCACGTCCCACGCAACGATGTGCTCTGATACCATCTGTAGTGACCTCGGATCAGGTAAGAACCTAAGTCCTGTGATTAACATGCTAGTCCCTAGATCAATAGCTAGCACTCACAGTCGATGAAATATCATGTAAAACACAAAGTCTTTATTACACGGAGAATCCAGAGTACGAATTTATTACAAATTTGCTTAGCATTAAGCTAGCTCAAATAACAGCGGAAAACATAAAAGCAGCTTGAGTCCATCAACACCCCAGGCTTGTCGAGTGTAGACTCATGATCCCTCGCACCTTTCAATCTTCAATCTTCGGATTCTACACATAAGACGTGCAGCCAACAAGTTGGGTCAATACTTTGAATGTATTGGCAAATTACACCAAGGAGAGAAAAGACTATCTCTACATGCAAGGCTAGTTTAGGCTGTGGAGTTCATTTGCTCAAAGCTAGTTGTTCTTAAGTAGAGAGAAGAAGAGAAGATTTTCCTACTTTGTAAGCATTTGCTTAGATAAAATAAGGTCGAATGGCACACGAGGATATTACGCACCAAGTGTCCAAACAACCAAACACTTGGATATTACACACCAAGTGACACTTGGATATTACACACCAAGTTCCCAAAATCCCACCCATTAGCGATATTACGCACGCCATGGGGTTTCAAAACGTTGTTTTAGAAAAGAGAGAGGAAGATCCTTGAGCTCCATCATTCAGATGCTCAATGTTGTTATGTTTCCGTGAACACGGTTGATCGATCAGATTGCAATACTCTCGAGAGTTTGTGCACTTTACCAACAATCCACGATCAAGTCCTTTTACATACAAGACCATGGCGAGGCTTTCCCTTAGTAGCCCCTCTACCTTCTGGATCCAACCGTGCCAAGAACCTCCAAATGTTGGTACCCAGGTGAGGTTTCCCACTAAGTACTAGGCCAGGACAGAGCCCATAATGTATTGTGGTCGCACTGGAAGCTTCTGAATTCTGAAACATGGCAGACTTCTTTGATTCCTGGGCGGCCGTCCTCCACCAAAACCTCACGCGTTGACCCGACAACCATTCCGCCCAGAAGAAAACTTAGTTTTATTTTGAAGTGGATTTGAGGAGAAAAGTTTGCTCTAGAGATCCTTTATACTTAGAAAAATTCTTTGTCTTTCGAACCCCCCGACGGTACTTTGTATATATAGCATAGCAAGCAAGCAAAAATAGGGGTAACCTATTAGGAGGGAAAATCCTAAGTATAGAGCTATTCATGGCATACTACAAAATCATCGCACTTGCAAAATAATACTAAGGAAAAATTCTACTAGAACATCCTACACATGCATACTACAGAATTTTTGAAGATCACATGCATAGGATCAAAACTGGGGCAAATTATGAACGAGTGGTGTAACTTTCCTTGATCCGAGCAGCACTCTGCACAATAGCACTCCTTAGCGCACTCCGAACAATCTAACGAATCACAAACATGGGTCTAATCACAACTTGCACCAAATATGCCATAGAGATAACATGCATGCATGCAACATGGTATTTATGCAAGATTGGTCTTTGTATATTGACCAAGGTAGTATAATTGGGTTGCAATTGTGTTAAGGGTGTTACTAGGATTGATTTCCCATAGGTTCAAATCAATTTGGGTCACTAATATAGTTCATAGGGTTAATAGGAGATCCAACCATCTAATTAGCCCCAAATTAGATCTAATTATGTTAAGCAAAGTTTTATAATTTTGATCAGTAGGTATTGCGGAAACAAAGTCAACGCAACAAAAATCAACTAAAACGGAGTTCTAATTTTTTTCTATGAATTAAATACTCCAATCTAATGATTAAGTTGTACACCAAAAGCCCTACTGTAAACTTGGAATTTTATTGCAGATCTGTTATACATGATATTTCATCATGTGAGTGCTAGCTATTGATCCAGGGACTAGCATGTTAATCACAGGGACTTAGGATCTTACCTGATCCGAGGTCACTCTGATCTCCCATGTTGATCATTTGATTTGTCACCTTTTGCATCAATTGAGTTTGAGTTTCCAAGAACTTTTGCATGGTTGGGTCTAACTAATTGTTGTTGGCTAAAAACTGAGTTGTCACTTGGTTCAACTAGGTTTGGGTTACTATGAGTTCTATCATGTTGACCTCTTGGTTGTTGTTGCTGCCATCCTTGATGTTGGAGTTTCTTGGAGTAGTCATCTATTTGGGTTGGATTGGGATTAGAATAGGAAAAAGATTTCTAAAGAATTAATTCTAATCACACACATCACAATTCACACAAGAAATGTGCAAGCAATCACAAAAAAACATTCCACTCAAACAACAAGTTTTAAGAACATTTTTAGGCAATAAAATATTTTTGCTACACCACATAAGTTGGTGGGTTTGATTTAAACTAAATATGGTGGTCCAACTATATGGTTCACTTGAGATCTTTCCATTCTTCTTAGTTGACTCTTTATGAACAAGATATTTATATCCATGGTGAATTTATTGTACCTTGGACACAAAACTTCAAAGGTGATGATGGTTCCTTATAAGTTGAGTTTCCTTAGTCTTCAAGTCTTGAGTAATATTTCCTGTCTCATTTGTAGTCCTTAGTGATATCCAAACTTGAAGTCCTTGGTGAAAATATAGTTGAAGTCTTTGGTCATGGATGAGTCTTTGTCCATCAAGTTGGAGATAGAAGAGATGTAGAGTCAAAACCAAAGGTTGAGAAAAGAGTTTACAAGATTGTTTGTAAATATGTTTTGGAACAATTTCAACTCCTATTTTTCTAAGGGGTTTTGTCCAATCCTAGGTTTACAATCCTACAGGCAACACAGTGCTCTGATACCATCTGTAGAGGTCCCAACCTTTAATAAGGTAGAGATCCCTATGTTTACAATGCTAGTCCCTGGATCATTAGCTAGCATCCACAGTTAAGATGTAATATCAAGAAACAAAGGTCATAATACAACTTTATAACCAGGATTAAAATAATTCATTACATCTTACATAGCTCATTTGGCTATCTCATTACAATGTAGCAAAAATAACTATAGCATGGGGTCCTTCATCTTCAAAGTGCCATAGACAATCATGTTGGTTGTAGACTTGTAATCCTAATCAACATACTTCACTAACATCAAACAAACCTGCAACATACTTCACTAACATCAAACAAACCTGCATCTTCCAAAGAGGTCGCCGTAGTGTCCTTGGAGAGCCTCATGATGACGTCCACATAGGCGACCAATGAGCTGCTGCAAGATGATGCTAAGGGCCTTCTCCTTGGAATCGCTAACAATGTGGATTGCTATGTCTTCCTCTGGGTTCTTGCCTCGCTCTTTTCCTGGCTGGATGACTTTGACTCCCCAACAGCCATCCTTGTGGAGTTTCTTCATTGTGCTCCACTGAATTGTTGGGAGGGGAAGGTCCAAACGCATGAGAAGGTCCATGATGCATCCACCAAAGCGAAGGGGCTCGATGTCATGACGGTGTCATAGAGGAAGCTTCTCATCTTTAAGTTAGAAGAATGAAAATTAGATACTTAACCAAGTAGATGAAAGAAGATACTAGACGTGCGGAAAAATAACTTAGTAAAAAAACAAGTAAGGCACATAAGAGAGGTGGTTCCAATCCTAGGGTCACGTCCTACAGGCAACGATGTGCTCTGATACCATCTGTAGTGACCTCGGATCAGGTAAGAACCTAAGTCCTGTGATTAACATGCTAGTCCCTAGATCAATAGCTAGCACTCACAGTCGATGAAATATCATGTAAAACACAAAGTCTTTATTACACGGAGAATCCAGAGTACGAATTTATTACAAATTTGCTTAGCATTAAGCTAGCTCAAATAACAGCGGAAAACATAAAAGCAGCTTGAGTCCATCAACACCCCAGGCTTGTCGAGTGTAGACTCGCGATCCCTACGCACCTTTCAATCTTCGGATTCTACACATAAGACGTGCAGCCAACAAGTTGGGTCAATACTTTGAATGTATTGGCAAATTACACCAAGGAGAGAAAAGACTATCTCTACATGCAAGGCTAGTTTAGGCTGTGGAGTTCATTTGCTCAAAGCTAGTTGTTCTTAAGTAGAGAGAAGAAGAGAAGATTTTCCTACTTTGTAAGCATTTGCTTAGATAAAATAAGGTCGAATGGCACACGAGGATATTACGCACCAAGTGTCCAAACAACCAAACACTTGGATATTACACACCAAGTGACACTTGGATATTACACACCAAGTTCCCAAAATCCCACCCATTAGCGATATTACGCACGCCATGGGGTTTCAAAACGTTGTTTTAGAAAAGAGAGAGGAAGATCCTTCAGAAGCTCCATCATTCAGATGCTCAATGTTGTTATGTTTCCGTGAACACGGTTGATCGATCAGATTGCAATACTCTCGAGAGTTTGTGCACTTTACCCACAATCCACGATCAAGTCCTTTTACATACAAGACCATGGCGAGGCTTTCCCTTAGTAGCCCCTCTACCTTCTGGATCCAACCGTGCCAAGAACCTCCAAATGTTGGTACCCAGGTGAGGTTTCCCACTAAGTACTAGGCAGACAGAGCCCATAATGTATTATGGTCGTTGGAAGCTTCAATTCTGAAACATGGCAGACTTCTTTGATTCTGGTAGTCCTCCACCAAAACCTCACGCGTTGACCCGACAACCATTCCGCCCAGAAGAAAACTTAGTTTTATTTTGAAGTGGATTTGAGGAGAAAAGTTTGCTCTAGAGAGCCTTTATACTTAGAAAAATTCTTTGTCTTTCGAACCCCCCGACGGTACTTTGTATATATAGCATAGCAAGCAAGCAAAAATAGGGGTAACCTATTAGGAGGGAAAATCCTAAGTATAGAGCTATTCATGGCATACTACAAAATCATCGCACTTGCAAAATAATACTAAGGAAAAATTCTACTAGAACATCCTACACATGCATACTACAGAATTTTTGAAGATCACATGCATAGGATCAAAAGTGGGGCAAATTATGAACGAGTGGTGTAACTTTCCTTGATCCGAGCAGCACTCTGCACAATAGCACTCCTTAGCGCACTCCGAACAATCTAACGAATCACAAACATGGGTCTAATCACAACTTGCACCAAATATGCCATAGAGATAACATGCATGCATGCAACATGGTATTTATGCAAGATTGGTCTTACTATATTGACCAAGGTAGTATAATTGGGTTGCAATTGTGTTAAGGGTTTTACTAGGATTGATTTCCCATAGGTTTAAATCAATTTGGGTCACTAATATAGTTCATAGGGTTAATAGGAGATCCAACCATCTAATTAGCCCCAAATTAGATCTAATGATCTTGAGCAAAGTTTTATAATTTTGTTCAGTAGGTATTATGAAACAAAGTCAACGCACCAAAAATCAACTAAAACGGAGTTCTAATTATTTTTATATGAATTAAATACTCCAATCTAATGATTAAATTCTACACCAAAAACCCTACTGTAAACTTGGAATTTTATTACAGATCTGTGTTATACATGATATTTCATCGACTGTGAGTGCTAGCTATTGATCCAGGGACTAGCATGTTAATCACAGGGACTTAGGATCTTACCTGATCCGAGGTCACTACAGTCTCCCATGTTGATCATTTGATTTGTCACCTTTTGCATCAATTGAGTTTGAGTTTCCAAGAACTTTTGCATGGTTGGGTCTAACTAATTGTTGTTGGCTAAAAACTGAGTTGTCACTTGGTTCAACTAGGTTTGGGTTACTATGAGTTCTATCATGTTGACCTCTTGGTTGTTGTTGCTGCCATCCTTGATGTTGGAGTTTCTTGGAGTAGTCATCTATTTGGGTTGGATTGGGATTAGAATAGGAAAAAGATTTCTAAAGAATTAATTCTAATCACACACATCACAATTCACACAAGAAATGTGCAAGCAATCACAAAAAAACATTCCACTCAAACAACAAGTTTTAAGAACATTTTTAGGCAATAAAATATTTTTGCTACACCACATAAGTTGGTGGGTTTGATTTAAACTAAATATGGTGGTCCAACTATATGGTTCACTTGAGATCTTTCCATTCTTCTTAGTTGACTCTTTATGAACAAGATATTTATATCCATGGTGAATTTATTGTACCTTGGACACAAAACTTCAAAGGTGATGATGGTTCCTTATAAGTTGAGTTTCCTTAGTCTTCAAGTCTTGAGTAATATTTCCTGTCTCATTTGTAGTCCTTAGTGATATCCAAACTTGAAGTCCTTGGTGAAAATATAGTTGAAGTCTTTGGTCATGGATGAGGCTTTGTCCATCAAGTTGGAGATAGAAGAGATGTAGAGTCAAAACCAAAGGTTGAGAAAAGAGTTTACAAGATTGTTTGTAAATATGTTTTGGAACAATTTCAACTCCTATTTTTCTAAGGGGTTTTGTCCAATCCTAGGTTTACAATCCTACAGGCAACACAGTGCTCTGATACCATCTGTAGAGGTCCCAACCTTTAATAAGGTAGAGATCCCTATGTTTACAATGCTAGTCCCTGGATCATTAGCTAGCATCCACAGTTAAGATGTAATATCAAGAAACAAAGGTCATAATACAACTTTATAACCAGGATTAAAATAATTCATTACATCTTACATAGCTCATTTGGCTATCTCATTACAATGTAGCAAAAATAACTATAGCATGGGGTCCTTCATCTTCAAAGTGCCATAGACAATCATGTTGGTTGTAGACTTGTAATCCTAATCAACATACTTCACTAACATCAAACAAACCTGCAACATACTTCACTAACATCAAACAAACCTGCATCTTCCAAAGAGGTCGCCGTAGTGTCCTTGGAGAGCCTCATGATGACGTCCACATAGGCGACCAATGAGCTGCTGCAAGATGATGCTAAGGGCCTTCTCCTTGGAATCGCTAACAATGTGGATTGCTATGTCTTCCTCTGGGTTCTTGCCTCGCTCTTTTCCTGGCTGGATGACTTTGACTCCCCAACAGCCATCCTTGTGGAGTTTCTTCATTGTGCTCCACTGAATTGTTGGGAGGGGAAGGTCCAAACGCATGAGAAGGTCCATGATGCATCCACCAAAGCGAAGGGGCTCGATGTCCGCGACGGTGTCATAGAGGAAGCTTCTCATCTTTAAGTTAGAAGAATGAAAATTAGATACTTAACCAAGTAGATGAAAGAAGATACTAGACGTGCGGAAAAATAACTTAGTAAAAAAACAAGTAAGGCACATAAGAGAGGTGGTTCCAATCCTAGGGTCACGTCCTACAGGCAACGATGTGCTCTGATACCATCTGTAGTGACCTCGGATCAGGTAAGAACCTAAGTCCTGTGATTAACATGCTAGTCCCTAGATCAATAGCTAGCACTCACAGTCGATGAAATATCATGTAAAACACAAAGTCTTTATTACACGGAGAATCCAGAGTACGAATTTATTACAAATTTGCTTAGCATTAAGCTAGCTCAAATAACAGCGGAAAACATAAAAGCAGCTTGAGTCCATCAACACCCCAGGCTTGTCGAGTGTAGACTCGCGATCCCTACGCACCTTTCAATCTTCGGATTCTACACATAAGACGTGCAGCCAACAAGTTGGGTCAATACTTTGAATGTATTGGCAAATTACACCAAGGAGAGAAAAGACTATCTCTACATGCAAGGCTAGTTTAGGCTGTGGAGTTCATTTGCTCAAAGCTAGTTGTTCTTAAGTAGAGAGAAGAAGAGAAGATTTTCCTACTTTGTAAGCATTTGCTTAGATAAAATAAGGTCGAATGGCACACGAGGATATTACGCACCAAGTGTCCAAACAACCAAACACTTGGATATTACACACCAAGTGACACTTGGATATTACACACCAAGTTCCCAAAATCCCACCCATTAGCGATATTACGCACGCCATGGGGTTTCAAAACGTTGTTTTAGAAAAGAGAGAGGAAGATCCTTCAGAAGCTCCATCATTCAGATGCTCAATGTTGTTATGTTTCCGTGAACACGGTTGATCGATCAGATTGCAATACTCTCGAGAGTTTGTGCACTTTACCCACAATCCACGATCAAGTCCTTTTACATACAAGACCATGGCGAGGCTTTCCCTTAGTAGCCCCTCTACCTTCTGGATCCAACCGTGCCAAGAACCTCCAAATGTTGGTACCCAGGTGAGGTTTCCCACTAAGTACTAGGCCAGGACAGAGCCCATAATGTATTATGGTCGCACTGGAAGCTTCTGAATTCTGAAACATGGCAGACTTCTTTGATTCCTGGGCGGCCGTCCTCCACCAAAACCTCACGCGTTGACCCGACAACCATTCCGCCCAGAAGAAAACTTAGTTTTATTTTGAAGTGGATTTGAGGAGAAAAGTTTGCTCTAGAGAGCCTTTATACTTAGAAAAATTCTTTGTCTTTCAACCCCGACGGTACTTTGTATATATAGCATAGCAAGCAAGCAAAAATAGGGTAACCTATTAGGAGGGAAAATCCTAAGTATAGAGCTATTCATGGCATACTACAAAATCATCGCACTTGCAAAATAATACTAAGGAAAAATTCTACTAGAACATCCTACACATGCATACTACAGAATTTTTGAAGATCACATGCATAGGATCAAAAGTGGGGCAAATTATGAACGAGTGGTGTAACTTTCCTTGATCCGAGCAGCACTCTGCACAATAGCACTCCTTAGCGCACTCCGAACAATCTAACGAATCACAAACATGGGTCTAATCACAACTTGCACCAAATATGCCATAGAGATAACATGCATGCATGCAACATGGTATTTATGCAAGATTGGTCTTACTATATTGACCAAGGTAGTATAATTGGGTTGCAATTGTGTTAAGGGTTTTACTAGGATTGATTTCCCATAGGTTTAAATCAATTTGGGTCACTAATATAGTTCATAGGGTTAATAGGAGATCCAACCATCTAATTAGCCCCAAATTAGATCTAATGATCTTGAGCAAAGTTTTATAATTTTGTTCAGTAGGTATTGCGGAAACAAAGTCAACGCACCAAAAATCAACTAAAACGGAGTTCTAATTATTTTTATATGAATTAAATACTCCAATCTAATGATTAAATTCTACACCAAAAACCCTACTGTAAACTTGGAATTTTATTACAGATCTGTGTTATACATGATATTTCATCGACTGTGAGTGCTAGCTATTGATCCAGGGACTAGCATGTTAATCACAGGGACTTAGGATCTTACCTGATCCGAGGTCACTACAGTCTCCCATGTTGATCATTTGATTTGTCACCTTTTGCATCAATTGAGTTTGAGTTTCCAAGAACTTTTGCATGGTTGGGTCTAACTAATTGTTGTTGGCTAAAAACTGAGTTGTCACTTGGTTCAACTAGGTTTGGGTTACTATGAGTTCTATCATGTTGACCTCTTGGTTGTTGTTGCTGCCATCCTTGATGTTGGAGTTTCTTGGAGTAGTCATCTATTTGGGTTGGATTGGGATTAGAATAGGAAAAAGATTTCTAAAGAATTAATTCTAATCACACACATCACAATTCACACAAGAAATGTGCAAGCAATCACAAAAAAACATTCCACTCAAACAACAAGTTTTAAGAACATTTTTAGGCAATAAAATATTTTTGCTACACCACATAAGTTGGTGGGTTTGATTTAAACTAAATATGGTGGTCCAACTATATGGTTCACTTGAGATCTTTCCATTCTTCTTAGTTGACTCTTTATGAACAAGATATTTATATCCATGGTGAATTTATTGTACCTTGGACACAAAACTTCAAAGGTGATGATGGTTCCTTATAAGTTGAGTTTCCTTAGTCTTCAAGTCTTGAGTAATATTTCCTGTCTCATTTGTAGTCCTTAGTGATATCCAAACTTGAAGTCCTTGGTGAAAATATAGTTGAAGTCTTTGGTCATGGATGAGGCTTTGTCCATCAAGTTGGAGATAGAAGAGATGTAGAGTCAAAACCAAAGGTTGAGAAAAGAGTTTACAAGATTGTTTGTAAATATGTTTTGGAACAATTTCAACTCCTATTTTTCTAAGGGGTTTTGTCCAATCCTAGGTTTACAATCCTACAGGCAACACAGTGCTCTGATACCATCTGTAGAGGTCCCAACCTTTAATAAGGTAGAGATCCCTATGTTTACAATGCTAGTCCCTGGATCATTAGCTAGCATCCACAGTTAAGATGTAATATCAAGAAACAAAGGTCATAATACAACTTTATAACCAGGATTAAAATAATTCATTACATCTTACATAGCTCATTTGGCTATCTCATTACAATGTAGCAAAAATAACTATAGCATGGGGTCCTTCATCTTCAAAGTGCCATAGACAATCATGTTGGTTGTAGACTTGTAATCCTAATCAACATACTTCACTAACATCAAACAAACCTGCAACATACTTCACTAACATCAAACAAACCTGCCACAAGGGTCAATACATTTGAATTGTATTGGCAAGTGATACTATGGTAGTATAGTGGAGTCTATCATCTATATGCATTTGGATAAGTGGAGCTTAGGCTTGCTTTGCTCAAAATAGATTTTCCTTATCTTTTGAAAAACACTAAGTTTTTGTTTGTCAAATCACCCAAGGCATCTCCCAATAGAAATTGGTGATACTTTAACCCATGTTCAACAACAAGTTTTTAACTTAGAAATAGGGATGAGGAGATTCTTGATAGCTTCCATGTCTTGATGCTCAAATTGTCCTTTACCATGGACATGGCTAAGTACTTAGATTTTACACTCTGCATAGGTGGTGCACTTTCCCCACAAGACTTGGTTTCACCAAGACAAGATCTTTCAGAAGCCTTCCCTTAGACCAGAATGGACGCGTTCCAACATATCATCCCCTACCACCAACTGTCCATTTGGCTAAGTTATTGCAACCTATATGATCCAGGCAGAGCCCATAATGCCATGTGGCTGCACTTGAAGCTTCTCAACATTTGACATCTCAAATATCTTTGTTCCTGGGTGGAATTCCACAAGTGAGATACCAAGTTTTCCCCAGCATACTGGACTTGGTGATGCCCAAGTTTTCCCCAGCATACTGGACTTGCATAACCACTCAACACAAACCATTCTTTCCATTCCACCCAGGTGCTTCATTCACTTAGTTGTTTTATTAAACAAGACACAAGTCCTTGACTTAAAATATTCCATAGCATGAATATAATCCACCCTTGTTTTCTACTAGCTAAGCTAGGCATGATAGTGGTAGGAATCATAACTTAGGAAAATTCTACTAAGGTTTCATCTACTAGGATTTCCCATGGCATACTTTATACTTAGCAAAAATTCCATGCAAGTCCTACTTAGAAATATCACTAATGCATAGTGAAAATAATGGGACAAAAGTATGAAGCTTCACTTTCCTTTTTGGTAGAGAATATAAGTTCACTCCCTGATCTTGCAATGATCACACTCTTCAAATTCCACTACAATTCAATTAAGTAAGCAAATATTCAATCTACCATTCAAGCAAACAACACATAAAACAATAGAAACAAAGAAATGCATGCAAGCATGCCAAAGATTGTTTTATTTGCCAAAGTGGTTTCTAATAGGTTATAAACATTCTAAAACACCTATTGGTCATTTTATAAAAGTGGCAAACCCATTTGCAAAAGATTTTACCTATAAACCATTTTTAAACCAAATCAATATTTTATGTGGTTGAAAATGCCTTTAGCAAAGTAATAATCTTTATAGGGTTCACCAAATACATTTTTAATTCTAAAACTTGGTGCTTGGGGTCAGAGAGTTTAAATCAAAACATTTTCCCAAAGGGTTTCCTCCAAAAGCATTTTTAATATATAAACATTATTTTTATTTGACTAGAAATGTTCTAAATCAAAGGTTTATTTCTTTGCTTCGCAAAATATGTTTTTTAAACCATAAGTTGATTTATATGGTCAGTAGGTTCAAACAATCCATTTCCCAAAGGTTTTATCACAAAAATAATTTTAGGATGAATTTTATAGTCAAATTATGCCTACACAAGTTTCTGCAAAAACAACCAATTTAATAGAAGCAATTTAATAAACAAAGTGCATGGTTGGAAAGTACTTGTCTTGATGATTCCATTGATATAAAATTTGTAAAATTTGGACGTGTGGATCAAAGTTATGCAATTTACAAATTTGAACATTAAATAGATCAATTCTGTTTTATAGCAATAGACAGGGCCACGCGTCGTGTTTTGATTCATCGGTACCGGTTCGCACGGATCAGCTAACGTGTTGCGTTTGATCTAAAGAAGATTGTGTGGCTCTGATCTAGTGTACCCCTTCGCATAAGTCAACCTATCCTAACCGTGCGATCGTGATCTGACGGCTGCAGTGCCCTGACCAAAGACTGGCAGCGCAATCCAGCGATAAGCGGCGACGCAGCTCTGCTTGCGGCGGTTCCGGAGGAGCAGGAAGCAGGGGAGGAGGAGAGATGGCTCACCAGGTTCACAGGAGGTTAGAGAAGCTCGACGTGGTCGTTTCAGCGTCAGGGGCGCACAATGTTACTGGCTATTGCTCGCCGTAGTTGTAGTCAGCGTCTGGCGCCTCTGTTCGTCGTCGGGGGCGAGGCTATTGATGACGAAAAGACCAGAGGAGGGTGGCGTTAGATGTGCAAACAAGAGACAAAGGTGCGAGTATCAAAGAGAGGAAGGGGCGCGGTCAGAAACTACCTGTAGGGTTTGCCGGAGTTGGAGAAGACGGTGGCAATGCTCGGTGGTCGTTGTTGTCGACGTTGTGGAGCGTGCGGGGGCGAGTGGAGGCTACAGAGAGGTTCGCCGGGTTATGGGGAGTGCGCTCGTGTGGTCGAGGGGGCGATGGGAGACGGCGGCTGGCCGGAATCGGAGTTAGAGCTCGTCAGAGCAGAGGAAGGTCCCGAGAAAATTCCGAGCAGCCTGGTGGCCGAGAGAGCCGGGAGAGAGAGGGGAAATGGAGAGGAGGAGCAGGCGATTAAGTATGCGTGGTCGCAGGAGATATTGATTGCTGCGTTAACGCGAATTAACGCGATTGAAATCTGCCAGAAACGGCCGGGGAGAGGGGCGAGGTCAGCGCGCGGGGTGGAGACGAAGCCTGACAAGTGGGGCGTGGTTGTCAGCGAGAGAGAGAGAGAGAGAGAGAGAGAGAGAGGAGGTAGGGTCCGGCAGTCATTGAGGGGGCGGGTCAAATCTTCGGGGCGAATCGTTTTCTCGCGGGAAGTGGTAAATGGGATAACTGGGACAGTTGGGTTGGGCTGGTTGTTTTCATTTTTTTTATATATACAGATTCATTTTTCTTTTTCTTTTTCCAATATTCTGTTTTGATTTTGTTTAATTATTTCAAACATTCTTTTGAATTCAAACTTCAACCAAACTTTGTGTATATTCAAATACTGATTAATAATACATTATAAAGTCAAATTTAGAATAATTATTTTATTCGTTTTAGGGTATAATAATTATTTAAAACAAAGCCCTTGCTTTAAATTCAATTAATATAAAATATATTTTTAACCCTTATTTAATTTTAATTTTTTCACAAAACCTTTTCTTTAAGTTTTATTCATTTATTAGGGTGTCAAATAATTCACTTTGAATTATTTGTAATATTTTTATTATGATTTATTAATCATTTAAATTGGGTATTTGTCTTTATTCCAATGAAATTAATTATGGGTTTAATTCCATAAATTTATTTAGTTGATTTCTTTGATCCCATTTAAGTTAATTAAATGACTTTTAATCCACTTGGGTAAATTCCAAATACTATTTTCCCATGATTTAATTAATCATTCTTATTAGGGATTTTGTCTTAATCCAATGGAATAGAATTTGGTTAAGGCCATTTTATTTTATTTGGAAAAATTCTTTATCCTTTTATTCTATTTGGATTTGGATTATATTCATTCCATTTGCTTATGGATCGGGCCAAGATTTAATTTGGTCTTTAAATATTCCTCATTTAATATTTCTTTCTTTATCTTATAAAATTCATATCTTTTTATTTATAGATCAAACTTGGTGATTCCATTTTGTATAATCTTATTTAGTATTTGTTTTATCCTTTTAAATCTCTTTAGGATTATTTACTCACCATTTGGGATTGATTTTAGATAGGTGCTTTATTAGCTTTGGAAAATTAAATTTCCTTATCTTTTTGAATTCTTAAGATTTTGTCTTTGGCTCCAAATTAAGTGAAACCAATTTCTATGGTTTTATAATATTTCTATTTGTCATTCTTGATCATTTGTAAATGTTTGTTGACAAATTTTTATATGTGTCAAATCCATAGGCTTAGAGATAACTTGGAAATGTTTTCTTCCATTAGGGTTTTAGGGTTTTGCTTTAACTTTTCCAAGTGTTTAAATTTCAAGATACATTCATTGATGAATGAATTTCACTTGATTTGAATTTAGTTGGTTTCAAACTTTATTCAAAGTTTGATCATATGGGATTTTAAGTTTCCATTTAGAAACAAAATGTTTCTTTTCACCCTCAATTTCAATAATATTTTTTTGTTTATTTATTTTTCACATTACAAAATTTGGAAAATTTCAGGATATGACAATGAATTTTCATGAAAGAATCTAAGTGATAAGAATGAGAATAAGTTTTCATAAATACTCACTTCTTTTGTTTTGAAACTAAGTTTTTGATTCAAGCGTCCATTCGAACTAGGGTCTCCTATGGTCAGGATGGCTCTGATACCAACTTGTCAACACCCGGATTTTTAATCCCAGATGCCTGTTATGCCATACATCACAATCCCAGGATTACCATTTTTGTGGGACATAACAGATTGGTACCATAGTTCATCATCCATTACAAACCACAATAAAGGTCTTACAAATAAAGGATCTCATGACCTAGTCTTAATACAATCAACGTAGTGGAATAGTATAATAATGGTAGCATGGTCGAAGCTTCATCTTCAGGGTCACATGCAATGCTGACGATGGGAGATGATCCTAGTTGTCATAGACTTCCTGTTTTCCATCATCCTGGTAGTCCTCCTCATAGTCTGGCCATGAGAATAGCCAGGGACAAAGCCATGAGTACTCTTTAAGTACTCGCAAACTATCACTAACAAGTAAAGTTGTTTAAGTAGGAATCATAAACTCTAGATTTATTTGAAAAAGGCTAGGTTTATCTCTAACAGAGTTTAGAAGTAAAGAAAACTAGTTTAATGTTTTACAACACCTAAGTGGGAACTTAGTTTTCATGTTCACAACCCTGTGGTCAAGTAAAAGTCATAGTTCATTTCACAAGTCATTTTGAAAACATCTAACGACAAAACAGTATGGCCACTCCAACTGTCCATAACCGCGGACACGGTTATTCGAATAGTTTGCCACTCTGCATAGGTGGTACACTTTCACCACTACATTCGATACATCCGTCAAGAAAAATCCTGAATCATCATACATAGTATGCGGATAATTAATCTTAACCTTTGAATTAGACACCATAGTATAGGTACCTCCCCTATGAGTTTGGCCTCCCAACCATGACCATTTGTCATCTTGGGAACTGCACAGGTGGACAATCATCACGAGGTAGCCTCAACTCAAACCTCTTCCGCAAGGGAACCCATACTAGGATATATAAACTTCCAGTCAAGCCCTACCTAAATTCGGGTATTGTGGTTGTACGGTAAAATTGGAATGGTATCGCATCCGAACCCAACCATCAGTTTTATAAAGGGGCTAAGACTCATGCCTCAACATTTTCATCATCAAATCATCTGGTGTTCATAACACATGTCCAAAACATTTCATTCGAATGACTCATCATTCTAAGGTTTTCATAATCATTTTCACCAATTATTCCCATCTAAAGTGATCAAGTTTTATGCTTAGCACTAGACACTAAAGTTGAGGGTAATCACTAACGAGGGGTGCTAATCATGTGTGACTTATCCAAATCAAGTCCCATGCCTCAGTATGACATCTAGTTCTATCTAACTTGGGCCAAGTTTTATGCCCTTTATGCTACCTATAACATCTGTCCAAAACTCACTAAATAATAACTAGGAGTAAAATAAAGAACTTTGATAAAGAAATAAAAGAGTAAAGCTTGCAAGTAAAACTGGGATTTGGTATAATAAAGTGGTATAATCAAATATTCCTAAGACATTACATAGGTTAATTCGTATTGCGGGGCTTGCAAGTATTAGCTTTCATTAGATAGCTTGCTAGGATGGCTTGCTTAGTTAGTAGCTTGCCTTGAGTAGTGCAGTGGTTGAAGTTCTCCACTGCTTCCTCTTCATAGTAGTCTCCTTCCTCTTCGTATCCTTGGTAGGTACTAGCGTCTATAAATAAATACGAGGTACACAATCACCAAATAATACTTAACTACTTATATTTGGCACACAGAGGTTCATACTAGATGATCTAGCATCATCACAATCATCACAAGGATTAAAGCATTAGTCTTATTTATTTTATTTTGGAAAAGTAATTTCTACTCATTGAAAACTACTTAAGATTTAATATTCTCAAATTTAAAATATGGGATCATGTTGACCCATGTCATCACCACATATTTTAATATTTGGGAATGTGATTTAAATTGGTGTCACAATTTAATAAGGTTTAACATTATTATTTTAATTAATTAAAGTGACAAGAAATGCTTACGGGGCATTCTTTTAATACTTGTCCATTATTACTGCAAGTAAACCTAGATATTTTTACATATTCAGAAAGATCTTGTCAAATGTGATTTTTGAGAGTTGGAATCAACTCAAAAGCATTTATGGTTGATTTTTGAAAAATGTTTGAATGCAGAAAAGTCTCTCCCTTGTTATTTTTATTATAGATGATATATAATTTCAAATGGTTTGAATCCAACGGGCTTGGTTTAATATTTTCAATACCTTTCTAAAAAAAATGGTTTCATGCAATTTATTTCCTTGAACTCTCTGAATTGATTTTTCAATCAACTGCCAGAACTAGAGTTTGAACTAACTTGAAAAATCTATATTTGAATCTACTGGGTTGCGCAGGAGCTAACTGGGCCGGCCCACTGCGCATAGCGTAGCGCGCGGGCTGACTTAAAGGGGGTGTCCCACCCGTCAGTGAGATAGGGGCTCCCTAAGGGGTATCCTTCAATCTAGACCCTACGATTATAATCTAATGTAACGACAAAGGTTCATCGTCAATGACGAACAACTCCGGCGAGGTCTAAACCCTAACGTGGTGGTGGGGGTCGTGTGAGGCTCACCAGGGCTCCATCTAGGGTCGGTGTTGGGGGCGAACGATGTTGTCGATGATGGCGGTTTGAACGGTGGTCGCGGCGGCTGTAAGGTTCCCTACCTTTGATAAGGTAGAGTCCCCTGTGTTTACAATGCTAGTCCCGGGATCAATAGCTAGCATCCACAGTTAAGATGTAATATCAAGAAACAAAGGTCATAATACAACTTTATAACCAGGAATAAAATAAATTATTACATCTTACATAGCTCATTTGGCTATTACAATACATTGCAGCAGAATATCTATAAGCATGGGGTCCTTCATCTTCAAAGTGCCACAGGCAGACATGTTGGTTGTAGACTTTGTAATCCTAATCAACACACTTCACTAAATCAATCAAACCTGCAACATAACAAGTTACAGCCACAAGGGTCAATACATTTGAATTGTATTGGCAAGTGATACTATGGTAGTATAGTGGAGTCTATCATCTATATGCTTTTGGCTAAGTGGAGTTGAGGCTTGCATTGCTCAAAATAGATTTTTCCTTAACATTTGAAAACACTAAGTTTTTGCTTGACAAAATCATTTCTCCCAATCAAAGATTGAAGATCCTTTAACCCTTGTTCAACCACAAGTTTTTAACTTAGAAATTTGAATGATGAGATTCTTGATTGCTTCCATGTCTTGATGCTCAGTTTGTCCTTTACCAGGGACATGGCTAAGTTCTTAGATTTTACACTCTGCAGAGGTGGTGCACTTTCCCCACAAGACTTGGTTTCACCAAGACAAGATCTTTCAGAATCCTTCCCTTAGACCAAAATGGACGCGTTCCAACCTATCAAACTCTACCACCAACTGTCCATATGGCTAAGTTCTTGCAACCTATATGATCCAGGCAGATCCCATAATGCCAAGTGGCTGCACTTGAAGCTTCTCAACATTTGACATCTCCAATCTCTTTGTTCCTGGGTGGCCATCCACAAGTGAGATACACAAGGTCAACCATAAACATGGGCCTTGTGAACCACTCAACCAAAAACCACCAAGCAATTACCATTCCACCCAGGTGATGCATTAACTTAGTTGTTTTATTAAACAAAAACACAAGTCCTCAGACTTAGAAATTTTTCCATAGTATGAATGTATAATCCACCCTTGTTTTCTATTAGCTAAGCTAAGCTTGATAGTAGTAGGAATCTTAACTTATGAAATGTTCCACTAAGGTTTCATCTACTAGGTTTTCCTATAGCAAGGTTTATACTTAGCAAAATTCCATGCAAGTTTTACTTAGAAAAATCACTAATGCATAGTGAAAGTAATGGGACAAAAAGTATGAAGTATCACTTTCCTTTTTGGTAGAGTATAGTTCACTCCTTGTCCTTGCTACAATCACACTCTTCAAGTCACTACAATTCAATCAAGCAAGGCACAAGTTCAATCTACCATTCAAGCAAAACATCACATAAAATCATAGAACTAAGACAATGCATGCAAGCATGGCAAGGATTTTTTTATTTGGATAAGTGGTTCCTAATGGGACCTAAACATTTTAAAACACCTAATGGTAATTTTATAAGTGGCAAAGTCATTTGCAAAAGATTTCACTTCATAAACCATTTTCAAATAAAGGTATCATTTTATGTGGTGTAGAATTGTTTTTACTAAGGCATTAATCTATAGGGTTCACAAAATATGTTTTCAAACCATAAAACTTGGTGTTTGGGGTCAGAGAGTTTGAAACAAAACATTTCCCAAAGGCTTTCTTCCAAAACCATTTTTAATAAATAAACCATATTTTTATTTGACTAGAAATGGTTTTAAATCAAAGAATCATTTTTTTCTCCACCAAATACATTTTTTAAACCACAAAGTGTTTCCTATGGTCAATAGGTTCAAATCACATCATTTGCCAAAGATTTTATCCCAAAAATCATTTTAGAACAATTTTTACATTCTAAACAAGCATACAAATGTTTCTGCAAAAACAAACATTTTTCCAGAAGCTTTTTACTAAACAAATGGCATGGTTGGATAGGGCTTGTTCCACTGATTCCATTGATATAAAGTTTGCAAAAATTGGACGTGTGGAACTAAAGTTGCAAGAGTTTCAAATCTGCATCTAAATCAGATTCAAAATTTCTTTTAAACAGAACTGGTGACACGCGTCCTATTCCTATTCGTCGGTACCGCTTCGCTCGGATCGGCTACTGGCGCTGGGATCAAGTCAGATCGAGCGGCACAGGTTGCGTACCCCTTCAACGTTGAGTGATCTAATCGCATCCTTTGGATTTTCATCTAACGGCCATCGTCATCTTGACCAATATCCGGCGGGGCTCGACGGTTGCGCGTGGCGGAGACGTTCGGTTAGCGGCGGAGCTGGCGCTAGAGGATGTTAGGGGGAAGAAGAAATGGCTCACCGTGATCGCAGTGACGTGGGGATGCTCAACCTGTTCGTGGTTGGTGAAGGGGCGCACTAGGTTGCGGTTAATTGCTCGCCGGAGACGTGGTTGGCGTCAGGCGGTTCTGGAGCTCGTCGAGGTCGACGCTATGGATCACGAGGAGGCAAACAGAGAGCATGTTTAGACGCGTAAGATCAAGGCGATGATGTGTGCGTGAAGGAGAAAAGGAGGCGCGGTCGGAAACTACTTGTGGGGCTCGTCGGATTTGGAGCGGACGGCGGCGTCGTTCAGAGGTTGTCGGAGTCGAGGTTCTAGGACGCCCTCGGTTGAATGGGAGGTACAGGGAGAAGCGCCAGAGGCTGGGAAATGTACCCGTGTGCTTGGGAAGGCAAGGGTGGCGAGGTTCGGCCGGAATCGAGGAGGAAGCTCGTCGGAGACAGAGGTGCTCGGAGAGAAATTAGGGCGGGCTGGGGGCGTGGCAAGGTGGGGTGAATGAGGGGAAATGGAGAGGGGGCGTGGGCGTTTAAGCGTGCGTGATCACTGCGAGTAATGGTGGCCGCGTTAAGACGAATTTAAGCCGCAAAATCAAAGCCAGAAACGGCGACGAGGGGAGGGAGAAGAGGTCGTCGCGGAGACGATGAGCTGAGGTGGCAGGTGGGGTCCTTTCGTCAGTGGGGAGAGAGAAGGGGATAGGAGCCACCGGTCAGTGTCTGCGCGGGTTAGTTAATAGGTGCGAAACGTTTTCCTCGGGAGAGAGGGAGTGGGCTGGTTTGTTGGGCTTATTGGGCTGGCCGGCTGGGCTGCTGTCTGGTTCCATTTTTTTTCTTTCCAAATGCTTTTTCTTTTTCTATTTCTATTTTCTGTTTTGAAAATCAAACAACAAATCAAACATTCAAAACAACTTCCACCACACTTTGTATTGAGTTTTGGTCCTGTTTAACAACACAAACCCAAGTCCAAAAATAAAATAATAATTTTATTCTTTTTAGGATCTATTTAATAATTAAATAAAATAGACCTTAATTATTAATTCAAATAGGTTTTGATTTATTTAATAAAATCTCCATTTGAAAACTAAATATTATCAAAACCAAATCAGTAGGTTTTATTTGAAAATAAAAGATACTTGGAGAACTTGTTTAAAATAAAATAATATTTTTGTTTTAGGGTCCATTAATAATTAAATAAGATGGACCTTAGTTAATAATTCAAATAGGATTTGTTTTATTAAAATATTTATGTTGAAATCTAAAATAAAACCAAAAACACTTCAGTAGGTTTTAATTGAGAATATAAAATACTTGGAAAACTTATTTAAAATAATTTTAGTAAGTTTTAGTGTTTAATTAAAATGGGAAAAGCCTTTATTTTTAATAAAACTGGATATTAATAAATCCTCATTATTTTGTTTAAATAATCTTTTACTCTTTTAATGAAAACAAAACATTTTGTTTCAAAATCTTGGCCAAGGTTTAATTTGGTTCTATAAAATAATCCTTATTTATAAATCTACCTTTTCTTTTGAAAACCAAATCTTTTATTAAAAGATCCAAAAATAGTAATTTTATATATTTAATATTTTCTTTAACAATTGTTTATCTTTTCAAATCCATTTAGGATTTGTTTGATCAAATAGGTTTGAAGGTTTCCAATTGTACTCAAAAGTTTCTTCTCACCCTGAAAATCAACAAAGTTTTATTTTATTCATTTATTTTTTTCACGTAACAAGATTTGGAAAATCTTGGGATGTGACAGGCTACCACCCTTAAAATAAATCTCGTCCCGAGATTTGGGAAGGCTAGGGTTACAAGTTGGTTCAAAACAACTAGGGTACTACCACCCTTAAAATTTTCCAACTAGATTACATCTTGGCTTGCTTGGGATCTTGAGGTAACTTTCCTGGATAGAAGTTTGCATAGTGGCCTAGCTCCTTGCATTTGAAACACATCACGTGGCTGATATCTCTCTTTTCCTTTGATATCATTGCCTCTTGTTTGTTTCTTTGGTTCTTCTTCTTTTCTGGGCATTCACTGGCATAGTGTCCCATTTCTTTGCAATTGTAACATTGCAACTGGCTTATGTCCTTCTTCTTCTTCTTTTTGGGTCTCTCCAAAGCTAGGAGTTCTTCTAGTTCATGTTCTTCATACCTCACCTCAGAGGTGAGAAATCTTTCTCTCTTCTTGGGGCATTGATCTTCATGCTCCTTGCATGTATGATCCTTGTCTCCACAAATATTGCAAACTTGGGTTCCCTCTAGAATAACATCTTTGTCACCCTTGTTGTCATTAGCTCTTTGGGAAAAGTTTTCTCTCATGTTGATCATTTGAGTAACCAATCCTTGCAACAATTGGGATTGAAGTTTCAAAATCCTTTGTATGGCTGGGTCTAGTCCATTGTTGTTGGCTAAAAGCTGAGTTGTCTCTTGGCTCAACTGGTTTTGGGTTGCTATAAGTTCTCTCATGCTGTCCTCTTGGTTGTTGTTGTTGTCATCAACCTTGATGTTGGAGTCTCTTGGAGTAGTCATCTGTTTGGGTTGAATTGAGATTAGAATAGGCAAGATATTTCTAAGGAAATAATTCTAATCACGCACATCACAATTCACACAAGCATTGTGCAAGCAATCACAAACAAACATTCCACTCAAACAACAAGTTTCAAGCATATTTTTAGGCATCCAAAAATATTTTTGTCACACCACATAAGTTGGTGTGTTTAACTTAACTATATATGGTGGTCCATCTATATGGTTCACTTGTGATATTTCCATCCTTCTTGGTTGATTCTTCTTGCATGAGATCATGGTTTCCTTAGGAAATATTTTGGTCACAAAAGCTTCAAGTGAAGTGAACTCCTTCTAATTTTGCATTTCCTTAGTCTCCATATCTTGAGCAAGATTTCCTTGTCTCACTTGTAGTCCTTAGTGATATCCAAGTTGGAAGTCCTTGGTGAATATGCTGAAGATGTTGAAGTCATTAGAGTTGAAGAAGTTGAAGTCATTAGAGTTGAAGAAGTCCTTTGCACATGATGAAGTTTTTGGCCATGGGGTAGGTTTTTCCATCAAGTTGAAATAGATGAGATGTGAATCAAAAACCAAAGTGGTTGAGGAAAGACTACTACAAGATTGTTTGTAAATAAGTTTTTGGAACAAATACAACTCCTATCTTTTTCTAAGGGGTTTTGTCCAATCCTAGGTTTACAAATCCTACAGGCAACACAATGCTCTGATACCATCTGTAAGGTTCCCTACCTTTAATAAGGTAGAGTCCCCTGTGTTTACAATGCTAGTCCCTGGATCAATAGCTAGCATCCACAGTTAAGATGTAATATCAAGAAACAAAGGTCATAATAAAACTTTATAACCAGGAATAAAATAAATTATTACATCTTACATAGCTCATTTGGCTATTACAATACATTGCAGCAAAATATCTATAAGCATGGGGTCCTTCATCTTCAAAGTGCCACAGGCAGACATGTTGGTTGTAGACTTTGTAATCCTAATCAACACACTTCACTAAATCAATCAAACCTGCAACATAACAAGTTACAGCCACAAGGGTCAATACATTTGAATTGTATTGGCAAGTGATACTATGGTAGTATAGTGGAGTCTATCATCTATATGCTTTTGGCTAAGTGGAGTTGAGGCTTGCATTGCTCAAAATAGATTTTTCCTTAACATTTGAAAACACTAAGTTTTTGCTTGACAAAATCATTTCTCCCAATCAAAGATTGAAGATCCTTTAACCCTTGTTTAACCACAAGTTTTTAACTTAGAAATTTGAATGATGAGATTCTTGATTGCTTCCATGTCTTGATGCTCAAATTGTCCTTTACCAAGGACATGGCTAAGTACTTAGATTTTACACTCTGCAGAGGTGGTGCACTTTCCCCACAAGACTTGGTTTCACCAAGACAAGATCTTTCAGAAGCCTTCCCTTAGACCAAAATGGACGCGTTCCAACCTATCAAACTCTACCACCAACTGTCCATATGGCTAAGTTCTTGCAACCTATATGATCCAGACAGATCCCATAATGCCAAGTGGCTGCACTTGAAGCTTCTCAACATTTGACATCTCAAATCTCTTTGTTCCTGGGTGGCCATCCACAAGTGATATACACAAGGTCAACCATAAACATGGGCCTTGTGAACCACTCAACCAAAAACCACCAAGCAATTACCATTCCACCCAGGTGATTCATTAACTTAGTTGTTTTATTAAACAAAAACACAAGTCCTCAGACTTAGAAATTTTTCCATAGTATGAATGTATAATCCACCCTTGTTTTCTATTAGCTAAGCTAAGCTTGATAGTAGTAGGAATCTTAACTTATGAAATGTTCCACTAAGGTTTCATCTACTAGGTTTTCCTATAGCAAGGTTTATACTTAGCAAAATTCCATGCAAGTTTTACTTAGAAAAATCACTAATGCATAGTGAAAGTAATGGGACAAAAAGTATGAAGTATCACTTTCCTTTTTGGTAGAGTATAGTTCACTCCTTTTCCTTGCTACAATCACACTCTTCAAGTCACTACAATTCAATCAAGCAAGGCACAAGTTCAATCTACCATTCAAGCAAAACATCACATAAAATCATAGAACTAAGACAATGCATGCAAGCATGCCAAGGATTGTTTTATTTGGAAAAGTGGTTCCTAATGGGACCTAAACATTTTAAAACACCTAATGGTCATTTTATAAGTGGCAAAGTCATTTGCAAAAGATTTCACTTCATAAACCATTTTCAAAACAAGGTATCATTTTATGTGGTGTAGAATTGTTTTTACTAAGGCATTAATCTATAGGGTTCACAAAATGTGTTTTCAAACCATAAAACTTGGTGTTTGGGGTCAGAGAGTTTGAAACAAAACATTTCCCAAAGGTTTTCTTCAAAAACCATTTTTAATAAATAAACCATATTTTTATTTCACTAGAAATGGCTTTAAATCAAAGAATCATTTTTTCTCCACCAAATACATTTTTGAAACCACAAAGTGTTTCCTATGGTCAGTAGGTTCAAATCACATCATTTGCCAAAGATTTTATCCCAAAAATCATTTTAGAAGAATTTTTACATTCTAAACAAGCATACAAATGTTTCTGCAAAAACAAACATTTTTCCAGAAGCTTTTTACTAAACAAATGGCATGGTGGGATAGGGCTTGTTCCACTGATTCCATTGATATAAAGTTTGCAAAAATTGGACGTGTGGAACTAAAGTTGCAAGAGTTTCAAATCTGCATCTAAATCAGATTCAAAATTTCTTTTAAACAGAACTGGTGACACGCGTCCTATTCCTATTCGTCGGTACCGCTTCGCTCGGATCGGCTACTCTGGCGCGTTGGATCAAGTCAGATCGAGCGGCACAGGTTGCATACCCCTTCAACGTTGAGTGATCTAATCGCATCCTTTGGATTTTCATCTAACGGCCATCGTCATCTTGACCAATATCCGGCGGCGCTCGACGGCTGCGCGCGGCGGAGACGTTCGGCTAGCGGCGGAGCTGGCGCTAGAGGATGTTAGGGGGAAGAAGAAATGGCTCACCGTGATCGCAGTGACGTGGGGATGCTCAACCTGTTCGTGGTTGGTGAAGGGGCGCACTAGGTTGTGGTTAATTGCTCGCCGGAGACGTGGTTGGCGTCAGGCGGTTCTGGAGCTCGTCGAGGTCGACGCTATGGATCACGAGGAGGCAAACAGAGAGCATGGTTAGACGCGTAAGATCAAGGCGATGATGTGTGCGTGAAGGAGAAAAGGAGGCGCGGTCGGAAACTACCTGTGGGGCTCGTCGGAGTTGGAGCGGACGGCAACATCGTTCAGAGGTTGTCGGAGTCGAGGTTCTGGGACGCCCGCGGTTGAATGGGAGGTACAGGGAGAAGCGCCAGAGGCTGGGGAATGTACCCGTGTGCTTGGGAAGGCAAGGGGTGGCGAGGTTCGGCCGGAATCGAGGAGGAAGCTCGTCGGAGACAGAGGTGCTCGGAGAGAAATTAGGGCGGGCTGGGGGCGTGGCAAGGTGGCGTGACTGAGGGGAAATGGAGAGGGGGCGTGGGCGCTTAAGCGTGCGTGATCACTGCGAGTAATGGTGGCCGCGTTAAGACGAATTTAAGCCGTGAAATCAAATCCATAAACGGCGACGAGGGGAGGGAGAAGAGGTCGTCGTGGAGACGATGAGCTGAGGTGGCAAGTGGGGTCCTTTCGTCAGTGGGGAGAGAGAAGGGGAGAGGGGCCACCGGTCAGTGTCTGCGCGGGTTAGTTAATAGGTGCGAAACGTTTTCCTCGGGAGAGAGGGAGTGGGCTGGTTTGTTGGGCTTATTGGGTCAATGCTTGTCTGCAGTTCCATTTTTTTCCAAATGCTTTTTCTTTTTCTATTTCTATTTTCTGTTTTGAAAATCAAACAACAAATCAAACATTCAAAACAACTTCCACCACACTTTGTATTGAGTTTTGGTCCTGTTTAACAACACAAACCCAAGTCCAAAAATAAAATAATAATTTTATTCTTTTTAGGATCTATTTAATAATTAAATAAAATAGACCTTAATTATTAATTCAAATAGGTTTTGACTTATTTAATAAAATCTCCATTTGAAAACTAAATATTATCAAAACCAAATCAGTAGGTTTTATTTGAAAATAAAATATACTTGGAGAACTTGTTTAAAATAAAATAATATTTTTGTTTTAGGGTCCATTAATAATTAAATAAGATGGACCTTAGTTAATAATTCAAATAGGATTTGTTTTATTAAAATCTTTATGTTGAAATCTCAAATAAAACCAAAAACACTTCAGTAGGTTTTAATTGAGAATATAAAATACTTGGAAAACTTATTTAAAATAATTTTAATAAGTTTTAGTGTTTAATTAAAATGGGAAAAGCCTTTATTTTTAATAAAACTGGATATTAATAAATCCTCATTATTTTGTTTAAATAATCTTTTACTCTTTTAATGAAAACAAAACATTTTGTTTCAAAATCTTGGCCAAGGTTTAATTTGATTCTATAAAATAATCCTTATTTATAAATCTACCTTTTCTTTTGAAAACCAAATCTTTTATTAAAAGATCCAAAAATAGTAATTTTATATATTTAATATTTTCTTTAACAATTGTTTATCTTTTCAAATCCCTTTAGGATTTGTTTGATCAAATAAGTTTGAAGGTTTCCAATTGGACTAAAAAGTTTCTTCTCACCCTGAAAATCAACAAAGTTTTATTTTATTCATTTTTTTTTCACATAACAAGATTTGGAAAATCTTGGGATGTGACAGCGGCTCCTGGGGCGGCTCCAATGAACGGCTCCCTTCTCCTTCTGCAGCGGCGGGCTCCGATGAACTTTTGGTGATGCGGAGCTCGCCTTACTCCGGTGAGAGGTTTGGGAGGTTCTATGAGAGGTGGGGAGTGAAATGGTGTAGCGAATTGAGGCCTCCTTTTATAGCCGAGCGAGAGAGGCAGTGCGGCATGGGCAGAGCTTGTCGGGGTCGACAGTACAACGAGCTAATGGCATGACAGAGGGTGTAGGCCGGTAAGCGGTCTCCTGGCGATCCTCAAGGGCTTAATGGCGCCGCAAGGGGCGGTCGGGGTTGGTCGGAACGGGCTGGTGCTCTGAGTGGCACCGACTGTGGTTTTGACGACGCACGGGTGCTACAGGTCGTGCAACCGCGAAAGCGGATGTCTGGGGGGTTGCTGGTGTCGTGGTGATTGCAGGCATGGTGCGGTGACCCAGCATACCACTGCATCTGTAGTACACTATAGTCGTTGACATGACACTCACAGAATACCGTTCTGTAAATATCACATCCCTCAGAGTGGTACAATAGAATCATTGCGGTTCGATATTACAAACATTCACACATTATTATTATTACAACACCAGAAGTTCAAGACTTCAAAAGGTTCAACTTACAAACAAAAATATAAAGTGTTTCAGCGGAATTTAAAAATAGCAACTCTGACTAGGAGTTGAGCTCAACAGCTTATTCTATAGAGTTCATGTTGCTCGGCTCCGTTGGTTACTACTAACTAGGGATACTTAGTTGGACTCGTTATCATCTACACCATAGCGGATTTCATAATCCACTCCTTCAACACCTCCGGACGGATCAGGTTCCTCGTAGAACACATCTTCTTGACATTCGGCTGCATACATTGGCACGTCTTCGGGATCCTCAGAGTCTAAGCAAGGGATCAAATGAAAGAATGAGTAACAGCATTACCCAACAAGTTCATTATATGAAAGGTGGGAAGTTTGATGCTCTAACTACCACCTCGAATTATAAATCCTTGGTACAATGCAAGTTTTGTAAATCTTTCTTCAAAGATTGATTTTATTATGGAAATCTATGATAATCAACCTTCACAGGTTGACCAGAACTTTCATAGAGTTCCTTTCCTGCCGCGTTCGTAGCTCCTACCCGGAATAGGGAGTAACAAGTTACAGTTCTTACACTCTGCAGAGGTGCGTTACTTTACCCATGAGAGATCCACTCCTTGTTGCACAACCGGGCGTACTTTCCCATCCACAATTCCATGATGTGGGGCCCAATAGTTGGTCCAAGCCAATCACTGCCCCCTTCACGACCTTGCATGCCTCCTTGGTGTACACCATGCCCACATAATGAATTACGGCAATGGTTTATACAAACCGTTAGATGCCAGAACTATCGTGGGACGATGACGGTTCCCACCCATATGCTACATATCCTCTACGAATTACCAATTAATATGCACGCTACGAGGATAACAGCCACGACCTGCACATCCGGCTTCATGCGAGAGGAAGAATATACAGCTGACTTCTCTATCCCATTCCAAATCTCATGGCTAACGCGTTATTTATGGCGCTAGAATCACTGATGTCGGGGGTTATTAAGTCCCTAACTGACTATCATTCTTGCAAATGGAACCTAAGTTCTATTGCTTCATTTTATCATCACTTAGGATGATATCTATGATTTCTTTATTTGTGAAAATAATATTTTCTTTCTTTTATAGCATATATGAAAACACACAATTTGCAAATACTTTGATAAAGACTCTTCAAAGGACATGAACAAGTGATGAACTTGCCTTGTGATGGCAAGGTAGTGAAGTGTGATGCTTTCACTAGACCTTGAGCTTCTATGTCTACCAAAACATCATTATTGCCCGGTTAGGACAATATTTAAAGAAGAAAAATGATTATGCAAGGAATGTAATGCATCATTTCATTTGATATGCATTTTCCCATAAAATTATTTCTAATTATAAATGATTTATAAATATTACTTTTTAATATTTATAACATATATGAATTATTTTATTTTATTTTCCTTTTATTTGACTTTTATTGATTTAATAATTCTTTTAGGAATTATCACTTAAATATCAAAAATTGTTACTAAATATTTATTTATTATTTTTCAAAAATACTACAATATTAATATATATTGAAAGTGATTTTTATTTATTTTTATCATCTTTCAATAATTTTGTAAAATTCCATAAGGAATATATAAATTACAAAATTCTTAATAAAATTCAAATGTATAAAATTTTAATATCTTAATTTATTTGGATAGTATGGATTATTGTGAATCCAAAAATATTTTACTTATAATTTTTGGACTTTTATTTTATTTTCTAGAATTTAATTAAGTTCAGGGGTATTTTAGTCTTTTCCTATTTATTAAAAGAGACCTTAAAGGTTTTTGAGCTGGCTTAATCTTATTAGGCCCTAGTGGCCCATTAGACATAGTCAAAATAGCCACCCCGAAGGGTCTGGCCCAACTCAGCCCACCCCCTTCCTGCCTCTCACCCTCGAGCTCATTTCTCTCCTCCCTTGTCCTCGACCCCGTGGTCGGTGATGTCGCCGCCGACGATTCCCGCCGTCGTGGGCCGTCCTGGTCGCCATCGTGGTGCAGGAGGAGGTTGTCGACTACATCTCTCCATCCTGTCCAATTGGATTTGAGCATGGGGCTCTCCTGCGACGGATTGATGCCATCCCGAACCCTAGGGTTTGGGGGTTGGCGTGGATCTTGGTGCTGCCGCTGCCGTCGTGCGTCGTGGTGATTCTCCTCGTCTTAAGGCGTGATCATGGTCACCGTTGTGGCGTTGTATGGGTCGCAGCACCCCTCCTGGGGTGCTCCCCGTGCCGCCATGGTCGTCGGCCACCTCTGCTTCCTCTTCTAGTCTTCAGCGTGGACCTTTGGTGAGTTCTGTTCCTCTCCCCTAGTGCACTCTATGCTCGCTCATCCTATGCTAGATGTTGGTAGTGACCTCTCTATTTATTGTCTTGTCCTGATTAAGATGATTTATTTCATTTAGGGTTCTTATCGTGTGGTTGATCATATACTGGATGAATTAGATCATGTGTGGATGGTCTGTAAGCATGCTAAATGGTTATTAGCCTGACGCTTGTTGCTTCAGATGAACTATAATGGTTCTGGTGGCTTATTAGATGATTATATGCTTAGATTTCATATGATTCAGATGACCTAGTTGCTCTGAAACCAATGCTTGGTAAAGTCAGTGGATTTGCTAAATTTCCACTGTCATTTCTTGGTTAATGATAATGGTTATGGTGTGATGAAATCACTGTCTTAGTGCTGTTGGCTGGAGAATTAATGTGTGGTTTGAGATCACAATGATCTCAAATAGTGAAGATAAACATAGGAATGTCCTAATTATGATTCCTGTAATGACATGAAAATGATTAATAGATTGATTGATTGAATCTGTGATGATTGAATGTTTATCCTGATTCATGTAGAATTGTTCTTGTGACACCATCTTGGTATGGCACACAAGATTGATTCTTATTCATTGATTGGGTGGGTTTAAGCTTAAAACAAGCTTGGCTTTAAAAGATAAGTAGAAATATTCTTTTCTGAAATCCCTAAGACCAATGATGTTGGTATGAGGCTTAGGATTTTAGGCCTTATCTAGATGATTCATATAGATAGACCTGATAGTGGTACCAGCTATTGTTTCTTGAATCAAAACTTGGAAAAATTGATAGTAAGGTTGATCATTATATGGATCCAAAAGATTAGCTTCTAAGGTGCTACCCTTATCTTAGGGATGTGCCTAGAAATTAAATCTTAGCTATATTTGTGCTTGAATTGAAATATATAGCTTGACAACCAAATCAATGATGTTGTTCTGAGTTTTGGTTGGATCCTCGTACTTTGCTGTTTGCTTTTAGAGTTTAAAATATCAATGATGGATTCACCCCTCTTGGGTGCTTTCTGAGAGTTTGTTTCATAAAATAACACATGCTTCTGTCTAGATAATATGATTAGATCATGTGAAGGTTTTATGATACTCACCACAAAAACTGATGATTATGGAGTTGGGTGATGATGTTGATCTTGTCTTGCTGAGATGCTATGCTTGACCTTGAGCTAGCCTGCTCCTCCTAGCTCCTGGACTTGGTCTTGCTGTCCAGCTGATCCTTTCCCCTCCTTATGTCACCATCCTGGTGATGAGATCTTGGGCTTTGGTTGGCTTGGTTGATGGCTATTGTGCTTGGTTTAGCTGCTGGCTAAGCTGACTATTCTTGTGTGTGTGAGCAGTGAAGAGATGCACTAGTGCCTCTCCACGACTGTGCTGATGGTTTTGTGTGTTTGAGTCTTTGTGAAGGTCCAAAGACACCCCATGCATTTAGGTGTGTGTCCTGCCTCTGTGCTTGCTGTGCACTTGTGGATATGCTTTGGACTTGAGAGTTACTTTGATCTGATTACTTTTACCTGGCTGGTGGAACTTGCCCCTCCTTGCTATCAATTTGACTTTTTGGCTTAAAATTTATGAAAGATAGATTCTTTCATCTTGGTGAAACTTTCCCCTTTTATAAATTTCTCAATGATGAAACTTGTTCAGTGCACCTCACTGACATGTCTAAGAGGAAAACAATTCTATCTCTAACCTTTATTATTTTTTATTAGTTTTTATCTTGCAGGTATAGATTTGAAGATGAAGATTTTAGTTTAGGTTTTCTTTATAGGATAGTTAATGTAATCTTCTTTATTATTTTGTAATTTTCATTTTATTATTTTGTAATCTTCATTTTATTGTTTTGTAATAAATATTATATGATTACCAATGAAGAAATATTCTTATTCCTTATTTAATTGCTATTGTGAAGTTTGTAGATAATTTCAATAAGTTACATTTTTGTAACTTATTTATGGAATGAAAATATGAAATAAGTAGTCATATTCTTAATTGTTTTCTTTGGATAAAGTATGAGTTATAATAATTAAATCAAGATTCAAACCTTATTCCTAATTCATTTGATTTATAATTCAAACACTCAAGTTTAAAATTCAACTTCATTTTCTAAAACATATAATTCCTCAAAGATCATATCAAAGTCTATAGCAATCATCCTTTAAGACTAAACCTAATCTCAAAGAATGAAAGAAACCTTGATCACTTTAGGTTTCTAAATGCTGGGATGTTACACATGGGTGGCGAAGGCGAGGCACGGCGTGTACTTGCGTGTTGGGCACGACGCTCTGGCGTACTCTCGGCATGGCGCAGAGACAATGGGCACGGCGCGTTCTCTATGGTCCAGGGCCTGGCTGCGTGCGAGGGCTAGACAGAGGGTGGCGATGGACGGTGTGCTGCCTCCTAGACATGGTGGCTGGGCGTGACATTGCCTCCTGCTAGCTAGCCATGGTCGGCCGGCAAGGGAGAGCTCGGGTGGCATGGCACTGGTGCAAGGGTAGGGGTGATAGGTTGATCAATGCACTGGTAGTCACTGGGGGAGACAAAGGGTGAGAATTGGAGACAAGAATTGGACAAAGATTTGATCATAAACAATAGAAGTTAGGTAGTGTTTACTATGTTCACCAACTGTTTGATGAAATGGACACAAGAATTAAAGTTTGAAATTTTTGAATGAAATTTGGTGAGTGGTCACAAACTTGGTAGTATCTGTTTTCTTGGGTTTGGCAAGGCGAACTGGTTTGAGTGGGTTTTGAGAAATGGTGATCTTAGTACCTATTAAGGATTCAATTTTGAATTGTCATTTGACTAGATTTGCAAAATGTTTCTATGGGTTTGCAAAGTGGGCTTGGGTTCACTTTTACTTGTTCTAGCAAGGGGTGAAAAGAATTGGATTTGTTTCTGTTAGAAATCTTGGACTAGAAACACTCAAAGTGGTCTAGTGGTTAACTTTGGTCAAAATGACCATTTGCTTATATATCTTATTTTTGAATTTATCTTTATTTGATTCTGCTTGGAAATTATTTAGATGATGTCGTTTTCATATTTAAACCAATCCTTACCATTCATAGCAATCAATCATGGCAATACAAGCATTCATGCATTCATCACATACACACATGTATTCATATTGATTTTAATAACAAAAGTTTTTGTTATCCCTAAACTTGGGTGATTGGAACTTGATAATCTTGATTAATATTTTTGGGATGTTACACACCGTCACTGACAAGCGACTCGGATGATATCAGCATCTTCAACTCTGAACTTTGCGAACAGAGAGATGTGGGAGCAACGTTCTCCCCCATCACTACATGTGCATGTGCATCCACGATGGTCACGTTGACAACGGAGCCGAACCAACGCCCCCTCCCAATCTGCAGGCTGCTAATGCTGCAAACGGAGTTAATGGCCCACCCCAGCCAATCCCAATGGGAACAGGCCACACGAAGCTGCCAATGATGGCAGCTACAATCGTCAAGAGATCCATCTCCATGACGCTGAGTGGGAAAGATTCCGGGAGGCCATGCGGGGTACTAATCCTTTGACAATGGACGCCTCTCGTGACATATTGATGTGTTATCACTGGCTCCTCATAAAGTAGCACAATCAGCAAGTCGAGCTGCACAAGGAGCTCGAACAGCGCAGGCGAGCAGCTGACGAATCAAGCATGTGACGAGCTGTGCTCTCCTCCATCGGCGGATCCTCCTCGAAAGGCTACAACAGCCACAAGCATCACTCCCGGCTAGAGAACATGGAACCTGCTGCTAGATGCGAGGCCACCAATGCACTTGACTTCTCCTTCATGTCGATGGACTCATAGGGCAATATCATGCCCAAGACGCTGCATCCCGCGGTCATGGCAGCCACTACATACCTGGCGGCAAAGTCACAACCGACTGGGGACCCCAGAACCGCAATCCACAAATCTCCGATTGCGGGCCTTGGGCTCGTGGGAGCTGTGTTACTTGGAGAAACACCTCCGGAGCCTAAGAAAAAGGCTGCGGTAAAATTCACCAGGAGCCGCACACCCTCATCCGACGAGGATGAGCATGACCTATCGCGGTGACACCGCAGACCGCGACGAAGGAGCCGAAACTATGACGTCCGTGACGAGCTCACGCAACGCAAGATCGACAAATCATGTGCAAGACGTGCGTGCTTGTAAGATCCCTCTCTTTATAAAGGTAAGGATCCCTGTGATTGCAATGCTAGTCCCTGGATTAATGCTAGCATCCATAGTTTAAGATGAACATTCCAGAGACAAACATAGTCTATTACACTCCATGGCCACAGGCCTAATACAAGAGTTCAAATATATAATAAGATAAATAAGTCTTCATCTTCATGTGCCACAGGCAAGCATGTTGAGTGTAGACTCATAACCCCTAATCATCAGAATAACCTGCAACATCACAAGTTACAGCCACAGTGGGTCAATACATTTGGAATAGTATTGGCAAGTGATACCTTAGTAGAATATTAGCACCTAGATACTACATGCATTTTTGGCTAAGTGTAGCTTAGGTTTGCTTTGCTCAAAATATGTTTTACCTATCAGTTGAAAACACTAAGTTTTTCTTTGACAAAACTTTCCCAAGGAATCACCAATAGACATTGGTGATCCTTCACCCTTGTTCAACCACAAGTTTTAACTTAGAAATTGGGATGAGGAGATTCTTGATAGCTTCCATGTCTTGATGCTCAAGTTGTCCAATACCAGGGACATGGCTAAGTACTTAGATTCTTCCATCTGCAGAGGTTGTGCACTTCCCCACAAGACTTGATTTTCACCAAGATAGGACCTTTCAGAAGCCTTCCCTTAGACCAAATGGACGCGCTCCAAACCTATCATCCCACTACCACCAACTGTCCAAATGTCTAAGTTATTGCAACCTATATGATCCAGGCAGAGCCCATAATGCCATGTGGCTGCACTAGAAGCTTCTTAACATTTGGCATCTCAAATCCCTTTGTTCCTAGGTGGCTTTCCACAAGTGAGATACACAAGGTAAGCCATAGAAATGGGCCTTGTGTAACCACTCGACATAAACCATTCTTTCCATTCCACCCAGGTGTTTCATTCACTTAGTAGTTTTATTAAGCAAAAACACAAGTCCAAAGACTTAGAAATATTTTTACATAGCATGAATATACAACCACCCTTGGTTGCTACTAGCTAGGCTAAGCATGGGAATGGTAAGCATCTTAACTTAGAGAAATTGCTAGCAATTCTACAACTACTAGGATTTCCCAAGTATAGTATATAGATTAAAATATTCATGCAAGTCCTATACAAAATATTTCTAGTGCATAGTTGAAAAATATAGGAATAAAATCATGAAGCACCACTTGCCTTGGTAGTTTGGGGAGTAGCAAAAATCTTCACAATCACAATCACTATTTGCACCAAAATCTACACATAAAATAAGGGCACTAAAATCACATATCAAAATATACAAACAAAAATATATGAATGCATGCAAATGCCATGTGATGATTTTTCTACACCAAACAAGAGAAGTAAACAGTATTCAAACATAAACAAGTCCAAGATACTCACAATAGACTTTATTTGATTTTTTTAAAACATTTTTCACATCATTTCTATATCCAAAATAAGCCTACACAAGTTTCTGCAAAAACAACCATTTTTACAGAGGCAAAACATTAAACACATTGCATAAACAGATAGGATTTTCTCTCCTGATTCCAATGATATAAAATTTCTATATCCAAAATAAACCTACACAAGTTTATGAATTTTACAAGTTTGGTTAACTAATAGATCAAATTTCTATTTTAAATTTAAACAAACGCCATGCGGCGCTCTCTGATTCGTCGGTACCGCTTCGCATGGATCGACCAGCGTGGACCGCACGATCTAAATGAAATCGCACAGCCAGATCTGTCTCGTACCCCTTCGTTAAGTGATTCTATCAGATGCGTTGGATCTAGATCTAACAGCTATGGACCAAGCGACCAAAGTCTGGCGGTGCTAGCGACGGTGGCGCGGCAGCGGCGCTCTGTCAGCGATGCTCTAGCGAATACAGGAGGGGCTGGGGTGTGTGGCGTGGCTTACCAGACTCGCACAGTCACGAGGAAGCTCAACATGGTCATTGCTTGGACAGGGGCGCACTGGCACGGCCGGAAATCCTCGTCGGAGTTTGCTTCCGCGTCGGGTGTTCACTGCCAGAGACGGAGGCGACGTTCTATGACGCAATAAGATGACCGAAAGGCATTAGGAGATGCACAGAGGCGAGGCAAACATAGTCGTATGAACTAGGGGTCAAGGGGCAGTCTGTTTTTACCATGATTGTTCGTCGGAGTTGGATGGCGCTTCGGTGGTTCGCGGGCTTCGACGGAGACGACGACCTAGGGTGTTATAGAGCAAACGAGAAGTGTGAGAATATGCGCATGGGCATGACAAGCAAGATCGTATGAGTGAGAGGTGAAGGGGAGCACGAGGTTCACCGGAATAGGTCGTCGGAGTGTGTCGGGCAGCGGAGTTGCAGCTCGAATTGCCGGCAGCCTGGTGGCGGAGTGGGGGCACTGAGTGAGGGGAACATTTGCGGTGCGGAGGGGTTTATGTAGGCAGGGGCTCGACAGGAAACGCCTGCAGAATCAATGGCAATTACGTCGCGCGATCAACGGCAGCAACGGCAGCGGCGACGTGTTCTTCGCGAGATTTGGGGAAGAAGACGGTGACGATGATCAGCGAGTGTCTTGTGGTAGCGGTGAGGAAAGGCAGAGAGAGAGGTGCCCCGGGTGGGCTGCTTTGCCTGATGGGCTGGAATGGTGGCGCCAGGCCTTGTTAGATTTCTAATTCTCTTTTCTTTTTCCAGAATGAATTTCAGGATTCTTTTTCAAACAAATTCAAAAGCATTTGAAATCCAAACCTTTTATGGATTTCTGTAAAGTGTAAACTTCATATTTTTGGGGATAAAACCTTGTTGTTTCATGAGACTTGCTTGGTCCTTTTGAAATTTCAAAATAAACAGTTCCTCTGCACAAAGTTTGATAAAGATTTGAAAATGGTTTTAATATCAAATTTTGTTTTGGAAAAATTTGTCCAAGCTTGGAACTCAACCAACCAATCCTATGAACTCACAACCATGGTTTTAAAACAAATATTCCCTCACTAGGGAGTGGCATTGAATCAATGCTTGTTTACATAAAATAACAAGCACTCAAATTCTTCTGTTTTTGTAATGACTTTGAAATTGAATCCTAAATGATCATGAATGCATGGATGATATGCAAAGCTTTAAAAACATGATTTTCGGGATGTTACAAATCTAACCCCCTTAAGGTGAATTTCGCCCTTGAGATTCAGATTGGCTAGCAAATAGGTGAGGGTGGTCTTTCCGAAGATCATCTTCTCTTTCCCATGTTGCTTCTTATTCGGAATGATGGTTCCATTGAACTTTGCAGAATTTTATAGTCTTAGTCAGAGTAACTCTTTCTGCAGTCTCAAGAATCTTGATAGGTTTTTCCTCATAAGTGAGGCCAGTCTCCAAATGGACCTCCTCCAATGGTATAGTATCCTTCAAAGAAGTCTCTTCCATCTCTGGATGGAATTTCTTAAGCTGACTCACATGAAACACATTGTGAATGGCAGACAATGATTCTGGCAATTCAATCTCATAAGCTACTTCTCCTTTACGACTCAGAATCTTGAATGGTCCAACATATCTTGGGGCCAATTTTCCTTTGACTCCAAATCTCTTTACTCTACGAAGTGGTGACACTCTAAGGTAAGCTCTATCACCCACTTCATAGGTGACCTCTCTACGCTTAGGATCAACATAGATTTTCTGTCGGGACTATGCTATCTTCAATTTGTCCTTAACTAGCTTGACTTTCTCTTCAGCCTCTTTCATTAGTTCTGGTCGGAACAAACTTATTTCTCCCACACCATTCCATAGTAATGTGGTGGTACACTTTCTCCCATAGAGAAACTCAAATGGTGCCATCTCAATACTAGCTTGATAGCTGTTATTGTAAGAGAATTCTGCGTAAGGCAGACTTCCATCCCAACTAGCTCCATAGTCTAGAGCACATGCTCTCAACATATCTTCAAGAATCTGGTTGGTTCTTTCTGTCTGACCATCGGTCTGAGGATGAAAAGCAGTGCTGAATTCCAACCTCGTTCCCAATGACTCATGTAGTTTCCTCCAAAAATGAGAAGTGAATTGAGTTCCCCTATCAGACACAATACTCTTGGGTACTCCATGTAGACATACAATTCTACTCATATAGATCTTGGCTAACTTAGCACTTGTATAGGTTGTCTTTACGGGTATGAAATGAGCCACTTTAGTTAGGCGATCCACTACTACCCAAATAGAATCATATCCTGACCTGGTCCTTGGCAATCCGGTGATGAAATCCATGCCAATCTTGTCCCACTTCCAATCAGGAATAGGTAGTGGTTGTAGCAATCCCGCTGGTTTCTGATGTTCCGCTTTCACTCTACTACATATATCACACAAAGCAATATGTTCGGCGATGTCCTTCTTGAGATTATTCCACCAAAATCTTTCTTTCATATCCATGTACATTTTGGTGTTACCCGGATGAATGGAATATGGTGAGTTATGCGCTTCTTGTAAAATCAGTTTCCTAAGTTCCGGATCTTGCGGAACGCAGATACGTTTTACATACCATAATGTACCCTGTTCATCTTCATTGAATCCTTTGGCCTTTCCTTTACCAATCTTTTCCTTAATCTCCTCAATTTCCTTATCTATCTTTTGGGCTTCTTTGATTTTGTCCAACAAAGTGGGTTGAACATCCAATGACATGAGATGTCCTTCACGCACAATCTCCAATCTGAGATCTCTAAATTGGGTACACAGATCATCTGGCAACTCTCCCTTTGTAAGGCCATTCACAAAAACCTTACGGCTTAGAGCATCCGCTACAACATTTGCTTTACCAGGGTGGTATTGCAAACTCAAGTCATAGTCCTTGATGAGTTCTAGCCATCTTCTTTGTCTCATGTTGATTTCTTTCTAGGTGAAGATATACTTCAAACTTTTGTGATCTGTGAACACTTCACATCGCTTTCCCAAAAGATAATGTCTCCATTTTTTGAGTGCATGGACAATAGAGGCTAACTCTAAGTCATGAGTTGGGTAGTTTACCTCATGAGTTTTGAGTTGTCTCGAGGCGTAAGCCACAACTTTCCCTTCTTGCATTAGCACTGCACCTAATCCATGATGAGATGCATCACAATACACATGGAAATCCTTCTCCAAGTCTGGCAGACATAAGACTGGTGCTGTCACTAGTATCTTCTTCAATTCTTGGAAACTGAGTTCACAACCTTCCGACCAAGAAAATTTCTTGTCCTTCTTTAGTAACTCTGTCATTGGCTTAGCTACCTTGGAGAAATTCTCAATAAACCTTCTGTAGTATCCTGCCAAGCCAAGGAAACTGCGAACTTCTTTTACTAACTTAGGGGATTCCCATTCAGTTACAGCTGACACTTTAGTAGGATCAACTGCTACACCATCTCCTGACACAATGTGTACAAGAAATCCAACTTCATTCAACCAAAACTCACACTTGCTGAATTTGGCATATAGCTTATGCTCCCTAAGCTTCTCAAGTATTAAATGCAAATGTCCTTCATGCTCTTCTTTGCTCTTGGAGTAGATGAAAATGTCATCGATGAAAACGACAACAAACTTATCAAGGAACTCCATGAACACCTTGTTCATCATATTCATGAAATAAGCTGTTGCATTGGTCAAACCGAATGGCATCACGGTGTAATCATACAATCCATACCTAGTGGTGAAAGTTGTCTTAGGTATGTCTTGTTCCCTTATTTTAAGCTGAAAGTAACCTGATCGAAGATCAATCTTTGATAACACACAGGCTCCTTCTAACTGATCAAACAATTCATTGATTCTAGGCAAAGGGTATTTGTTCTTGATAGTCACCTCATTGAGTGAACGGTAATCTATGCATAACCTTTGACTTCTATCCTTCTTTTCCACAAACAACACTGGTGCTCCCTAAGACGAAGAACTTGGTTGAATAAATCCTTTCTGCAACTGTTCTCCAAGTTGTTTCTTGAGTTCTTTCAACTCATCAACTGACATCTTGTACGGTCTCTTTGCTATTGGTCCAGATCCCGGTAGCAAATCAATCAAAAATTCCACATCTCTATCTCGTGGAATTCCCGGCAATTCTTCCGGAAACACATCCGGATATTCACTCACAATTGGCACATTGTCTATGCTAACCCCCTTAAGAGAATTTAGCTTACTCCCTTTCGATTCAAAGTTAGACTTGAATCTTATCCGTTTCTTTTCCGGGATTGTGAGTGCAACAGTTTGATTAGCACAATCTAGTACTCCTTCATACTTGGTCATCCAATCCATTCCCAAAAGTACATCTAGTCCTTGGGAATCTAGGATTATCAGACTCACTAGGAACTTATGCTTTCCAAACTCTATTACTAGATCCCGACATCCAAGACTCACTATCATATCTCCATCGGGAGAACTTACATTTATTGGCCACCCAATGTTTTCAGTTGGAAACCCATTTCTATCAACAAATGCTTTTGATATTAATGAATGTGATGCACCAGTATCAAAAATAACAAGTGCTGGAATAGAATTGAGTTTGAACTTACCAGCCACATCATCGGACTCCTCATAAATTTCTTCCATATTGATGTGGTTCACTTGTCCCTTTTGGAAAGGGTTGGGCTTGTTGGGTCCTTCAACTTTATTTTCTGGGCATTCATTTGCATAATGCCACATCTTCTTGCACTTGAAACATTCAACCTGACTAAGATCCTTCTTGATAGGCTGGCTTCCACTACCACTTCCATTTTCATTGTGGTGGTTCTTGTACCCACTCTTGTGATTCTTGTACTTGTCATTGTCATGACTAGGTGATGCTTGTTGTCATGATGACGGTTGTGTTTGTGGTGGCTGTTGTAATTTCCATACTTGTGGGATCCAGAATTCCCACTATGATCATAATGGGAACGCTTGTGAGACGATCCCGAGCTGTGCTTGTCAGAGTGCTTCCTCTTCTTGCTTTCAACCTGTTTCATCTTGCTTTCCAAAATGGCAGCCTTATCACAAAGAGATTGATAAGTGGGGACATAGGCCACAGATAGCTGCAGGTTCAGTTCATCGTTCAATCCTTCAAGGAACTTCTCTTTCCTCTTAGAATCAGTGTCAACTTCATCCTTTGCATAACGCGCCAGATTGTTGAACTCCTCAATATATCCAGCCACGTTGCGGTGGCGCTGCTTCAAGTTATGAAATTCCTTATTCTTCAAACTCATCACTCCGGATGAGATGTGAGCTATACGGAAACCACCTTCAAATATAGCCCATGTCACATCCTTAATAGGAGTGGTGATCTAGAAGTTATCCCACCATGTAGTTGCTGGTCCTTCCAATAAGTGTGCTGCAAATATGACTTTCTCTTCATCAGTACAACCAACAGTTACCAAATCCTTGTTCACAGAGCGTAGCCAATCATTGGCTACCATGGGATCAGTAGTTCCTGAAAACTTTGCTGGCCTCAGTCTTAAGAATCTGTTAAGCATGTCAAAACCTAGTGGATTGTTCTGATTGTTGTTATTATTATTATTATTGTTGTTGTTGTTATTCTGATTCTATATGAAAGTGGTCATCATCTGCATCAGCTGCGTCTGAGCTGTCATCATCTGCTGCATCTCAGGGGTGATATTGTTGTTGTTCGGGTTGGGATTGACACGTCGAGGAGGCATCTGTGGTTTTCAATAAGGATAGAAATGAGATACCCATAGATGCTTAACATGCACAATACATCACACAGACAATCATAAACAAGCATCAAAATAACGAAAGTTCAACAACATAGGCAACAAGTTTTGAAAAGTAAACACACCAATAGCAAGCCATCCACATGTTGGATGATCATTGCGACTCAATAATCAAAAGCATGGTAAATAAAAGGTAAATGAGTAGTCATCACTACTCCTCTGCATCAACCTCCTCATCAACAAGTGTAAGACCTGCATTCTCAATTGCGGTCTTGTATTCCTCGACATTGGTAGTCAAGGCCTCTACTTTGGCTTTGAGAGCCCTCTTCTGTGAACGAAGTCTCTCAATCACCACTTGCTGATGCTCGAGCTCGAAGTCCTTGGCCTCTAGTTCTGCAGTCATCTCTCGAATCCTCTTGCTCCTATCTTGGACTCTTTTCTCTTGACTATTGAACTTTCTATCCTGACTCTCAAACTTGGCCTCCATTTCCTTGACTATCTCATCTTGCTCCGCGAAGAGCTTGTCCTTCTCACGAAGCTACACCTGGAGTTCGTCATTGCTAAGCATGACGTTGGTCCTATCAGTATCTAGGTGCCTAAGAAGAACCTCTAAGTCCTGGAGTTATAGATGAATCGGCTCTGTCGTCTCTCTAGCAGTATCCTCGAAGTCAATGGCCTCACCATCCTTGTCACGTCTACCAAAGGCGTGGAAGTGAGTACCTCTAATCTCCAGAGAATGTCTCCCTAGCAAACGTCCAAGCAAATCCTGCATGACTACCTCTAGGCCTCTCTCCTTGTCATCATGCATGAGCTTGAATGTGATGGCCTCCATGGCTGGCTCAGTCTGGCGTCCTGGCTGAGTAACATTGAAGCCCCAAAGGTCCTTCCTCTCGAACTTGGTGAGGGGAAGCATCATGATGGTAGGAAGTGGGAGATTGAGCACACTAGTGAGCTCAATAAGACGGGTGCCAAAACGAGTTCCCTTGAACTCTTCAGCCATGCTGATAGTAACATTAGGCATCTATTTTATAAGATAGAGAAAAGTTAGAAATAACATCAACAGAAAACAAAAAACAAGGTAGCACAAGCATATCATTTGCAAACCAAACACAAGTCATGGCATACATAAATCCATTACAAGCATCCAAGGTTCAACATAACTTAGACAAAATTTTGGAAATAAAATGATAAGTGTGGTGGTCCAACTAAGAAAGTACGTTACAACTCTCACTCACTAGACAAAATGGCTATCAAAGCATCCTTAGTAGCCATCTGCCTATCTTGTTCACAAGATTCCAAAATCAAGTCTATGATGTCTTCCCTTAGTTGTTGGTTGGTAGTTTCCAACTCTTGGGTATGTTTATTTTCTTCTCTAAGGTCATTCTAGGTTTTGAGCATTCTGCAATTGAGTCTATCACCAAGCTCTTTGATGGCCTTCCAAGCTGCATCCCTTGCAGAATCAAAGAATGTGGTGTGCATCACTGAGTTGGTGACCATGCAGAATCCTGATTCTTTGTGGTTGTCTTCCTTGTTTTTGTACAAGTGAAGTTGCACCCACCAATATTCTTCTCCTTCATCCATCATAGGGAAACCTTTGTACATAGCTGCACCATGTATCCCCATGGTAACCATAAGGTTCTTGAGGGCCTTTGGAAATTCAGTCTCACATTCATGGGTCATGGTCATGAGTGGTCCCTTCCTCACAACTTCGTTGATGGAGTTCATCTACAAATAGAGATGAGAAAGAAGAAAAAGAAAAGTTTACGAGAAGAAAAAGACAAGTGTGGAAATTGTTGAAAAAATTTCCTTAGTGGTTTATAATCCAATCCTAGGGTCATAATCATATAGGCAACACGGTGCTCTGATACCATCTGTAAGATGCCTCCCTTTATAAAGGTAAGGATCCCTGTGATTGCAATGCTAGTCCCTGGATCAATGCTAGCATTCACAGTTTAAGATGAAGTACATAGAAGCAAAGAGCATTATTACATATCATTACAGAGACAAACATAGTCTTTTACAACTCCATGGCCATAGGCCTAATACAAGAGTTCAAATATATAATAAGATAAATAAGTCTTCATCTTCATGTGCCACAGGCAAGCATGTTTAGTGTAGACTCATAACCCCCAATCATCATCAGAATAACCTACAACATCACAAGTTACAGCCACAGTGGGTTAATACATTTGGAATAGTACTGGAAAGTGATACCTTAGTAGAATATTAGCACCTAGATACTACATGCATTTTTGGCTAAGTGTAGCTTAGGCTTGCTTTTCTCAAAATAGGTTTTACCTATTAGTTGAAAACACTAAGTTTTTCTTTGACAAAACTTTCCCAAGGAATCACCAATAGACATTGGTGATCCTTCACCCTTGTTCAACCACAAGTTTTAACTTAGAAATTGGGATGAGGAGATTCTTGATAGCTTCCATGTCTTGATGCTCAAGTTGTCCAATACCAGGGACATGGCTAAGTACATAGATTCTTCCATCTGCAGAGGTTGTGCACTTTCCCCACAAGACTTGATTTTCACCAAGACAGGACCTTTCAGAAGCCTTCCCTTAGACCAAACGAACGCGCTCCAAACCTATCATCCCACTACCACCAACTGTCCAAATGTCTAAGTTATTGCAACCTATATGATCCAGGCAGAGCCCATAATGCCATGTGGCTGCACAAAAAGCTTCTTAACATTTGGCATCTCAAATCCCTTTGTTCCTGGGTGGCTTTCCACAAGTGAGATACATAAGGTAAGCCATAGAAATGGGCCTTGTGTAACCACTCAACATAAACCATTCTTTCCATTCCACCCAGGTGTTTCATTCACTTAGTAGTTTTATTAAGCAAAAACACAAGTCCAAAGACTTAGAAATATTTTTACATAGCATGAATATATAACCACCCTTGGTTGATACTACATAGGCTAAGCATGGCAATGGTCAACATCTTAACTTAGAGAAATTGCTAGCAATTCTACAACTACTAGGATTTCCCAAGTATAGCATATAGATTAAAATATTCATGCAAGTCCTATAAAAAATATTTCTAGTGCATAGTTGAAAAATATAGGAATAAAATCATGAAGCACCACTTGCCTTGGTAGTTTGGGGAGTAGCAACAATCATCACAATCACTATTTGCACCAAAATCTACACTTAAAATAAGGGCACTAAAATCACATATCAAAATATACAAACAAAAATATATGAATGCATGCAAATGCCATGTGATGATTTTTCTACACCAAACAAGACAAGTAAACAGTATTCAAACATAAACAAGTCCAAGATACTCACAATAGACTTTATTTGATTTTTTTAAAACAATTTTCAAATCATTTCTATATCCAAAACAATCCTACACAAGTTTCTGCAAAAACAACCATTTTTACAGAGGCAAAACATTAAACACATTGCATAAACAGATAGGATTTTCTCTCCTGATTCCAATGATATAAAATTTGTAAAATTTGAACGTGTGGATCAAAAGTTATGAATTTTACAAGTTTGGTTAACTAATAGATCAAATTTCTATTTTAAATTTAAACACAGTCCACACGGCGCTCTCTGATTCGTCGGTACCGCTTCGCACGGATCGACCAGCGTGGACCGCACAATCTAAATGAAATCGCACAGCCAGATCTGTCTCGTACCCCTTCGTTAAGTGATTCTATCAGATGCGTTGGATCTAGATCTAACGGCTATGGACCAAGCGACCAAAGTCTCGCGGTGCTGGCAACGATGGCATGGCGGCGGCACTCTGTCAGCGATGCTCCAGCGAATACAGGAGGGGCTGGGGTGTGTGGCGTGGCTTACCAGACTTGCACGGTCACGAGGAAGCTCAATGTGGTCTTTGCTTGGACAGGGGCGCACTGCCACAGCCGGAAATCCTCGTCGGAGTTTGCTTCTGCGTTGGGTGTTCACTGCCGGAGACGGAGGCGACATTCTACGGCGCAATAAGATGAACAAAAGGCATTAGGAGATGCACAAAGGCGAGGCGAACATAGTTGTATGAACTAGGGGTCAAGGGGCGGTCTGTTTTTACCGTGATTGATCGTCGGAGTTGGACGACGCTTCGGTCGTTCACGGGCTTCGATGGAGACGATGACCTGGGGCGTTATAGAGAAAACGAGAAGTGTGAGAAGATGCGCACGGGCATGACAAGCAAGCTCGTATGAGTGAGAGGTGAAGGGGAGCACGAGGTTCACCGGAATAGGTCGCCGGAGTGCGTCGGGCAGCGGAGTTGCAGCTCGAATTGCCGGCAGCCTAGTGGCGGAGTGGGGGCGCTGAGTGAGGGGAAAGACTCGCGGTGCGGAGGGGTTTACGTAGGCAGGGGCTCAATAGGAAACGCCTGCAGAATCAATGGCAATTACACCGCGTGATCAACGCCAGCAACGGCAGCGGCGACGTGTTCTTCGCGAGATTTGGGGAAGATGACGGTGACGTGGACGGGGCCCAGTAGTCAGCGATGGGGGGGGTGTGCGTGGGTGCGGTGAGGAAAGGCAGAGAGAGGTGCCCCGGGTGGGCTGCTTTGCCTGATGGGCTGGAATGGTGGCGCCAGGCCCAGTTAGATTTCTAATTCTCTTTTCTTTTTCCAGAATGATTTTCAGGATTCGTTTTCAAACAAATTCAAAAGCATTTGAAATCCAAACCTTTTCTGTATTTTTGTAAAGTGTAAACTTCATATTTTTGGGTATAAAACCTTGCTTTTTCATTAGACTTGCTTGGTCCTTTTGAAATTTCAAAATAAACAGTGCCTCTGCACAAAGTTTGATAAAGATTTGAAAATGGTTTTAATATCAAATTTTGTTTTGGAAAAATTTGTCCAAGCTTGGAACTCAACCAACCAATCCTATGAACTCACAACCATGGTTTTAAAACAAATATTCACTCACTAGGGAGTGGCATTGAATCAATGCTTGTTTACATAAAATAACAAGCACTAAAATGCTTCTTTTTTTGTAATGACTTTCAAATTGAATCCTAAATTATCATGAATGCATGGATGATATGCAAATCTTTAAAAACATGATTTTAGGGATGTTACAGTGCTCCACAAAGTCCGAGGAGGAGGACACGGAGTTATGCGGTGCCAGATGCTTCAGCAGAGCCATCCGGCAATCTCGGATGCCTAGAGGCTTCAAACTCCTGTCGGACAACCCAAAGTTCGATGGCTTGCAGGAGCCGAAGATTTGGTTGGATGACCACGTCTCGTCGGTCAAACTACATGGCTAGGGCCTATCTCAATAACCTTCCCTCTGGATCCATCTATAGCTAGTAAGAGCTGGTATACAACTTCATCCAGAACCTCAAAGGCACCTGCAAGTGGCCTGCCTCTATGATTCCAGAGCAGAGAGATATGGGAGCAACATTCTCCCCATCGCTACATTTGCGCGTCCATCCACGATGGTCACATTGACAATAGCGCCGAACCAACGGCTCCCCCTCCCAATCCGTAGGCTGCTAATGCCACGAACGGAGTCAATGGCTGATGACTGAAAGTGCATAGATCGTTTTTAGCTAGTTTCAAAGTTATGATATCGATCCCACAAGGAGCCCAAAGGTAAGTGTTTATGAATGAAGTCTGTGTCACACTCAAAGTTGTCACATTTCTTCGAGTGAATTGACTGCAAGTGTTGAAACAAAAATAAAGTTTTTGATTAAACTGAATGTATTTAAATAAAACTAAAATGTAAACTTTAGAAATAAAAAGCATAAAACTAAAGAATGATTCGATTGTTTGTTGTTTTATGCAGATAACAAAATAGGCGCGAGGAGATACAATCCATGATGATAGTGAATGTGCCAGGTGGATGAGTGATTAGTGTAATAATTATAATCTTATAAGTATGTGTGTAGGCGAGCAACCTATAATTAGCCGGAACTCCTCTTGGTAGATTTCATCCCAACTTCAATAATCCTACTAGTCTGTTACCAAAACCATGGTCAGTCACTAGGCGATTAAGATCCTTCAGGTTGCTTAGCAATTAATCTCCTTGGATCAGACTAATTCAATAGGCTCAGTGGCTCCTCGTGCTCCTCTAGTTCAACTAGTTTTCCATTGATATCCCCGTGTCACTCGGGGGGTCGACGATCTGCTAGAAAACAACATCTTATCAATGTAGAACAAAGTATCATGTTTTCTAGGCCCTTAATTGGACGGCAAGCATTAAGCATCCCATAGATAGTCAAGAACACATAATATAGTAATTAAAATCAATCACGAACTAATGGAAATTATATAGGCACATGACATCTTTCCAATCCCTTACATCTCCCATGCCCAAAGGAACTTACTCACACATGAGAGAAGAAAGCATCATCGATATAATTAAATAAAGGGAGTTCTTCTTGATATTACCGTGGAGATCCACAATAAGAACAGAAAATAAATCCAACACAATTCAACATGGGAAGAAACAATCTCAAACCCTAATCTTGCAAGGTGAAGATCTCTCTCTCTCTCTGACGTACAAGTAATGGCTATGGGGGTGTGGTGGTTAGGACGTTGAAGATCGTGGAGCGAGATGAAGAATGTCTTCCTCTTCTTTCTCCATTTTAGATGGAATGGAGGCTGTTGTGTTGTGTTTTCGCGTCTGGCCTCTTCATGAAAGTTGTCCCTTCTGACAAGACGAAGGCGGTGGCCACTATACGGCGGGAACTATAAGGCCAAAGAAAATATTCTTGCCGTATAGTTGCTCGTTAAAGCTACTATCCCTCGATTGCTTCCAAAAACATACTTGCTTGTTTTCGCCTGAATATTGTATTTTTCCAGTTAAAACCCTCTGTTGATTTTCAGAACCTGAAACACACATTAAAAACCAATTTTCCTTTGCTACCGAAGTATTAGCGTTAGGTAAATATAGAAAACCATCAAATCCAGACGAAAACCATCAAGAAAAGCCATTAAAAATGTATCGAATCTTGCAGCTATCCACTCCCCTAAGCTTAGATGTTGCTCGTCCTCGAGTGACAAGAAAATAAGGAAGAATAGCGTTGATTCGAGACTGAAAAAAGGAACTTACAAGCTCGAATTGGTGTCGAATTCCTTTCTTCACAATTTCTGCAATCTTAAACATGATCATACAAGTATTCACAAGATTGCACTGAGTCCACATCCTAACCATGTATAGCTTTCTAGCAAATAAATTATATGCCCGAGCAAGTGTCAATAGTTTAGCTAGGAAAGTGAAACAAATTATTCTGGTTTCTCTCTTTGTTGAGAGGTGAAAGACTTTTTGCTCTTGTTTCTTTAATCATTGAGTACTCAAGTTGGCACCAGAAACATTTAATTTAAGAACAACTGATTAACTCCCACGAGAAAATTTCAAGACTCTCAAAGGACCTTTTTCCTTTCCTTGTTTCAAAACTTTAGCTCTTCCATAGAGAAATCATGCCACTGTTTTTAACATGTTACTTGGGACTGTGTTGTGCACTCATGACTATGCCAGTAGATAACTATTGAGAAATAGTGGGGCATAGGAGTACTTCAACTTCACTTGGAATGTGAGACCACGAGGAGACTCAAATTTTACCCGTCATAGCATTGTAGCTACAGACGCTTACATAACTCAATAGCCAAAATCAAGTGGTTTCCCACATTTAGATCATTCGTTGGCCAGTGGAGTTAATAGTTCCCCATGGAGTACGATAGTGTTGTAATGACACGCGTAAAGCAATATCTTAATTTAATTACTAGAAAAGCAATGTCATAATCTCTACTACTTCAAAGCATCCATTTTAGCAAACAATTTCATTCAAAAGTACTATCAAGTCTATTACATTAAGCTCAATGGGGTGTAGTGGTTTCTAAAATCAAATCCTTTGGGCTAAACATGGACTCAAGTCATCTTTTGGATGCCTTTTCTTGTTGTAAAAATATCAGAAATATTTTAACCAAGATCATTGCTCATTATTTCAAAACTAAAAAGGAGACACTAGCAAGGGAATATAATTTATGGGATAATAAGCTAAGTGGGGAGTGACTTAAGTGCAAGCGAGCAAATAGTTGTAGGGTCAATTTAAAATTGCAAAATAGGTGATGAAAGGAATGTGATATCTCCTCTTGCTTGCTTCATTCTCGTCCTTGAGTTGAACCCCTCTATATTTCCCTATTGCCAAGTCACCTGAAATTGAGCAATCTTCGAGAGAAATAGAGAAACAAATTTGCAATAGAAATTACAACTAATTTTTTTATGTTTTTTATTTAAGAATGCAAAACTAAAAGGAAACATGCAATTTTTGAAGAAGTAAAATAAATCAAAAGAAGAAATAAAAATATCAATGCAAAGTTTGGAGGTTTTGAAACCTCCCCCAAGCTTAGGTTGTTGCCATGCTTAGTTGTTGCCATCATTCGGCGGCGGGTACGGATAGTAATGGTAGTAGTCGGGGGAGTGGGTCATGAAGTGACTGAAGCTGTTAGTTAGGGAACTAACATCCTCATTCACTCCCTGAAGAGTGTGGTCGATCTCCCCAATACGCTGGTTGAGCTGCATAAATTCTTGATAAGGGACATTATTGAACCCCTGCTGCTGTTGCTGCTGATTGGGCCATGTGTCCCGAGGTCTTTCTTGTTGTTGCTGTTGCTGTCCTTCCCAAGCGGAATTGTCCTGCTCCTTCTCCTGCTCATCCTGCTGCTCCTCCTGCTCATCCCCCTTGGGGTTAGGATGGAGCCGTACCATGATCTCCATCACTTGATACTTAGTGAGGATCCAGTTGTCCTTCTCCAAAATTGAGAAAGCTTATGGACAAGGCAATGTCACAGGTTCATCCTGTGCAGCATCAAGATAACCAAACTGATATGATCGGAGCCTCTAGTTAGCTCGGTAAACACCGAGGAAGCCACAAGCAGTTATATATTTGACATCCATGAGTATGGATCCATCAACAGGTTGCATAACAGGGATTGGGATTCCACAGGCTTGGACAAGGTGGGTTACCAATCCTTCAATGCAAATATCACCTTTCTTTTTGTTACTCTGGTGGCAGAGGTGCGGGAGTTATACGTCATAAATGTATCTATATTTTTTTGTGCTCCATGCTTGTTTTGTATCAACTATCTTATGTTTTGTATACACTTTGAGGCATTTTATACATTTTATGGAACTAACCTATTAACAAGATGCCACAGTACCAGTTGCCTGTTTCCTACTGTTTTTGGTTTCAGAAAAGCTAGTAAATAAATATTCTCGGAATTGGAAGGAACAAAAGAAGAAGTTCCTATTTTGCCCGGCACAAGATGGAGTCCAAAGCGGAGACAGAGGAGAGCCATGAGGTAGCCACACCACCCCTAGGCGCGGGCCCACCCCTGGCCACGCCTAGGCATGTTATGGGCCCCTCAGGCGGCCAACGACCTTTCCCCTTCGCCTATATAAGGCCCTCAAGGCAGAAACCCTAAGGAACCGAATAAAAAATCCATGAAAATTCCGTAGCCTCCGCCACCATAGTCCCTAGATCGGGAGGGATCCAAAGCTCTTTCCGGCACCCTGGCGGAGAGGGGAGATCACCCTAGAGGCCTTCTTCATCACCATGCCAGCCTACGGTGTGATGCGTGAGTAGTTCATCCTTGGACTATGGGTCCATAACAGTATCTAGATGATAGTTTCTCCTCCTTTGTGCTATCATGTTTAGATCTTGTGAGCTCCGTTCATGATCAAGATCATCTCTTTGTAATCCTATATGTTGTGTTTGTTGGGATCCGATGGATTTGTAATCCTATATGTTGTGTTGAGATCGATTATTGATTCTATCATTTCTATGTTGTTTGTGATCTTGCATGCTCTTCGTTGCTAGTAGCTACTCTGGCCAAGTACTTGCTTGTGACTCCAAGAGGGAGTATTTATGCTCGATAGTAGGTTCATGCCTCTAGTAATCTGGAGAAGTGACAAAAATCTCTAGGGTTGTAGATATGTTGTTGCTACTATGGATAAAACAACAATACTTTGTCCATGGGTCAATTATATTGTTTACTTTATACACTTTGCTTAATGCAATTATCTGTTGCTTTCAACTTAATACTGGAGGGGGTCTATGTATTATGTTGTAATTCCCAAAAGAATCTCATAGCGATCATCATGACATGTATATGCCTTGTTATGCTTTCTATATCCTGTCAATTGCCCAACTGTAATTTGTTCACCCAGTATGCTTTTTATCTTATGGAGAAACACCTCTAGTGAACTGTGGACCCCGGTCATTTCATTCCCATTGATATTCAATCTATTGCCTACTATTTACTTTTTGCAATTCCTACAAAGCAACTACTTTCTTTCACACTATACGTTTAATTCTTTGTTTTCAGCAAACCGGTGAGATTGACAACCTCACTGTAAGTTGGGGCATAGTATTGTGGTTGTGTTGTGCAGGTTCCACGTTGATAGCAACACCTTGAGAGTTGGTTCTTTCTCCTACTGGTTTGATAACCTTGGTTTCATAACTAAGGGAAACTTGCTGCTGTGCTCATCATACCTTCCACTTGCGGTTCCCCAACGAGCTCTACATCATTTGAGCCATCAAGCAATTTTATGGCGCCGTTGCCGGGGAGATACAGGACAGCTTCTGCAAGGGGAGTCTCTCACAACCAATCTCTTTAATTTTTTTTTTTTGCTTAGTTTATTTTGCTTTGTTTTGCTTGTTTCCTTTTTATCAAAAACACTCAAACATTAGTTGTACTGGTTTGCTTCTTTTTATCAAAAACACAAAAAAATTAGTTCCTACTTCAAGTTGCTTTTATGTCTAGTGTTGCTCCAATCACTATGTCACCTGAGGAAATGATCTTCACTTTCAAACAAGGAAGTGAAGAGAGTTTCAAAGAAGCTTGTTCTAGAATTTATGATTCACATGAAAAAACTGAACCTAAAATGACTCTAGGCTTGCTTCTTAGCAGTTTCTACTTTGGTCTTGCTCTTTGTTATAGATATGCTTTGGATGCTGTAGTAGGAGGAGATTTCCTCCAGTGTGATGGGGATGAAGCCTTTAATGACATAAAAAAGTTGATTGCAACATATAACTTGCCTATCAAATTTGATTCACCTTTTACAAACATTTATGCTAGATTAAACACTCTTGAGACCAATACAACTAGTTTAAAAGAATGCTACAATATACTTAGAGAGCATCATGAATATGTTCCAATAAATTCTGAATATTCAAAATGGCTTCCTACGGTAAAAGTTTGTATAAATGATGAAACTTTTTATGCTCGTTGTGATATTATGTCTGAATTTTTGTATTATGCCTAAAGATATTTATGAATCTTTGAATCTTTGGGGACTTTCTGAGGGTGGAGAAGAAATATCTCTTACCAATAATGCCACTATATTTCCCATTGGAATAGCTGAAGGAGTGTTTACAAAGATCCTAGGGGAAGTGGTGTCTACTGATTATCTTGTTATTGAATGTGTAGGAAAAGGACAAATTACACTTGGAAGATCCCTGCTACAACTCCTTGGAGCAATAATAGATGTGGGATAAGGCATCATGCATTTCGCTTCTCCACCAAGCAATCATAAATTCCCTAAAGGTAAGAGTAAAGTTAAGAAAGATAGGGGCAAGAAACTTGATGTTAGTGCTTATTCCTTTGAAAATACTTGATTCTTGCTTTCCGTGCCTAGCTAAAAGGCGTCCAAGAAAAGAACTATTGGGAGATAACCCAAACCTTTTTTAATCCAGTAAATTTTTATTTTTTTGAGTCTTGGAAGTCATTGCCTCTGTAATAACCTCTCCTTATCCTTTTTGTTTTGTTTTTGTGCCAAGAATAGCCTCTAATGAGAGGGAAGTAAGATATTGGGAAGGTGCTATCCCGATACAGTTTTTTGTGCTTCATTGTAAAAAATCGTGAAAAATCCGAGTATGTCGGATTGAGCTATAATGTTTTGTGTGCATGACCCTGTTACGTACCCAACTTTCTTTAGTTTAGAACTTTCCGATTTGATCAACATAAGATGTTCGAAAAAATCGGTCTTTACCTGCTGGTCTGTTTTGACAGATTTCTGCCATTATGAGCATTTGCCTCTTAATCGGTTTCTTTTGAGTTCTTCTTGATCACTTGAGATTTTGAAAGCAGTTGCTACAGTAGCTTATGTTTTAATGGATGTTTTTCTTGATTTGAAATTAAACCCAAAGGTTTATTATCTTGAATACACTAATGTTGCTAATGAAGATTGTATGAAGTTTTCTATGAAGGAATTTTTCAAGTGTAGGGAGAGAATGATATGATGAGATGAAGTAGGATAACAGCTCAATGCTTGGGGATGCCACCCATGCCACCCCAAGAAATATTCAAGAGGTACAAGTGTCAAAGCTTGGGGATGCCCAAGACGTCCCCATCTTCATCAATAAAAATCTCAGGTCTTCTTTCAAGGCACTTATTTTTATTGCTTCATGAACTATTGTGTTGTTCTTGGAGCATCTTGGTTTTTATTTTTAGTTTTATTTTGTTTTGTTTGCTGTAATAAGTTGGCCGGACCCCAACATTCCTATTTTGGAGATGCCACACCTAGTTCTTCATTGCCTAGAAAACTCTAGTTTTCACTCTTATTGTTCTGTGAGTGTTCTCTTTTGCTAGTAGTGCGTTTAGCTTTAGTTTTCTTATGGTTGTTGCTTGGAACTTTTTAGTTCTTCTTTGAAGTTAGGTGAGACAAGCTCTCTGATATTTATTGATTAATTATCTTTGTGAGTTGTTTCAAATAAGTCGATTGGTGTTGGAAAAGAGTAGAAAGTTTGATGCTTATATTGGTATAAAAGGAAGCTTGTTTTGACTATGGCTTAGACTTTATCATGTCATGTTAGATGTTGCTTTAACCATATGCTTAGTGATTATTGTGTAACATGACTTGTTTCAAACAATTGAGATTGCTTAATGTTCCTTGAAATAATCATGCGTTATTTGAGCATACAAAAGCATAATATTGTGGTATTCTCCTTTGATGCTTTATTTGGGTTGACTTGGCACATGCTTACACCATGTTATGACTATGAACCAGTCACCCTAGCCTCTATGATCATTTAGTTTTTGACTTATGATATCACTTTACGCTTTGATTAATAATGTTTTGTCGCTCTGCATGATTATGGCCATTATTGCTCTCTTAGTTAGTCACTCCCAGTATTTTGCTAGCCTCCACCTGTACTGAGTAAGATCTACTCGTGCATCCAATTCCCAAGAAACCAAGTTATTCCAAAGAGTCCACTATAAATTCCTATGCATGGTGTGGTACACCATTCCAAGTATATTCATGTGTTTATCTATCTTACAAATTAAACTTTTGTTATGTGAAAATTAGTGATTAAAGCTCTCACAAACGTGATGACACACTTTATTTTCTTGCACTTAATAAACTTGAACCATTCTGCCCATCTATGTTGCTTATATGCTTGCAAATTATAAGTTGGGAGTTAGCAGAACCATGTAGTCATGGGGAACGCTTTCACCATTGCACTTATTCTATTCAGTTGATATCATATTCTTTTGTTTATGGATCCTGACGGTGTGAAATAAAAGGTGAGCTTGTAAGATCATGGAGTTTGTATAAATGTTAGAGAAATGCCTAGGCGGCTAGCCTAAGCCATGCCTAATCATGGTGGAGAATCCTCAATAAAAACCTATGCAAATAACAAATAAAAATATCACTGAGATGCTCATTGTCTGTTGCCTTGTCATTTTGATATGGGTTAGCTCCTGTGTCATGGGGCAAGGGGTACCCCATTGGCGGTTCTCTATGATACACATATACTTACAATGACAATAAATTGCTTGTGACCAAAGTTGAGTAGCATGAGGTTCGGTACTCGTATGCAAGGGGCATGTGATTTTCAACTTAGAGATCGAAGCTTGTAAGTACCATAATTTCTGGAAGCTCTTTATGAAAATTGGAATCCCTGCTTCCCTCTATGAAGGGACTTTCTTTTTTTACTTTTTTTGGAGTCTCCACTTTCTATATTTATGCACCAATTAAGAGAGCATAGTTGTCATTCTTAGTTCAATGTTCATTGTCCCAAAACTTGTTGACTGATTCATTATTATGGTATTGCTTGTTCTTAAATTATGTGTATCTAGTCACCCTTACGAACTTTGAAGGTGTCCTATGCATTTATGTTTTGCTATTCCATGAAGGACGAGCTGAATACTACTCTTTCTATGTTTTCTATATGTGAAACAAACAAATTTCTTTCAATGCATTATTATTCATGATCTTTTGTTTGTAGCCTTTTCATGTTGCAACATAGTTGCTTTGTTTTATTGTTAGAACTATATCTTTCATGCTTATGTTAGGGTACTATGATCCCAGCTATCAATGCTTTACAATATATTGATCAAGATTGTGATGGTGCATGTCACCTAAAAAATTATTATTTTTATCACTTACCTACTCAAGGACGAGCGGGAGTTAAGCTTGGGGATGCTTGATACATCGTAAACGTATCTATAATTTTTGATGCGCCATGCTTGTTTTGTATCAACTATCTTATGTTTTGTCTACACTTTAGGGCATTTTTATAGATTTTCTAGAACTAACCTATTAACAAGATGCCAAAGTGTCAGTTGCCTGTTTTTTTGCTATTTTTGGTTCTAGAAGATCTAGTAAAGAAATATTCTTGGAATTGGAGGGGACAAAAAAAGAAGTTCCTATTTTTCCCGACACAAGGTGGAGTCCAAAGCGGAGACGAAGGAGAGCCACGAGGCGGCCGCACCACCCCTAGGAACGGGCCCACCCCTGGTGCTTAGGCATGGTGTGGGCCCCTCGGGCGGCCACCGACCTTGCCCCTTCACCTATATAAGCCCCTCGAGGCAGAAACCCTAAGTAACCAAATTAGAAATCCATGAAAAAAGTCCGTAGCCGCCGTCACCATCGTCCCTAGATCGGGAGGGATCTAAAGCTCTTCCCGGCACCCTGTCGGAGAGGGGATATCACCCTGGAGGCCTTGTTCATCACCATGCTAGCCTCCGGTGTGATGCGTGCATAGTTTATCCTTGGACTATGGGTCCATAGAAGTAGCTAGATGGTAGTTTCTCCTCCTTTGTGCTATCATGTTTAGATCTTGTGAGCTCCGTTCATGATCAAGATCACCTATTTGTAATCCTATATGTTTTGTTTGTTGGGATTCGTTGGATATTGAGTACTACTTCAAGATTTATTATTGATTCTATCATGTCTATGTTGTTTGTGATCTTGCATGCTCTCCGTTGCTAGTAGCTACTCTGGCCAAGTACTTGCTTGTGACTCCAAGAGGGAGTATTTATGCTCGATAGTAGGTTCATGCCTCTAGTAATCTGGGAAGTGACATAAATCTCTAAGGTTGTAGATGTGTTGTTGCTACTAGGGAGAAAAAACAATCCTTTGTCCATGGGGTAATTGTATTTTTTTAATTTACACACTTTGCTTAATACAATTATCTGTTGCTTGCAACTTAATACTGGAGGGGGTTTGGATGATAACCAGAAGGTGGATTATTAGTCATAGATGTAGTTGGATTACGATCTATGTATTATGTTGTAATTCCCAAACGAATCTCATAGTGATCATCCTGACATGTATATGCATTATTATGTTTTCTCTATCCTTTCAATTGCCCAACTTTAATTTGTTCACCCAACATGCTATTTATCTTATGCAGAAACACCTCTAGTGAACTGTGTACCCCGGTCCATTCCTTCCCAGTGATATTCAATCTATTGCCTACTATTTACTTTGTGCAATTACTTTCTACAATTCCTACAAGCGAGTACTTTCTTCCACACTATATGTTTAACCTTTGTTTTCATCAAACCGGTGAGATTGACAACCTCACTGTAAGTTGGGGCAAAGTAATGTGGTTGTGTAGTGCAGGTTCCATGTTGCTAGAAACACCTTGGGAGTTGGTTCTTTCTCCTACTGGTTCGATAACCTTGGTTTCATAACTGAGGGAAACTTGCTTCTGTGCTCATCATACCTTCCACTTGGGTTTCCCCAACGAGCTCTACATCATTAAAACCATCATGTAATACCCCACCATTTAAGGTAAAGGCCCCTGTGATTGCAATGCTAGTCCCTGGATCGAATTGCTAGCATCTAGAGTTTAAGATGAAGTACACATATACAAATGTCATTATTACATCGTCATTCCAAAGATAACATAGTATTTACAACTCATTAGCCCAAGTCTAATACATAGAGTTCATACATAAGTAGATAAATAAAAGTCTTCATCTTCATGTGCCACAGGTAAACATGTTGAGTGTAGACTCATAACCCTAATCTCCATCAGAGTATAGAGGGTCAATACATTTGGAATTGTATTGGCAAGTGATACCATAGTAGATTAGTAGTATCTAACATCTATATGAATTTGGCTAAGTATAGTTTAGGCTGGCTTTGCTCAAAATAAAGTTTTGTCTTATTAGTTAAAAACACTAAGTTTTTGTTTTATAAAACTCCCAAGGAACCACCAATATACATTGTCGAACCTTTACCCTTGTTCAACCATAAGTTTTAACTTAGAAAAAAATTGGGATGAGGAGATCCTTGATTGCTTCAGTGTTTTTTATGCTCAAATTGTTCGTTGCCGGGGACACGGCTAAGTACTTAGGTTTTACCCTCTCAAGAAGTGGTGCACTTTCCCCACAAGACTCGACATGCATCGAGACGAGACTTTTTAGAAGGATTCCCTTCGACCACCATGGAAGCGTTCCATCCTATCACCCTACCATCAACTGTCCATCTGGCTAAGTACTTTCAACCTATTTGGTCAAGGCAGAACCCAGATGCCATGTGGTTGCACTAGAAGCTTCTCAACACTAAACATCTCAAATCCCTTTGTTCTTGGGTGTCCATCCACAAGTGCGATACACAAGGTAGACCATAGACATGGGCCTTGTTTAACCACTCAACACAAACCAATCTTTCGATTCCACCTAGGTGATTCATTCACATAGTTGTTTTATTATTGAAAAACACAAGTCATGGACTTAGCAATATTTCATATCATGAATAATCCACCCTTTTGTCTACTAGCTAGGCTAAGCATGATAACATAACAAGTCTCCTAACTTAGGATAATTCTACTAAGACAACATATATAGGATTTCCCATGGCAAAGGTTATACTTAGAAAATTTATCCATGCAATCTTACTCAAAAATATCACTAATGCATAGACAAAATAATAGGAAAAAATATGAAGCATCACTTGCTTTGGTAGTTGGGGGAATATCAATAGTGCTCACAATCACAATCACCAAAATCTACACATAAAATCATAACACCAAATTCACATTTTAATATTCAAACAAAAATACATATGAATGCATGAAAATGCAATGGAATGATTTTATACACTAAAAAAGTAAAATCAAATAGTATTGAACACAAAGTGAAGTTTCTAAAGTTTACTTGAAAACAATTTTCCAAATAATTTTTATATGCAAAATAGGCCAACAAATGGTTCTGCAAATAATCCTATTTTTCCAGAAGCAAAATAAAAAACAAGGCCATAGATGTGTAGGGCTTAATTTTCTGAATCCATTGATATATGATTTGCAATTTTTGGACAAACGGAACAAAAGATATGAATTTTACAAGTTTAAATATCTAATAGATTCAAAAACATATTTTAAATCTAATTCACAGACGTGTGGCAACGTTTGATTCGCTGATACTGCTTCGCACGTATCACGCTTCCGTGCCGTTGGATCAAGTCAGATCCAACGCGCCAGATCTAAACGTAACGGTTCAGTAAGTGATCTAATCTACGACGTAGGATCTAGATCCAACAGATCTAAACGGTGCGACTATAGTGGGGCGGCGCTGATGGCAGCGACGGAACTTCCGGTGACACACCGGCTAGTATAGAGTGGGTAGGGGGTGGTGTCGATGCTTACCAGCGCCACGTGGATGCGAGGAAGCTCAAAGTGGTCATGGCTTGGACAGGGGCGCGCTGTCGTGGGCGCGGGAGCTCGTCGGAGATCTCACTGGCGTCGGGTGTGTGCTGGCGGAGACGAAGACGATGACCTAGGTCACCAGAAGGAAAGTGAATGGCATCAGGAGGTGCACAAGGTCACGGCGCACGCAATGGTTTGAACCATAGGGCAAGGGCATGCGGACCTTACCGGAATTACTCGCCGGAGTTGATTTGCGTCTCGGGTGCTCGCGGGGGTTGACGGGGACGGCGACCTGGGGCGATATAGGACGAACCAGGGGCATGGTTAGGTGCGCAAGAGTAAGGGGAACATGCTTGCGTGAACGAGAGACTGAGGGGAACATGGTGCTGGGGCGGTGCAAGCTCGATTAGTGGTAGCCTGGGGGCGCTTAGTGTGGGCTAGGTGAGGGGAAATGGCCGCAGCGAGGTGGGGGTTAAGTATCCGAAGATGGGGCGATAATATCGCGATCAATCAACGCCAATTACTCAGGTTCAATCACGATAGTGAAGGGGAAGAAACGGGCGGCGACGACGTGGTCTGCGGGCGCAGGGTCTAGGGACAAAGAGATGAGGTGGCATCGGGCCCAGTGGTCGGCGAGTGAGGGTGAGGCGCATGCGGGTGAGAGAGAGGGGAAGGGGAAACCCTGGGTGGGATAGATGGGCCGCAAGGGTTGCTGGGCTAGATAGGCGATGCCAGTTTTTCTTTTTTTTCTTTCTCCTTTTTCTTTTCTATTTTGATTTTCTGAAATGATTTTGAAACCCCAATTCAAATCTGTTTGAATTCAAACCTTCTCCAAATTTTTATAGGGTGATCCTAGCATTCAAAAGTGTGTCAAACACATCTAACCACTCAAAAACACTTTGGTCTTTGAAAATAAAAATAAAACCATGCCCCATATACAATTTATATGCAAGATCAAAATGCTATGATGATATGAATGCAATACATGATTGCGGTGACCCAGCATACCACTGCATGATGTAGTAAACTATAGTCGTTGACATAACACCAATGAAACACCGTTCACTAGTATTACATCCCTCAGAGTAGTACAACAGAAACACAGCAGGTCCAAGACATGACTATAGGTTACAACTCAACTCTTTACACAAGGTCCAGAGAACACTCTAGGTTAAAGAGAGAGAAATAATCTTCTTACAAAGAAGAATCAGAAATAAACAACTCAAAAACTATTATACTATTAAGACTAATATTTTAACTAATGTTCTGGAATTGCTGCTATTGCAATACGCTATAGAAATAGGTTATATGGCTAGAGATTATGTTCCTATCTAATCAGTAACTTCGTCTTCACTTGAGTTGATGTATATGTTGACTTTATTGACTTCATTGGAGAACCTTAGATTCTGGTGATGATTCCTGGAGCATAACTTGATGTAGACATCGTCTATCCTGTCTTCAGAACCTAGCAAGGGTTAAGAAGATACGTTGAGTACAGGCGTACTCAGCAAGTTCACTAGAAAAAGAGTGTTAGATGCACTATATCTATAGCCATAGACCATAGGTCGTAGGCCATGCAAGTTTTCGTAAAAAATTCTTCAAAGGTTGCTTTTATTCTGAAAATCTATGTCCGTCAGCCTTCACGGGTTTACCAGAACTTTCATGGAGTTCCTTTCCCGCCGCGTTCACCGCTCCTTCCCAGAACATGAAGTAACAAGTTACAGTTCTTACACTCTGCAGAGGTGCGTTACATTACCCATGAGAGACCTTAGCCTTGTTGCACAACCAAGTCATGACCTTGTCCATACTTCCTTGGTATGGGGCCCAGTCTAAGATCCAAGCCAATCACTGCCCCCTTTGCGACCCCGCATGCCTCAGTGTACACCATGCCCACATATTGAATTATGGCAATGGTTTGTACAAACCGTTATATGCCAGAACTATCATGGGACGTTGAGGGTTCCCACCCATATGCGGCATATCCTCTACGAATTACCAATTAATATGCACACTGTGAGTGATAACAGCCATGACCTGCACATCCGACTTCATGCGAGAGGAAGAAGATACATCTAACTTCTTTGTCCCATTCCAAATCTCATGGTTAACGCGTGATTTACGGCGCAAGAATCACTGGTGACATTGGTTGTTAGGTCCTAGATAATATGTTCCTTTACCATCGGAACTTTCAAAATAGTTTATTACCTCATGGTAAATAACCTATAATCACATTATTAAGAAAATAGGGTTTTTGGACCTTTTTCAAATGCAGGTGATGACAACACTGGATTTGCAAAATACTTTACAGAAAATAATCAAAGGACATGAGCAAGTGTGAACTTGCCTTTTGTGATTGCAAGATTATGCACTCACGGTCTTCGAGACGACATAAGATCCAATATTTGAAATCTGCATCATTGGTCCGGTAAGGACTAATGTGTAAAGAAGCAATATGCTGTTGTGCATAAGTAATGCTATGCATTTTGTAAAACCCCCAAAGTGAATCCCCAATACTGTAAGTGAAGTGAACTTAGGTGATTCCTTTAACAGTTGGTTTATCTTCAAGTTTTTACTTCACATGAAGTGCATCTATAGGGATTTTAAGTTTTGATATACAAGATATAAAAGTAGAGTGCAATAGTAATTTAAGATTTAGATTAGTTGCTATTTGGTGATTAGGATGTAAGTCTATGTATTGGATTATTAAGGTTTGAAATAACTATCCTAGAGTTGTTGCTTGAAGTGGCAAAAAGAATAACATTTGAAGAAAATATTTCCTTTCTAAGGTTTAAACAACCATCATTGTTAATAGAACATGATCAATGTATTTTGGTGTTTGATGTACTAGTTTGGACTTGAGATGCTTTATGTCTTAAGTTTAAATAGACCAAAGTTAACTATAAAAACATAAGGGATTTATTAGACATGATGTTTATAAGCTTTGAGAATGAAGTTAATTTTAAAAGGTTAAGTAAACTTAAGATGTAATATATTTTAATTATTCCCAAGTTTTAGATTTATGATAGGTATAACTAAGGTGTGGAATTATTCACTTTATATTTAAGTGAATGATAAGATTAAATTTGTTTTGCTTATTAAGAAAATAATATGTATTTATTTAATGGAAGAATAATTAGATGATCTTAGTAATTTGTTAAAATTTGAAGTTATGTTAATAATGGTTAATATATAATGGTTATTCACCATATTGGATAAATGGGTGATACCCAATGTTTATTTATAAGAATCCTTAATAAGATTTTTAAAAGAATATTTTAAAGTTAAAAGATATACTTAAATTTGATTATGAATTTAAGTTATGGTTTGGAATTTGATATAAAGACACTAATTGCTCAAGGTTTATAAGAATGGTGATTATTTCTTACTTCATAATTATTTTTAAAGAATTCACAAAATAGGTATTAGGTAAGGATTTACTACTTAAAATATTAAAGACTTTTCTAATAATATATTTAATATTTTTCTAGTGTAATATATTTATTAAAGACCTTAAAATGAATTTTATTTATTTTTAAGTATTATCTTTATTTTTATAAAATTCATCAAAGAATTAAGTGTCTTTAAATATTTGCTTGATGTTTTATTTGTAAAACTCTAAATTAGTATTTTTATGAAATGGTAGAGTTATTTTGATACACAAAAATGATTTTTATTTATTTTTAGGGTTGTTGTTTTATTTTATAACATTTCATTTAAGATTTAATGGTGTTAATAATTATTTTACTTTATATTTATTTTAAAAAATTAAAATTATATTTTTATTAGGTAGATATTATTTTTGTGGTCATTTTGATATATCATATGTATTTTTGGGATATTTCTATATTTTTCTGGGGTATAAATTATTTTCAGGATTCATTTAGTAATTTCCTTATTTATTTATTTTTAAATTTAGGGTCAGTTAGGTGTTGGGATTGGGCCGGTCCGGCCCAGCCCGACCTGGCCCAAGGTAACCCTACCTTGACCCCACCCTCCCCTCACATGTCAACCACACTCATTCGCAACTCCCACACGCACGCATCGCCCCCCAGGTCGCTGGCAATGCCGCTGCCTGCCTCACTGACCATCGCCGACGTCCCCCGATGACGCCATGCCTCTCTATCTCTCCTCCCTCGATTCTCCTCCGCTGTGGTGCCTAGCACCCTCGCGTGCTCACCCCGGGAGAAACCCTAGCTCGCCGCCTGGTAGACCTTTCCGACCAATGCCGGCGGCTCTCAGCTTTGCCGCTGGACGGCGCTGTCCCACTGGACAATCCTCCAAGGTTCCCCCTCACCACGACGCCATGACCCCGAGCACCATCTGCTACTACTGCTATGGCTGACTATAGCCTCCCTCACCTTGGTGAGGAGGTCGGCTGCAACTTCCTCCTCCTCATCCATCGACTAAAGTGAGGTAAGTCTCAAATTTCCCCATTATATTAAGCTCATGTTCATGGATACACCTCAATTAATTGATTTAGTTAGTCCTATTGGTCCTGTAGCTGATGTATTGCTGGTTATTGAGACTTTAGTTAGACCTAGATTTGATTAACTGGTTGATATGTGTTTTGGTATGGATGCTATGCATCAATAATTTGTAATAGATCATTTTGGAATGGTGTACTTACTACAGTTTATTCTGGTTAGTCTATTCATGATGTTGTATGATTTAGCCATTATAATTTAACTAGTCTAGGAACTAAAAACCGTGGTCTAGTTCCTTATAAATGAACTCTAGTGCTAAGTATAGAGATAGATTTATCCCAAGCACATTCTTGTTGAAAATGTTTGATGATCTACTGATATGTGATGTGATATTCTTAAGTTTGTATTTTCCATGGCCTGTGATGAGTTTACATGTGTTTACTTGAATTTAATTTAAACAAAGTTCCTCTCTGAACCATTGGTTCACTTATAGACTTATGGAATTCAGTGTTGGGATCCTAAACACCTTGTACTACTACACTTTTGTGTACATACATGCTTAACTGAACTCTTCCTTCAATGACTCAGATTGTGTTTCTTTTCTGAATATGTCCTATATTAGTTGAAACATCTGATAGTAATGTAGAGGTTCTAGTTAGTCTCTAATTGTTGTGCTGATGGAGGTAGATGCTCCTATTTGTTATAACTCAATGATGTAATGCTTCAGGTAATTTTTTCAGCATCTATGCTACTTGGTTTGGATGATCATTGACTATCTCATCATATGCTTTCAATATCTTAGACAGATTGTGTTGTCAAATGTAAAGTGTGCTTGTTTATTGTTTGAATAACCAGATGTTTGTCTCTAGGTGTGGAACTTTTGTTTATATGATGAACTGAACCTATGGTTCAGTAATGATCTTGGTCCCTTATTGTACATATTCTCTTAGAATGATTCCTAACCAATGCTGGCTAGGAAAATGATTTAAATGATTATTGATAGTTGCTTTATTGTGTTTGTAAGCTAATAAAGGCTAGAACTGCTATAGAGGTTGTAACACCGCGGTTTTGAAAAGACCGTGGCTTCTATGTGACATGCCAATCCCTGGATCGGTTCATTGGCCCACAATATAATAAGATGAATAACATAGCAAAATATCCGTGTATCATAAAAGCATTAAATCCAGTGTACCATTATTACAATATAAGCTTAGCCCAAAGCTAGCTCAAATTATTCAGGTAGCAACATAAATAAAGTAAATCCTCCATTCTTCAAATTGCCCACAAGTGAACAAGTGCCGAGTGGAGTACCGTGGCCTATATAGATTACTCAGAATCAGAATAACCTGCAACATGAAACATAGCAGCCCCGAAGGGTCAATACATGGAATGTATGGCAAGTAGAGCTAGTAAAGGAGACATTAGTACCAACATCTACATGCATATTTGGCAAGTGGAGCTGTGTCTGGCTTGCATTTGCAAATACATTTGTCCTACTTTCATAAACAGTTTTTGATTTTCTTTGAAAAGATCCCAATTAAGTTAACCCAACAATATTAAAACAATTATGAAATTGGAATGAGCGAGAAACATGTCATGGAATCAATATCAAGAAACTCAGTTGTCCATAACCGGGGACACGGCTAATCGATTAGATTATACACCCTGCAGGGGTTTGTACACTTTACCCATGTGACTTGGCCAGCCCAGCTCGTACCATCACTCTCCTTTTGAGTGGTGATATGGAGAAGTCGAAGAAGAGACTGTTCGGGAAGTAGCTCCTCAATCCCGACGCGCACCGGTCCAACCTACCAAAATTCTACATCTCTGGATATGCGGGTTCGAGTTACCACAACCTACTAAGTCCAACCAACCGCCCATTTCATTATTGGCACATGGTTGTACACGTAAGCTACACAATAAAGAAGCCAATAATTCTCTCTTGATACCTGGGTGCCTTTCCGCAATGAAACCACCAAAAATTATCAATACCATCACACCCAGGAGATTCATTGATTAGGTTGTTTTAGTTTTCACAAACCAATACTTTTAGAAACAAGTCTCAATGATCTAACCCAGCCCTCGTTCAACATAGCATGGCTAAGCACATCTACCAACGGTGGTTCATCTACAAGGAAAGCCCTACCACATAATAGGTCATAGCATAGCGATAGTATCATCCTACACATGCATCTACAAAATACACGACAATGCATTGAAAATAGTAGGACGATATCATGAACAAAGTAGCATCTACTTGCCTTGGTTGTAGTGGTCGGAAGAACAATCCACACACGAGCAAGCGTTGCACTCGTCACAATCTACACGACACAATTGCAATCATAAACAAACAATTCCACAAGCATATGCAACAAAGATGATGCATGAAGGTATGCAAGGCAAGTGAATTGGTGCTACAGCTGCACCACATAATCCTATTCAATAATACTACTGATTGCATGCATGGAAAAATAGTTTTAGCGCTAGGAAAACTATTATGCAAAAAGTAATGCTCACAACTAGAGCTAGAACTCAAATAATTCACTACCGGCAGTATACTATTTGTAAAATCTTGGGAAAATTCTACCGCATAGGCCTCGCTGATTACAAACAGTATCAACTGGAATTACTCAAAAAGGAATTATAAAACTCCCGGAGTAATTAAAACACTGCAGAAAGCCACTAGACAGTTTCTGCAGAAGTTTTTACTGTAAGCCTATCTTTTTAATTCACGATGAGGTTCTCCTCGTTCCACTGAATCCAGGGACATATCATACGCGATTTTTGGAGCTACGGATCTTTTTCTATGAATTTATTACTCCAAAAAGGCCATTAACCTATTTGATTAAACTGTACTAAATCTTGCTGCAAAAGTCTGAACCAAAGGTACAGCAAGATTCTACACGTCTCACTAAACCTACACATATTTTATTTGCAATTTTTGGCCCAGCGGTTTAATTTCTACGCAATTTACAAGCTTCTACCGAAATCTGTCAACTAAAACGATTAACGAAAATAACCAGTCAACTGTGTCTGTTGACTGGTCAACGCGTCTGCTGACTGGGCGCTGACTGGGCGTCTGACTAGTCAACGCCTGAGTCTGACCGGTCAACGGCTGATCTGAACCACTGATCTGAAATCTAACGGTGGCTGCAGACTTACCGGAGACAAACGGCGAGACGAACGGCGGCGAGTTCCGGACGGCGGCGGCGATCGGTTCCGGCGACGGTGTTTTTCCTGCGCGGAAAGTAACGGTCAGCGCACGGGTCAAGGTAGTCAACGCGACGGCGACGGCGCGTGTGGCTGCGACGGCGGTGCGGCACGGCACGGACGAGCGGGCGCGGCGCAAGGCGCGCGAGGCAGCGCGCGTGCGTGCGTGTGTGTGTGCGCGCTGCGTGTGTTGGAATTATGCCCTAGAGGCAATAATAAAGATGTTATTATTATAATTCTTGTTCATGATAAAGTTTATATTCCATGCTAGAATTGTATTAAGCGGAATAATTAATACTTGTGTGGTTTGTGAACAACACCGTGTCCCTAGTACGCCTCTATGGACTAGCTCATTGATCATTGATGGTTAAGGTTTCCTAACCATAGACATGAGTTGTCAATTGATAATGAGATCATATCATTGGAGAATGATATGGTGGATAGACCCAAACTAAGCGAAGCAATTAGATCATGTCATCGTGTTCGTCTTTGCGAAGTTTTTCTTATGTCAAATATTGTATTCCTTAGACCATGAGATAATACAACTCCCTGGTATCGGAAGAAAGCTTTGAGGTCATCAAACGTCATCCTATGAGAGGGTGATCATAAAGGTGTCTCTCAGGTGATCGGAAAGTATCTGTTGGGTTGTATGTATCGAGATGGAATTTGTCCCTCCCAAGTCGGAGAGATATACTTCGGGCCCACTCGGTAATCGATATCAACACCGCTTGCAAGCATGTGGTTAAGGAGTTAATCACAAAGTGATATCGGATTACGGAACGAGTAAAGTACTTGCTGTGAACGAGATTGAACTAGGTATGACGATACCGACGATCGAATCTCGGGCAAGTAAAATATCGCGAGACGAAGGGAATATATATATGGGATTGATTGAATCCTGGCATCGTGGTTCATCCGATATGATCATCGATGAATGTGTGGGAGTCAATATGGGTGCCCAGACCCCGCTGTTGATTATTGATAGAAGATCATGTCTGCATATTCTCGAACCCGCAGGGTCACACACTTAACGTGTCTCGACGCTAGGATAGATTGGATAATTGGTTTATGAATTTTTGTTCGGAGTCTCGGATGGGATCCGGGACATCACGAGAGGTTCCGGAATGGTCCGGAGAATAAGATTCATATAAGGCAGTTTTTGGAGTTCGGAATTGTTCCGGATTAATCGGTATTGTACCGGAAGCTTCTAGAACCTTCCGGAAGGGGACCAACGTGGCCCCACCTTCCGGGAGGGGGCATGGGCCTATGAGGGAGTGTCCTGGCCGCATTGGGCCAGGGGCACAAGGCCCCATAGGGCCCAGCCGATCCTAGATAAGTTTAAATCGTTTAAACTAGAGATAAGATAAGATAGGATTTCTAGATAAGGGAGAGTTTAAATTGTTTAAACTAGAGATAGGCTTGGAGGATGGGCAAGGGCTGGCCGCACCCCCCTCTATATATAGAGGGCTGGTGCGCCCCTCCCTACCTTACACACACCTTCCTCCAAACCCTAGTTGCCCTGCTGCCCTCCTCTCTCCCTCCCGACTGTTTGTAGGCGAAGCCCTGCTGCAGAAATTCTCCACCATATACACCACGCCGTCGTGTTGTAGATCCAATCTATCTCTCCACCCTACTTGCTGGTCCGAGGAAGGAGGAGACGTCGAGGTGCTGCACGTGTGCATCTCACGGAGGCACCGCCACTTGTGGTGCTAGATCGGATCGGATCGCGAGGAGGAGAAGCGAGTACGACTACATCACCCACGTTCCGATTTAACGCTCACCAGCGAATCTTCAAGGGTATGAAGATCTAATCCAATCTCTCTCATTGTTTGCATCTCCTAGATTAGACCTTGGCTTTCCTTCTATTCGCTTCCGTAGAAAATTTTGATTTACTATGCTGCGAAACCCATCAGTGGTATCAGAGCTAGATCTAAGCGTAGATGTGATTCACGAGTAGAACGCAACATGGTTGTTGCGGGCTTTGATGTTTTCTGTTGCAAGCCTCTTGGTTGTGTTCTTCTTATGACGCGGGATAGTGAGATTGAAGCGGTCCAGGCCAACCTTACGCGACATCGTCATGTAGACCGCTCCGCACTTGACGGTGGCTTGTACCACATGCGGCTGGTGGATGTCGCTTTCACTATAGTTGTCATGGGATTAACACCGGAGTTTGGCAACCATAATATCACCGTTGTGGCTTTCCGTAGGTAAGAATCGTTCTTAGCATCTACTCCCATGAGCCACGTAAAACATGCAACAACAAAGTAGAGGCGTCTAACTTGTTTTTGCAGGGAGTGTTTTCTGTGATATGGTATGGCCCAAGATGTGATGTGTATATTGTATGCGATGATCATGTTTTGTAATGTTTCACGACTTGCATGTCGATGAGTACACAACCGGCAGGAGCCATATGGTTGTCTTTATAATTGTGTATGACCTGCGAGTCAACTTCTTATATGCCATGTAATAGCTTTACTTTATCGCTAAGTAGTTAGCAATAGTTGTAGTTGCTATTCGTGGTGGAGGCAATCATGGTGAAGTGATGGAAATCATGCCAGAACGCACAAGATGGAGATCATTGCGCGAAGATTGGCTATACCATGTCACATAAAGTTATATGCATGTGATGTTTATCCTTTTATGTATCTTATTATGCTTAGATCGCGACGGTAGCATTATAAGATGATTCCTCACTTAAAGATCAAGATAAAAACTGTGTTCTCCCCGAGTATGCACCGTTGCGAAAGTTCGTCGTGTCCAAGCATCACGTGATGATCGGGTGCTATAGACTCTACGCTCACATACAACGGGTGCAAGCCAGTTTTGCACACGCGGAAATACTTGGGTCTAACTTGACGAGCCTAGCATGTACAGACATGGCCTCGAAACACATGAACCGAAAGGTTAAGCACGAGTCATATGAATGATATGATCGACACTTCGTTGTCCACCATTGAAACCACATCTCTTCTCGTGAAGATAGGATTAGGTGTGGTGAATTTGGATTGTGTTCACTAAACAACTTGAGGGATGTTGAATTTAGTGGGAGTTCATCTAGTAATTTGATTAAGTTGAACTATTTGTCATGAACATAGTCTAATTTGTACTTGCAAATATTGTAGATCAAATGGCTAAGTCCAACTTCAACTTCAACGTTTTTGCTGCGAAAGAAAAGCTTAAGAACAATGGGTCTAACTTCACCAATTGGTTCCGCAATCTAAGAATCATTCTCTCTGGCGGTCAAAAGGACTATGTCCTTGAGAAAGCGTTAGGTAACCCCCCTACTACAACTGCGTCGGCTGATGAGAAAGCTATCTATCAGTCACACAAAGATGATTATGGTGTGATTAAGAGCACCATGTTGTTTGCTATGGAACCGGAACTTCAAAATCGTTTTGAAAACTATCCCGGGCCCTTTGAGATTCTCGAAGAGTTGAAAACCATGTTTCAGACTCAGGCCCGTTCTGAGAGATATGAGATCTCCGAGAAGTTCTTTAACTGCAAGATGGAGGAAGGGAGTTCCGTTAGTGAGCACGCCATTAAGATGTCGGGCTACACTCAATGCCTTGAGCAACTGGACTGCAAGATTCCAGAGGAGCTCAAGATTGACAGGGTTCTGCAATCACTCCCTCCCAGCTACAAAAGTTTTGTAGTGACTCATAATCAGATTGGTTCCACTGATACGATCACCGAGCTCTTCGCAAAGCTGAAGGCTGCGAAGGTGGACATCAAGAAGGATAATCATGTGTTGATGGTCAACAAGCCCTCCTTTAAGAAAGGTAAAGGTGCAAAGAAGCCCTTCAAGAAAGGCGGCAAGGCGTGCTGCTCGCTGAGAAGAAGCTCAAGTCTGGTCCCAAGCCGGACAATCGAGTGCTTCTATTGCAAGGGTCAAACAAGAATCGTCCTGGGCAAGTACTTAGCGGACAAGAAGGCTGGCACCATCAAAGGTATATTTGATATACATGTTATTGATGTTTTCCTTACTAGCCCTCATTGTAGTGCCTGGGTATTTGATACCGGTTCAGTTGCTAATATTTGTAACTCAAACAGAGCTACAGAATCAGACGGCTTGCGAGGGATGAGGTGACGATGCGCGGCAACAGCGGATCAAGAGTTGATATGATGGCCGTCAGACGCCTCCTTAGTTTTACCTTCGGATTAGTTTTAAACCTTAATAAATGTTATTATGTGCCTGCGTTGAGCATGAACATTATTTCTGGATCGTGTTTATTGCAAGACGGTTATTCATTTAAATCAGAGAATAATGGTTGTTCTATTTATATGAGTAACATCTTTTATGGTCATGCACCTCTTGTGAATGGTTTATTTCTTCTAAATCTATAAAGGGATGAAACACACATCCATAACATTGAGGCTAATAGATGCAAAGTAGATAGTTATAATACTACTTATTTGTGGCAATCGCTGCTCAGGTCATATTGGTGTAAAGCGCATGAAGAAACTCCATTCTGATGGACTTTTGGAGTCTCTTGATTTTGAATCATTTGACACATGCGAACCATGCCTCATGGGCAAGATGATCAAAACACCGTTCTCCGGTATGATGGAGCGAGCAACGGACTTGTTGGAAATCATACATACCGATGTATGCGGACCGATGAGTGTTCGACGCCATGTGGATATCGCTATTTTCTCACTTTTACCGATGACTTAAGTAGATATGGGTATATCTATTTAATGAAACATAAATCTGAAACGTTTGAAAAGTTCAAAGAATTTCAGAATGAAGTGGAGAACCATCGTAACAGAAAGATTAAGTTTCTACGATCCGATCGTGGGGGCGAATATTTGAGTTATGATTTTCTCACGCATCTCAAAGCAAGTGGAATCATTTCACAACTCATGCCACCCGAAACACCACAGCGCAATGGTGTGTCTGAACGCCGGAATCGAACCCTATTAGATATGGTCCGATCGATGATATCTCTTACTTATTTGCCGTTATCATTTTGGGGTTATGCATTAGAAACCGCTGCATTCACTTTAAATAGGGCTCCATCTAAATCCGTTGAGACGACACCATATGAACTGTGGTTTGGTGCTAAACCTAAGTTGTCGCTTTAAAGTTTGGGGATGCGAAGCTTACGTCAAGAAGTTGATGCGGACAAGCTCGAACCCAAAGCGGAGAAATGCGCCTTCATAGGATACCCTAAGGAAACTATTGGGTATACCTTCTATCACGTAATCAAGGCAAAGTGTTTGTCGCGAAGAACGGTTCCTTTCTTGAGAAGGAGTTTCTCTCGAAAGAAGTGAGTGGGAGGAAAGTAGAGCTAGACGAGGTTATTGAACCTTCTCTTGAATTGAGAGTAGCGCAGCACCTGAAATTGTTCCAAAGGTCACCTGCACCAACAATAGAGGAAGCAAATGACGAGGATCATGAAGCTCAACGATGTCACATCGAACGTCGCAGGTCGACAAGGTCACGTGCCCCTCCCGAGTGGTACGCAACCTGTCTTGACTGCCTTGTTAGTAGAAGACTGAACCCACGAACTATGAGGAAGCGATGATGAGCCCAGACTCGAGAAATGGCTAGAAGCCATGAAATCGAATTGGGATCCATGAGCGAAAAACAAGTATGGACTTTGGTGGACCTCCTAGCGACAAAGGCCGTTGAGTGCAAATGGATCTTCAAGAAGAAAACGGACGCGATGGTAATGTTACCGCCTATAAAGCACGGCTTGTCGCGAAAGGTTTTCGACAAGTTCAAGGTGTTGACTACGATGAGACTTTCTCTCCGTAGCGATGTTTAAGTCCATTCGGATTTTATTAGCAATTGCTGCGCTTTCATGATTATGAAATATGGCGATGGATGTCAAGATCGCTGCTCCTCAATGGCAACATTGATGAAGAGTTGTATATGATGCAACCCGAAGGTTTTGTCAATCCTAAGGATGCTGATGAAGTATGCAAACTTCAGCGTTCCATTTATGGACTAAAGCAAGCATCTCGGAGTTGGAACCTTCGTTTTGATCAAGTGATCAAGAGCTTTGGATTTGTTCCAAATTGCTACGAAGCTTGCCTCTACAAGAAAGTGAGTGGGAGCTCGGTGACGCTTACGGTACTATATGTGGATGACATATTGATTATTGGAAATGACATCAACATGCTTAACGATGTGAAGAGTTATTTGAACAAGTGTTTTTCAATGAAAGACCTAGGTGAAGCTGCTTATATATTGGGCATCAAGATCTACAGAGATAGACAAAGACGCCTGATAGCTTTAAGCCAGCGTACATACCTAGACAAAGTTCTGAAAAGGTTCAGAATGGATAAGGCATTGAAAGGTTCAGTGCCTATGTTGTCGTAAGATATTGAGCAAGGCTCAGTGTCCAGCTACGGTAAATGATAGGGAAGCTATGAGCAAAGTGCCTTATGCCTCGGCCATAGGTTCCATCATGTATGCCATGCTGTGTACTAGACCGGATATGTCCAATGCTCTTAGTTTGACGAGCAGATATCAAAGTGATCCAGGAGTGGAACACTGGACAGCCGTGAAGAACATCCTAAGGTACCTAAATAGGACTAAAGAAATGTTCTTAGTCTATGGGGGTGATGAACACCTCGTCAGAAAGGTTACGTCGATGCTAGTTTCGACACCGACAAGGATGATTCTAAATCTCAGTGATACGTGTATATTTTGAATGGAGGAGCTGTGAGGAGAAGCTGCAAGCAAAGCGTGATCGCGGGATCTACATGAGAAGCGGAATACATGGCTGCCGCAGAAGCGTCCAAGTGAAGGAGTTTGGATCAGAAACTTCATCATCGAGCTTGGCGTGGTTCCAAGTGCATTGGACCCAATCGAGATATTGTGTGACAACACTGGCGCCATAGCACTCGCTAAGGAACCAAGATATCATCCAAAGACCAAGCATATCAACTGCAAGTTTCATATAATCCGAGATTATATAGCAGATGGAGATCTGAAGATCAGCAAAGTACATACAGATCTGAATGTCGCAGATCCATTGACTAAACCTCTTCCACGTGTAAAACATGATCACTACCTCAGTGCCATGGGTGTAAGATTGTTGCCAAATGTAAACTAGATTATTGACTCTAGTGCAAGTGGGAGACTGTTGGAATTATGCCCTAGAGGCAATAATAAAGATGTTATTATTATAATTCTTGTTCATGATAAAGTTTATATTCCATGCTAGAATTGTATTAAGCGGAAACATTAATACTTGTGTGGTTTGTGAACAACACCGTGTCCCTAGTACGCCTCTATGGACTAGCTCATTGATCATTCATGGTTAAGGTTTCCTAACCATAGACATGAGTTGTCAATTGATAATGAGATCATATCATTGGAGAATGATATGGTGGATAGACCCAAACTAAGCGAAGCAATTAGATCGTGTCATCGTGTACGTCTTTGCGAAGTTTTTCTTATGTCAAATATTGTATTCCTTAGACCATGAGATAAGACAACTCCCTGGTATCGGAAGAAAGCTTTGAGGTCATCAAACGTCATCCTATGAGAGGGTGATCATAAAGGTGTCTCTCAGGTGATCGGAAAGTATCTGTTGGGTTGTATGTATCGAGATGGAATTTGTCCCTCCCAAGTCGGAGAGATATACTTCGGGCCCACTCGGTAATCGATATCAACACCGCTTGCAAGCATGTGGTTAAGGAGTTAATCACAAAGTGATATCGGATTACGAACAGTAAAGTACTTCTATGAACGAGATTGAACTAGGTATGACGATACCGACGATCGAATCTCGGGCAAGTAAAATATCGCGAGACGAAGGGAATATATATATGGGATTGATTAAATCCTGGCATCGTGGTTCATCCGATATGATCATCGATGAATGTGTGGGAGTCAATATGGGTGCCTGACCCATTGTTGATTATTGATAGAAGATCATGTCTGCATATTCTCGAACCCGCAGGGTCACACACTTAACATGTCTCGACGCTAGGATAGATTGGATAATTGGTTTATGAATTTTTGTTCGGAGTCTCGGATGGGATCCGGGACATCCCGAGAGGTTCCGGAATGGTCCGGAGAATAAGATTCATATAAGGCAGTGCAGTTTTTGGAGTTCGGAATTGTTCCGGATTAATCGGTATTGTACCGGAAGCTTCTAGAACCTTCCGGAAGGGGACCAACGTGGCCCCACCTTCCGGGAGGGGGCATGGGCCTATGAGGGAGTGTCCTGGCCGCATTGGGCCAGGGGCACAAGGCCCCATAGGGCCCAGCCGATCCTAGATAAGTTTAAATCGTTTAAACTAGAGATAAGATAAGATAGGATTTCTAGATAAGGGAGAGTTTAAATTGTTTAAACTAGAGATAGGCTTGGAGGATGGGCAAGGGCTGGCCGCACCCCCCTATATATATAGAGGGCTGGTGCGCCCCCTCCCTACCTTACACACACCTTCCTCCAAACCCTAGTTGCCCTGCTGCCCTCCTCTCTCCCTCCCGACTGTTTGTAGGCGAAGCCCTGCTGCAGAAATTCTCCACCATATACACCACGCCGTCGTGTTGTAGATCCAATCTATCTCTCCACCCTACTTGCTGGTCCGAGGAAGGAGGAGACGTCGAGGTGCTGCACGTGTGCATCTCACGGAGGCACCGCCACTTGTGGTGCTAGATCGGATCGGATCGCGAGGAGGAGAAGCGAGTACGACTACATCACCCACGTTCGACGAACGCTCAGTCTGTAATCTTCAAGGGTATGAAGATCTAATCCAATCTCTCTCATTGTTTGCATCTCCTAGATTAGACCTTGGCTTTCCTTCTGTTCGCTTCCGTAGAAAATTTTGATTTACTATGCTGCGAAACCCATCAGGCGGCAAAAGCAGCGGCAGCGAAGCGGCAAGCTGCAAGCACAAGAAAAGAAGCGCAGACGGCGTGTGAGAAGAGGGCGGCAGCTCAAGCGGCAAAGCAGCAGAAATGAAGGCGCCGAGGCGGCGCGGCGCGCTGGTGGCGGGGCAGGGCGGCGAGGCGCGCTTGGCTGGTGAGAGGAGGCCTTTCGGGCGGGGTACCTGGGCGGCGGGGTCGGCGATCGAGGCGGCGGCGCGGTCTTCGAGGAGAGGAGGCGGCGGGGGAAGGCGACGGCGGCGGCGGCGCGGTCTCGGGAATCGAGGAGGGGCGGGGCGATCGAGGCGGCGGGGCGGTGGGTGCGGTTTACGAGGCAGCGTCGGCTGCCTCATATGTGGGGCCCCCTCGTGGGGTCCTACGCGAATTCGACGCGCAGTTGGATAAGGACTCGGAAATCGGCCCGAAAATCGGCCCGTTTTTCTATCTTTTCATAAAACGGCCGCAACTTTTTCGTACGAGCTCCGAATCGAGCGATTCTTGCTCCTACGGTTTTGTAAAATCGAGGGGAACAATCTAGGTTCAAGGGTTGAGTGAAACCTCTAGGCTACAAGGGTGGAAACACAAGTCCTACTAAAGCCTCCCGCAGGAGCCTCGTAGAAGAAAAGAAAAGGGTTTTGAAAATAGCGTTTCGCCGATTCTTTTCAATCGACGGTTTTGCATCGAAATGTATGATGCAATGATATGAATGATATGCAGAACCAAATCTAAAATTTGGGATGTGACAAGACTAACCCCCTTAAGATGAATCTTGTCCTCGAGATTCGGCGCGGCTAGCAAATAGGTGTGGGTAGTCCTCTCGGATGTCATCCTCACGCTCCCAAGTGGCTTCCTCTTCAGTGTGGTGGCTCCACTGCACCTTGCAAAACCTGATCGTCTTGGTACGGGTAGTCCTCTCCGCTGTCTCCAGAATCTTGACCGGTTTCTCCTCATAGGTCAAGTCGTTCTCAAGCTGAACCTCCTCTAGCGGTACAGTGTCTCTCAATGGTGTATCCACCATCTCTGGATGGCACTTCTTCAGCTGGGACACGTGGAACACGTTGTGAACAGCGGACAGAGCCTCTGGCAACTCCAACTGATAAGCAACTTCTCCTTTGTGTGCTAAGACCCGATACGGTCCAATAAATCGAGGTGCCAGCTTACCCTTGATTCCACGAAGCGGCGACACTCTGAGGTATGCTCTATCACCTATCTCATACACCACTTCCTTGCGCTTGGCGTCAGCGTAGCTCTTCTGCCTTGATTGTGCTACCCTCAGCCTGTCCCTAATCAAGGCGACCTTCTCCTCAGCGTCCTTGATCAAATCAGGTCCAAACAACTGACGTTCTCCTACTCCATCCCATAGCAATGGTGTTCGGCACCGTTTCCCATACAGCACATCGAACGGTGACGTCTTGATGCTGGTTTGATAGCTGTTGTTGTAGGAAAACTCAGCATACGGCAGATTCTCATCCCAACTAGAACCATGAGCCAAAGCGCAAGCTCTCAGCATGTCCTCCAAAATCTGATTCACCCTCTCGGCCCGCTCCATCGGTTCAGGGTGAAACGCTGTGCTAAACTCCAATCTAGTACCAAGTGACTCGTGAAGCTGGCGCCAGAAGTGTGAGGTAAATTGGATGCCTCTATCAGATACGATACTCTTGGGAACTCCATGTAGGCACACAATTCTGTCCATGTAAATCTTGGCCAACTTTGCACTCGTATAGGTCGTCTTTACCGGTATAAAGTGGGTCAAAATGGTCGACCACTACCCAAATAGAGTCATATCCTGACCTGGTCCTGGGCAATCCTGTGATAAAGTCCATTCCCACTCTATCCCACTTCCAATCCGGCACGGGCAATGGTCAGCAGTCCCGCTGCTTCGTGTTCTGCCTTCACTCAGCTACATACATCACATAGGGCAATATGCTCTGCGATGTCTCCCTTCATGTTGTTCCACCAGAATCTGTCCTTTAGGTCCATATACATCTTCGTATTACCCGGATGTATGGAATACGGCGAGTCATGAGCTTCCTGTAGAATCAACTTCCTTATCTCGGATCGCTAGACGCACAAACGATCTCCATACCACAAGGTTCCTTGCTCATCCTCGCGGAATTCCTTTGCTCGATCCTCCTTCATCTTTTCCTTTACTTCATCTATCTCTTTATCTCCCACTTGAGCTTTCCTGATTCTGTCCAGTAGCATTGGTTGGACTTCCATTGTTGCCAAGTATCCTTCAGATACTACCTCCAGTCTAAGGTCCTTGAATTGCTTGCACAAATCCTCAGGCAATTCCCCAATTGTCAATCCATTGGCATAAACCTTCCGGCTCAGAGCATCTGCTACTACATTGGCCTTTCCTGGGTGGTATTGCAGATTCATATCATAATCCTTGATAAGCTCCAACCATCTCCTTTGCCTCATGTTCAGTTCCTTCTGCGTGAATATGTATTTCAGGCTCTTGTGGTCAGTGTATACATCACAGTGTTTCCCCATCAAGTAGTGCCTCCATACCTTGAGCGCATGAACCACTGACGCTAACTCCAAGTCGTGTGTGGGGTAATTCCGCTCATGGTGCTTGAGTTGTCGCGAGGCATATGACACCACTCTCCCATCTTGCATCAGCACACTCCCAAGTCCCTGTCGAGAAGCATCGCAGTACACTTGGAAATCCTTCTGAAGATCTGGTAAACATAGAACAGGCGCAGTAACTAGTCGACGCTTTAGTTCCTGAAAGCTGGCTTCACATACGTCTGACCGTTCAAACTTCCTCTCTTTCTTCAGAAGTTCAGTCATCGGCTTAGCAATCTTGGAAAAGTTTTCAATGAACCTCCTGTAATATCCAGCAAGAAGTCCCAAAGCTTCAATCTCTCCGCATTCTTGGGCGCTTCCCACTCTGGCCATAAAGATCACTTTGCTTGGATCAACAGCGACTCCTTCTCCTGACACTACGTGTCCAAGAAATCCAACAGTGTTAAGCCAGAATTCACACTTGCTGAATTTGGCATACAGCTGATGTTCCCTCAGTTTCTCCATAATCAGTCGCAGATGCTTCTCATGCTCCGCATCATCCTTGGAATATATCAGTATGTCATCAATAAACACCACCACGAACTTGTCCAAGTACTCCATAAATACCTTGTTCATCATGGTCATGAAATATGCCGGGGCATTCGTTAGTCCAAAAGACATAACTGTATACTCATATAAACCATACCTAGTGGTGAAGGCGGTTTTTGGTACGTCCTCCTCCCGGATCTTCAATTGAAAGTAGCCTGATCGCAGATCAATCTTGCTGAACACCTTTTCTCCTTCCAGTTGATCAAACAAATCATTTATGTTTGGCAGAGGGTACTTGTTCTTGATGGTTACTTCATTCAGCGAGCGATAGTCCACTACTAATTTCTTGTTGCTGTCTTTCTTCTCCACAAACAGAATAGGTGCTCCCCATGATGACGAACTAGGCTAAATGAATCCCTTTTCCAGCTGCTCTTTCAACTGCTTCTTCAATTCCTTCAGCTCATCCACATCCATCTTATATGGTTTCTTTGCTATAGGTCATGTTCCTGGCATCAGGTCGATGAGAAACTCCACTTCCCTGTCAGGTGGCATCCCTGGCAGCTCTTCCGGAAACACGTCGGGGTAATCCCTAATCACTGGCACAGTATCCATGCTAACCCCCTTAAGATAATTCAACTTACACCTTCCTGGTCGTACAGCCAATTTGAATCTAATCCTCTTACCATCCGGGGTTTTGAGTGAAACAGCTCGCTGTGCACAATCTATGTGTCCCCCATGCATAGACATCCAATCCATACCCAGAATAACGTCTAATCCCTGTGATTCCAACACTACTAGGTGTGCAATGAAGTTGTGTGTTCCAATCCTCACGGTCAAGTTGCGGCATCCCGCGCTGGCTATCATATCTCCTCCAGGTGAACTCACTCTAATAGACCCTTTCACAGACTCAGTAGGTAACTTATACTTATCCACAAATGCCCTTGATATGAATGAATGCGATGCACCAGTATCGAAAAGTATAAGTGCAGGGTAAGTGTTGATTGGAAACTTACCAATCACAAGGTCAGGCTCATCTGGAATCTCCTCCACATTCATGTGGTTCACTGTGGCCTTCTCGTTGTTGGTTGGCTTCAGTCCTTTCCTCTCCGGACAGTTGTCAGCATAGTGTCCCTTCTGTTTACACTTGAAGCATGTCACCTCACTCAGATCCTTCTTCACAAAGCTGCGATCACGGTTGCGGTCATGCCCACCGTGTCCCCCAGAGTGGTGAGAGTGTCCTCCCTTGTGGCTGTGGTGGCTGCTCCTATGGTTGTCATGACGATGCCCATCGCCTCCATGGTGGTGGCGGTCATGGCTCCCATGGTCACTCCCTCCATGCTTGGAGTATCCATCATATGAAGTGCGAGACTTGTGGTGTGAACCAGAGTGGTGATTGTTGCTCTTTCTCTTGCGGTTCTCCACCTGTTTGTGCTTCCCTTCCAAGATCCTGGCCTTGTCCATAAGCTCCTGGAAAGTGGGGCAATAAACCACCAGTAGCTGTACTGAAAGCTCATCACTGAGGCCATCCAGGAACCTCTCCCTCCTTTTTGCATCAGTGTCAACATCCTCAGGTGCATAACGGGACAGGTTGTTGAACTCCTCAATGTACTCGGCCACGGTGCGATTGGTTTGGCGCAAGTTGCGGAACTCCTTCCTCTTCAGGCTCAGAACTCCTGAAGACACGTGGTTGGTCCTGAAACCTTCCTCAAACATTGCCCAAGTAACGGTGTCCAGCGGGTGGGTGATCTGAAAAGTGTCCCACCAAGAAGCGGCTGGTCCCTCCAGTAGGTGAGCGGCAAACCTCACCTTCTCAGCATCAGTGCATCCAACAGTTACCAGATCCTTGTTGACTGAACGCAACCAGTCGAGAGCAACCATTGGTTCCGTTGCAGTAGAGAACTTAGCTGGCCTTAACCTCAGAAATCTGGTGAGAGCATCTCCCTGAGGCTGATTGTTTCCATTGTTGTTGTTCTGAGCTGCCATAAACTGAGTCATCACTTGGGTCAGCTGTGCCTGAGCTGCCATGAGTTGCTCCAACTCAGTGGGTTGACGGTGGGGAGGCATCTGCGGTTCAGCATAGGTAAGTTTAGAAAGAATCAACTACGATAATAGGATTCTACCCATGCATATGATCAAACAACATCAAACAATAGCAGACAATCACAAGAAAGCAACACATCAACAAACAAGTAATCCAGCAACATCCCAGGGGTTATCCTAGCAGCATATACCTACTGAAATAGTTTTACAAGAGTTGGCAATGGTTAACTAAACAGTTGATCATCTAACAACAAAAACAACAATCTGCCAGAACAGTCCAGCAGCGTTCGCGAATTTTTCCGCCTGACTTAAACTCGTTAGAAAATTTAGCTGATTTTTGCACATTAAGTACAGAGAGTTTCGCATCAGCCCAATTTGTTTCAGATTTTTCCCAGTTACCAGAAAAATATGAAAAATCGTACAGTACTGCTGTATCAGCAGAAAAACTGCAGCGAAAATAACACAGATGTTAACCAAACTTGCCATAACTCTTTCATAAAATTTGCACAAATAATTCCTGGGATATTGGAGTACACAAATAAGCAACTAAACACTCTTCAACTAACACGAACTAAGTTTCACATCGATCGAGACTAATCCTAACGATTTTACCTAATGAGGACTAATTGGTGGACTTCTATCTACTCCTTGAAGAGGTTGCGGTAGGTCCTTGCGGTCATGCGTTGACGCTTCGGCTCGCGGTACAACCATGGCGGCGGAGTGTACACCTCTCCTGAATCATCACTTGAGATCTCAAACTCCACCTCTTCTGGATCTTCCTCTTCTTCTTCACTCTCAGCTGCAACTGCAACAGCTTCATCTCCTCCACCATCATCGTCTCCATCATCATCATCCTCGTCCTCATCATCATCATCGTTCCCACTGTCATCATCATCCCCATTGTTGCCATCATCTCCATTGTCTTCATCAGAGGGTGGATTCAGGTGTGCCTGGAGAGCGGCAATCTGGGCTGTCATAGCTTCAATAGTTTGATCCCTTTCCTGGACAGTCCCTTGCAACTGTTGTATGTTCTGGGTGTTGTCCTGCACAGTTCCATGAAGATGAGCTATGGTTTCATCTCTGGCTATCAGGGCATTCTCCAGAACTCCCACATCTTCATGCAAGGTGTCAATTTCCTGTCCTTGGACCACCATACCATTGCTAGCAAAGTCTGCAATCTCCTTTATCATCATCACCTTCTCAGCTAGAGCTCCATTCTCCCTTTCCATGTCCTCTATGTGCCTCCGACAGGGCGGCATGTTGTTCCTGTCGCCCGGGGTAACCACAATGTGCCCATCTTCATCACGCCTCCCATAGTCACGATAGGGTGAATCTGCTGGCAGTAGGTGTCGGACTTGATGGCACTGGCGAGACAGGGCTTCATGTATGGCCAAGTTGATTCCAAGTCCCCAGTGCTGCCAGATGTCTTGGTGTAGATCAAGTGCACGGGGTTTGGCAAGGCGGCATCTCTGAATATGAAGGTAGTGATCTCCCATGCATCCTCTCCATATCCATAGGTGTACAACCTTCTTCCCTTGAACATGGGCAGCGGCAATCTCAATGACTGCGAGAGCTGAGCTAACTGCCTTGCAAAGGGCCTTGGTGACTCCATGGTGGCATACTCAGTCCTGACTTCTCCCATCTATCATGTAAAAGAGGAAAGTGTGAGAATGGCATATGGTAAGAATTTACGAGGGTGAAAGGCATAAGATGAAAGACAGAGTTAATATAGGCTTTAATAAATCTATGGCTTCCTAATCCAATCCTAGGTCACGATCCTACAGTCGACACAATCGCTCTGATACCATATTGTAACACCGCGGTTCTGAAAAGACCGTGGCTTCTATGTGACATGCCAATCCCTGGATCGGTTCATTGGCCCACAATAGAATAAGATGAATAACATAGCAAAATATCCGTGTATCATAAATAACAAAGATCCAGAGTACCATTATTACAATAAAAGCTTAGCCCAAAGCTAGCTCAAATTAGTCAGGTAGCAACATAAATAAAGTAAATCCTCCATTCTTCAAATTGCCCACAAGTGAACAAGTGCCGAGTGGAGTACCGTGGCCTATATCGATTACTCAGAATCCGAATAACCTGCAACATGAAACGTAGCAGCCCCGAAGGGTCAATACATGGAATGTATGGCAAGTAGAGCTAGTAAAGGAGACATTAGTACCAACATCTACATGCATATTTGGCAAGTGGAGCTGTGTCTGGCTTGCATTTGCAAATACATTTGTCCTACATTCATAAACAGTTTTTGATTTTCTTTGAAAAGATCCCAATTAAGTTAACCCAACAATATTAAAACAATTATGAAATTGGAATGAGCGAGAAACATGTCATGGAATCAATATCAAGAAACTCAGTTGTCCATAACCGGGGACACGTATAATCGATTAGATTATACACCCTGCAGGGGTTTGTACACTTTACCCATGTGACTTGGCCAGCCCATCTCGTACCATCACTCTACTTTTGAGTGGTGATAGGGAGAAGTCCAAGAAGAGACTGTTCGGGAAGTAGCTCCTCAATCCCGACGCGCACCGGTCCAACCTACCAAAATTATACATCTCTGGATACGCGGGTTCGAGTTACCACAACCTACTAAGTCCAACCAACCGCCCATTTCATTATTGGCACATGGTTGTACACGTAAGCTACACAATAAAGAAGCCAATCATTCTCTCTTGATACCTGGGTGCCTTTCCGCAATGAAACCACCAAAAATTATCAATACCATCACACCCAGGAGATTCATTGATTAGGTTGTTTTAGTTTTCACAAACCAATACTTTTAGAAACAAGTCTCAATGATGTAACCCAGCCCTCGTTCAACATAGCATGGCTAAGCACATCTACCAACGGTGGTTCATCTACAAGGAAAGCCCTACCACATAATAGGTCATAGCATAGCGATAGTATCATCAACACATGCATCTACAAAATACACGACAATGCATTGAAAATAGTAGGACGATATCATGAACAAAGTAGCATCTACTTGCCTTGGTTGTAGCGGTCGGAAGAACAATCCACACACGAGCAAGCGTTGCACTCGTCACAATCTACACAACACAATTGCAATCATAAACAAACAATTCCACAAGCATATGCAACAAAGATGATGCATGAAGGTATGCAAGGCAAGTGAATTGGTGCTACAGCTGCACCACATAATCCTATTCAATAATACTACTGATTGCATGCATGGAAAAATAGTTTTAGCGCTAGGAAAACTATTATGCAAAAAGTAATGCTCACAACTAGAGCTAGAACTCAAATAATTCACTACCGGTAGTATACTATTTGTAAAATCTTGGGAAAATTCTACCGCATAGGCATCGCTGATTAGAAACAGTACCAACTGGAATTACTCAAAAAAGAATTATAAAACTCCCAGAGTAATAAAACACTGCAGAAAGCCACTAGATAGTTTTTGCAGAAGTTTTTACTGTAAGCCTATCTTGTTCATTCACGAGGAGGTTCCCACATTCCACTGAATCCAGGGACATATCATACGCGATTTTTGGAGCTACGGATCTTTTTCTACGAATTTATTACTCCAAAAAGGCCATTAACCTATTTGATTAAACTGTACTAAATCTTGCTGCAAAAGTCTGAACCAAAGGTACAGCAAGATTCTACACGTCTCACTGAACCTACACATATTTTATTTGCAATTTTTGGACCAGCGGTTTAATTTCTACGCAATTTACAAGCTTCTACCGAAATCTGTCAACTAAAATGATTAACGAAAATAACCAAATATCGTGGTTCGTTGGTCAACAACACGTCTGCTGATCGGGCTCGACTAGTCAACGCCGAGTCTGACCGGTCAACGGCTGATCTGAACCACTGATCTGAAATCTAACGGTGGCTGCGGAGAAGCGGTACAGCGGCGCATATGCGGACGACGGCGGGCGAAGGCGCAAGGCGCGTATAGCGAGGCGGCAGTGGTAGGTATGCGAAGGCAGCGGCGTGACAGCAGCGGCAATGAAGAAGAAGCCGAAGCGGCACAAGGCAAAGGGTAAAGCGGTAGCGACAAGAAGAATCGCAGCGGCAGCGGCGTAGCGGCAGCAGCAGCGTGAAAGCAGCAATGGGCCGAGGCGGCGCGGCGCGCTGGTGGCGGGGCAGGGCGGCGAGGCGCGCGGCTGGCTGCAGGAGGCGGCTCGGCGGCGGGGGTACCTGGGCGGCGGGGTCGGCGATCGAGGCGGCGGCGCGGTCTTCGAGGAGAGGAGGCGGCGGGGGAAGGCGACGGCGGCGGCGACGCGGTCTCGGGAATCGAGGAGGGGCGGGGCGATCGAGGCGGCGGGGCGGTGGGTGCGGTTTACGAGGCAGCGGCGGCTGCCTCATATGTGGGGCCCCCTCGTGGGGTCCTACGCGAATTCGGCGCGCAGTTGGATAAGGACTTGGAAATCGGCCCGTTTTTCTATCTTTTCATAAAATGGCCGCAACTTTTCCGTACGAGCTCCAAATCGAGCGATTCTTGCTCCTACGGTTTTGTAAAATCGAGGGGAACAATCTAGGTTCAAGGGTTGAGTGAAACCTCTAGGCTACAAGGGTGTCAACACAAGTCCTACTAAAGCCTCCCGCAGTAGCTCAATTCTTTTCGCCGAGGGGAACAATCTAGGTTCAAGGGTTGAGTGGAGCCTCGTAGAAGAAAAGAAAAGGGTTTTGAAAATAGCGTTTCGCCGATTCTTTTCAATCGACGGTTTTGCATGGAAAGGTATGATGCAATGATATGTAGAACCAAATCTAAAATTTGGGATGTGACAGAGGTGCTACCATGATTTGGAATGTTCCCTGTAGTAGCTCATCAGTAGATCTGCTTTTATCTAGTTTTAAACTAGAAAGCACCAGCTTGGTCTATGATGCATAGTTTGAGACTTTCTTTTTAATAACAACAGATTTTGTGCTTGATCTCAAGGCCTAGCCTATGATGCAAGAGTCTGAGGCTTTGCCTTGATAAGAACAGATATTATGATGTGGTAAGGAAAACCTCTAGGATGAACCTGCATAAAAAATTTATGCAGCTCTAAGAGGAAAAACTATTCTCCTAATCCTCCTAGACAAACTCTAGTTGCAGGGTGGTTGAATAGAGATTGATTTGTAGCACCCCTTATTCCCCTTAATTCTATTGGTGCAAACAACAGAATTATATGATGCATGAGCTGAGGTATGCTCCTACTAGATCTCTACATGCTGCTCTTCTGTAGCTTGCTTCACTGAAACTTGAGCTTCTTGATCTGCTACAGCTAGCTTTCTCCTTCCTAATTACTTCTCCTCCTTGTTGGCTTGCTCCTTCTTTTACTGAAACTGCTGCCTGACCTTGATTTTCCTCTTGTTCTAGCTCTTGGATGGCTTTAGGGAGCAACCAGAGTTGGGGTGTGGAAATGAGGATGGAAACCTCAGTTTTGTTAGCTGCAGCTGCTGCGGTTGTGCTGCCCTCTTCTTACCTGCTAGTACCACCTTCTGTGGTGTGGACAGCACATCACCTGCATGTTGTGCAAGCTGCTAGCTTGCCGGACCTTGTCCTGGTGTAGGTTTCAGTTCTGAGATCTTTTCCATGTTGATCAGCTCAACTGACTTGGCTTTATCCTAAGATGAGCTTTATTTTTGGTGTTGCCAAGTGGAATATTAACTCTATGCTAATGATGCTCAAGGATGAAGCCTAAATTTGATAAGAACATATCCTATGTGGCCCCTTTACCCCATACTCAATGATGAGATTAGCAAAGCAACACTATGCCATACTGAGAGTAGCATTCATCTTAAACAATTCTCTTTATTTTATTCTTTTTCTTTTGTTTTGTTATCTTTTGTGCTGTTTTGCAGGGAGAAAGGAATAAGAAGAAAAGAAGATACCAGAGATGAATAGGAAATTGAGTTTAGAAATAGTTTTAGGGTTTTACTTTATTCTTTTGTAATTTACCCTTTTATTTATTTATTTTGGTGAGGTGGAAAGCATTATAATTTCAATATAATTGTAACAAAGAAATTCTTTCTATTCTTAGTACTTATAATTTTCTTTATCCATTTTGTAAACTTTGGATTATTCTAATTGTAATAAAGTAAATGCTTTATTTTATTTCATTACTAAATTGTACTAGTTACTAATTGTTGTACCTCTTATACACTTGTATTATTAAATATTATGTAATATTTATTGTTTTTGAAATAATAATTCCAAATTATTGTATAATTCAAATGTATTGTGAATATGATGATATCTATTTGTTTATTCAAGAATTTTACCATTCCAATTCTATTATTGATTCTTTTCAATTTACTTTTGAATTCAAATAAAGTATTTGAATATTTAACTCAAACTGTTTTCCCTCAAACATGAACATTTAGTAGAGGTCATGTCGAAATCCGTCGCACTTGCTCTATTGTTTCCTTTAGAACAAGAGAGATCTCGATCCCTCTATAAGTCTTTTTATTTTGCGCAAAAATTCTCTAGATTTTCTTATGCATGAATGCAATGCACACACATGTGTTCTGTCTATTTTTAGCTGCTAAATCCTGGGATGTTACAATCATTTTGCATTTAATGAAATTTGGGATGTTACAAATCTACCCCCCTTAAAATGAATCTCACCCTCGAGATTTGGATTGGCTAGAAAATAGGTGAGGGTGATCTTTCCGAAGGTCATATTCTCTTTCCCAAGTTGCTTCTTCCTCGATATGATGATTCCACCGTACTTTGCAGAATTTGATATTCTTAGTACGAGTAACTCTTTATGTTGTCTCAATAATCTTGATAGTCTTCTCTTCATAAGTGAGATCACTCTCCAACTGAACCTCTTCTAATGGTATAGTGTCCTTCAATGAAGTTTCTTCCATTTCCGGATGACACTTCTTCAACCAACTCACATGAAACACATTATGAACTGCTGACAGTGATTCAGGCAATTCAATCTCATAAGACACTTCTCCTTTGCGGCTCAAAATCTTGAATGGTCCAACATAACGAGGTGCCAATTTTCCTTTGACTCAAAGTCTCTTCACACCATGAAGTGGCGAGACCCTAAGATAAGCTCTATCGCCTACCTCATAGGTGACTTCCCTATGCTTTGGATCTGCGTAACTCTTTTGTCGGTACTGGGATATCTTCAATCTGTCCTTTACCATTCTGACTTTCTCTTCAGCTTCCTTGATCAGTTCTGGTCCGAATAAATTCCTTTCACCTAATCCACTCCATAGTAGTGGCGTAGTGCATTTCCTTCTGTAAATGAATTCAAACGGAGCCATCTCTATGCTTGATTGATAGATGTTATTGTAAGATAATTCTGCGTAAGGAAGACCTTCATCCCATCTAGCACCATAGTCTATGGCACATGCCCTCAACATATCCTCCAAAATTTGATTGGTCCTTTATGTCGGTCCATCAGTCTAAGGGTGAAAAGCTGTGCTGAATTCTAAACTTGTTCCTAATGATTCATGCAGTTGTCACCAAAAATGCAAAGTGAACTGAGTTCCTCTATCAGACACAATACTCTTAGGTATTCCATGTAGACATACAATTCTATTCATATAGATCTTAGCCAATTTAGCACTTGTATAGGTAGTCGTCACAGGTATGAAATGAGCCACTTTAGTTAGGCGATCCACAACAACCCATATCGAATCATATCCAGACCTGGTCCTTGGCAGTCCGGTGATAAAATCCATACCAATATTATCCCACTTCCAATCAGGTATAGGTAGTGGTTGCAATAACCATGCCGGTTTCTGATGTTCTGCCTTCACTCTACTACACATATCACATAAAGCAATGTGCTCCGCAATATCTTTCTTAAGATTGTTCCACCAAAATCTTTCCTTCACATCCATGTACATTTTGGTGTTACCTGGATGAATAGAATATTGTGAATTGTGTGCTTCTTGTAGAATAAATTTCCTAAGCTTCGGATCTTGCGAAATGCAGATACGCTTTCCATACCATAAGGTACCATGTTCATCTTCATGCAATCCTTTGGCCTTTCGTTTACTAATTTTACTCTTGATCTCCTCTATTTTCTTGTCAACTTTTGGGCTTCTTTGATCTTGTCCAACAATGTTGGTTGAACTCTAATGATAAGAGATATCCTGCAGGCACTATCTCCAATCTTAACTCTTTGAATTGAGAACACAAATCACCAGGCAACTCTCCTTTAGTCAGGCCATTCACATAAACCTTGCGGCTTAAAGCATCCTCTACAACATTTGGTTTACTGGGATGGTATTGCAAACTCAAGTCATAGTCCTTGATGAGCTCTAGCCACCTTGTTTGTCTCATATTGAGTTCCTTCTGGGTGAAAATATATTTCAAAATCTTGTGATCCGTGAACACTTCACAACGCGTACCCAAAAGATAGTGTCTCCATGTTTTGAGTGCATGGACAACAGAGTCTAACTCTAAGTCATGAGTAGGATAATTGACTTCATGAGTTTTTAGTTGTCTCGAGGCATAAGACACAAATTTCCCTTCTTGCATCAAAACTCCACCAATCCTTGGTGAGATGCATCACAATAGACTTGAAAATCCTTCTCCAAATATGGCAGACATAAGACTGGGGCTGCTACTAGTCTCTTCTTCATCCTTCAGTCCATTCAAACTTCTTCTCTTTCTTAAGTAACTCCGTCATTGGCTTAGCTACTTTTGAGAAATTCTCAGTGAACCTTCTATAGTATCCTGCCAAGCGTAGGAAACTACGAACCTCTTTAACTGACTTTGGAGATTCCCACTCAGTTACAGCTGACACCTTTGCGGGATCGACAGCTATACCATCTCCAGACACAATGTGTCCAAGAAATCCAACTTCGTTTAACCAAAATTGAAACTTACTAAACTTGGCATACAACTTGTGATCCCTGAGTTTCTCAAGTATCAAACAAAAATGTTCTTCATGCTCTTCCTTGCTCTTGGAATTGATCAAAATGTCATCGATGAATACAACAACAAAGTTGTCAAGAAACTCCATAAACACTTTGCTCATCATGTTCATGAAATAAGCTGGTGCATTTGTCAATCCAAATGGCATCACAGTATACTCATACAATCCACACCTGGTGGTAAAAGCAGTCTTTGGTATGTCTTCGATTTCGATAGTCATACGGGTGATTTGGAGGAGATCTCTCAAAAATTCTTTAGTGCTCATTTCGGGAGATAAGAGATTATGAAAAAACATAAGTAAACGGGCTTCCGCCTGAGCTTCCAAGGATAAAGGTAGATGAACAACCATTTTATCCCCATCAAAGTCCGCATTGAAACCCTTACACACTAATGGGTGTAAAGAAATAGTACGCCCCTCTACTAAAGTGGGTTGAAAGGCCTGTATGCCTAATCTATGCAGGGTAGGTTCTCTATTTTGCTCTCTAATATTTAGCTGAAAATAGCCTGATCGGAGATCAATCTTTGAGAACACACGGGCTCCTTCTAGCTGATCAAATAGATCATTGATTCTAGGCAAAGGGTACTTGTTCTTTATAGTCACCTCATTGAGTGAACGGTAATCTATGCATAACCTTTTACTTCTATCCTTCTTCTCAACAAACAGAACTGGTGCACCCCAAGACGAAGAACTTGGTTGGATAAATCCTTTCTGCAACTATTCTCCAAGTTGTTTCTTGAGTCTTTCAACTCATCAATTGACATCTTGTAGGGTCTCTTTGCTATTGGTCCAGATGCTAGCAGTAAGTCAATCAGAAACTCCACATCTCTATTTGGTGGCATTCCAGGTAATTCCTCCGGAAACAAATCCGGGTACTCCTTCACAACTGGTACACTGTCTATGCTAAAACCATTAAGAGAATTTATCTTATTCCCTTTAGATTCAAAGGTAGACTTGAACCAAATCCGTTTCTTATCTGGGGTTGTGAGTGTAACAGCATGCTTGGCACAATCTATTATTCCTTCATACTTAGTCATCCAATCCATGCCCAAAATTACATCCAGTCCTTGGGAATCTAGGATTATCAGACTAACTGGAAACTTATACTTTCCAAATTCTATCACTAGATCATGACATCCAAAATTTACTATCATCTCTCCACCTGGAGAGCTTACTTTAATAGGACATCCAATAGTTTCAGTTGGAAGTCCATTTTTATCAAAAAATGCTCTTGATATGAATGAATGCGATGCGCCGGCATAAAAAAGAACAAGAGCTGGAAAAGAATTAAGCTTGAACTTACCAGCCACAACATCATATTCCTCATAGATTTCCTCCATATTGATGTGGTTCACTTGACCCTTCTGAAATGGGTTTGGCTTGTTGGCTCCATCAACCTTCTTTTCTGGGGATTCATTTGCATAGTGCCCAGTTTTCTTGCACTTGAAGCACTCAACCTAACTGATGTCTCTCTTAGCAGGCTAACTTCCATTGCCATTCCCACTGTGATGGCTCTTGTGTCCACTCTTGTGGTTCTTATATCTATCATTGTCGTGACTATGGTGGTGCTTGTTGTCATGGTGACAGTTACTGTTGTGGTGGTTGTTATACTTCCCATGCTTGTGGGACCCAGAACTTCCGCTGTCATCACCATGGGAACGCTTGTGTGACGATCCAGAACTACGCTTATCAAAGTGACGCTTCCTCCTCCTGTTCTCCACCTGTTTTATCTTGCTTTCCAAGATGGTGGCTTTGTCACACAGTGATTGATAAGTTGGAATATATGAAACATATAGCTACATGCACATCTAATCATTCAGCCCTTCAAGGAATTTCTCCTTCCTCTTGGCATCAATATCAACATCATCCTGTGCATAGCGTGCCAGATTGTTGAACTCCTCAATATATTCTGCCACATTGCGGTGACGCTGCTTAAGATTGTGGAACTCTTTCTTCTTCAAACTCATCACTCCAGATGAGATATGAGCAGTGTGGAATCCATCCTCAAATATTGCCCAAGTCACATCCTCAAGAGGAGTGGTGATTTGAAAATTATCCCACCATGTGGCTGCTGGCCCTTCAAGAAGATGTGCTGCAAATCTGACCTTTTCCTCATCAGTGCAACCCACGGTGACCAAGTCCTTGTTCACCGAGCATAGCCAGTCATTGGCTTCCGTGGGACCAGTGGTTCCCGAGAACTTTGCTGGCCTCAACCTCAAAAACCTTGTAAGCATTTCAAAGGCTGGTGGGTTGTTTTGATTGTTGTTGTTGTTGTTATTGTTGTTGTTTTGATTCTGATTCTGATACCGATTCGCCATGAAATGGGTCATCATTTGCATCAACTAAGTCTGGGCTGTCATCAGCTGCTGCATCTCATTTCCATTGTTGTTATTGTTGTTTTGGTTGAGATTAGCACGATGGGGAGGCATATGTGGTTTCAATAAGGATAAGTAATGAGATATAACACATAGATACTAATATGCACAATACATCACATAGAAACCATCACAAATAAACTAGCACAAGATAAACTTAGAGTTTAAACAATGTGAACAACAGGTTTTGGAAAAGTAAACACACTAGCAAAGGCATCCACATGTTGGATGATCATTGCGACTCGATAAATATAAGGATGATAGATAGATAGGTAGTCAAGTAGTCAACACTATTCCACCATGTCGACCTCCTCGTCTACAAGAGCAAGTCCTGATGTCTTCATGGCTGTCTTGTACTCCTCCACGATGGTGGTCAAAGCATCGACCTTTGCCTGGGGGCTCTCTTATGCGAGCGTGGCCTCTCTATCACTGCCTGCTGAGTCTCTAGCTCAAGGTCCTTGAGCTCTATCTCGGTCCTCATCTCTTTGATCTTATTTTTCCTATCCTGCACTCTCTTCTCTTGATTCTTGAACCTCTTGTCTTGTCTCTCGAACCTAGCCTCCATCTCCTTGATGATCTCGTCCAGATCCACGAAGGACTTTTCCTTCTCCCTCAACTGAACCTGTAGCACTTCATTGCTAAGCATGATGTTGGTCCTATTAGTGTCGAGGTGTCTAACAAGGCTCTCTAGGTCCTGAAGATAGAGACACACTGGCTCAATAGTCTCTCTAGTAGCATCATCATACACTATGGCCTCTCCCTCCTAGTAACGTCTCCCAAATGGGTGGAAGTAGAGGCCCCTGAGCTCGGTGGAGTGTCGTCCGTAAAGGCGTCCTGCATCACAACATCGAGTCCATTCTCCTCGTCATCATGCACAACTTGAAGGCAATCTCCTCGGTGGGTGGCTCCGACTGACGTTCTAGCTGCGAGACTCTAAATCCCCATAGATCCTTCCTCTCAAACTTCATAAGCTGAAGTCCCTTGATGTTAGGGAGGGGGATATTAAGCACACTAGTGATCTCCACAATACGAGAACCAAAACGAGTTCCCTTGAACTCCTCTGCGGTGCTGATAACAAAGCTAGGAATCTATTGCATAGGATAGAGATTTTTTTTAGAAACAACAGAAGTACAGAGAAAAATATAAGGTAGTGAAACAAAAGCCAAAAGCATACATTCAACAAATGAAGCACAAGTCATGGCATACATAATCTATCACAAACACTAAGGTTCAAACATAACTTAGACAAAAATTTGCCATACCACATAGGTTGGTATGATCAAATTGTTAACGTGAGAAAAAGACAAGTGTGGTGGTCCAACTATTGGAGTACGTCACAATTCTCACTCATGTTCTAAGTCTATGATATCTTCCCTTAGATGTTTTCTCTTCTCTAAGGTCATTGTGAGTGTTGAGCATTCTACACTTGAGTATTTCACCAAGCTCCTTGATAGCATTACATGTTGCATTTCTTGCAGAGTCAAAGAATGACATATACATTTATGAGTTGGTAACCATGCAGAATCCCGACTCTTTGTGGTTTTCCCCCTTGTTTGTGTACAAGTGGAGTTGTACCCACCAATATTATTCTCCTTCATCCATCACAGGAAATCCCTTGTACACGGCTTCACCATGTATTCCCAAGCTAACCATGAGGTTTTTGAGTGCCTTGGGAAACTCCGTCTCACATTCTAAGGTCATGGTCATGAGTGGTCCCTTCTTGACGGCTTTGTTTATGGCGGCCATCTACAAATAGATATGAGAAAGAAGATTAGGAGAGGTTGACGAGAATAAAAGACAAGTGTGAATTTTTGCAAAGAGTTGCATTTTCCTAGTGGTTTCCTTAGTATAATCCATCTTAGGGTCATAATCCTACAGGCAACACAGTGCTCTGATACCATCTGTAAGACCCACCATTTAAGGTAAAGGCCCCTATGATTGCAATGCTAGTCCCTGGATCAAATTCTAGCATCCACAGTTTAAGATGAAGTACATAGATACAAAGGTCATTATTACATTGTCATTCCAGAGATAACATAGTATTTACAACTCATTAGCCCAAGGCTAATACATAGAGTTCATACATAAGTAGATAAATAAAAGTTTTCATCTTCATGTGCCACATGCAAACATGTCGAGTGTAGACTCACAACCCTAATATCCATCAGAGTAACTTGCAACATCATAAGTTACAGCCACAGAGGGTCAATACATTTTGAATTGTATTGGCAAGTGATACCATAGTAGAATAGTAGTATCTAACATCTATATGAATTTGACTAAGTGTAGTTTAGGCTGGCTTTGCTCAAAATAAGGTTTTGTCTTACTAGTTTAAAACACTAAGTTTTTGTTTGATCACCAATAGACATTGGTGAACTTTTACCCTTGTTCAACCACAAGTTTTAATTTAGAAAAAAAATGGGATGAGGAGATCCTTGATTTCTTCAATGTCTTTGATGCTCAAATTTTCCGTTGTCGGGACATGGCTAAGTACTTAGGTTTTACCCTCTCGAGAGGTGGTGCACTTTCCCCACAAGACTTGACATGCATCGAGACGAGACTTTTCAGAAGCATTCCCTTAGACCACCATGGACGCGTTCCATCCTATCACCCTACCACCAACTGTCCATCTGGCTAAGTTCTTGCAACCTATTTGGTCAAGGCAGAGACCATATGCCATGTGGTTGCACTAGAAGCTTCTCAACGCTAAACATCTCAAATCCCTTTGTTCCTGGGTGGCCATCCACAAGTGCGATACACAAGGTAGACCATAGACATGGGCCTTGTGTAACCACTCAACACAAACCAATCTTTCCATTCCACCCAGGTGATTCATCCACATAGTTGTTTTATTAATGAAAAACACAATTCATGGACTTAGCAATATTTCATAGCATGAATAATCCACCCTTGTTTTCTACTATCTAGGCTAAGCATGATAACATAACAAGTCTCCTAACTTAGGATAATTCTACTAAGACAACATATATAGGATTTCCCATGGCATAGCTTATACTTAGAAAATTTCTCCATGCAATCCTACTCAAAATATCACTAATGAATAGATAAATAATAGGACAAAATATGAAGCATCACTTGCCTTGGTACTTGGGGAATAGCAACAGTCCTCACAATCACAATCACCAAAATCACCAAAATCTACACATAAAATCATAACACCAAATTCACATTTCAATATTCAAACAAAAATACATATGAATGCATGCAACTGCAATGGAATGATTTTCTACACTAAACAAGTCAAACCAAACAGTACCGAACACAAAGTAAACTTTCTAAAGTCTAAACAAACTTAAGTTTACTTGAAAACACTTTTCCAAATAATTTTTATATGCAAAATAGGCCTACAAATGGTTCTGCAGATAATACTATTTTTCCATAAGCAAAAGAAAAAAAGGACATAGATGTGAGGGCTTAATTTTCTAAAACCATTGATATATTATTTGCAATTTTTGGACAAACAGAACAAAAGATATGAATTTTACAAGTTTGAATATCACTACTAGGAAAATGGCTATAGGTAATCAGCACATCCGTGGCTCACATGGTTGAAGTGCCCCACAGCTAAAACAGGCGTGGCTCACCTATGGGAAGTGCCCTACTAGTAACTAGAACAACCGTGGCGCACATGGTCATAGTGCGCCACAAATATGTGTGGGCCAGGGCCCTGCTGGCCGCACGCCAGATACCCGTAGTGCACATAGGGTAGGTGCGCTACATTTGTTATTGTTAACCGTGGCGCACGTGGGGGGGTGCGCTACGCCTAAGGGCATGCCCCTCTGCTATGTAAAACGGGCAGACACATCCGTGGCGCACTAGGTCCATGTGCGCCACATATGTGTTTAGTTCCTGTGGCACACTAGGGCCATGTGCGCCACGGATGTGTCGACCAGTATTTTTTTGGCAGCTCCACTTTGTGCACATGTGTGATCATCTACCACCCCACACTTCACTTTCCCCTTCTTCTTCCTCCTTAGATCTAGTCGGGATCCTTCTCCTTCCCACCTCAATTTCTCCACTCATTCACCATTTTTAGCATGTAGAACTTGCCTTGGATATTACATACGTAATAGAGGAAGGTCTTCGGTCTCTCATCTCGTTCTCCGGTCTCGCACGCACCTCTCCTTTCCATCTTCTCGCGATCGGTCTCTCATCTCGGTAAGTTGTCCATGTAAGGCTGTGTTCATGTGTATATGGATGATATGCTCATATGTATGTAGATGATCGATGCTCATGATGTGTGTATGGAGAGGATCGATGGTCATGTGTGTGTATATGGAGAGTATCAATGATGCTCAGGCATGTGTGTATGGAGAGGATATTGATATGTTCATGTGTGTATGGATCGGTCTCTCTCTCTTGTGTTTGTATGTGAACAAGTTGCCATTTGTTTTGCCAAAATGTTGATTCATTTCCATTTTGGCAAGACTTTCGCATTTCACAAAGGTCCTAATTTTAGGATAGGTCATGCCGAAATTTTCTATCGACCATTGCATGCATTGATTATGTGGTTCTAATAGACTTCTAATTGTACCGTGTACACAGTGCATGCAAAAATGGTGCTCATAATGAGTGAAGACATTGTGGCTAGATTTTTGAAATGTGCGACGATCGACATGATACGAAATAACAAGACGGAGATAAGATGTCCGTGCAGAAGATGCAAACTCAATTGGGTGATCGACCCAGATTCCGGGAATCTGCAGGCGCACCTGCTCCGCCATGGTTTCATGGATGGATACACTCGTTGGATAAGCGATGACGAAGAAAATGGAGATGGTGAAGGTGGGAAACATGACGATGATCATCATGGCGAGAACGGGCGAGATGATGAAGAGTCTCCTGGAGATGGTGAAGGTGCGGAAGAAGACCGGGATGATGATGATCTAGATGCCGGAGGAGGAGACGACGATGGAACAATGTCAGGCTGTGTGCGGGACCCTTATGTGCAAGAGCTGCTTCTCAAGCAGACGAGTAACGCGAGGGCTGCCGCTAGAGAGAAAGCCAAGCTTGCGCAACTTGAGAAAGACGGGGTTACTCCATTGTATGAAGGATGCAGGACCGATGATACCCGGTTGAATGTAACGCTCAAGGCTATGGAGATGAAGGCAAAACACAAATTGAGCGACGCAAGCTTCGACGATATGATGGCATTCTGGCACTATCGTCTCCCGGAGGGGAACACATGCCCAAGTAGTATCGAGGATGCCAAGAAAATCGTCTGTCCTCTCGATCTACCGCACGTTAGATATCACGTATGCATCAATGATTGCATCATTTATCGGGGCGAGGACGCGGAGAAAACCACATGTCCGGTGTGCGGTGTGAGTCGATACAAGAAAGGGAAGAAAGCACCTCGAAAAGTGGTATGGTACTTTCCTATCACTCCTCATCTGTAGCGCTATTTCGCGGACCCTAAGGAAGCGAAGTTCATGCGATGGCATGCGGAAAGGAAGAAGCCAGGAGATGACGATGATGACCCCGAAAAGGATGAGCTGCTGACGCACCCTTCAGATGCTAGCCAGTGGAAAGCATTGGACCTCGAATTCCCAGAATTCGGTGGAGATTCAAGGAACATCAGGCTTGGTGCGAGCACCGATGGACTCAATCCGTTCGGTAGCCAGAGCAGCACGCACAACACTTGGCCCGTGTTTGTATGGATGTACAACCTCCCTCCATGGTTGTTCATGAAGAAGAAGTACATACAAATGAGTATGATAATTCAAGGGCTGAAACAACCTGGTAGCGACATCAATCTGTATCTCGGGCTGTTGAAAGAGGAGCTAGCCACGTTATGGGAATCTGGAGCCAATACTTACGACGCTGTCGCACAAGATTATTTCACTATGAGAGCCGAGTTGGTCACTACGGTACAAGACTATCCAGGTTACGGGTATATCTCGGGGCAGGTTATCCAAGGATTCCGCGCATGTGTTAGGTGCGTGGATAACACAAGATATCTCCAACTAGAGAAAGATCCAGGGTCTTCGAAAACTGTGTCCATGGCGCACCGGAGGTGGATCGGCAAGAATGATCCATGGAGAAAACGTGGAGACCTGTTCGATGGCAAATCCGAGACCCGAGGAATCCCAGAGCGTAGGAGCAGCAAAGAAGTGGAAGAGTTGTTGAAAAACTGGAAAGATTGTCCTAAGCTTGGAAAGAAGCGAAAGAGGCAGCAAGACAAGCCGCTGATGAAGGTATGGAAAACAAGGTCTGTTTTCTGGGAGTTTCCATACTAGAAGTTTCTCTGCACGCCTCATAGCCTCGACATCATGCATATCACGAAAAACGTGTGCGAGAGTCTAGTCGCCACCATAATCAACATGCCAGATAGGACGAAAGATGGTCCGAAAGCAAGGCACAACCTGATATGCTTGGGTATCCGGAAGGAGCTTCACGGAGGGCCTTTACTCCTGATGATCGGGAAGATGACGATGATCATGAGTCGGAGGCGACACAAATTCGTCGGAAGGGTAAAAAGTTCAAGAAGAATGAATATTACTTCCCTCCTTCTTGCTTCACTCTAAGCCAGGATGAGATCAAACAGTTTTTCAAGTGCCTTCTAGGAGTCAAATTTCCTTACGGCTACGTGGGCAAGATAAGCAGATACCTAGACGAGGCGAAGCAAAGGTTCAGTGGCATGAAGTCTCACGACTGTGTCGTGCTAATGACGCAGGTACTTCCGGTTGCACTAAGAGGGATAATGGACGAGCACGTCTGTGAAACGTTATTTGGCCTCTGCAAGTTTTTCGACGTCATCTCTAGGAAGTCGATTGGCGTGGATCAGCTCGGGAGGCTACAGGAGGAGATCATGGTGATACTATGCGAGCTTGAGGTCTACTTCCCACCCGCATTCTTTGACATTATGGTGCATCTTCTGGTCCATTTCGTGGAGGACATCGTCCAACTCGGGCCGATGTTCCTCCGCAGCATGATGGCGTTCGAAAGGATGAACGGACACATCAAAGGATATGTTCGCAACAGGTCCCGTCCAGATGGAAGCATAGCCAAGGGCTTTCTGGCCGAAGAGTGCATCTCTTTCTGCACGAATTATCTAGACATCGAGAACCCTGTCGGTCTTCCCATCAACAGGCACCTTGGCAAGCTCGATGGATCTGGTCACCGAGAGGGTCGTCGCATATCTTGCATGCGAGACTTCGATTTTGATCGAGCAAACCTCGTCGCGCTATAGCATTTAGAATTGGTCGATCCTTGGGTACAGAAGCACAAAAGGTTAATCGAGAAAAAGTATAGTGACCGGGGCATACAGAAGACGCAGGGAGAAATAATCAAAGAGCACAACTCAGATTTCACGCGTTGGTTTAGGAACACGCTCCTTGATAATCCCCCACGATCGCATTCTTCTGACACGGAAAATATCATATTCACCTTGTCGCAGGGACCGATGCAAAACCTGGTGACCTGTTAGGCGTATGATATTAATGGCTACACATTCTACACGGAGGAAAAGGACAACAAGTGTGATTATCAGAACTCAGGCGTAACGTCGGAATTCTACACCGATGACAACGTGAAGGAAAGATTTGAAGGGTTTCGCGGCATAGTAAATCAAAATTTTCTACGGATGCGAACAGAGGGAAGCCAAGATCTAATCTAGGAGATGCAAACAACGAGAGAGATTGGATTAGATCTTCATACACTTGAAGATTCGCCTGCAATGAGCGTTAATCGGGCGTGGGTGATGTAGTCGTACTCGCTTCTCCTCCTCGCGATCCGATCCGATCTAGCACCACAAGCGGCGATGCCTCCGTGAGATGCACACGTGCAGCACCTCGACGTCTCCTCCTTCCTTGGTCCAGCCCGTATGGTGGAGAGATGGGTTGGATCTACAACGCGACGGCGCGGTGCAATTGATGGAGAGTTTCTGCAGCAGGGCTTCGCCTACACACAGTCGGGAGGGAGAGAGAGAGGAGGGCAGCAGGGCGGCTAGGGTTGAGGAGGAGGTGTGTGGGGTTGGTGTGCCCCCAGCCCTCTTTATATAGAGGGGTGGGCGGCAGCCCTAGCCCCTCCCCCAAGTCCAAAACCGGCGGCCAAGGAGGAAGAGTGGGGGGCAAGGAACCCCCCCCTTCTAGAAGGTCCAATTAGGGTTTATCCCTTCTTGGCCGGCTGGGCCCTATGGGGCCTTGTGCCCCTGGCCCAATGCAGCCAGGGCACTCCCTCATAGGCCCATGCCCCCTCCCGGAAGGTGGGGCCATGTTGGTCCCCTTCCGGAAGGTTCTAGAAGCTTCCGGTACAATACCGATTAACCCGGAACAATTCCGAACTCCAAAAACTGCACTGCCATATATGAATCTTATTCTCCGGACCACTCCGGAACCTCTCGTGATGTCCCGGATCCCATCCGAGACTCTGAACAAAAACTCATAAAACACTTATCCAATCTATCCTAGCGTCGAGACACGTTAAGTGTGTGACCCTTCGGGTTCGAGAATATGCAGACATGATCTTTTATCAATAATCATAAGCGGGGTCTGGAAACCCATATTGACTCCCACACATTCATCGATGATCATATCGGATGAACCACGATGCCAGGATTCAATCAATCCCATATATATATTCCCTTCGTCTCGCGATATTTTACTTGCCCGAGATTCGATCGTCGGTACCGTCATACCTAGTTCAATCTCGTTCACAGCAAGTACTTTACTCGTTCCGTAATCCGATATCACTTTGTGATTAACTCCTTAACCACATGCTTGCAAGCGGTGTTGATATCGATTATCGAGTGGGCCCGAAGTATATCTCTCCGACTTGGGAGGGACAAATCCCATCTCGATACATACAACCCAACAGATACTTTCCGATCACCTGAGAGACACCATTATGATCACCCTCTCATAGGATGACGTTTGATGACCTCAAAGCTTTCTTCCGATACCAGGGAGTTGTATTATCTCATGGTCTAAGGAATACAATATTTGACATAAGAAAAACTTCACAAAGATGAACACGATGACACGATCTAATTGCTTCGCTTAGTTTGGGTATGTCCATCATATCATTCTCCCAATGATATGATCTCATTATTAATTGACAACTCATGTCCATGGTTAGGAAACCTTAACCATCATTAATGAATGAGCTAGTCCATAGAGGCGTACTAGGGACACGGTGTTGTTCACAAACCACACAAGTATTAAAGTTTCCGCTTAACACAATTCTAGCATGGAATATAAACATTATCATGAACAAGATTTATAATAATAACATCTTTATTATTGCCTCTAGGGCATATATCCAACAGTCTCCCACTTGCACTAGAGTCAATAATCTAGTTTACATCTGGCAACAATCTCACACCCATGGCACTAAGGTGTTGATCATGTTTTACACGTGGAAGAGGTTTAGTCAATGGATCTGCGACATTCAGATCTATATGTACTTTGCTAATCTTCAGATCTCCATCTGCTATATAATCTCAGATTATATGAAACTTGCGGTTGATATGCTTGGTCTTTGGATGATACCTTGGTTCCTTAGCGAGTGCTATGGCACCAGTTTTGTCACACAATATCTCCAGTGGGTCCAATGTACTTGGAACCACGCCAAGCTCAGTGATGAAGTTCCTGATCCAAACTCCTTCACTTGACGCTTCTGCAGCAGCCATGTATTCCGCTTCTACAGTAGATCCTGCGATCACGCTTTGCTTGCAGCTTCTCCAGCTCACAGCTCCTCCATTCAAAATATACACGTATCCTGTCTGAGATTTAGAATCATCCTTGTCGGTGTCGAAACTAGCGTCGACGTAACCTTTTACGACGAGCTGTTCATCATCCCCATAGACTAAGAACATTCCTTTGGTCCTATTTAGGTACTTTAGGATGTTCTTCACGGCTGTCCAGTGTTCCACTCCTGGATCACTTTGATATCTGCTCGTCAAACTAAGAGCATTGGACACATCCGGTCTAGTACACAGCATGGCATACATGATAGAACGTATGGTCGAGGCATAAGGCACTTTGCTCATAGCTTCCCTATCATTTACCGTAGCTGGACACTGAGTCATGCTCAATATCTTACCTGACAACATAGGCACTAAACCTTTCTTTGCCTTATCCATTCTGAACCTTTTCAGAACTTTGTCTAGGTATGTACTCTGGCTTAAAGCTATCAGGCGTCTTTGTCTATCTCTATAGATTTTGATGCCCAATATATAAGAAGCTTCACCTAGGTCTTTCATTGAAAAACACTTGTTCAAATAACTCTTCACATCGTTAAGCATGTTAATGTCATTTCCAATAATTAATATGTCATCCACATATAGTACCAGAAATGTCACCGAGCTCCCACTCACTTTCTTGTAGATGCAATCTTCGTAGCAATTTGGAACAAATCCAAAGCTCTTGATCACTTGATCAAAACGAAGGTTCCAACTCCGAGATGCTTGCTTCAGTCCATAAATGGAACGCTGAAGTTTGCATACTTTATCAGCATCCTTAGGATCGACAAAACCTTCGGGTTGCATCATATACAACTCTTCATCAATGTTGCCATTGAGGAATGCAGTCTTGACATCCATCTGCCATATTTCATAATCATGAAACGTAGCAATTGCTAATAAAATCCGAATGGACTTATACATCGCTACGGGAGAGAAAGTCTCATCGTAGTTAACACCTTGAACTTGTCGAAAACCTTTCGCGACAAGCCATCCTTTATAGACGGTAACATTACCATCCGTGTCCGTTTTCTTCTTGAAGATCCATTTGCACTCAACGGCCTTTCGGTCGCTAGGAGGGTCCACCAAAGTCCATACTTGGTTTTCGCTCATGGATCCCAATTCGGATTTCATGGCCTCTAGCCATTTCTCAGAGTCTGGGCTCATCGCCTTCCTCATAGTTCGTGGGTTCACCGTCTTCTACCAGCAGACAGTCAAGACAGGGGTTGCCGTACCACTCGGGAGGAACGCGACCTTGTCGACTGCGACGTTCGATGCTTGACATCGTCCAAGCTTCATGATCCTTGTCATTAGCTTCCTCTATCGTTGGTGCGGTGACCTGGAACAATTTCAGGTGCTGCGCTACTCTCAATTCAAGAGAAGGTTCAATAACCTCGTCTAGCTCTACTTTCCTCCACTCACTTCTTTCGAGAGAAACTCCTTCTCAAGAAAGGAACCGTTCTTCTGACAAACACTTTGCCTTCAGTTCTGTGATAGAAGGTATACCCAATAGTTTCCTTAGGGTATCCTATGAAGACGCATTTCTCCGCTTTGGGTTCGAGCTTGTCCGGCATCAACTTCTTGACGTAAGCTTCGCATCCCCAAACTTTAAGAAACGACAACTTAGGTTTAGCACCAAACCACAGTTCATATGGCGTCGTCTCAACGGATTTAGATGGAGCCCTATTTAAAGTGAATGCAGCGGATTCTAATGCATAACCCCAAAATGATAACGACAAATCAGTAAGAGACATCATTGATCGGACCATATCTAATAAGGTTCGATTCCGGCGTTCAGACACACCATTGCGCTGTGGTGTTCCGGGTGGCGTGAGTTGCGAAACGATTCCGCTTGCTTTAAGATGCGTGAGAAAATCATAACTCAAATATTCACCTCCACGATCGGATCGTAGAAACTTAATCTTTCTGTTACGATGGTTCTCCACTTCATTCTGAAATTCCTTGAACTTTTTAAATGTTTCAGATTTATGTTTCATTAAATAGATATACCCATATCTACTTAAGTCATCGGGAAAAGTGAGAAAATAGCGATATCCACCGCGTGTCGAAACACTCATTGGTCCGCATACATCGGTATGTATGATTTCCAACAAGTCCGTTGCTCGCTCCATCATACCGGAGAACGGGGTTTTGATCATCTTGCCCATGAGGCATGGTTCGCATGTGTCAAATGATTCAAAATCAAGAGACTCCAAAAGTCCATCAGAATGGAGTTTCTTCATGCGTTTTACACCAATATGACCTAGACGACAGTGCCACAAATAAGTAGTATTATCACTATCTACTTTGCATCTCTTAGCCTCAATGTTATGGATGTGTGTTTCATCCTTTTCGAGATTTAGAATAAATAAACCATTCACAATAGGTGCATGACCATAAAAGATGTTACTCATATAAATAGAACAACCATTATTCTCCGATTTAAATGAATAACCGTCTTGCAATAAACAAGATCCAGAAATAATGTTCATGCTCAATGCAGGCATATAATAACATTTATTAAGGTTTAAAACTAATCCCGAAGGTAAAACTAAGGAGAGCGTGCCGACGGCCATCACATCAACTCTTGATCCGTTGCCAATGCGCATCGTCACCTCATCCGTCGCAAGCCGCCGTCTATTCCATAGCTCCTGTTTCGAGTTACAAATATTAGCAACTGAACCAGTATCAAATACCCAGGCACTACAACGAGGGCTAGTAAGGAAAACATCAATAACATGTATATCAAATATACCTTTGATGGTCCCAGCCTTCTTGTCCGCTAAGTACTTTGGACAGTTGTGCTTCCAGTGACCCTTGTCCTTGCAATAGAAGCACTCAGTGTCCGGCTTGGGACCAGACCTGACCTTCTTCTCCGCAGGGCAACGCGCTTGCCGCCGCCTTTCTTGAAGGGCTTCTTTGCACCCTTACCTTTCTTGAAGGTGGGGGGCTTGTTGACCATCAACACATGATTATCCTTTTTGATGTCCACCTCCGCAGCCTTCAGCTTTGCGAAGAGCTCGGTGATCGTATCAGTGGAACCAATCTGGTTGTGAGTCACTACAAAACTTTTGTAGCTGGGAGGGAGTGATTGTAGAACCCTGTCAATCTTGAGCTCCTCTGGAATCTTGCAGTCCAGTTGCTCAAGGCGTTGAGTGTAGCCCAATATCTTAATGGCGTGCTCACTAACGGAACTCCCTTCCTCCATCTTGCAGTTAAAGAACTTCTCAGAGATCTCATATCTCTCAGAACGGGCTTGAGTCTAAAACATGGTTTTCAGCTCCTCGAGAATCTCAAAGGGCCCGGGATAGTCTTCAAAACGATTTTAAAGGTACGATTCCATAGCAAACAACATGGTTCTCTTAATCACACCATAATCATCTTTGCGCGACTGATAGACAGCTTTCTCATCAGCCGACGCAGTAGCAGCAGGGGCGTCACCTAACGCATTCTCAAGGACATAGTCCTTTTGACCGCCAGAGAGAATGATTCTCAGATTGTGGAACCAGTTGGTGAAGTTAGACCCATTGTTTTTAAGCTTTTCCTTCTCAACAAAAACGTTGAAGTTGAAGTTGGACTTAGCCATTTGATCTACAATATTTGCAAGTACAAATTAGACTATGTTCATGATAACTAGTTCAACTTTTAATCAAATTACTAGATGAACTCCCACTAAATTCAACATTCCTCAAGTTGTTTAGTGAACACGATCCAAATTCACCACACCTAATCCGATCTTCACGAGAAGAGATGTGGTTTCAATGGTGGACAACGAAGTGTCGATCATATCATTCATATGACTCATGCTTAACCTTTCGGTTCATGTGTTCCGAGGCCATGTCTGTACATGCTAGGCTCATCAAGTTAGACCCAAGTATTTCCGCGTGTGCGAAACTGGCTTGCACCCGTTGTATGTGAGCGTAGAGTCTATAGCACCCGATCATCACGTGATGCTTGGACACGACGAACTTTCGCAACGGTGCATACTTGGGGAGAACACAGTTTTTATCTTGATCTTTAAGTGAGGAATCATCTTATAATGCTACCGTCGCGATCTAAGCATAATAAGATACATAAAAGGATAAACATCACATGCATATAACTTTATGTGACATGGTATAGCCAATCTTCGCGCAATGATCTCCATCTTGTGCGTGCCGGCATGATCTCCATCACTCCACCATGATTGCCTCCACCACGAATAGCAGCTAAAACTATTGCTAACTACTTAGCGATAAAGTGAAACTATTACATGGCGTATAAGAAGTTGACACACAGGTCATACACAATTATAAAGACAACCATATGGCTCCTTCCGGTTGTGTACTCATCGACATGCAAGTCATGAAACATTACAAAACATGATCATCGCATACATTATAGACATCACATCTTGGGTCATACCATATCACAGAAAACACTCCCTGCAAAAACAAGTTAGACGCCTCTACTTTGTTGTTGCATGTTTTACGTGGCTTATGGGCGTAGATGCTAAGAACGATTTTACCTACGGAAAGCCACAACGGTGATATTATGGTTGCCAAACTCCGGTGTTAATCCCATGACAACTATAGTGAGAGAAACTGGCATCCACCAGCCGCATGTCTGGAACAAGCCACACGTCAAGTGCGGAGCCGGTCTCGCGTACGATGTCGCGTAAGGTTGGCCTGGACCGCTTCAATCTCACTATCCCGCGTCATCAGAAGAACACAAACAAGAGGCTTGCAACAGAAAACATCAACACCTGCAACAACCATGTTGCGTTCTACTCGTGAAACACATCTACGCATAGATCCAGCTCTGATACCACTGAAGGGTTTCGCGGCATAGTAAATCAAAATTTTCTACGGATGCGAACAGAGGGAAGCCAAGATCTAATCTAGGAGATGCAAACAATGAGAGAGATTGGATTAGATCTTCATACCCTTGAAGATTCACACAATGAACGTTAACGGGCGTGGGTGATGTAGTCGTACTCGCTTCTCCTCCTCGCAATCCGATCCGATCTAGCACCACAAGCGGCGATGCCTCCGTGAGATGCACACGTGCAGCACCTCGACGTCTCCTCCTTCCTTGGTCCAGCAAGTATGATGGAGAGATGGGTTGGATCTACAACGCGACGGCGCGGTGCAATTGGTGGAGAGTTTCTGCAGTAGGGCTTCGCCTACACGCAGTCGGGAGGGAGAGAGAGAGGAGGGCAGCAGGGCGGCTAGGGTTGAGGAGGAGGTGTGTGGGGTTTGTGCGCCCCCATCCCTCTTTATATAGAGGGGTGGGCGGCAGCCCTAGCCCCTCCCCCAAGTCCAAAACCGGCGGCCAAGGAGGAAGAGTGGGGGGCAAGGAACCCCCCCCTTCTAGAAGGTCCAATTAGGGTTTATCCCTTCTTGGCCGGCTGGGCCCTATGGGGCCTTGTACCCCTCATAGGCCCGTGCCCCCTCCCGGAAGGTGGGGCCACGTTGGTCCCCTTCCGGAAGGTTCTAGAAGCTTCCGGTACAATACCGATTAACCCGGAACAATTCCGAACTCCAAACACTGCACTGCCCTATATGAATCTTATTCTCCGGACCACTCCGGAACCTCTCGTGATGTCCCGGATCCCATCCGAGACTCCGAACAAAAACTCATAAACCACTTGTCCAATCTATCCTAGCGTCGAGACACGTTAAGTGTGTGACCCTTCGGGTTCGAGAATATGCAGACATGATCTTCTATCAATAATCAACAGCGGGGTCTAGAAACCTATATTGACTCCCACACATTCATCGATGATCATATCGGATGAACCACGATGCCAGGATTCAATCAATCCCATATATATATTCCCTTCGTCTCGCGATATTTTACTTGCCCGAGATTTGATCGTCGGTACCATCATACCTAGTTCAATCTCGTTCACAGCAAGTACTTTACTCGTTCCGTAATCCGATATCACTTTGTGATTAACTCCTTAAGCACATGCTTGCAAGCGGTTTTGATATCGATTACTGAGTGGGCCCGAACTATATCTCTCCGACTTGGGAGGGACAAATCCCATCTTGATACATACAACCCAACAGATACTTTCCGATCACCTGAGAGACACCATTATGATCACCCTCTCATAGGATGAAGTTTGATGACCTCAAAGCTTTCTTCCGATACCAGGGAGTTGTATTATCTCATGGTCTAAGGAATACAATATTTGACATAAGAAAAGCTTCGCAAAGATGAACACGATGACATGATCTAATTGCTTCGCTTAGTTTGGGTCTGTCCATCATATCATTCTCCCAATGATATGATATCATTATTAATTGACAACTCATGTCCATGGTTAGGAAACCTTAACCATCATTAATGAATGAGCTAGTCCATAGAGGCGTACTAGGGACACGGTGTTGTTCACAAACCACACAAGTATTAAAGTTTCCTCTTAACACAATTCTAGCATGGAATATAAACATTATCATGAACAAGAATTATAATAATAATATCTTTATTATTGCCTCTAGGGCATAATTCCAACAAGATTATATGGAAGAATCGAGGAGATCTGGGAGCTCGACTACTGTGGAGAAAAGGTGCCGATGTTCCGTGTCAGATGGGCAAAGAGCGTCGAATGAGAAGACCGGTATTTCACAACCATGGTTATACCCGAAGCAGCCAAATCCAAGGCCGCCGGTGTGAACGTGGACGCGAAAAATGAACCGTGGGTACTGGCTACCAAAGTGGACCAATGTTTTTATTACCGACCCGACAAAGCCTGGCCGTGTTGTCGCGAGGAGAGGAAAAAGAAACATCATCGGAATGGATGGAGTCGCCAATGAGCAAGACTTCGACTAGTACGGCGATCTCAGGATTGAAGATGACGACGACTACGATGCAGCAACATACATCACAAGAAGAAAAAGGACAACCCTACCCAAAAAGGTAGCCCGTTCGAAAGAAGAAACATTAAAGTGTCGGGGCTAAATTATTCAACCGCGACAAAGAAGGGAAAAAAGATTGTAAAACGCTAGCTCAAAAAATATTGTAAAACGCGTGGTCGAAAAAGATTGTAATATTCATGGACAAATTATTATGACATATCTGAATCATATTTAATTTGTACCACTTTTATGACATATATTATCACTTTTGGGCATTTTTGGAATATATAAAAGTATTTTAAAAACAAAATAAAACTTTTATGAAATATATCATCACTTTTGGGCATTTTTTGGAACATTTAAAAATATTTTTAAAATAAAAATAAAAAAAGGTGGGCTACGCCTTGGAGAGGGTGCGCTACGCCTAAGTGGGTTGGACTAGTCAACTCGCCGCATTGGCCCTACCCTCCCACATAGTCCTTAGACACGGATCGAACCATCCCCATCGACGCGCCGCCGCTGCATCCCATCCGCATCAACGCGCGCCTCGCCAGCCAGGAGGAGGAGGAGGAGGAGGCCGCCACGCCAGGAGAGGAGGAGGAGCATCGCCAGCCAGGAGGAGGATGAGGGGCAGGCCGCCGTGCCAAGAGAGGAGAAGGAGCGTCGCCAGCCAGGAGGAGGTACTGGAGGAGGAGCATCGCCCACACGCTCGCCTCGCTAGCGGCCTCGACCGCCTACAGCCCCACCTCGCCAGCCACCTCACCCACGGGCTCGTCCTTGTCCTCGTCTCAGAGGTGAGTCTTCTCCCCTCTCCACTTTTTGGTTGATTTAGGTTTAGGTTTAGGCTTAGGCTTAGGCTTAGGCATTGATTTAGAAATTTAGGTTTAGAGAGCTTGACAGTGAGGTTTAGGTTTACAGTGAGAGCTTGACAGTGAGGTTTAGATTGACAATGAGGTTTAGGTTTAGGTTTAGGTTTACAGTGAGATCTTGACAGTGAGGTTTAGGAAATAGAGAGCTTGACAGTGAGGTTTAGGTTGATTTAGGTTTAGGTTTAGGTTTAGGTAGTTCTTGTCTGAATGATCTGTTAGAAATAGAGAGCAAACAGAAGATGTTCAGAAGATGTTAGAAACAGAGAGCTTGACAGTGAGCTTGGTAGTAGGAATTTTAGAAACAGGGAGCTTGTAGCTTGTAGCTTGTAGCAGTAGCTGGTAGTAGGAACTTTGGATAGTGAGGTATATAGATAAAGCAATGGCAGTGCAAATGTAGATCAGCTCACTCATCTGAGTTGGTGTAAATGTAGATAAGGTTCTCCTTTTGTGCATGCCAATTGCCAAAGGAGGACAGAATAAAAGTTTCAACATTTTTTATTAAATGAGTCTATGTACAAGAAGCTAGCTAGGGTTAAAATTATTTATAAATGACATGGGGGATTCTGCTAGGATCACCAAGAATCAATAGTCTTCATGATTACATATATAAAGTTTCTCAGATATTGCAGGTTTTCCATCCCAATGTGTGTTCAGTAACTTTTTTAGTACTGATCCTGATGAAACAATGTGATGATGATGAAATTTAGTTATGCTGTATATACTGATCTCAGTAACTTTTTTAGTACTTTTTTAGTACTGATCCAGATGAAATTTAGTTATGATATATATACTGATGAAACAATGTGTATATGCTGATGAAATGCTCCTGTTGAAATCCTAGTTATGCTGTATGGTTTTAGTACTGATCCTGGTGATGGTTTTAGTACTAGTTTGCTTGTTGTTGATGGTCTAGTAGTACTGATCTATGGTGATATAATTATAGCACTTGAAATTGTTCTTGTGCTTGTATATGAAGCACTTTATTATGTTGTGTATGCAGGTTCTTGTATGAGATGAGTCCCGATTTTTGTCGGAATGTTGATTAACATCCGTTTCGGCAGAAACCGGGCACTCCTAGTTTAAGAAAATTAGCAAAGGTCATGCCGGATTTTTCCGTGCATTTAACCAATTATTTGTTTTTTATTAGTGGAAAGATGTGTGACAACGACGAGGCTGGATGTTCTAAGCGCATCAGCGCTGAAGGAGAACTCAGACCTCCGAATAAACAATTGACATTCTGGGAGGCGGCCTAGCGGCTAGAAGACAATGAAGAATACCATCCTTCGGAGAGCGAGGATGATGAGATGGAAGACGCGGAGGAAGAATCCGAAGGAACAGAGGGTGATGAAACCACTGATGGCGGCGAGGGCACAGGGAGTGGTAGCAATCCTCCTAAGAAGAATAAAAAGCTGAAGGAACGGCGCCCGAACACAGTCGGCACCGTCAGGGAGGAAATTACCGAAGTGAGCCCAACAGGGGTTCCTTTGGAGCCCGACCTTGTCGTCAAAGGGTACGGTGGGCAAGTGGCGGCGATCACCCGGACAACCATCTCGATCAACACCGAGAATCTCCGGCATAAAGATAATGGCCACTCGCGCACACTCCTCTTCGAGAAGCTGCACGCAAGATACAAGTTCCCCGCTAAGTATCAGAACACAAATTATCATGGGAACAAAGTAAACAAATCCGCCCTCACAAAGATGAGCACCGCCCTGGCCAGCTGGAGAACCCGGATAAAGAAGAAGATCTATAAAGAAGGCAAAAGTCTCGAGGAGATCTAGAAGATTGACCCGCAGATCACCGAAGATCAGTTCTGGGAGTTCAAGGAGAGGTGTGGATCCGAAAGAGCCCTGGCCAATAGTAATCGGGGAAAGGTGCTGCAGGCAATGAATATAGGTCATCACCATCTCGGATCTGGTGGATACAGAACCGCGGAGGCCAAATGGAATAAGGAGGACGAAGAGTACAGATCCAAGGGGATAGAAAACCCCTTTGCGAAATTCAAACCCGGACAGGTTTGAAACTTCATCAGGGCCCGTTACCATGTGGACACAACAACCAAACAACTCACCGCGGATCCTGCGGTGAAGGAATTCGAGGAAATTGTGGTAAGTAATCTAATTACCGCGGATCAACTCGATTGCATTCTAATCGATAATCTAAACGATTCACTATTACTTCTTCTGTAGGAGGAGGAAATTGTTGCTAGTCATGGATCCCAGGGTTCCTCATCCCAGGGGTCGACGGCGGCCACCCGGTGGGATAACCCTTTTAACAGGGCGATGAACTGGGCCAAGAAAATAGAGCCGGTTACGAAGAAGCCATCGTCGACTGGCCGTCTGTCCGGCCTCGGGGGTAAGAATTGGGTCGATCATTTTGGTCCACCGCCGAGGACGCATGTGGCGCCGTCGGGAAGGAGCGAGGAGGAAAACCGCAAGGTTCAAGAACTTAAGGAACAAGTGGCGCGGATCCCGCAGATCGTCCAAGACAACCTGGCAATCACCCTCACGTCCTTCCTGCCTACCTTGGTGGAGTCAATAGCGAACTGGAGTGCGGGTGGTCGAGTAGGGATGTGCCTGATTCCAAGCATGGTCAGCAGCCACTCGAACAAAGCGGCACCGACGAATCAGGCGAACTACGTGTTCGTTACTCCCCCCGCTAGCACCGCGGTGCCGCAAGTGTTGGTGACTCCCCCTGCCATCACCGCGGCGCCGGAGTACATGTTGGTGGCCCCCCTGCCATCGTCGTGGCGGCACCGGAGCTCCAAGCACCCGGCGGTAGGGAGAATACACCGGCGGCCAGCACCGCGCCATCAAGCAGCCCTTCCGTCTCTTGCACGCCCGTCGCCGTATGCGGTGCCTCGACATTAGTCGATCTCGACGCCATCACGGTAAACAAATTGCTTTACCGCCTTTCACACCATCTATTACTCTTATGGCATATCTGACGACGCCGTACATGTTTTCCACAGACGGATGTTCCTTGCACTCTCTTATGCTACGTGAACAACGAGCTGAGGGATGTTGCCAAGGGTACCATCATTCAACCCTTGCAGTGCACATTCCACTCAAGGCCGATGCCGATAAGCGTGCGAGGTTAAAATTAGTCGGGTGCTAAGGGGCTGCGACGACCTGGAACCTCCCATTCAACCCCCAGGAGCGGATGAAGAAGAGCTGGCTATCCTCAGAAGTTGCTTCGGCTTATTCTTGCAAAGGCCAAAGAGCATGATCCGTTTGGGGACGGCGAGGGCCATCATGCCACAGACAACAGCACCGCCTGTCGTGCTAGCGACAAACGGTGGCAAGGCGCCCTTACCGCCCTCACCGTCACCTCCATGCGGTGGGTCGGATGATCATGTTTATGATATACAGATGGCGCAGGATCCTGCCGAGGACGACGAAGACTGGAATGATCACTTCTTCAACACTCAGTTTAGCAACGAAGACCTAGCTGGTGGCCCCACAGAGAAAGCCACTGTCACCAAGCATCTGTTTGGTTCTCAGGAGACGCCTCCAGCTTGTGCCTTTACATAGCCAGCTGATACAACCAATCGGCCCTTTATTCTAAGCCCTGACACACTACATAGGGCGGCTGGTGCTCAGATTGCGGTGCCTGCCTGTAAGATCCCTCCCTTTATAAAGGTAAGGATCCCTGTGATTGCAATGCTAGTCACTGGATCAATGCTAGCATCCACAGTTTAAGATGAAGTACACAGAAACAAAGGTCATTATTACATATCATTCCAGAGACAAACATAGTCTTTTACAAACTCCTTGGACATAGGCCTAATACAAGAGTTCAAATATATAATAAGATAAATAAGTCTTCATCTTCATGTGCCATAGGCAAGCATGTTGAGTGTAGACTCATAACCCCTAATCATCATCAGAATAACCTGCAACATCACAAGTTACAGCCATAGTGGGTCAATACTTTGGAATAGTATTGGCTAGTGATACCTTAGTAGAATATTAGTAGTCTAGATACTATATGTATTTTGGCTAAGTGTAGCTTAGGCTTGCTTTGCTCAAAATAGGTTTTGCCTATTAGTTGAAAACACTAAGTTTTTCTTTGATTAACTTTCCCAAGGAACTACCAATAGAAATTGGTGAACCTTTACCCTTGTTCAACCACAGGTTTTAACTTAGAAATTGGGATGAGGAGATTCTTGATAGCTTCCATGTCTTGATGCTCAATTTGTCCTTTACCAGGGACATGGCTAAGTACTTAGATTCTTCCATCTGTAGATGTTGTGCACTTTCCCCACAAGACTTGATTTTCACCAAGACAGGACCTTTCAGAAGCCTTCCCTTAGACCAAATGGACGCGTTCCAACCTATCATCCCACTACCACCAACTGTCCAAATGGCTAAGTTATTGCAACCTATGTGATCCAGGCAGAGCCCATATTGCCATGTGGCTGCACTAGAAGCTTCTTAACATTTGCCATCTCAAATCCCTTTGTTCCTGGGTGGCTTTCCACAAGTGAGATACACAAGGTAAGCCATAGAAATGGGCCTTGTGTAACCACTCAACATAAACCATTCTTTCCATTCCACCCAGGTGTTTCATTCACTTAGTTGTTTTATTAAGCAAAAACATAAGTCCAAAGACTTAGAAATATTTTCACATAACATGAATATATAACCACCCATGGTTGCTACTAGCTAGGCTAAGCATGGCAATGGTAAGCATGTTAACTTAGAAATTTCTAGCAATTCTACAACTACTAGGATTTCCCAAGCATAGCATATAGATCAAAATATTCATGCAAGTCCTATACGAAATATTTCTAGTGCATAGTTGAAAAACATAGGAATAAAATCATGAAGCACCACTTTCCTTGGTAGTTTGGGGAGTAGCAACAATCTTCACAATCACAATCACTATTTGCACCAAAATCTACACATAAAATAATGGCACAAAATCACATACACAATATATACAAGCAAAAATACATGAATGTATGCAAAATGCCATGTGATGATTTTCTACACCAAACAAGACAAGTACACATTATTGAATCTTAAACAAGTCCAAGATAAGCCAAATAAACTTTATTTTAATAACATAACATTTTTCAAATAATTACTATACACAAATTATGCCTACAAATGTTTCTGTAAAAACAACCATTTTTACAGAGGCAAAACGTTAAACTTGTGGCCGTGAACGGGGACGGCAAGCTGGGTCACGAGAAAACAAACGAAAGGTATCAGGGAACGTGCAAGAACGACCGGTTGGGTTTTTAAACCTTTTTCTTTTTCTAATTCGATTTTCTGGAATCAATTTGAAATGAATTTAAAAGCATTTGTATTTCAAATCTTTCTAGCCTTTTGTAATGTGAATCCTGTATAAATTTGAATACAAAACCATTCTGCCTTGCTTAGTTCCTTTGAAAAAATTTAAAACAACAGTGCCTTAGCACTTGTTTTGATAAAGATTTGAAATGAGTTTTAAACCCATATTGGTTTTGGAAATTTTCTAACCAAACTCTAACATTCATCCAAACCAACATGAGGGCAAACAAAGCTTGGTTTAAAACAATTATATTCTCATTTGAGAGGGGCATTTGATCAGTGCTTGCTCACATAAAATAATAGCACTCAGTGCTTCTGTTTTCTTGAAATGAGTTTGAAATTGTCCCCTAAATGATATGCAATATTTGAAAACATGATTTTAGGGATGTTACAAATCTAACCCCCTTAAGGTGAATCTCTCCCTCGAGATTCAGGTTGGCTAGCAAATAGGTGAGGGTGGTCTTTCCGAAGATCATCTTCTCTTTCCCATGTTGCTTCTTCTTCGGAATGGTGGTTCCATTGAACTTTGCAGAATTTGATAGTCTTAGTCCGAGTAACTCTTTCTGCAGTCTCAAGAATCTTGATGGGTTTTTCCTCATAAGTGAGATCACTTTCAATTGAACTTCCTCCAAAGGTGCAGTATCCTTCAAAGATGTCTCTTCCATATCTGGATGGAATTTCTTAAGTTGACTCACATGAAACACATTGTGAACGGCAGACAATGATTCTGGCAATTCAATCTCATAAGCTACTTCTCCTTTACGACTCATAATATTGAATGGTCCAACATATCTTTGGGCCAATTTTCCTTTGACTCCAAATCTCTTCACTCCACGAAGTGGTGACACTCTAAGATAATCTCTATCACCCACTTCATAGGTGACTTCTCTATGCTTAGGATCTGCGTAGCTCTTCTGTCGGGACTGTGCTATCTTTAATCTGTCCTTAACTAGCTTGACTTTCTCTTCAGCCTCCTTAATTAGTTCCGGTCTGAACAAACTTCTTTCTCCCATACCATTCCATAGTAATGGGGTGGTACACTTTCTCCCATAGAGAAGCTCAAATGGTGTCATCTCAATACTGGCTTGATAGTTGTTAGTGTAAGAGAATTCTGCGTAAGGCAGAATTTCATCCCAACTGGCTCCATAGTCTAAGGCACATTCTCTCAACATATCTTCAAGAATCTGGTTGGTCCTTTTCATTTGTCCATCAGCCTGAGGATGAAAAGAAGTACTGAATTCCAACCTCGTTCCCAATGACTCATGTAGTTGCCTCCAAAAATGAGAAGTGAACTGTGTTCCCCTATTTGACACAATACTCTTGGGTACTCCACGTAGACACACAATTCTACTCATATAGATCTTGGCTAACTTAGCACTTGTATAGGTTGTCTTCACGTGTATGAAATGAGCCACTTTAGTTAGGCGATCCACTACTACCCAAATAGAATCATATCATGACTTGGTCCTTGGCAATCCGGTGATGAAATCCATGCCAATCTTGTCCCACTTCCAATCAGGAATAGGTAGTGGTTGTAATAATCCTGCTGGTTTCTGATGTTCCGCTTTCACTCGACTACATACATCACACAAAGCAATATGTTCGACGATGTCCTTCTTGAGATTATTCCACCAAAATCTTTCTTTCATATCCATGTACATTTTGGTGTTACCCGGATGAATGGAATACGGTGAGTTGTGTGCTTCTTGTAAAATCAGTTTCCGAAGCTCCGGATCTTGTGGAACACATATTCGTTTTCCATACCATAAAGTACCTTGTTCATCTTCATGGAATCCTTTGGCTTTTCCCTTGCCAATCTTTTCCTTAATCTCTTCAATTTCCTTATCTGTCTTTTGGGCTTCTTTGATTTTGTCCAACAAAGTGGGTTGATGTCACATTCCAAGATTTTCCAAATCTTGTAATGTGAAAAATAAAATAAACAAAATAAATTATTGTTGAATTTTAGGGTGAAAAGAAACTTTGTTTCAAAAAAAAACTTAATAGGTTTGTGTTGAGTGGTTCACAAGGCCCATTTCTATGGTTTACCTTGTGTATCTCACTTGTGGATGGCCACCCAGGAACAAAGAGATTTGAGATGTCAAATGTTGAGAAGCTTCAAGTGCAGCCACTTGGCATTATGGGCTCTACCTGGATCATATAGGTTGCAATAACTTAGCCAAATGGACAGTTGGTGGTAGGGGAATGATAGGTTGGAGCGCGTCCATTTTGGTCTAAGGGAAGGCTTCTGAAAGATCTTGTCTTGGTGAAACCAAGTCTTTTGGGGAAAGTGCACTACCTCTGCAGAGTGTAAAATCTAAGTACTTAGCCATGTCCCTGGTAAAGGAAAATTTGAGCATCAAGACATGGAAGCTATCAAGAATCTCATCATCCCAATTTCTAAGTTAAAAACTTGTGGGTGAACAAAGGTTGAAAGGATCACCAATTTCTATTGGGAGATTCCTTGGGAAAGAATATTTTGTCAAAGCAAAAACTTAGTGTTTTCAAATGATAAGGAAAATCTATTTTGAGCAAAGCAAGCCTAAGCTCCACTTAGCCAAATGCATATAGATGATAGACTCCACTATACTACCATAGTATCACTTGCCAATACAATTCAAATGTACTGACCCTTGTGGCTGTAACTTGTTATGTTGCGGGTTTGTTTGATGTTAGTGAAGTTTAATGATTAGGATTACAAGTCTACAACCAACATGTCTGCCTGTGGCACTTTGAAGATGAAGGACCCCATGCTTATAGATATTCTGCTGCAATGTAATGTAATAGCCAAATGAGCTATGTAAGATGGAATAAATTATGTTATTCCTGGTTATAAAGTTGTATTATGACCTTTGTTCCTTGATATTATATCTTAATTGTGGATGCTAGCTATTGATCCAGGGACTAGCATTGCAAACACAGGGATCTCTACCTTATTAAAGGTTGGTAACCTTACAGATGGTATCACAGCATTGTGTTGCCTGTAGGATTTGTAAACCTAGGATTGGACAAAACCCTTAGAAAAATACGAGTAGTATTTGTTCCAAAACTTATTTACAAACAATCTTGTAAACTCTTTCCTTAACCATTTTGGTTTTGACTCTACATCTCTTCTATTTCAACTTGATGGACAAGCCTTTTCCATGGCCAAAGACTTCATCATGAGCAAAGGAATTCTTCAACTCTAATGACTTCAACATCTTCAACTCCAATGACTTCAACATCTTCAACATCTTCACCAAGGACTTAAACCTTGGATATCACTAAGGACTACAAATGAGACAAGAAAAGTTACTCAAGACTTGAAGACTAAGGAACATAACTTAGGAATCATCATCACCTTTGAAGCTTTTGTGACCAAGAATTTTCCCAAGGATACAAAGATCTTGTTCAAGAAGAATCAACCAAAAAGGATGGAAAGATCTCAAGTGACCATATAGATGGACCACCATATTTAGTTTAAGTCAAACCCACCAACTTATGTGGTGTAACAAAAATATTTTTGGTTACCTAAAAATATGCTTGAAACTTTGTTGTTTGAGTGGAATGTTTGTTTGTGATTGCTTGCACATTGCTTGAGTGAATTGTGATGTGTGTGATTAGAATTGATTCCTAGAAAATCTTCTGCCTATTCTAATCCCAATCCAACCCAAACAGATGACTTCTCCAAGAGACTCCAACATCAAGGATGACAACAACAACAAAAACCAAGAGAACAACATGAGAGAACAACTACTAGCAACCCAAACCCAGTTGAGCGAAGTGACAACTCAGCTTTTAGCCAACAACAATGGATTAGACCCAGCCATACAAAGGATTTTGAAACTTCAATCCCAATTGTTGCAAGGCATGGCTACTCAAATGACCAACATGGGAGAAAGCTCTTCCCAAGGAGCTAATGACAACAAGGATGACAAAGATGTTAATCTAGAAGGAACCCAAGCTTGCAATATTTCTGGAGACAAGGATCACACTTCCAAGGAGCATGAAGATCAATGCCCCAATTGTGAAGAGAAACATCCAATTAACCAATGCCCCACATCTCAAGCTACTTGTTACTTATGTGAAGGAAATAATCATGTCCCTATCCAATGCCCCATCTTTTCCATAGTTGAACAAAGGAAACAAGGTGGAGTGCAACAACTGATTGCAGACTATTAAGAGAGAGCCAAGTCTACCAAGAAGGATGAGGACAAAGGAAAATCTCCACTTGTACCCCCATGCAATATGACCCAATTTAAAGGACCAAAGAAGAGGCATATGAATTATCCAAGGAGCAATAGAAGGTCAAAGAAACCAGTAGACATTCCTACCTATGAGATAACATATGAAGATCATGAACTAGAAGCACTCCTAGCTTTGGAGAAGCCCAAGAAAAAGAAGGACAAAAGCCATGTGCAGTGTAATCATTGTAAAGAAATGGGACACTACGCCAGTGAATGTCCAGAGAAGCAGAAGTATAAGGATATTAGCCAAGTGTGGTGCAACAACTGCAAAGAGCTAGGACATTATGTAGAAACCTGTCCATAGAAGATACGTGATGAACTCAATCTTATCACATGTTACAATTGTGGTAACCAAGGACATTATGCAAGCAACTGTCCAGAAAAGATGAAGCACAAGATAAACAAGCCTATGAAGGATCTCAGCCTTGTCACATGTTTCAAGTGTGGAAACAAAGGACACTATGCAGATGTTTGCCCAGAGAAGTTTCAACAAGATCCCAAGCAAGCCAAAATGTAATTTAGTTGGAAATTTTTTAAGGGTGGTAGTACCCTAGTTGTTTTGAACCAACTTGTAACCTTAGCCTCCCCGAATCTCGGGACGAGATTTATTTTAAGGGTGGTAGCCTGTCACATCCCAAGATTTTCCAAATCTTGTATGTGAAAAATAAAATAAACAAAATAAATTATTGTTGAATTTTAGGGTGAAAAGAAACTTTGTTTCAAAAAAAGAAACTTAATTCAACAAAATCCAAATCAGGTGAATTGCATTCCTCAATGAATGTATCTGGAAAATAAATCCAAATCCTAAATGATCTAGTGGAATAAAATCATTTCCAAGTTATCTCCAAGCTTATGGATTTGATCCATATAAAATCTTATCAACAAACATTAACAAAATATCAAGAAAGACAAATAGAAATATTATTAAGCCACAGAAATTGGTTTCACTTAATTTGGAACCATAAATAAAATCTTATGGATTTAATAAGATAAGGAAAAGTAATTTCCAAAGCTAATAAAGAACCTATCTGCACATCCATACCAAATGGTGAGCAAATAATCCTAAAGATCTTTAAAAGGATAAACAAATACTAAACAAGATTTTTACAAATTGGAATCACCAAGTTTGGATCTCTAAATAAAAAGATAAGGATTTTAAAAGATGAAGAAAGAAATATTAATAAAGAATATTTAAAGACCAAATAAAATCTTGGCCTGACCCATAAACAAGTGGAATAAGTTATAATCCAAATCCAAATAAAATAAAAGGATAAAGAATTTCCAAAATAAAATAAATGGCATAAACCAAAACCTATTGGAATAAAGACAAATCCAAATTTTAAATGATTAATAAATCATATTAAAAACCTTTCCAAATAATTCAGGATGAATTATTTGACACCTCATTAAGTAAACAAAACTTACTGAAAGGTTTTGGAAGAATTTAGAAGTCAAATGGAAATTATAGACTTTATTAAATCCTATTTGGATATAAAACAAGGGCCCTTTTTATTAATTAAAAAGACCCCATAAAGGAATAAAATAAATTTCCAAAATTAACATCAGAATGTGCTACCAATCAGTATTTAAACCTACCCAAGTTTTGGCAAAGGTTTGAATTCAAATAGGTGTTTGAATTGGTTGTTTAAAATCAAAACAGAATAAAGGAAAAGAAAAAACAAACAGAACAAAAAAAATGCTAAAGGACTCAGCCCAGCCGGCCAGCCCAACTAAGCCCAACCAGCCCACTCCCTCTCTCTCCGCAGAAAACGGTTCGCACCAATAAAAGAACCCGCACAGCATATGACCGGTGGACCCCATCACCCCACTCCTCTCTCACGCTGCCAAGCGGACCCAACCGCCAGCTCACCTCGTCGTCAACCCGCGACCAGTTCTTCCCCCGTTAGTGCCGATTGATTCGCGTCGTTAATTCTCTTCAATGACGCAGTGATTCCGCCCCGTGACCACGCGGTATTAATCGCCTCCCTCTTCTCTCTCTTTTCCCCCAGACGCCACCCCATCGGAGCCACCAGGCTGCGACAATTCCGCCTCGCATTGCCACTGTCTCCAGCGAGTTCTGCAAACGATTCCGGCCAGTAGACACCGCCCCTCGCCTCCTCGAGCATGCGAACATCTTCCCCAGACTCTGGCACGCACTCCAATGCCTCCAGCTCCCTCTCGCTTGCCCCACAACCTCGCCTCCGTCTTCGTCTGAGCGCCACCGAAGAACCCCGCAACTCCGTCGAGCACTACTGGTGAGGCTAGACTGCCCCTTACCCCCTCTTGGATACTCACAAGATCGTGGCTTCCATACGAACCTAACGGTGCCTTTTATTTGCCTTAGCATGCTGTATATCGCCGTCCCCATCGACGTCAGACCGCACCCGAGGCCTAGCTCAACTCCGGTGAGCGATTAAGGACAATCTCGTGCGCCCCTCCGCCAGCCAGTACCACCTTGAGCTTCCCCAAGATTCGGCGAACACGGTGAGAATCTTTCCTTCCTCCCTCGCTTCACCATTGCCAGCCGCCACAGACACGCCACGCCTTGGCCTTACTGAGCAATGGTCAAAGTAGTTAGGACCGTAGGATTTGGATCTGACGATTAGGATAGAACGTGAGCGAATGGTTACGCGCGCTTCTGAGCCGTGTGATCCCACTAAAATCCAACGGCCTGCATCGCTTGATCCGCGCGAAACGTTTTCAACCAATAGAAATAAGACGCATGGCCAGACTCTGGTTTTAAAAACAGATTTAAATCTATTAGATATGTGATTTTGTAAATTGCATACTTTAAATCTACACGTCCAAATTTTGCAAATTTTATATCAATGGAATCAGCAAGACAAGCCCTAGCCAACCATGCACTTTGTTTAGTAAAAAGCTTCTATTAAATGGTTTGTTTTTGCAGAAACTTGCGTATGCATGTTTAGAGTATAGAAATTGTTCTAAAATGATTTTGAGGATAAAATCTTTGGCAAATGGTTTGTTTTGAACCTAATTACCATAGATAACAAATTGTGGTTTCAAAAATGTATTTGGTGATACAAAAGAATAAATCTTTGATTTAAACCATTTCTAGTCAAATAAAAATATGGTTTAATTATTAAAAATGGTTTTGGAAGAAAACCTTTGGGAAATGTTTTGGAAATAAACTCTCTGACCCTAAACACAAGGTTTTATGTTTTGAAAACATATTTTGTGAGCTCTATAGAATGTTGCCTTATTAAAAGCATTTCTTCACCACATAAAATAATGACTTGGTTTAAAAATGGTTTAGGAAGTGAAATCATTACAAATGACTTTGCCACTTTACAAAATGATCATTAGGTGTTTTCAAATGTTTATGAACCATTAGAGACCACTTTTTCAAATAAAACAATCTTTAGCATGCTTGCATGCATTGTTTTTGTTATTATTATTTTATGTGATAAATTGCTTGAATGGTAGATTGAAATATTGTTTGCTTGATTGAATTGTAGTGACTTGAAGATTGTGTTTGTTTCAAAGACAAGGAGTGAACTTATACTCTCTACCAAAAAGGCAAGTGATGCTTCATACTTTTGTCCCATTACTTTCACTATGCATTAGTGATTTTTCTAAGTAAAACTTGCATGGAATTTTTGCTAAGTATAAACCATGCTATGGGAAATCCTAGTAGATGAAACCTTAGTAGAAATTTCCTAAGTTAAGATCCCTACTACTATCATGCTTAGCTTAGCTAGTAGAAAACAAGGGTGGAATATATATTCAAACTATGGAAAAATTTCTAAGTCTGAGGACTTGTGTTTTGTTTAATAAAACAACTAAGTGAATGAATCACCTGGGTGGAATGGAAGGAATGGTTTGTGTTGAGTGGTTCACAAGGCCCTTTTTTATGGTTTACCTTGTGTATCTCACTTGTGGATGGCCACCCAGGAACAAAGAGATTTGAGATGTCAAATGTTGAGAAGCTGCAAGTGCAGCCACTTGGCATTATGGGCTCTGCCTGGATCATATAGGTTGCAATAACTTAGCCAAATGGACAGTTGGTGGTAGGGGAATGATAGGTTGGAGCGCATCCATTTTGGTCTAAGGGAAGGCTTCTGAAAGATCTTGTCTTGGTGAAACCATGTCTTGTGGGGAAAGTGCACTACCTCTGCAGAGTGTAGAATCTAAGTACTTAGCCATGTCCCTGGTAAAGGACAATTTGAGCATCAAGACATGGAAGCTATCAAGAATCTCATCATCCCAATTTCTAAGTTAAAAACTTGTGGGTGAACAAAGGTTGAAAGGATCAGCAATTTCTATTGGGAGATTCCTTGGGAAAGAATATTTTGTCAAAGCAAAAACTTAGTGTTTTCAAATGATAAGGAAAATCTATTTTGAGAAAAGCAACCCTAAGCTCCACTTATCCAAATGCATATAGATGATAGACTCCACTATACTACCATAGTATCACTTGCCAATACAATTCAAATGTATTGACCCTTGTGGTTGTAACTTGTTATGTTGCAAGTTTGTTTGATATTAGTGAAGTTTAATGATTAGGATTACATGTATACAACCAACATGTCTGCCTGTGGCACTTTGAAGATGAAGGACCCCATGCTTATAGATATTCTGCTGCAATGTAATGTAATAGCCAAATGAGCTATGTAAGATGTAATAAATTATGTTATTCCTGGTTATAAAGTTGTATTATGACCTTTGTTCCTTGATATTACATCTTAACTGTGGATGCTAGCTATTGATCCAGGGACTAGCATTGCAAACATAGGGATCTCTACCTTATTAAAGGTTGGGAACCTTATAGTTGAACATCCAAAGACATGAGATGTCCCTCAGGTACAATCTCCAATCTGAGATCTCTAAATTGGGCACACAGATCATCTGGCAATTCTCCCTTAGTAAGGCCATTCACAAAAACTGTACGGCTTAGAGAATCCGCTACAACATTTGCTTTATCGGGGTGGTACTGTAAACTCAAGTCATAGTCCTTGATGAGTTCTAGATATCTTCTTTGTCTCATGTTGATTTCTTTCTAGGTGAAGATATACTTCAAAATTTTGTGATCTGTGAACACCTCACATCGCTTTCCCATTAGATAATGTCTCCATGTTTTGAGTGCATGGACAATAGAGGCTAACTCTAAATCATGAGTAGGGTAATTTACCTCATGAGTTTTGAGTTGTCTCGAGGCATAAGCCACAACTTTCCCATCTTGCATTAGCACTGCACCTAATCCATGATGAGACGCATCACAATATACTTGGAAATACTTCTCCAAATCTGGCAGACATAAGACTGGTGCTATTGCTAGTCTCTTCTTCAATTGTGGGAAACTGAGTTCACATCCTTCAGACCAAGAAAATTTCTTGTCTTTCTTTAGTAACTCTGTCATTGGTTTAGCTACTTGGGAGAAATTCTCAATGAATCTTCTGTAGTATCCTGCCAATCCAAGGAAACTACGAACCTCTTTCACTGACTTAGGTGATTCCCATTCAGTTACAGCTGAAACTTTAGCAGGATCAACTGCTACACCATCTCCTAACACAACGTGTCCAAGAAATCCAACTTCATTTAACCAAAATTCACACTTGCTGAATTTGGCATACAACTTATGCTCTCTAAGCTTTTCAAGTATCAAACGCAAATGTCCTTCATGCTCTTCTTTGCTCTTGGAATAGATCAAAATGTCATCGATGAATACGACAACAAACTTGTCAAGGAACTCCATGAACACTTTGTTCATCATATTCATGAAGTATGCTGGTGCATTGGTCAAACCAAATGGCATCACGGTATACTCATACAATCCATACCTAGTGGTGAAAGCTGTCTTAGGTATGTCTTGTTCTCTTATCTTGAGCTGGAAATAACCTGAACAGCGATCAATCTTTGAGAACACACAAGCTCCTTCTAACTGATCAAACAAGTCATTGATTCTAGGCAAAGGGTACTTGTTCTTGATAGTCACCTCATTGAGTGAACGGTAATCTATGCATAACCTTTGACTTCTATCCTTCTTTTCCACAAACAACACTGGTTCTCCCCAAGACGAAGAACTTGGTTGAATAAATCCTTTCTGCAACTGTTCTCCAAGTTGTTTCTTGAGTTCTTTCAACTCATCAACTGATATCTTGTACGATCTCTTTGCTATAGGTCCAGATCCTGGTAGCAAGTCAATAAGAAACTCCACATCTCTATCTGGTGGCATTCCCGGCAATTCTTCCGGAAACACATCCTGATATTCACTCACAATAGGTACACTGTCTATGCTAACCCCCTTAAGAGAATTTATCTTACTCCCTTTCGATTCAAAGTTGGTCTTGAATCTGATCCTTTTATTTTCTGGAGTTGTGAGTGAGACAGTATGGTTGGCACAATCTAGCACTCCTTTATTCCTGGTCATCCAGTCCATCCCCAAAATAACATCCAGTCCTTGGGAATTTCGGATTATCAGATTAACTGGAAACTTATACTTCCCAAACTCTATGACTAGATCATGACATCCTGAGTTCACTATCATTTCTCCACCAGGAGAACTTACTTTTATAGGACACCCAATAGTTTCTACCGGTAGTTCATTTCTTTCAACAAATGCTCTTGATATGAATGAATGAGATGCACCAGTATCGAAGAGAACAAATGCTGGAACAGAATTGAGTTTGAACTTACTAGCAACAACATCAAGTTCCTCATAGATCTCTTCCACATTGATGTGGTTCACCTGTCCCTTTTGGAAAGGGTTGGGCTTGTTGGGTCCTTCAACTTTCTTTTCTGGGCATTCATTTGCATAATGCCCCATCTTCTTGCACTTGAAACATTCAACCTTACTAAGATCCTTCTTGACAGGCTGGCTTCCACTACCACTTCCACTTCCATTGTGGTGGTTCTTGTACCCACTCTTGTGACTCTTGTACTTGTCATTGTCATAACTACGGTAATGCTTGTTGTCATGATGACGGTTGTGGTTGTGGTGTTTGTTGTACTTTCCATGCTCGTGGGATCCAGAATTCCCACTATCATCATAATGGGAACGCTTGTGAGACGATCCCGAGCTGTTCTTGTCAGAGTGCTTCCTCTTCCTTCTTTCAACTTGTTTCATCTTGCTCTCCAAGATGGCAGCCTTGTCACAAAGAGACTGATATGTGGGTACATAGGGCACAGCTAACTGCAGGTTCAATTCATCGTTCAATCCTTCAAGGAACTTTTCTTTCCTCTTAGCATCAGTGTCAACTTCATCCGGTGCATAACGCGCCAGATTGTTAAACTCCTCAATATATTCAGCCACGCTGCGGTGGCGCTGCTTCAAGTTATGAAATTCGTTCTTCTTCAAAATCAACACTCCGGATGAGATGTGAGCAGTACGGAAACCATATTCAAAGATAGCCCATGTCACATCCGCAATGGGAGTGGTGATTTGGAAGTTATCCCACCAAGTAGCTGCTGGTCCTTCTAACAAGTGTGCTGCAAATCTGACTTTATCTTCATCACTACATCCAACAGTTACCAAGTCCTTGTTCACAGAGCATAGCCAATCATTGGATACCATAGGATCAATAGTTCCTGAGAACTTTGCTGGCCTCAGTCTTAAGAATCTGGTAAGCATGTCAAAACCCGGTGGGTTGTTCTGATTGTTGTTGTTGTTGTTATTATTATTGTTGTTGTTGTTGTTGTTCTGATTCTGTATGAACGTGGTCATCATCTGCATCAGCTGCGTCTGATTTGTCATCATCTGCTGCATCTCAGGGGTGATATTGTTGTTGTTAGGGTTGGGATTGGCATGTCGAGGAGGCATCTGTGGTGTTCAATAAGGATAAGAATGAGATACCCATATATGCTTAACATGCACAATACATCACATAGACAATCACCAAACATGCATCAAAATGACATAAAGTTCAACGACATAACAACAAGTTTGAAAAGTAAACACACCAATAGCAAGCCATCCACATGTTGGATGGTCATTGCGACTCATTAATCAAAAGCATGGTAAATAAAATGTAAATGAGTAGTCGTCACTACTCCTCTACATCAACCTCGTCATCAACAAGTGTAAGACCTGCATTCTCCACAGCGGTCTTATATTCCTCGACATTGGTAGTCAAGGCCTCTATTTTGGCTTTGAGAGTCCTCTTTTGTGAACGAAGTATCTCAATCATCACCTGCTGATTCTCGAGCTCAAAGTCCTTGGCCTCTAGTTCTGCAGTCATGTCTCGAATCCTCTTGTTCCTATCTTGGACTCTTTTCTCTTGATTCTTGAACTTTCTATCCTGACTCTCAAACTTGGCCTCCATTTCCTTAACTATCTCATCTTGCTCTGCAAAGAGCTTGTCCTTCTCAGGAAGCTGCACCTAGAGTTCGTCATTGCTAAGCATGACGTTGGTCCTATCATTATCTAGGTGCCTAAGAAGAACCTCTAAGTCCTGGACGTATAGACGAATCGGCTCTGGCATCTCTCTAGCAGTGTCCTCAAAGTCAATGGCCTCACCATCCTCATCACGTCTACCAAAGGCGTGGAAGTGAGTACCTCTAATCTACCGAGAGTGTCTCCCTAACAAGCGTCCAAGCAAATCCTGCATGACTACCTCTAGGCCTCTCTCCATGTCATCATGCATGAGCTTGAAGGTGATAGCCTCCGTGGCTGGCTCAGTCTGGCGTCTTGGCTGAGTAACCTTGAAGCCCCAAAGGTCCTTCCTCTCGAACTTGGTGAGGGGAAGCATCATGATGGTAGGAAGTGGGAGATTGAGAAAACTAGTGAGCTCAATAAGACGAGTGCCAAAACGAGTTCCCTTAAACTCTTCAACTGTGTTGATAGTAACATTAGGCATCTATTTTATAAGATAGAAAAATTAGAATCAACACAATTGAAGATAAATCACAAGACAAGGCATCACAGGCATATCAAAACACACAAGTCATGGCATACATAAATCCATTACAAGCATCCAAGGTTCAACTTATTTTAGACAACATTTGGAAAATAAAAAATGATAAGTGTGGTGGTCCAACTAACGAAGTACGTTACAATTCCATCTCACTTGCCAAATTGGCTAATAGGGCATCCCTAGAGGCAATCTATCGTTCCTGATCACATGACTCAATTGCTAAGTCTATGATGTCATTTCTTAGACGTTGGTTGGTAGCCTATAACTCTTGGGTATGCTTATTTTCTTCCCTAAGGTCATTTTGGGTGTTGAGCATTCTGCACTTGATTCTATCACCAAGCTCTTTGATGGCCTTCCAAGCTGCATCCCTTGCTGAATCAAAGAATGTGGTGTGCATCATTGAGTTGGTGACTATGCAGAATCTTGATTACTTGTGGTTGTCTTCCTTGTTTTTATACAAGTGAAGTTGCAGCCACCAAGACTCAACTCCTTCATCCATCACGGGAAAACCTTTGTACACGGCTGCACCATGTATTCCCATGGCAACCATGAGGTCCTTGAGAGCCTTGGGGAATTCTGTCTCACATTCCAAAGTCATAGTCATGAGTGGTCCCTTCCTCACGGCTTCGTTGATGGAGTTAATCTATAAATAGAGATGAGAAAGAAGATTAGAAAAGTTTACGAGAAGAAAAGACAAGTGTGGAAGTTGTTGAATTTTTTTCCTTAGTGGTTTCCAATCCTAGGGTCATAATCCTACAGGCAACACAATGCTCTGATACCATCTGTAAGATCCCTCCCTTTATATAGGTAAGGATCCTTGTGATTGCAATGCTAGTCTCTGGATCAATGCTAGCATCCACAGTTTAAGATGAAGTACACGGAAAAAAAGGTCATTATTACATATCATTCCAGAGACAAACATAGTCTTTTACAAACTCCTTGGCCACAGGCCTAATACAAGAGTTCAAATATATAATAAGATAAATAAGTCTTCATCTTCATGTGCCACAGGCAAGCATGTTGAGTGTAGACTCATAAACCCCTAATCATCATCAGAATAACCTGCAACATCACAAGTTACAACCACAGTGGGTCAATACTTTGGAATAGTATTGGCAAGTGATACCTTAGTAGAATATTAGTAGTCTAGATACTATATGCATTTTTGCTAAGTGTAGCTTAGGCTTGCTTTGCTCAAAATAGGTTTTTCCTATTAGTTGAAAACACTAAGTTTTTCTCTTATAAACTTTCCCAAGGAACTACCAATAGAAATTGGTGAACCTTTACCCTTGTTCAACCACAGGTTTTAACTTAGAAATTGGGATGAGGAGATTCTTGATAGCTTCCATGTCTTGATTCTCAATTTGTCCTTTACCAGGGACATGGCTAAGTACTTCGATTCTTCCATCTGTAGAAGTTGTGCACTTTCCCCACAAGACTTCATTTTCACCAAGATAGGACCTTTCAGAAGCCTTCCCTCAGACCAAATGGACGCGTTCCAACCTATCATCCCACTACCACCAACTGTCCCAATGGCTAAGTTATTGCAACCTATGTGACCCAGGCAGAGCCCATTTTGCCATGTGGATTCACTAGAAGCTTCTTAACATTTGGCATCTCAAATCCCTTTGTTCGTAGGTGGTTGTCCACAAGTGAGATACACAAGGTAAGCCATATAAATGGGCCTTGTGTAACCACTCAACATAAACCATTCTTTCCATTCCACCCAGGTGTTTTATTCACTTAGTTGTTTTATTAAGCAAAAACATAAGTCCAATGACTTATAAATATTTTCACATAACATGAATATATAACCACCCATGGTTGCTACTAGCTAGGCTGAGCATGGCAATGGTAAGCATCTTAACTTAGAAATTTCTAGCAATTCTACAACTACTAGGATTTCCCAAGCATAGCATATAGATCAAAATATTCATGCAAGTCCTATACAAAATATTTCTAGTGCATAGTTGAAAAACATAGGAATAAAATCATGAAGCACCACCTGCCTTGGTAGTTTGGGGAGTAGCAACAATCCTCACAATCACAATCACTATTTGCACCAAAATCTACACATAAAATAATGGCACAAAATCACATACACAATATATACAAGCAAAAATACATGAAATGTATGCAAAATGCCATGTGATGATTTTCTACACCAAACAAGACAAGTACACAGTATGAATCATAAGCAAGTCCAAAATAAGCCAAATAAACTTTATTTGAATAACATAACATTTTTCAAATAATTACTATACACAAATTATGCCTACAAATGTTTCTGTAAGAACAACCATTTTTACAGAGGCAAAACATTAAATAGATTGCATAAACAGAAAGGATTTTCTCTCCTGATTCCAATGGTATAAAATTTGTCAAATTTGGACGTGGGATTCAAAAGTTATAAATTTTACAAGTTTAAACATCTAATAGATCTAAATTCTGTTTTTAAACAAAGGACTAGCCACACGGCGCTCTCTTACTGGTTGATACCGATTCACGCGGATCGACTAACGTGGACCATCAGATCTAACTTAAATCGCATGGCCAGATCTGTTCAGTACCCCTTCGTTTAAGTGATCTATCTAACACGTTGGATCCAGATCTAACGGTTCGCGATCAAGCGACCAAAGCCTAGTGGCGCTAGCGGCGGCGAGCGGCGGCGGCGGCTCTGTCAGAGACGTTGTCGACGATCTTGGTCATGCGGGAGAGGGAGAGGTGGCTTACCGAGTTCGCCGTGCGCTGTTGATGCTCAAGGTAGGCTTGGTTGGTGAAGGGGCGCATCGTGGATGTCGCTGGAGCTCGTCGGAGTTGTGCGCAGCGTCAGGTGCTTGCAGACGACGACGTTGCCGAAGTTGTGCGTCACCCTAGCACGAGTCAGTGTCATTAGGGGGTGCGCAAGTCTACGACGAACACTATTGGACAAGGAGAATACAAGGGGCGGTCAGATTATACCTCAATTGCTCGTCGGAGTTGGACGGCGGTTCTGTCACTTGCGGCCGTGAAGGGGACGGCGAGCTGGGTCACGAGAAAACAAACGGAAGGTATCAGGGAACGCGCAAGAACTTGCTGGTCACGATTGTTTGAACCAGAGAAAGGGGGGCGGTCGAAGCTCACCGAAATCGGTCGTCAGTGCTATGGGGTTCTGAGCTCGAATGCGCGCAGCCTGGTGGCGGAGTGAGCGAGGAAAGTGAGGCAAAATGACCGCGACAGCGAGGGGTTTAAGTAGCCAGAAGCGGGGCGAAGATTGCGCGCTGAATCAATGGGATTTAAGCGAGTTTTAATCGCGGCGTCACTGCATGGTGGTAACGGCGGGGCGGTGACTACGCGCGAGAAATTGGGGAAGACTACGCTGACATGGAGAGGGCCCAGTGCTCAGTGGCTGCGGGGCTGGTTCGTCGCAGGTGAGAAAATACAGAGAGAGGAGTGGCCCAGGTGGGCTGCTTTGCTTGTTGGGCTGGATTGGTGGCGCCAGGCCCAGTTGGGTTTTTAAACCTTTTTCTTTTTCTAATTCGATTTTCTGGAATCAATTTCAAATGAATTTAAAAGAATTCGTATTTCAAATCTTTCTGGCCTTTTGTAATGTGAATCCTCTATAATTTTGAGTACAAAAACATGCTGCCTTGCTGGACTTGCTTAGTTCCTTTGAAAAAATTTAAAACAACAGTGCCTTAGTACTTGTTTTGATAAAGATTTGAAATGAGTTTCAAACCCATATTGGTTTTGGAAATTTTCTAATCAAACTCTAACATTCATCCAAACCAACATGAGGGCAAGCAAAGCTTGGTTTAAAACAATTATACTCTCATTTGAGAGGGGCATTTGATCAATGCTTGCTCACATAAAATAATAGCACTCAGTGCTTCTGTTTTCTTGAAATGAGTTTGAAATTGTCCCCTAAATGATATGCATGCATGAATGATATGCAATCTTTGAAAACATGATTTTATGGATGTTACACTGCCCGCTCTCCAAAAGGAAAAAAGGGCAGGAAAAGAAAATCTAGCAGCTCGAGCCAACCGGTGGCGTCAACAACTACGAATCCGATCAGGTTTCGGGACGGGCCACCAAGACTCGAGGGTATTATGTGGAGGATTCATGTGGCGGGTGAGCCCATGCTACCTAAGAATTTGTGGAGGCTCGCCAGTTCGGAACTGCAGAGTGTGCATGAAAACATGCTGACGATAGAGAGACGCCTTCTATCAGAGAAAGATCCCTCGCACCCGGTATTCGTGGTTAAGGTGCCACCAGTCTTGGGCTTCATCGACAATGCCCCTGTGGATCTGTTCTTCCTTTGGTTCGACGACATCTTCAATATGTTCCACCTATACCCGCTGCATTATACCATGGTCCGCCTGTTTTCTCTCAGCCTGGCCATGCAGATCATTAGAGAGAACACACCGGGGATAGCTATAGTGGACCCCTACTACATGCGTGGCGGCTGCTTGGGTTCCCCTGCCGAACGATGTATCATGGCCTCGTACCTAAAAAGAATCCTCGTGGCGAACAAGAGAAAGGAATACATTCTCGTGCCTTACTTTCCCGAGTAAGTCGTTATTCACTCGCCACCGTCGATTGGCTTTATTAGATTATCATCATTCTTTTTCCAACACATTCCATTTGAATTTTTTGCGTAGAGATGAACACTGCATGCTCATCTCCTTATCGCCGAAACATTCCCACGCCACGTATTTCGACTCGGGGAGTCTAGAAAATAAGAAAAACTACGACAAGATCAAGGAAGTTCTGGATGATGCTCTCACTGGCTATGCCTCGACGGAAGGCAACACCTTCGTGCGTACGAAGGGCAAGTTCGGCAGGCACGTCTTCAACCACGTAACGGAGTTCCCCTGCGTGAAGCAGCCGGAAAACAGTAAGAAGGAAGCCTACTATGCACTCCATCACATGAGGGCGTTCCTACTTGACCAGCAGAATTCTACGAAGCCAAATCATCTCAAACAGTGGGCCGAAACAAAGGCCAAGATCACTGATTTAGATATTAGAAAAGAGATGTATCGCATTCAGCAGCAGTTTGGGGCAATCATCTTTCGTGATGTCATGATTTCGGGGGGAGGGGGATCTTCTATGGAGGAAATATCCCGAATAACCGTGACATAGAAGATCGCCTAGAGATGCAGGGTGACTATAGGAAGTTCATGACGAGACAAGGCGTCCTCCCGTTCCCTAAGCCGAGCCAGAAGGCTTGATGTTGGCCTAGTTGTAGTTACAAACTTTAGATGACCTTTGTGTGTGTGGACAAGTGTACATGCTACTACTTATCTTATTAGGTTTATGAATCATCGCTTATTTATTTTGCTTATTATTATTATATATCAATGCTTGGTTTTTTTGCTTACTATTTGGTCCTTTGCTCACTTTGGTCCTTCTTTTTTCCTTACTCTTTTTTCGAGAATAATGCCGATGATTGAAATGTCATGGCACACTATATATGTGAATGTGCTACGACGGGATTGTGAGCCTTGTGATATGCACAAGTCCAGGTCTTGTGCATCCTAATGGCTCAAGGTTCCATCGTAGCATATTCCTATGTCCAACGACCTATGTATATATATGAGGCATTATTTTCGAGTTATTTTTGTCTTTTTTGAGAATAATGCCGATGATTGAAATGTCGTGGCACACTATATATGTGAATGTGCTGCGATGGGATTGTTCGCCTTGTGCTATGCACAGGTCCAGGTGTTGTGCATCCTACTTGGTGAACACTTCCACCATAGCATATTCCTGTGTCCAACGACCTAGCTAGTTATATATGAGGCATGCTTTTTGAGTTACTTTGGTCTTTTTCGAGAATAATGCCGATGATTGAAATGTCGTGACACACTATATATGTGAATGTGCTACGATGGGATTGTACGCCTTGTGTTATGCACATGCCCAGGTTTTGTGCAGCCTACTGGGCGGACGGTTCCATCGTAGCATACTCCTGTGTCGAACAACCTAGTTATATATGAGACATGCTTTTTCAGCGGCAATAGCTACAAAGGGTACAACACTATGGCGGAGGCGGAAGCTAGATACACGTGCTATCTAGCGGGAGTTAGGACGAGGAACCGGATAAGACCTACACCTTCGTCGCGGTGATCATGCTTATCGTCTTTGGTTGTTTATCCCGCGTTTGTGTCTAGCTAGTTTAGATGTCTAGGAGAGCTTCCGAGCTCTAACTTGTTCGAGACACATGTATTCCCATGTCACCAACTACTTTGTAACTTGATCGAAACAGTGTAACTTATACTATGTATTCATGTATGAGACTTATCTATATTTATTTGTTTCAATCTTGTTTTGCAAATTGTGTATTTATATATATAATTGTATATCTTTTATCTGTGTGTGTATATCTGCCTGTAATGTTGTATATAATCTGTATTGTATATCATCTGGCTCTGAAATAAAAAAAAAAAACACCTGTGGCGGACATGACCTAGCTTTTGTGGCGCACTACATCTAAAGCACACCTGCGCAGCTTAATGGCGCACTTCGACGTGTGCCACAGAAGATCCAACGTGTAGCGCACCTGCCCACATAGCCGTGGCGCAATGGAAGGTGCACAACGCCTATATCGACACAACCGTGGCGCACTAGGCAGTGCGCCATGGCTAGGAGATAGCCGCAGCGCGAGGCTAGTGGCGCACTGCTAGTGCGCCACGTATGGCCATTCCATGTGCGCCACAAACAGGCATTTTCCTAGTAGTGTATCGAATAGATTCAAAAACAGATTTTAAATCTAATTCATAGACGCGTGGTAGCATCTGATTCGCTGATACTGCTTGGAACGGATCACGCTTCCGCGCTGTTGGATCAAGTCAGATTCAACGCGCCAGATCTAAACGTAACGGTTTAGTAAGTGATATAATCTATGGCGTAGGATCTAGATCCAACGGATCTGAACGGTGTGACCATAGTGGGGCGGCGCTGATGGCGTTGGCGGCGGCGACGGCATTGCTGGTGACACGCCGGCGAGTCTAGAGGGGGTAGGGGTGGTGTCGATGCTTACCAGCGTCGCCTAGATGCGAGGAAGCTCAAGGTGGTCGTTGCTTGGACATGGGCGCACTGTCGCGGGAGCGGGAGCTCGTCGGAGATCTCACTAGCGTCGGGTGCGTGTTGTCGGAGACGAAGACGACGACCTAGGTCACCAGAAGGCAAGTGCATGGCATCAGGAGGTGCACAATGTCGCGGCGCACACAATGGTTTGAACCAGAGGGCAAGGGGCGTGCGGACCTTACCGGAATTACTCTCCGGAGTTGATTTGCACCTCGGGTGCTCATGGGGGTTGACGGGGACGGCGACCTGGGGCGATATAGGACAAACCAAGGGCATGGTTAGGCGCGCAAGAGTAAGGGGAACATGCTTGCATGAACGAGAGACTAAGGGGAACACGGAGCTCACCGGGATTGGTCGCCGGAGTCGTGCGGTGTTGTGGCGGTGCGAGCTCGATTACTGGAAGCCTAGGGGCGCTTAGTGTGGGCTAGGTGAGGGGAAATGGCCGCAATGAGGCGGGCGTTCAGTAGCAAGAGATGGGGTGAGAATCTCGCGAGCAATCAACGCCAATTACTTGGATTCAATCATGACAGTGAAGGGGAAGAAACGGGCGGCGACGACGTGGTCTGCGGGCGTAGGGTCTAGGGACGAAGAGGTGAGGTGGCATTGGGCCCAGTGGTCAGCGAGTGAGGGTGAGGCACGTGCGGGTGAGAGAGAGAGAGGGGGAGGGGAAACCCGGGTGGGCTAGATGGGCCGCAAGGGTTGCTAGGCTAGATAGGCAGCGCCGGTTTTTATTTTTTTCTTTCTTCTTTTTCTTTTCTGTTTTGATTTTCTGTAATGATTTTGAAACCCCAATTCAAATCTATTTGAATTCAAACCTTCTCCATATTTTTGTAGGGTGATCCTAGCATTCAAAAGTGTGTCAAACACATCTAACCACTCAAAAACACTTTGCTCTTTGAAAATAAAAATAAAACCATGCCCCATATATAATATATAAAGAGGAGTTTAAATATGGTTTCATCTAGGGTTTTGGTTTGAAAATTTGTATGCAAGATCAAAATGCTATGAATATATTAATGCAATACATGATTTTGCATTTGATGAAATTTGGGATGTTACACGTCAGGGAGGAATAAGGCTGTAGGACTGGGACTCTCGGTGTAGCGGGGAAGAGTGCCTTGGTGATCATGGCCATGTCTGCATTGGCCATGGAGCCAGTATCTCCCCTTCCCAACAGAGAGTTGGCGAGAAACAAGGAGAAGTAACGGACTGTCGGGTTTTGGATGGTGGATATCGTTTTTTGGTAGAAGTCCCTGCCACCGTTGACAGAAATAACCACCCAAGTTTCTCCACTTGAGATGCTATACAAATTTGTAACAGTTGATTCCCCTTCTTGATCAAATCCAAAAGATTCACAATTTTTTTCAAAGGAGATTTGGTATGGCCGCTGGTTTATGGTGAAGCTTACCGTTCACACATTACCCTTCTCCTTGTAGTCTTCGTAGAAGGAGGCTAGGAACTCAAAGGTGAGCTCAGTGTAGGTGTAGTGGCTTGCATAGGCGAGGAGTGATAGCCCTGCATTTGCACACATGTGGTCGAAGTCCGCCCTCAACCCTGCTGTGGTGAGAAAGACACCATCGGCCAAACATGTGGGCATCACCCTCCTTGATGAATATGGCGTACTTGCTTTCGAGCTCAGCCCAGAGCCCCGAGCACTCACCACATTGGTGCTTGCTCTTGCGAAAAATACTACCAAGCTTGTTCATCTTGATGCACTAAAAGTTTTTAACATAAAACCATAGGCATATAGTTTCTACATGATATACGAACGATCCTATGTGGAGGAATTCGATCCTAACGTGAGAAATCAAAAGGGAAAATCAAACAAGCTTGATTTCATCCACTAGATCAATGTGAGAGTTTAAACCATGGAATTCTGAAAATAAAGCATGGATAGGGAGAGAAACATACCTATCTGGTGATTCCCCAACTCAAACAAACAAAATCCATGAAGAATCAAGAATTCTAGGTGGGTCTTGAGGAGTTTGGAGAGAGAATATGAGAGAAAAATTGAGGAGGAGTAGGAGAATCCCTAGTCCTGCTGGCTCATTTAAGAGGTCGCCCAAACTATACGGTGGGAACTATATGGGAGGTATAAGTTGTTCCCGCCGTTTAGATGTGGCCGCGTCGACAATTAGGGTTTGTTTATGCCAGATCTCAACTATACGGACGCAACTATACGACCGGACCAAAATGGTCTTGACGTATAGTTGGTTATTAAACCTTCTATGTCCCGATATACAATTGATTTCTACGCACTTCTATTCTTGTAGATAGTTTTTGGGCCTCCAAGTGCAGAGGTTTGTAGAACAGCAACAAGTTTCCCTAAAGTGGATTACCCAAGGTTTATCGAACTCAGGGAGGAAGTGGTCAAAGGTATTCCCTCTCAAGCAATTCTGCAATCAAGATACAAGAAGTATCTTGTGTCCCCAACACACCCAATACACTTGTCAGGTGTATAGGTGCACTAGTTCGGCAAAGAGATAGTGAAATACAAGTGGTAACGGTGCCATAAAATAGCTTCTGACTTGTTGTTGACATGGGGTAACGTGTGTGAGTGAGGTAAAGACTAAAGGAAGCAAACATGCAACAGATCTAGTAGAAAACGGTGTTTCAATGTTTAGAAACAAGGCCTAGGTATCATACTTTCACTAGTGAACAATCTCTCATATAAATATCCTCTCTTCATGATAGTACTCTTAACTACTCTCGGTTGGACACTCTAATCCACGGTAGGGCTCTTACAGCACACCTCAAAGTCCGCCTTCCCCAATCTACATAACCCCACACTATCACCTTGAGCGCTAGATGGTTCCAACAAACACCACAATTTCATAGAGACATCCAACTCCAAATATAACTCATAACAAATATTCAATCTAGTCAAAGTGCCACACACGGTATGCATGCTGTCACTTTCACACACGTGGGGAAAATCATAGATCTATTAAATCACAAGGAGTATTTATGTAGACTCAAGCCTAAGTGCCACCATGGTGTGCATGTTGTCACTTTCACACACATGGGGAGAGTAGAGATCTATTAAAGCACTTGAGTAGCAAGGTAGATCTACTTGATTACAAAGCTCTTGACCACAAGATCATTTATAGAGAGAGATGAACACATAGCTACCGGTAGAGCCCTTAGCCTCGAGGAAGAACTACTCCCTCCTCATCATGGGAATCAACAATGGCGATGGAGATGGTGGTGGAGATCGATGGAGATGGCTCCGGGGGAACTTCCCCGTCCCGGCAGGGTGCCGGAATAGAGAATTTCTATCCCCTGAATCTCCCCTTCGGTGGCGGCGGTGCTATAGAGGTTTTCGTGGATTTCTTCTGGATTGTTAGGGTTTTCCCATCGGAGGCTTCTTATAGGCGCAGGAATCAAGTTCGGTGGGGGTCCAGGTGCCCACACCCCATCCAGGCGCCTCCAGGGCTTGCCCGCGCCTAGTGGGGTTTGGCCACCGTGTGGCCCCCCTCCGGCTCTGCTTCGTGGTTCCGTGTTGCTCCAGGAAAATATTAACTTTGGCTTTTGTCTCGTCCAATTCCGAGAATATTGATTTTCTTCCTTTCTGGAACCAAAAACTGAAGAAAACAGGAAACTAGCACTGTGGCAACTTGTTAATAGGTTAGTTCCAGAAAAGATATAAAAACAACTCAAATTATAGACAAAGCAAAGCAAAGTAGATACAAAACAAGCATGGAGCATAAAAAATTATAGATACGTTTCCAATGTATCAACATCCCAAAGATTAACTCCTGCTCGTCCTCGAGTAGGTAAGTGATAAACAGAATAATTTTTGAGGTGACATGCACCCTTACAATAAAGATCCAACATTTGGAAGCATTGAAAGATGGGATCAAAGAACTCTAAACATGTGCATGAAAGATGGAGTTCTAACAATAGGACATAGTAACTATGCATGCAACATGAAAAGCTACAAACAAAGATCATGAATAACATGCATTGCAAAACGTTTGTTTGTTTCACATATAAAAACATAGTGTCACATCCCAAGATTTTCCAAATCTTGTAATGTGAAAAATAAATAAATAAAATAAACTTTTGTTGAAAATCAGGGTGAAAAGAAACTTTTGTTTCTAAATAGAAACTTAAAATCCCATCTTGAACAAACTTTAATTAAAGTTTGAATCCAACAAAATCCAATCAAGAGAAATGCATTTCGCAATGAATGTATCTGGAAATTTGAACACTTGGAAAATAAATCCAAACCCTAAACCCTAATGGAATAAAAATCATTTCCAAGTTATCTCCAAGCCTATGGATTTGATCCATATAAAAAATTGATCAACAAACATTCACAAATGATCAAGAAAGACAAATAGAAATATTATAAAACCATAGAAATTGATTTCACTTAATATGGAACCATAAATAAAAACTTATGAATTTAATAGGATAAGGAATTGATTTCCCAAAGCTAATAAAGCCCTTATCTAAAAATCCATACCAAATGGTGATCAAATAATCCTAATTTATTTAAAGTGATAATTAAATATCAAATAAGATTTTACAAATTGGAATCACCAAGTTTGGAACTCTAAATAAAAAGATATGGATTTTATAAGATAAAGAAAGCAATATTAAATAAAGAATTTTTAAAGACCCAATCAAACCTTGGTCTAATCCATAAGCAAATGGAATGAATTATAATCCAAATCCAAATAAAATAAAAGGTTAAAGAATTTCCAAAATAAAATAGAATGGCATTAACCATTCTATCCCTATTTTAACAAAGACAAATCTCTAATAAGGGTAATTATATAATCCATGTGAAAATGGTATTTTGGAAATTACCCAAATGAATTAAAAGTTGTTTCATTCAACTTAAATAAGAATAAAGAAAACTTCCAAATAAAATTATGGAAATAAAACTATATTTAAATTCCATTGGAATTAAACCAAATACCCAATCTTAAATTATCAATGAATCATATTAAATATCCTCCAAATAATTCAAGATGAATTATTTAAACCCAATTAAACAAATAAAAACTTACTGGAAGGATTTGGAAAGTTTTAAGAATTCAAATAAAGATTTGATATTATTATTAAATCTTATTTGATTTAAAACTAGAGCCTATTTTGAATAATTAAAAGACCTTAAAAGGAATAAATAAATTATTCTAAAATGATTTCAGAATGTTTTATTAATCATTATTTGAACCTACACAAATTTTGGCAAAGGTTTGAATTCAAATAGTGTTTGAATTGGTTGTTCAAAATCCAAACAGAATAAAGGAAAAGGAAAAAGAAAAACAAACAGAACAAAAAAAATGTGAAAAGGAAGCAGTCCAGCTCGGCAGCCCAGTCCAGGCCCAGCAAGCCCACTCCCCACCCCACCCGAGCGAACCGTTATTCACTCGCAAACGAACCCGTAGCGTCGCTGACAGAAGGACCCCACCGCACCCTTCTCTCTCTCGCTGCCAGACGACCCCACTCCCACGTCACCTTCTTCCTCACCCGCGGACTACGCCCCTCACCTCGCCGGCCGTTGCAGGCGATTAACGCTCGTCTTAATTCGCATTACTGGCACAGTTAAACCTCCCCCTGACGACGCCCTCTTAAACGCCTATGCCCCCTCTCTCATTCCCCTCACTCGCCAGAAACTCTACGCCCCCAGGCTGCCCTGAATTGCGCCTAGACCCCGCTCTGCTCCGACGAGCTCGCAACAAAATTCCGGCCAGCCTCCTCCGCCCCTTGCTCCCTCGACCAAGCTCACTTTCTCCCCAGACCCAGGCGAACCTCCCCGTAGCACCGGCTCATCCTTGGCGCCAGCCTCGACAACGACCACAAAGACCACGCCGTCTGTTTCCTCTCCGGCGAAGCTTCTGGTAAGAACCTGACCGCGCCTCTCCTTTTCTTTCACGCACGCATCTTCGCCACATCCCTACGCATATAATGCCACCTCTATTTTCCCTGGCGTACACCATAGCCTCGCCTCCAACATCGACTGAGCGCACCCGACGCGGACAAGAACTCTGGCGAGAGATTGACAGCAACCTCGAGCGCCCCTTGCACTTTCGCGAGCACCTTGAGCATCAGCAACGTGCTGCGAACTCGGTGAGCATACCCTCCCCTCCCCTAGCTTCTTGGAATAGCCAGAGCACCGCCGCCCGAGCTTCGCCGCCGCGCGCAACCACTGAGCGCCGCCAGTCTTTGGTCTGGTTGGTCTGAGCCGTTGGATTTTGATCGTGTGTACGCGATAGATTGACTAAACGAACCGGTACGCTCGCCTCTATACCACACGATCTAACTTAGATCCAACGCCTCTGAGTGCTTGATCCAACTGAAGCGGTACCGGCGAATTAAAACATGACACGTGGCCTCTGTTTGATTTAAAAACCAGAAACTTATCTAATTGATGTTCCAATTTGAATAATTCATAACTTTTAATCTACTTGTCCAAATTTTGCAAACTTTATATCAATGGATTCAGAAAAACAAGCCCTAGCCAACCATGCACTTTGTTTAGTAAAAAGCTTCTGTTAAATTGATTGTTTTTGCAGAAACTTGTGTATGCATGTTTAGGATATAAAAATTGTTTTAAAATGATTTTGAGGATAAAATCTTTGACAAATGGTTTGTTTTGAACCTACTGACCATATGAAAAAAGTGTGGTTTCAAAAATGTATTTGGTAAAATAAAAGAATGAATCTTTGGTTTAAAACATTTCTAGTCAAATAAAAATATGGTTTAATTATTAAAAATGGTTTTGGAAGAAAACCTTTGAGAAATGTTTTGGAAATAAACTCTCTGACCCTAAACACAAGGTTATAAAACATATTTTGTGAAACCTATAGAATTTTGCCTTATTAAAAGCATTTCTTCACCACATAAAATAATGACTTGATCTAAAAAATGGTTTATGAAGTAAAATCTTATACAAATGATTTTGCCACTTTATGAAATGACCCTTAGGTGTTTTCAAATGTTTATGACCCATTAGAAACCACTTTTACAAATAAAACAATCTTTTGCATGCTTGCATGCATTGCTTTGTTTTTATCATTTTATGTGATGAATTGCTTGAATGGTGGATTGAAATATTGTTTGCTTGATTGAATTGTAGTGACTTGAAGATTGTGATTGTTTCAAAGACAAGGAGTAAACTTATACTCTCTACCAAAAAGGCAAGTGATGCTTCATACTTTTGTCCCATTATTTTCAGTATGCATTAGTGATATTTCTAAGTAGGACTTGCATAGAATTTTTGCTAAGTATAAACCATGCTATGGGAAATCCTAGTAGATGAAACCTTAGTAGAACTTCCTAAGTTAAGATTCCTAATACTATCATGCTTAGCTTAGCTAATAGAAAACAAGGGTGGAATATATATTCATGCTATGGAAAAATTTCTAAGTCTCAGGACTTGTGTTTTGTTTAATAAAACAACTAAGTGAATGAATCACCTGGGTGGAATGGAAAGAATGGTTTGTGTTGAGTGGTTCACAAGGCCCATTTCTATGGTTTACCTTGTGTATATCACTTGTGGATGGCCACCCAGGAACAAAGAGATTTGAGATGTCAAATGTTGAGAAGCTTCAAGTGCAGCCACTTGGCATTATGGTCTCTGCCTGGATCATATAGGTTGCAAGAACTTAGCCAAATGGACAGTTGGTGGTAGGGGTTGATAGGTTGGAACGCGTCCATTCTGGTCTAAGGGAAGGCTTCTGAAAGATCTTGTCTTGGGAAACCAAGTCTTGTGGGGAAAGTGCACCACCTCTGCAGAGTGTAAAATCTAAGTACTTAGCCATGTCCCTGGCAAAGGACAATTTGAGCATCAAGACATGGAAGCTATCAAGAATCTCATCGTCCAAATTTCTAAGTTAATAGCTTGTGGTTGAACAAGGGTTTAAGGTTCTCCAATTTCTATTGGTGGTTCCTTGGGTGATTTTTGTCAAACAAAAACTTAGTGTTTTTCAAATGATAAGGAAAATCTATTTTGAGCAAAGCAAGCCTAAGCTCCACTTAGCCAAATGCATATAGATGATAGACTCCACTATACTACCATAGTATCACTTGCCAATACAATTCAAATGTATTGACCCTTGTGGCTGTAACTTGTTATGTTGCAGGTTTGTTTGATATTAGTGAAGTTTAATGATTAGGATTACAAGTCTACAACCAACATGTCTGCCTGTGGCACTTTGAGGATGAAGGACCCCATGCTATTGTTATATTCTGCTGCATTGTAATGAGATAGCCAAATGAGCTATGTAAAATGTAATAAATTATTTTATTCCTGGTTATAAATTTTTATTATGACCTATGTTTCTTGATATTACATCTTAACTGTGGATACTAGCTATTGATCCAGGGACTAGCATTGTAAACACAGGGATCTCTACCTTATTAAGGTTGGGAACCTTACAGATGGTATCAGAGCATTGTGTTTCCTGTAGGATTTGTAACCCTAGGATTGGACAAAACCCCTTAGGAAAAAAATAGGAGTTGTATTTGTTCCAAAATATATTTACAAACAATCTTGTAAACTCTTTCCTCAACCATTTTGGTTTTGACTCTACATCTCCTCTATTTCAACTTGATGGACAAAGCCTACCCCATGACCAAAGACTTCACCATGTGCAAATGACTTCATCAACTCTAATGACTTCAACATCTTCAACCTTGGATATCAACTCTAATGACTTCAACATCTTCAACATTTTCACCAAGGACTTCAACATTGGATATCACTAAGGACTACAATTGAGACAAGAAATCTTGCTCAAGACTTGAAGACTAAGGAAACACAACTTAGAAGGAACCATCATCACCTTGAAGTTTTGTGACCAAGATGCAAGAAATTCTCTAAGGATACAAACATCTTGTTCAAGAAGAATCAACCAAGAAGGAAGGAAAGATCTCAAGTGAACCATATAGATGGACCACCATATTTAGTTTAAGTCAAACCCACCAACTTATGTGGTGTAACAAAAATATTTTTGGTTGCCTAAAAATATGCTTGAAACTTGTTGTTTGAGTGGAATGTTTGTTTGTGATTGCTTGCACATTGCTTTTATGAATTATGATGTGTGTGATTAGAATTATTCCCTTAGAAATATTTTGCCTATTCTAATCCCAATCCAACCGAAACAGATGACTTCTCCAAGAGACTCCAACATCAAGGATGGTGACAACAACAACCAAGAGAACACCATGAGAGACCAACTGCTTGCAAGACAAACCCAGTTGAACCAAGTGACAACTCAGTTTTTAGCCAACAACAATGAGTTAGACCCAACCATGCAAGAAGTTTTGAAAACTCAATCCCAATTGTTGCAAAGGATGGCCACTCAAATGATCAACATGGGAGACAACCTTTCCCAAGGAGTTTGTGACAACAAGGATGTCAAGGATGATATTTTAGAAGGAACCCAAGATTGCAATGTTTATGGAGACAAGGATCACACTTCTAAGGAACATGAAGATCAATGTCCCAATTGTGAAGAGAAACATCCAACTGACCAATGCCCCACATCTCAAGCTACTTGTTACCTATGTGAAGGAAACAATCATGTCCCTATCCAATGCCCCATCTATTCCATAGTTGAACAAAGGAAGAAAGGTGGAGTGCAACAACTGATTGCAGACTACCATGAGAGAGCCAAGTCTACCAAGAAGGATGAAGACAAAGGAAAATCTCAGCTTGTACCTCCCAGCAATATGACCCAATTTAAAGGACCAAAGAGGAGACATATGAATTATCCAAGAAGTAATAGAAGGTCAAGGAGACTAGGAACTGTTCCTACCTTTGAGATTACATATGAAGAACATGAATTAGAAGCACTCTTAGCTTTGGAGAAACCCAAGAAAAACAAGGACAAAATCCATGTGCAATGTTACACTTGCAAAGAGATGGGACACTATGCCAATGAATGCCCAGAAAAGAAGAAGGATCAAGGAAACAAACAAAAGGCAATGATACCAAAGGAAAAGAAAGATATCAGCCAAGTGATGTGTATCAAATACAAAGAACCAGGACATTATGCAAGAAATTGTCCAGAAAAGATGAAGCACAAGATAAGGCCTATGAAGGATCTCAGCCTTGTCACATGTTTCAAATGTGGAAACAAAGGACACTATGCAGATGTTTGCCCAGAGAGGTTTCAACAGGATCCCAAGAAGGCCAATATGTAATCTAGTTGGAAAATTTTTAAGGGTGGTAGTACCCTAGACGCTTTGAGCCAACTTGTAACCCCTAGCCTCCCCAAATCTCGGGATGAGATTTATTTTAAGGGCGGTAGCCTGTCACATCCCAAGATTTTCCAAATCTTGTAATGTGAAAAATAAATAAATAAAATAAACTTTTGTTGAAAATCAGGGTGAAAAGAAACTTTTGTTTCTAAATAGAAACTTAATTCCCATCTTGAACAAACTTTAATTTAAGTTTGAATCCAACAAAATCCAATCAAGAGAAATGCATTTCTCAATGAATGTATCTGGAAATTTGAACACTTGGAAAATAAATCCAAACCCTAAACCCTAATGGAATAAAAATCATTTCCAAGTTATCTCCAAGCCTATGGATTTGATCCATATAAAAAATTGATCAACAAAAATTCACAAATGATCAAGAAAGACAAATAGAAATATTATAAAACCATAGAAATTGATTTCACTTAATATGGAACCATAAATAAAAACTTATGAATTTAATAGGATAAGGAATTGATTTCCCAAAGCTAATAAAGCCCTTATCTAAAAATCCATACCAAATGGTGATCAAATAATCCTAATTTATTTAAAGTGATAATTAAATATCAAATAAGATTTTACAAATTGGAATCACCAAGTTTGGAACTCTAAATAAAAAGATATGGATTTTATAAGATAAAGAAAGCAATATTAAATAAAAACTTTTAAAGACCAAATCAAATCTTGGTCTAATCCATAAGCAAATGGAATGAATTTAATCCAAATCCAAATAAAATAAAAGGTTAAAGAATTTCCAAAATAAAATAGAATGGCATTAACCATTCTATCCCTATTTTAAAAAAGACAAATCTCTAATAAGGGTAATTATATAATCCATGTGAAAATGGTATTTTGGAAATTACCCAAATGAATTAAAAGTTGTTTCACTCAACTTAAATAAGAACAAAGAAAACTTCCAAATAAAATTATGGAAATAAAACTATATTTAAATTCCATTGGAATTAAAACAAATACCCAATCTTAAATGATCAATGAATCATATTAAATATCCTCCAAATAATTCAAGATGAATTATTTAAACCCAATTAAACAAATAAAAACTTACTGGAAGGATTTGGAAAGTTTTAAGAATTCAAATAAAGATTTGATATTATTATTAAATCTTATTTGATTTAAAACTAGAGCCTATTTTGAATAATTAAAAGACCTTAAAAAGAATAAATAAATTATTCTAAAATGATTTCAGAATGTTTTATTAATCATTATTTGAACCTACACAAATTTTGGCAAAGGTTTGAATTCAAATAGTGTTTGAATTGGTTGTTCAAAATCCAAACAGAATAAAGGAAAAGGAAAAAGAAAAACAAACAGAACAAAAAAAATGTGAAAAGGAAGCAGCCCAGCTCGGCAGCCCAGTCCAGGCCCAGCAAGCCCACTCCCCACCCCACCCGAGCGAACCGTTATTCACTCGCAAACGAACCCGCAGCGTCGCTGACATAAGGACCCCACCGCACCCTTCTCTCTCTCGCTGCCAGACGACCCCACGCCCATGTCACCTTCTTCCTCACCCGCGGACTACGCCCCTCACCTCGCCGGCCATTGCAGGCGATTAACGCTCGGCTTAATTCGCATTACTGGCAGAGTTAACCCTCCCCCTGTCGACGCCCTCTTAAACGCCTGCGCCCCCTCCCTCATTCCCCTCACTCGCCAGAAACTCTACGCCCCCAGGCCGCCCTGAATTGCGCCTAGACCCCGCTCTGCTCCGACGAGCTCGCAACCAAATTCCGGCCAGCCTCCTCCGCCCCTTGCTCCCTCGACCAAGCTCACTTGCTCCCCAGACCCAGGAGAACCTCCCCGTAGCACCGGCTCATCCCCGCGCACTCCAGAGCCTCGACAACAACGACCACAGCACCACGCCGCCGTTTGTTTCCTCTCCAGCGACGCTTCTGGTAAGAACCTGACCGCGCCTCTCCTTTTATTTCACGCACGCATCTTTGCCACATCCCTACGCATCTAACGCCACCTCTATTTTTCCCTGGCGTGCACCGTAGCCTCGCCTCCAACGTCGACTGAGCGCACCCGACGCGGACAAGAACTTCGGCGAGAGATTGACAGCAACCTCGAGCGCCCCTTGCACTTTCGCGAGCACCTTGAGCATCAGCAACGTGCTACGAACTCGGTGAGCATACCCTCCCCTCCCCTAGCTTCCTGGAATAGCCAGAGCGCCGCCGCCCGAGCGTCGCCACCGCGCGCAGCCACTGAGCGCCGCCAGACTTTGGTCTGGTTGGTCTGAGTCGTTGGATTTCGATCGTGTGTACGCGATATATTGACTAAATGAAATGGTACGCTCGCCTCTGTACCGCATGATCTAACTTAGATCCAATGCCTCTGAGTGCTTGATCCAACCGAAGCGGTACCGGCGAAATAAAACACGACACGTGGCCTCTGTTTGATTTAAAAACCAGAAACTTATCTAATTGATGTTCCAATTTGAATAATTCATAACTTTTAATCTACACGTCCAAATTTTGCAAACTTTATATCAATGGATTCAGAAAAACAAGCCCTAGCCAACCATGCACTTTGTTTAGTAAAAAGCTTCTCTTAAATTGATTGTTTTTGCAGAAACTTGTGTATGCATGTTTAGGATATAAAAATTGTTTTAAAATGATTTTGAGGATAAAATATTTGACAAATGGTTTGTTTTGAACCTACTGAACATAGGAAACAAAGTGTGGTTTCAAAAATGTATTTGGTAAAATAAAAGAATGAATCTTTGATTTAAAACATTTCTAGTCAAATAAAAATATGGTTTAATTATTAAAAATGGTTTTTGAAGAAAACCTTTGAGAAATGTTTTGGAAATAAAATCTCTGACCCTAAACACAAGGTTATATGGTTTGAAAACATATTTTGTGAAACCTATAGAATTTTGCCTTATTAAAAGCATTTCTTCACCACATAAAATAATGACTTGATCTAAAAATGGTTTATGAAGTAAAATCTTATACAAATGATTTTGCCACTTTATAAAATGACCCTTAGGTGTTTTCAAATGTTTATGACCCATAAGAAACCACTTTTACAAATAAAACAATCTTTTGCATGCTTGCATGCATTTCTTTGTTTTTATCATTTTATGTGATGAATTGCTTGAATGGTAGATTGAAATATTGTTTGCTTGATTGAATTGTAGTGACTTGAAGATTGTGATTGTTTCAAAGACAAGGAGTGAACTTATAATCTCTACCAAAAAGGAAAGTGATGCTTCATACTTTTGTCCCATTATTTTCACTATGCATTAGTGATATTTCTAAGTAGGACTTGCATAGAATTTTTGCTAAGTATAAACCATGCTATGGGAAATCCTAGTAGATGAAACCTTAGTAGAACTTCCTAAGTTAAGATTCCTAATACTATCATGCTTAGCTTAGCTAATAGAAAACAAGGGTGGAATATATATTCATGCTATGGAAAAATTTCTAAGTCTCAGGACTTGTGTTTTGTTTAATAAAACAACTAAGTGAATGAATCACCTGGGTGGAATGGAAAGAATGGTTTGTGTTGAGTGGTTCACAAGGCCCATTTATATGGTTTACCATGTGTATCTCACTTGTGGATGGCCACCCAGGAACAAAGAGATTTGAGATGTCAAATGTTTAGAAGCTTCAAGTGCATCCACTTGGCATTATGGGCTCTGCCTGGATCATATAGGTTGCAAGAACTTAGCCAAATGGACAGTTGGTGGTAGGGGTTGATAGGTTGGAACGCGTCCATTCTGGTCTAAGGGAAGGCTTCTGAAAGATCTTGTCTTGGGATACCAAGTCTTGTGGGGAAAGTGCATCACCTCTGCAGAGTGTAAAATCTAAGTACTTAGCCATGTCCCTGGAAAAGGAAAATTTGAGCATCAAGACATGGAAGCTATCAAGAACTTCATCATCCAAATTTCTAAGTTAATAGCTTGTGGTTGAACAAGGGTTTAAGGTTCACCAATTTCTATTGGTGGTTCCTTGGGTGATTTTTGTCAAACAAAAACTTAGTGTTTTTCAAATGATAAGGAAAATCTATTTTGAGCAAAGCAAGCCTAAGCTCCACTTAGCCAAATGCATATAGATGATAGACTCCACTATACTACCATAGTATCACTTGCCAATACAATTAAAATGTATTAACCCTTGTGGCTGTAACTTGTTATGTTGTAGGTTTGTTTGATATTAGTGAAGTTTAATGATTTGGATTACAAGTCTACAACTAACATGTCTGCCTGTGGCACTTTGAAGATGAAGGACCCCATGCTATTTATATATTCTGCTGCATTGTAATGAGATAGCCAAATGAGATATGTAAGATGTAATAAATTATTTTATTCCTGATTATAAAGTTGTATTATGACCTATGTTTCTTGATATTACATCTTAACTGTGGATGCTAGCTATTGATCCAGGGACTAGCATTGTAAACACAGGGATCTCTACCTTATTAAGGTTGGGAACCTTACACATAGCATAGTGGTAATCAACTTGTCCCTTCAAAGTTCACAAGGGTGACTAGAAACAAATAGCACAAGTACAAGTAATATCAACAATATGCATCAATCAATAAGATTTAGAACATTGCACACAGAATTAAAAATATGCTCTCTTAATGGTGCCTAAAGGTAGAAGGTGGAGACTCAATAGTGGTGGAAGAAAGGACTTTTTGTAAAGGAAGCAGGGATTACAAGTTTCAAAAGGAGCTTCCAAAAATTATGGTACTTGTTAGCTTTCAGCCCTCATTGCCCCTATCATAAGCATCTTGAAGTGCTTAAGGTTAAATTGAACAAAGATGGAGTATATGCTTGACGAAGTATAAGTTGGCAATCTCAAGTCCCTTGAATACAAGGGCCACACCTCATGCATACTCAACTTTGGGTCTAGGTAAGTTCTTGTCACTGTAAGTATTTGCATATCATTGAGAACCGCCAACAGGGTACCCCTTGCACATGGTACATGAGCTTTCCCATAACCAAAATGACAAGGCAAGCAGATAATGAGAATCTCAGCAATCTTCTTATTTACCATGGGAATATGGTTCTTTTTTTTCTCTTTCCTCTTTTCTTAATGTCTCTCTCTTTTTCTATAAGAAGAATGCTTCATAGATGTCTCTATGGTGATGCTGCAAGTTTCCACCATGATTAGGCATGGCTTAGGCTAGCGGCCCAGGCGTTTCTCTAACACAAAATACAAACTCCATGGACTTACAAGTTCCCTCTTTATTTCACACTGGTGACATCCATAGACAAAAGAGCATGATATCAACTGAGTACAAAGTACAAGTGCAATGTTGAAAACGTCCCCCGTGACAGCACGGTTCTGCTAATTCCAACGTATAAGTGGAAGCATATACAACATAGATGACACAATGGTTCAAGTTTACTAGGGGCAAAGAATATAAACTGTGCCATCAAGTTTGTGAGAGCTTTAATCACTAAGTTTTCACATAACAGAGAGACTTTTTAACTGGAAGATACCTGAAAACAAGAATATACTTGGAATGGTGTAACACACCATGCATAGGAATTTATAGTGGACACTTTGTAATAACTTGGTTTCTTGTAAGTTGGAGGCATGAGTATAACTTACTCATACAAGTGGAGGGTAGCAAAAGACTGGGACCAACCAAATAAGAGAGCAATAATGGCCATAATCATGCAGTGCAACAAAGCATTACTAATCAAAGCAAAGAGTGGTACTAGAAGTCAAGGACTAAATGATCATAGAGGATAATGGTGACTTGTCATAGTCGTAACATGGTGTGAGCATGTGCCAAGTCAACCCAAACAAAGCATCAAAGGAGAATACCACAATACTATGCTTTTTGCATGCTAAAACAACGCCTAATTTCTACAAGGCACACTGAGCAATCCCAATTATTTGGAACAAGACATGCTACAGCAATAATCACTAAGCGTAAGGTTAAAACAACACCTAGCATGTCATGTTAAAGTCTAAGTCACAGTCAAAACAAGCTCCCTTTTTTACCACTTCAGCATGAAACTTTCTACTCTTTTAAGCAATACCAAACAACTTATCTGAAACAACTCACAAAGATAATAATCAATAAAGATCAGTGAGCTCGTGTCACAAATCCACAAAGAAGAACTAAAAAGTTCTAAGCTTAAAGCTCAAGAAAACTAAGGCTGAACATAGTTCTAGCAAAAGAGAACACTCATAGAACAATAAGAGTGAAAACTAGAGTGTTCTAGGCAATGAAAACAAAGTGTGTCTCTCTCCAAAAAGGTGTGTTGTGATCAACCAACTTATTTCAAGCAAACTAAGCAAAAAAAAACCAAAAACGAAAACTAAGACTGTAACATCCCTAAAATCGAAAACTAAGACTATAACATCCCCAAAAACGAAAACTAAGACTGTAACATCCCCAAAAACGAAAACTAAGACTATAACATTCCAGAAGAATTGCCAGGAATGCCACCAGATAGAGATGTGGAATTTCTGATTGACTTGCTGCCAGGATCAGGACCAATAGCAAAGAGACCTTACAAGATGTCAGTTGATGAGTTGAAAGAACTCAAGAAACAACTTGGAGAACAATTGCAGAAAGGGTTTATTCAACCAAGTTCTTCATCCTAGGGAGCACCAGTCTTGTTTGTGGAAAAGAAAGATAGAAGTCAAAGGTTATGCATAGATTACCGTTCACTTAATGAGATGACTATTAAGAACAAATATCCTTTGCCCAGAATCCATGACTTGTTTGACCAGTTAGAAGGAGCATGTGTGTTCTCAAAGATTGATCTCAGGTCAGGTTATTTCCAGCTCAAGGTAAGAGAACAAGACATACCTAAGACAACTTTCACCACTAGGTATGGATTGTATGAGTACACCGTAATGCCATTTGGTTTAACCAATGCACCAGCTTATTTCATGAATATGATGAACAGAGTGTTCATGGAGTTCCTTGAGAAGTTTGTTGTCGTTTTCATCAATGACATTTTGATCTACTCCAAGAGCAAAGAAGAGCATGAAGGACATTTGCATTTGATACTTGAGAAGCTTAGAGAGCATAAGCTGTATGCCAAATTCAGCAAGTGTGAATTTTGGTTAAATGAAGTTGGATTTCTTGGACACGTTGTGTCAGGAGATGGTGTAGCAGTTGATCCCGCTAAAGTGTCAACTGTAACTGAATGGGAATCTCCTAAGTCAGTAAAAGAGGTTCGTAGTTTCCTTGGCTTGGCAGGATACTACAGAAGATTTATTGAGAATTTATCCAAGGTAGCTAAGCCAATGATAGAGTTGCTAAAGAAAGACAAGAAATTTGCTTGGTCTGAAGGGTGTGAACTCAGTTTCCAATAATTGAAGAAGAGACTAGTGATAGAACCAGTCCTATGTGTGCCAGATTTGGAGAAAGATTTCCAAGTGTATTGTGATGCATCTCATCATGGATTAGGTGCAGTTCTAATGCAAGAAGGGAAAGTTGTGGCTTATGCCTCGAGACAACTCAAAACTCATGAGGTAAATTACCCTACTCATGATTTAGAGTTAGCATATGTTGTCCATGCACTCAAAATATGGAGACACTATCTTTTGGGAAAGCGATGTGAAGTGTTCACAGATCACAAAAGTTTGAAGTATATCTTCACCCAGAAGGAAATCAATATGAGACAAAGAAGATGGCTAGAACTCATCAAGGACTATGACTTGAGTTTGCAATACCACCCCGGTAAAGCAAATGTTGTAGCGGATGCTCTAAGACATAAGGTATTTGTGAATGGCCTTACTAAGGGAGAATTGCCAGAATATCTGTGTGCCCAATTTAGAGATCTCAGATTGGATATTGTGCCTGAAGGACATCTCATGTCATTGGATGTCCAACCTACATTGTTGGACAAAATCAAAGAAGCCCAAAAGACGGATAAAGAAATTGAAGAGATTAAGGAAATGATTGGCAAAGGAAAAGCCAAAGGATTCCATGAAGACGGACAAGGTACTTTATGGTATGGAAAACGTATATGCGTTCCGCAAGATCCGGAGCTTCGGAAACTGATTTTACAGGACGCACACAACTCACCATATTCCATTCATCCGGGTAACACCAAAATGTACATGGATATGAAGGAAAGATTTTGGTGGAATAATCTCAAGAAGGACATCGCCGAACATATTGCTTTGTGTGATGTATGTAGTAGAGTGAAAGCGGAACATCAGAAACTAGTAGGATTGCTACAACCACTACCTATTCCTGATTGAAAGTGGGACAAGATTGGCATGGATTTCATCACCGGATTGCCCAGGACCAGGTCAGGATATGATTCTATTTGGGTAGTAGTGGATCGCATCACTAAAGTGGCTCATTTCATACCCATGAAGACAACCTACACAAGTTCTAAGTTGGCCAAGATCTACATAAATAGGATTGTGTGTTTGCATGGAGTACCCAAAAGTATTGTGTCTGATAGGGGAACCCAATTCACTTCTCATTTTTGGAAGCAACTACATGAGTCATTGGGAACGAGATTGGAATTCAGCACTTCTTTTCACCCTCAGACTGATGGACAGACAGAAAGAACCAACCAAATTCTTGAAGATATGTTGAGGGAATGTGCCCTAGACTATGGGGCCAGTTGGGATGAAAGTCTGCCTTACGCAGAACTTTCTTACAATAACAGCTATCAAGACAGTATTGAGATGGCACCGTTTGAGTTTCTCTATGGGAGAAAATGTACCACCCCATTTCTATGGAATGGTGTGGGAGAAAGAAATTTATTCGGGCCAGAACTAATCAAAGAGGTTGAAGAGAAAGTCAAGTTGGTAAAAGACAGATTGAAGATAGCACAGTCTCGACAGAAAAGCTACGCAGATCCTAAGCGTAGAGAAGTCACCTATGAAGTGGGTGATAGAGCTTATCTTAGAGTGTCACCACTTCGTGGAGTGAAGAGATTTGGAGTCAAAGGAAAATTGGCCCCAAGATATGTGGAACCATTCAAGATTCTGAGTCGTAAAGGAGAGGTAGCTTATGAGATTGAATTGCCAAAATCATTGTCTGCCGTTCACAATGTGTTTCATGTGAGTCAGCTAAAGAAATGTCATCCAGAGATGGAAGAGACTTCTTTGAAGGATACTATACCTTTGGAGGATGTTAATTTGGAAATTGATCTCACTTATGAGGAAAAACCTATCAAGATTCTTGAGACTGCAGAAAGAGTTACTCAGACTAAGACTATCAAATTCTGCAAAGTTCAATGGAACCATCATTTCAAAGAAGAAGCAACATGGGAAAGAGAAGATAATCTTCGGAAAGACCACCCTCACCTATTTGCTAGCCAATCCGAATCTCTAGGGCGAGATTCACCTTAAAGGGGTTAGATTTGTAACATCCCTAAAATCATGTTTTCAAAGATTGCATATCATCCATGCATTCATAATCATTTAGGGATCATTTTCAAAGTCATTACAAAAACAGAAGCATTTGGGTGCTTATTATTTTATGTAAACAGGCATTGATCCAATGCTACTCTCTAATGAGAGATTATTTGTTTTAAACCAAGATTGTTTGTTCATGAGTTGGTTTGGTTGAGTTTCAAAGCTTGGACAATTGTTTCAAAACAAAATATGGTTTTAAAACCATTTTCATATCTTTATTACATATTATGTAAAGGCACTGTTTTATTTTTAAAACTCCAAAGGAACCAAGCAAGTCTGGTGTGACAGCATGGTTTTATACTCAAAAATGTGCAGGTTTCATTTTATAAAAATCCAGAACAAGTTTGAAATCAAACACATTTGAAATCATTTGAATTTGATTCTTGAAAATCGAATCAGAAAAAGAAAAAGAGTAAAGAAATGGAAAAGGGCCCGCGCTAGCATTTCAGCCCAACAGCACACCCAGCCCACTAAGCCCACCCAGGGTTCTTCTCTCTCTCTCTCACGCGACGCGGACTTACCCCGCAGTCACTGATCGGTGGACCCTCTCCACGTCAGCACCTTCTTCCCCAAACTTCGCGCAGACGCCGTCGCCGCCTGTTTCCTCCCCCTTCACTACCGCGATTTCAATTTGATTAAATGGCGATGAATGCGTGCGTAATCTCCGTCCCTTCTCTGGCTACTTAATCCTCTCCCCTCTCCGCACCTTTCCCCTCTCATCACTCGCTCGCTCCGCCACCAGGCTGCTCGAATTTCACCAAACCTCGCCGTTGTCCCGATGAACTCTAACGTCTGATTCCGGTGAGCTCTCTATGCCCCTTGACTCCTAGCTTCTCCAGAACAACCACTGCATCCTTGCGCTTTGACTGCTGTGTGCTAGGACGACCCCGAGAGTCGGCAACATCAACGACTGAGCAAACCCGACGAGGTACTAAACTCCGGCGAGTAAATCTGGTTAGTCCCGAGCGCGCCTTGCCCTCTCTCTGATACTCACATGACCAGTGTTGCTCCCTGCACCTAACACACCACTTGCTTGTCTCTGGCATGATCTACAACGCCGGCAACAACGACGAACAGCCATGTCCGACATCAGGCTTCACTCCAACGAGCAATAGCAGCCAAGTTCGTGTGCCCCCCGAATATCTGACCCCACCTTGAGCTTCACTGCAGTCCCACGAGCACGGTAAGCATCTCCACTCCTCCCCGCGCGATCTAAATCGCCGGAAACCTCTCTGACAGAGCCGCGACACCGCACCGCCGCCGCTGGCGCCGCCCGTCTGTGGTCGTTTGATCAGTAGCCGTAGGATCTAGATCCAGCGCTTAAGATTAGATCTGAAGCGAACCGGTATGTGTCGATCTGGACCGTGCGTGTTAAGTTAGATCTAACGGCCCGCAAGTGTGATCCGGTGTGAAACGGTATCAACCAATCAGGACATGACGCGTGGCCAGTTCTTTGTTTTAAAATCTGAATTAGATCTATTAGTGTTTCAAACTTGTAAAATTCATAACTTTTGATCCACATGTTCAAATTTTACAAATTTTATATCATTGGAATCAGGAGAAGGAATACTATCTATTTATGCAATGTGTTTAATGTTTTGCTTCTGTAAAATAGGTTATATTTGTAGAGACATTTGTAGGCTTAATTTGAGTATAGAAATTATTTGAAGAATGATTTAAAGATCAAATAAAGTTTATTTTGAGTATATTGGTCATGTTTATGATTCAGTACTTTTTACTTGTCTTGTTTGGTGTAGAAAATCATCACATGACATTTTGCATGCATTCATATATTTTTGCTTGTATATTTTTTTATGTGATTTTGGTGCCATTATTCTATGTTTAGATTTTGTTGCTAATAGTGATTGTGGTTGTGAAGATTGTTGCTACTCCCCAAACTACCAAGGCAAGTGGTGCTTCATGTTTCTATCCCAATATTTTACCTATGCATTAGAAATATTTTGTATAGGACTTGCATGATTATTTTGCTAAGTATCTATATGCTATGCTTGGGAAATCCTAGTAGTTGTAGCAATGTTAGAATTTCCTTTAAGTTAAGATACTTGCTATAGCCATGCTTAGCCTATGTAGTAGCAACCAAGGGTGGATTATATAATCATGCTATGATAAATATTTCTAAGTCTTTGGACTTATGTTTTGCTTAATAAAACAACTAAGTGAATGAAACACCTGGGTGGAATGGAAAGATTGGTTTGTGTTGAGTGGTTACACAAGTCCCATTTCTATGGTTTACCTTGTGTATCTCACTTGTGGAAAGCCACCCAGGAACAAAGGGATTTGAGATGCCAAATGTTAAGAAGCTTCTAGTGCATCCACATGGCATTATGGGCTCTGCCTGGATCATATAGGTTGCAATAACTTAGCCATTTGGACAGTTGGTGGTAGTGGGATGATAGGTTGGAACGCGTCCATTTGGTCTAAGGGAAGGCTTCTGAAAGGTCCTGTCTTGGTGAAAATCAAGTCTTGTGGGGAAAGTGCACAACCTCTGCAGATGGAAGAATCTAAGTACTTAGCCATGTCCCTAGTATTGGACAACTTGAGCATCAAGGCATGGAAGCTATCAAGAATCTCCTCATCCCAATTTTCTAAGTTAAAACTTGTGGTTGAACAAGGGTGAAGGTTCACCAATTTCTATTGGTGGTTCCTTGGGAAAGTTTTGTCAAAGAAAAACTTAGTGTTTTCAACTAATAGGTAAAACCTATTTTGAGCAAAGCAAGCCTAAGCTACACTTAGCCAAATTCATATTTAGATGTTAATATTCTACTAAGGTATCACTTGCCAATACTATTCCAATGTATTGACCCACTGTGGCTGTAACTTGTGATGTTGCAGGTTATTCTGATGATGATTATTGGTTATGAGTCTACACTCAACATGGTTGCCTGTGGCACATGAAGATGAAGACTTATTTATATTGTTATGGTTAAACTCTTGTATTAGGCCTATGGCCATGGAGTTGTAAAAGACTATGTTTGTCTCTAGAATGATATGTAATAATGACCTTTGTTTCTGTGTACTTCATCTTAAACTATGGATGCTAGCATTGATCCAGGGACTAGCATTGCAATTACAGGGATCCTTACCTTTAAAAGGGAGGGATCTTACAAAGACGCTCCCAGAACAACACAACTGTGCATGAAACAATAAAAACAAAGTGTCTAGAAATACCTAAGCTTTTTATTGATGAAGAAGGGGATGCCTTGGGCATCCCCAAGCTTTGACGCTTGTACCTCTTGAATATTTCTTGGGGTGACACGGGGTGGGATACCCAAGCTTTAGCTTTTGTCCATTCTTCATCTCATTACATCATTCTATCTCTACACCTGAAATTTTCCCTTCATACAAAACTTCACACAATCTTCATTAGCAACATTAGTGTATTCAAAAGATATTAGTCCTCTGGAAAAGCTTTGGAACAGAAAAACTTTTCACTAAAAACACAAGATACTTTAGTAACTCCTTGAAAATCTCAATTCCCCTAAAGAGAACTCAAAAAGGAATCAATAAGAAGCAAATGCAAATAATGGCAGAAATCTGTCAAAACAGACCAGCAGGTACAAACCGATTTTTTCGAAGACCTCATGTTACTCAAATCAAAAAGTGTTGAACTAACTAAAGTTATCTAACATACTAGGGATTTATTCGTAAATTGTCAGATCAATCTGACTTACAGAGACTCCTCACGAATTTTTATGGTGGAGGACAGAAATCTGTTTCGGGACAGCATGTCCCCAAATCATACTTCCCTCTCATTAGAGGTCATTCTTGGCACAAAAAGCAAACAAAAAAGGATAAGGAGAGGTTATTATAGAAGTAATAACTTCCAAGACTCAAGGAAACTCTTGGGTTATCTCCCAACAAGTACTTTTCTTTAACGCCTTTAAGTTAGGCTTGATAGCTTGAGAAGATGCTCACACAAGAATTATGAATTGAAGTCAAAGAGAGCATCAAGAAGCAAATTCAAAACACATTTAAGTCTAACCCACTTCCTTTGCATAGGAATATTTTAAAGAAACAAGTCATGAAAGCACAAAACAATAATCATAGGAAAGCAAAACAAGTTCAACTTCAAGATTTTCAACATAAAAAGGGGAAACTTAATATTTTTGAGATGCATAAGACCATGTTTCCCTCTCTCCTAATAACTTTCAGTAGCAACATGAACAAAATTAACAATATTACTATCACATAAAACATTCTTATCATGAGCCACATGCATAAAATGATTATTACTCTCCACATAAGAATAGCCATTCTTATTAATTGTAGTGGGAGAAAATTCAACAAAATAGCTATCATTGCTATTCTCATCACCATAATGATCAAATATAGGAAGCATATTGTAATCACAATAAATTTTCTCCTCAATAGTAGGTGGACTGAAAATATCACATTCGTCATTGTAATCATCATATATTGGAGGTATGGTATCATCATAAGCAATAGAATAGCTATTTTCCCAAGTGTGTTCATTTGTAAACATATCATCATTGGAAGGAACATGGATAGCACTAATAACACAACAACTATTAATATCATCATTTTCAGAATTGGTACCAAAGAGATTTTCAATATCAAAAGTGTCGTGCTTTTCCCAATCATGATCACTACTATATGTAACAGGCATAGGAACATCATCTAGTTCAGACTCATCACCAAAAACTATGATAGGAGCAACATGATTAGAGGAAGATACCGTTTCCTCTCTCTTTTTACTCCTCTTCTTCTGCTTCATCTTCTTCTTCTTCTTCTTCTTCTTCTTCTTCTTCTCCTCTTTAGGAGGGAGAGGCTTGAAAGGAAGCTTATCCACATACCCTAGCTTATTGTTAGAGACAATATAAGAAACTTTGGAGGATTCCTCCTTTTCATTAATAAGATCAAAACACATATTAGTCCTGTCATAATTTGGTAAAATATCATCTTTTATAAGATTTTGTATGTAAGTATTTGTGTGGCAGTTTTCAACACAATAAAGATGACAACCATGCAGGACGCTATTCATATCAAAAGTACTCATGTCTATCAAAGAAGTTTTTCTTGATAACTCTTCACACCCCAAAAATAATGAAAGTTCATCATGTTGATTATCAGTGATCATGTTATCACAATACAAACTTGCAGGATTATTATGGCCTGAGAATTGGAAATTCAAATGACCCACTTCAAAGCAAAGTTCACAAGTAAAAGGATAGAGGGCACAAACGTTTTTACCAAGATCATCTAGAGCCTTGTACCACTTTCTATTTTTTCATTCCAGTGGGTGATACAATATTCTTATTCTGTTTGATTCTTCTCACAAGGTCTATGCATACCACAAAAATTAACCTTCTTATAATAAATAGTACTTTCAGAAGTTTGAGCATGTTTATTGCAATCATTAATAACATTTTCATTTTCCATGCAAGTGTCTTTAAAAGGTTCATGATACATGTTCCATTTTTCTTTAGGAGCATTAATATGGGAAGCAAAGGCTCTATAGTATCTAACAAGAATTTGAGGATCAAGACCATATTTAGCACTAAGCTCTTGAAAATCAGCTGTTTCAGCGAAAGACTTAATGCAATCATACTCATAGTTTATACCTGGTTCTTTACCTTTGTCATTATCCCAATCTTCGGTATTTCTTTGAATTGTTTCAAGAAGATCCCACTTAGCTTTGACCTTCTTACTTGTGAAGGATCCCTCTGAACAGGTATCAAGATAGTCCTTGTAATGTCCTGAAATCCTTGCATAAAAATTATTGATAACAACATTACTGGGGAGCTCATGAATGGGACTAGGACCGTATCGGACGCGTGTTTAGAATGTTCGATGGAACAGGGCCTCCAAAATCGGAGGGCCTCCCGTTTTTATATGTTACTTAGTACTAGTATTGCTAATGGCAGACTTAATTGATCCAATAAATAACTTGCCCCATATCCACCGCTTAGGAAATTGCCCATAATTAACTCCACGGACAGCCACTCACGCACGCCTCCCCTTCTCTCATTCCCTTCTATCCTCCCCGTCTCTCTCTTCTCATTTTCTTTCTCACGAGGCAGGCCCCAGGGACGAGGCGACGAGCGTAGTTCTTCAAGCTCCAATCAAACTGGGTGAATTTAATTTCGTCTCTATTTTCCAGTAATAGATCCGTTGCTGCAATGAATGGAATCAAGGTTCGTTGCAATCTCAACCTCAATCCAACCTCTATTTATTTGCTGTTTTCTTCCCAATTTCTCAATCTAGTGCTCTGCTTATTTCGATCCCCTTGTTGTTCGTTGCCGTTCTAGCGATTTGGATGCATTCATTCGAGTTGGAGGCCCAGACCGAGTGCTTGGTTGCCGATTCATCAAGAGGAGGACTGGAGGCGCAACTGCAGAAGCAGAACTACATCGACACGCGCTGCCAGAATATAGAATTTTTTCGTAATGCAACCATTGCATATAGAATTTTGCTAACTATTCCAGTGACTGTTGCATCCGCGGAGAGAAGCTTTTCTAAGCTAAAGTTGTTGAAGTCATACTTGCGCTCGACAATGACACAAGAAAGACTTAGTGGATTGGCTATGATAGCAATTGGAAATGATATTTTGGAGAAAGTTTCTTATGAAGAACTAATTGAAGATTTTAACTCAAGAAATGCAAGAAGGATGTCATGTTTCTGCCAAAGTTTTTCTCTCAAGAAGTACCGGAGTAGTTTTCACTCTGAGTTTATTTTCCGATAAGATGTAATTGTTCCAAAAAATTGTACCATCAACCTAATAATAATATAATATAAAACCTTGTTTCTGTAATTGTCAATGGTTAAGTCGAGGGCCCAATTTTTCTGTTTTGCACAGGGCCTCCGTTTTCTCAGGTACGGCCCTGAATGGGACATTTGAGCATTAGTGACTTCAATCTACCCCATGATTGGGCAATACTTTATCCCTCATGAGGATGAAAATTATAAATATAGTTCCTATCTTTATGAATTTCATGAGGAGGATAAAATTTAGAGTAAAAGAGAGATTCAAGTTCCTTCCACTCCAAATGATGAGGATCATCTAGTAGCTCATACCACTCCCTTGCTTTGTCCCTAAGTGAGAAAGGGAATAGATTCCTCTTAACTTGGTCCATTGAAATACCTGCACACTTGAACAACTCGCATAATTCATGTATAAAGAGTAAATGATCACTAGGATGGATAGTTCCATCTCCAAAATAGCAGTTATTCATCACACGTTCAACAATTTCAATAGGTATTTTAAAAGGGACACTTTCAGTATGTGGATTTAAAATATCACAAGTATCATTAGAATTACCACATATGGGAGATAAAGTATCATCAGAGCAAATTTTCTTCCCTAAAGCTGGGGAACTAAAAAGATCTTTCTCATATAAACTAGCTTCCCCAAGCTTAGACATTTCCATACCATTAGTAACAATGGTGTTCAAAAACTTCATACTAATAACATTGCTATTAGCACGCAAATAAAGTTCCATAGGTTTTTTAATCTTCTCTTCAAACACTTCATGTCCTAACTCAAGATAAATGCTATAGAGCTCTCTAATTTTGTTATTGTTTTCCATTAAGCCTAACTAGTGAAAACAAGAAACAAAAAGACAAAATTGCAGAATCTAAAGGAAATAACTTCGAGCACTCACACCGAAGGATGTGAGTACCTTTTACCTTACCTCCCCGGCAACGGCGCCAGAAAAAAGCTTGATGTCTACGCACTTCTATTCTTGTAGACAGTTGTTGGGCCTACAAGTGCAGCGGTTTGTAGAACAGTAGCAAGTTTCCGTTAAGTGGATTACCCAAGGTTTATCGAACTCAGGGAGGAAGTGGTCAAAGGTATTCCCTCTCAAGCAATCCTGCAATCAAGATACAAGAATTCTCTTGTGTCCCCAACACACCCAATACACTTGTCAGGTGTATAGGTGCACTAGTTCGGCGAAGAGATAGTGAAATACAAGTGGTAACGGTGCCAGAAAATAGCTTCTGACTTGTTTTTAACATGGGGTAACGTGTGTGAGTGAGGTAAAGACTAAAGGAAGCAAACATGCAACAAATCTAGTAGGAAAGGGTGTTTCAATGTGGAGAAACAAGGCCTAGGGATCATACTTTGACTAGTGAACACTCTCTCATATAAATATCCTCTCTTCATGATACTACTCTTAACTACTCTCCGGTTGGACACTCTATCCATGGTAGGGCTCTTATAGAACACCTCAAAGTCCATCTTCCCCAATCTAGATAACCCCACACTGTCACCTTGAGCGCTAGATGGTTCCAACAAACACCACAATTTCATAGAGACATCCAACTTCAAATATAACTCATAAAAAATATTCAATCTAGGCAAAGTGCCACACACGGTATGCATGTTGTCACTTTCACACACGTGGGGAAAAGCATAGATCTATTAAAGCACAAGGAGTATTTATGTAGACTCAAGACTAAGTGCCACCATGGTGTGCATGCTGTCACTTTCACACACATGGGGAGAGCAGATATCTATTGAAGCACTTGAGTAGAAAGGTAGATCTAGTTGATTACAAAGCTCATGACCACAAGATCATGCATAGAGAGAGATGAACACATAGATACCAGTAGAGCCCTTAGTCTCGAGGAAGAACTACTCCCTCCTCATCATGGGAATCAACAACGGCGATGGAGATGGTGGTGGAGATCGATGAAGATAGCTCCGGGGGCACATCCCCGTCCCGGCAGGGTGCCGGAATAGAGACTTTATGTCCCCCGAATCTCCCCTTTGGTGGCGGCGGCGCTATAGAGGTTTTCATTGATTTCGTCTGGATTGTTTAGGGTTTTCCCATCGGAGGCTTCTTATAGGCGCTGGAATCAAGGTCGGTGGGGGTCCAGGGGGCCCACACCCCCTCCAGGCGCCTCAAGGTCTTGCCCGCGCATAGGGGGTTATGGCCACCCTGTGGCCCCCCCTCCGGCTCTGCTTCGTGGTTCCGTGTTGCTCCGGGAAAAATAATAACTTTGGCTTTTGTCCCGTCCAATTCTGAGAATATTAATTTTCTGCCTTTCTGGAACCAAAAATAGAAGAAAACATGCAACTGGCACTGTGGCAAGTTGTTAATAGGTTAGTTACAGAAAAGATATAAAAACACCTCAAATTATAGACAAAGCAAACCAAAGTATATACAAAACAAGCATGGAGCATCAAAATTTATAGATACGTTTCCAACGTATCAACAATATGTGAAAATGGGAGTCGATAACTATACGGCCGCAACTATACGGCTAGAATAATATTCCCGCCGTATAGTTGGTCGTAAGACACTCCAGGACATGCTTTTTGTCCTAATTTTTCAGAGATGCTCTTTTTAATCAAAATAATACGTTTGGGCTAGTTCTTGCAGATAAAACTCAAAGTTTAATTTCTACACTAAATCTATGCTTGTCTAGTCGATATTTCTATTACTTTTTGATAGCTACATCTTTACGGGCGCGCTTCCGCAAGAATGTCTGTGAAAAAGTTGTAGGAATGCGATGAACATTTTATTCCTTAACTTTATTTTATTTATGTGATGGGTTTACACCCATTAAGCATTTTATTAGGAATGGTTGAATATTTCAACCCTTTCTCTGTAGTTGAATTCTTACCTTGGGTTTCCCCTTATCAAGGGCACTTACCACTTGACTTCGTTTTGCTGGTGGAATATACTTTTCTCCTGCTTCTAGTTTCTTTGGAAAATACCAGATCATTTCAGCATCATACATTAAAGATTAATTTTCCTTCAGCACAATCAACTGACGCTCCTGTAGGGCTAAGGAAAATTTTCCAAGTATTATAGATAATTTTTCATCCTCTGGCATTTCAAGAATAATAAAATCATTGGGAATAACATGCTCATCTATTCTAAGTATAACATCCTCAATCATACCAATGGGTTTTTTAGTGGATTTGTCATCCATCTGTAAAGTGATAGAAGTAGGGGAATACTCCCCCAATATTAATCTTTTATAGAGGGAATATGGCATTACACTAACTCCTGCACCTAAATCACACAAGGCATTATGAATATCAATTTTTCCAATTGAACATGAAAGAGTTGGTATTCCGGGATCTCCCGATTTAGACAATAACTTCCCATTAGTAGGATAACTAGTCACCATTGTGATAGTTTCAGTTATTTCTTTCTTTCTATTAAGAATATAACGGAGAAATTTAGAATAGGTAGGAACTTTTATTGCATCCGCAAATGGAATTTATAGACGAAGGTCACCAAGTGCCTTTTTGAAAGAATCATAGATTACCTGATCCGGGGCTTTGTTTTTTCAATCTTGATATGGAAGTTGTAACATCTCAAAAATATTAATGAAGATATCAATTTCCAATTATCTAAAATTAGGAGTAACAAAAACTTTTAATTTTAGAACTATGAATGCTTGTGTGTTTATGAATGATGGTGAATGCTTGTTTTTCCATGATTTGTTTGTTATAAGTGATGAGGTTTGGTATAAAGACCAAAGCAATATCATCTAGGTGAAATCTAAACCAAATCAAATTAAAAGATAATCAACTGGTGAAGCATATGACCTAGTGGCCACTTTTGCAAATATTAACACCTAGCCCACTTTGGGCATCTCTAGTAAATGTTTTCAAACAGAAACAATTCTATTTCTTTTCTCACCATTCTAGACCAAGTAACAATGAACACAAGTGAGCTTTCAAAACTTACAGAAACAAATTCAAATTCATTTGTGGGACTTTTAAAAATTGAATCTATCATAGGCATTAAGATAGCCATTTTTGGAAAAACACCAATACTTTCTCCACCTGGCAAACTCTTGCACCCATAGACTCCCAAGCACATGACCAACACCCACACCAAAAAGAATTTGAAAATTCAAATCTTTAGTTCATGCGGACATTTAATCAAACACTTGGCAGGCACAATACTGGATTACCTACTCCCCACTGTTTTGAGCAATGTTGTGATCATCTTGGTACCACACCAAGCCTCCACTACTTGCCCTCACTCACCCTAGTACCAGCTCGTGCAGCTGAGCCTCTCTCTCTCGACCATTTGACTAGTGCTGACCATACCCGAGCTCGCCCATGCCACCCCGACGTGGACTCGCTGGTACAGGCCTCGCCGCCCTCGCCCATGATGTCTAGTAGCTAGCCGTGACCTCACCACAATTGTTGGTGTACGCCTCGACCAATGCCAGCCCTTGGAAACGCCAGCGCAGCCGTGCCCATTTATCTCTCTGCCATGCCGAGCGTCGCGCCAGAGCGCCGAGCTGCCCCGTGCAATCACGTCGCGCCTTGCTCTCCCCTTGCATAAATGCGTTCGCCGCCTTGCCAGAGACCTCCCAGACACGCTAGTTTGACCACGCGCGACCCGTAACCACTGTACGCCATGATGAACACCCGCAGCACCCGAGCAGAGCATGGATGTCCCCGACCTATGGAGACCGTTCCTCGCCATTCCACTGTGCACATGACGATCGTCAAGGAACCCTGCGTGGGCCTACACCCTCAGCCATGTCGATAGTGCCCTGTAACGACGTCGTCGACGATCCTGAGCCATTCCGCAATGCTCCCCTTGCTGGGGGTATAAATAGGCCCCTCCCCCTGCCTCAAAATGCACACCATTCCAGTCTCACCCAGCAACCTCTCTGACCCATCCTCGGAGCAAGGCGAGCACTACATCACCGGAATTTCACCGGAGCCCGTCGTCATAGTGATGGAATGGAGCCAGCACTAGGAGCCACCCTAGGAGCTGCCGCGACCACCGTTCGAATCGCCGTCGCTGTCTAGCTTGTGTGCCCACCTCTCCAGACCTAGCTGGAGCCCTGGTAAGCCCTCGACAGCCCCGCCGTAGAGCTAGGGTTAGAATCCCGCATGTGTTGTGCGATTGTGACGACGATGTGGAGCCGTCGATCGCGCTCTAACCATGCGGCCTAGATTAGCGCATACCACTTCGTGTTAGAACAACCACTGACGTGTGGGGCCAGCGCAAGTGCAGCCCGCTGCACACGCGCCGCATAGTTGGGCCAGCCAAGTAGCTTTCCCGTGCAAGCCCACTCATTAAAATGTAGGTTTTTTCTTCTAGTTCAAAACTCTACTCTATAGGCGACTTTGAAATTGAATTCAAGAAGATTCACTGAACCAAATTGCATGATTGAAATAGTTTGAAATTATAGATCACCTAGAGTAAAATAACAAGACAGATACCTTGACAATTTCAAACATTTTTACAAAATCAACCATAAATGCTTTTTAGTTGTTTCCAACTCTCAAAAATGAAATTTTCCATGACCTAGCTAAATATGTAAAAATACAAAATTTTACATGCAGTAGTCCTGGACCAAAATTAAAAGAATGCTATATAGTCATTTCTTGTCACCCTAATATTATTAAATAACAAATTTAGACTTTGTAATCTATGCCCTCCACTTTAAATCACATTCCCAAGTAGTAGAATATGTGGTGATGACATGTGTCAACATGATCCCATATTTTGTAAATGGAGAATATTAAATCTTAAGTATTTTTCAATGAGTAGAAATTTCTTTCCTAAAATAAGATAAATAAGGCCTTGTCAATATTTCTTTTAGTGATTGATATGATGCTAGATTACCAAGTGTGATCTTGGTGTGCTAAATATAAGTAGTTAAGTATTGTTTAGTGATTATGTAACTCGTATTTATTTATAAACGCTAGTATCAACCCGGTGTACGAGGAAGAGGAGTTCTACGACGAAGAAGAGGAGAACTTCGACAACTTCACCAACCAAGGCAAGCTAAAACTATGCAAGCTATTGTCCTACAACCATGATTGTACCAATCCCATGTTTTTCCTGCAAGCTTTAACTTTTCTTCCTTTTATCAAAGTTGCTCAAATAGTAAATTAATTGGTGATTAGTGGAAAAATAGGAAAGATGCCATCAAGAGCATAGAACTAGGTTTAGGTAGTTACACTTGATTAGTTCCCTTCAAATAGTGACACCCTCATTGATAGATGCTAGTGCTAAACTAATATTGATCACTATAGATGAGAACACTTGGATAAAATGATTATGAAAACCTTGGAATGATGAGTCATTCTATTGAAATGTTTTGACATGTGTTATGGAACACAATGAGTTGAAGATGATACGGAATGAAGCATGTGCCCTGATGTAACATCCCAAACTTCATCAAATGAAAAATCATGTTGTTGCATTCATAGAATCATGGCATATTCATCTTGCACAAAAATTTTCAAAACAAAAACCCTAATAGAACCATATTTAAACCCCTTCTTAATATATATATATATATGTGTGGCATGGTTTTATTTTATTCAAGACCCAAAAATGATTTTGAGTGATTGTATGTGTTTGACACACTTTTGGACACTAGGATCACAATACAAAAGTCTGGTGAAAATTTGAGTTCAAATAGATTTGAAATGGCCATTCAAATCTATCCTAGAAAATCAAAATAGAAAAAGGAAAGAGCAATACAAAAAAAAATAAACAGGCGCAACCATTCTGGCCCATTTCCAGTACGGCGCAGCAAGCCCACCCGGGTTTTCCCCTCTCTCCCCGCAGTTCTCACCCGCGTGCACCCTCCCCCTCGCTGACAGTTGCCCCGCTGCCATGTCGACTTCATCGTACCCAGACGCCACGCCCGTGACTAGTTCTACGCCCGTTTCTTCCCCATTAAAGCCGAATCAATTCCTGTAAATCTCTGTTGATTGCAGGCGTGAATCACTCCCTCGCTCTGGCTACTTAACCCCCACCCCCTCGCGACCATTTCCCCTCACCTAGCCAGTACCAAGCGCCACCAGGCTCTTCTAATTCTCGCATGCACCGCCGCAGCACTGAAACCACTCCGGCGAGCTATTCCGGTGAGCATAGCACGCCCCTCTGCCTCTGATTCACACGATCATGATCCCCTTGCTCTCACGCATATGCTCATACCTTTTTCTTCTCCAATCTTGCCCCATGTTGCCGTCCCCGTCAACCTCTACAAGCACCCGAGGCGCCGTTCATCTCCGGCGAGCAATCACGGTAAATTCTGAGCGCCCCTTGACCTCTGCTTCATGCCATCATGTTCGTCGTAACCTTGCGCAGCTTCTAATGCCTTTCGTTTTCCTTATCGCGCCCTAGGTCGTCGTCTTTGTCTATGGCAGTGAGTACCCAACACCAGTGCGAGCTTCGACGAGTTTTTCTGGCCGCCTCCATGCTCCCCTGTCCAAGCCATGACCACGTTGAGCTTCACCGTCTTCTCGCGAGCTCGGTAAGCACCCGAACCACCCTCCTAACCCCCTAGCATCGCTGACGCGTTGGCGTCAGCAGCGTCGTCGCCACCTATGCCATTTCCACTGCTAGGTTTTGGTCGAGCAAGCCAGGTCCATTAGATCTGCATCTGACGGCTAGGATTAGATCACTAATCGAACAGGTATGCTTAGATCTAGATTGAGATATCCAACTTTAATCCAATGGCACGGAAGCGTGATCCAGCGCGAAGCGGTACGCGCCAATCAGACCACGCCGCGTGTCTCTGGTTTTGTTTTAAAACCTGAATTTAGATCTATTAGTTATTCAAACTAGTAAATTCAATAAATCTTGATTGGTTTGTCCAAAAATTACAAATTTTATATCAATGGATTTAGAAAAATAAAATCTTTGCATCTATGGCCTTGGTTTGGCCATTTGCTTCTATAAAATTAGGATTCTATGTAGAAACATTTTTAGGCTTATTTTAGTTATAAAAATTATTTAGAAAATTGTTTTAGAGTAAATTTTGGTTTATTTATACTTTAGAGAGTATGCTTTGTGTTTAGTACTGAAAAGTTTGTTTTGAACAGTGTGACAAAACATTCCATTGCATTTTCATGCACTCATATATATTTTGGTTTTTATATTGAATGTGAATATTGTGGTATGATTTTATGTGTAGATTTTGGTGATTGTGGAGAGTGTGATTGTGAGGATTGTTCCTATTCCCCCAACTACCAAGGCAAGTGATGCTTCATCTTTTTGTCCGACTATTTTATCTATGCACTAGTGATATTTTGAGTAGGATTTGCATGGTTATTTTCTAAGTATATGCTATGCTTGGGTAAATCCTATAGATAATATCTTAATAGTGTTTCCCTAAGTTAAGAAACTTGTTATGCTAGTATGCTTAACCTATCTAGCAGAAAGCAAGGGTGGAATATTCATGCTATGATATATGCAAAATCTATGACTAAGTTTTTGATTAATAAAACAACATGTTAATGAATCTCCTGGGTGGAATGGGAAGATTGTTTGTGTTGTGTGGTTAAACAAGGCCCATGTCTATGGTTTACCTTGTGTATCACACTTGTGGATGGCCACCCACGAACAAAGAGATTTGAGATGTTTAGTGTTGAGAAGATTCTAGTGTAACCACATGGCATATGGGCTCTGCCTTGACCAACTAGGTTGCATGAACTTAGCCAGATGGAAAGTTGGTGGTAGGGTTGATATGATGGAACGCGTCCATGGTGGTGTATGGAAATGCTTCTGAAAAGTCTCATCTCGATGCATGTTGAGTCTTGTCGGGAAAGTGCACCACCTCTCGAGAGGGTAAAACCTAAGTACTTAGCCGTGTTCCCAGTACCGGACATTTTGAGCCTCGAAGACATTGAAATGATCAAGGCTATCCTCATCCCAATTTCTCAAAGTTAAAAACTTGTGGTTGAACTAGGGTAAAGATTCACCAATGTCTATTGGTGGTTTCTTGGGTGTTTTTTTCAGACAAAACACATAGTGTTTTCAACTAATAAGAAAAACCTTAATTTGAGCAAAGCCATCCTAACCTACACTTATCCAAATTCATATAGTTATTAGATGTTACTATACTACTATGGTATCAGTTGCCAATACAATTCCAAATGTATTGACCCTATATGGTTGTAACTTATTATGTTGCAGGTTACTCTGATGGTGACTAGGGTTATGAGTCTACACTCAACATGTTTGCCTATGGCACATGAAGATGAAGACTTTATTTACTTTGTTAAGTATTGTGAACTCTATGTATTAGCCTTGAGCTAATGAGTTGTAAGCACTATCTATCCCTGGAGTGCGATGTAATAATGACCTTTGTTCTATGTACTTCATCTTAAACTGTGGATGCTAGCAATTCGATCCAGGCACTAGCATTGCAATCACTGGGGCCTTTACCTTAAATGGTGAGGTCTTACAGATGGTATTAGAGGACCGTGTTGCCTATAGGATTATGACGCTAAGATGGATTAGACTAAGGAAACCACTAGGAAATGCAAACTCCTTTACAAATGTCCACACTTGTCTCTTTTGATCTCATAAAACTTCTCCTAATCTTCTTTATCATCTCTATTTGTATATGGCCGCCATCAACGAAGCCCTCAAGAAGGGACCACTCATGACCATGATCTTAGAATGTGATACGGAGTTTCCCAAGGCACTCAAAATCCTCATGGTTAGCTTGGGAATACATGGTGAAGCCATGTACAAGGGATTTCCAGTAATGGATGAAGGAGAAGAATATTGGTGGGTACAGATCCACTTGTACAAAAACAAGGAGGATAACCACAAAGAGTCGGTATTCTGTATGGACACCAACTCTAAAATGCACATGTCAGTCTTTGACTCTACAAGGAATGCAACATGTAATGCTATCAAGGAGCTTGGTGAAACACTTAAGTGTAGATTGCTCAACACTCAAAATGACCTTAGAGAGGAGAAGAAGCATACCCAAGACTTACAAGCTACCAACAAATGTCTAAGGGAAGATATCATATACTTAGCATGGGAGTCTTGTGACCAAGACAAACTGATTGCCTCCAAGGATGCCCAGATAGCTACCTTGACTAGTGAGTGAGAGTTGTGACGTACTCCAATAGTTGGACCACCACACTTGTCGTTTTTATCGCGTTAATAATTTTGATCATACCAACCTATGTGGTATGGCAAAAAAAATTCTAAGTCGTAATTTAACTTGGTGTTTGTGATTGAATATTGTATGCCATGACTTGTATGTTTCATGTATGCTTTTGGATTTTGTTTCACTACCTTATGTTTTTCTCTTTACTTGTGTGTCCGGAAAGTATAACCCCAACAGTAGCCCCCGGAAGTCTCCAAGATCCAAAGTCGGATAAATCGTCTAGTTTGATGGTTTCTTTGTTTTGACAATCTTGAAGGGTTCCCAAAAACTTCGTTCAGTAATGTAGGATTCTGAGTCAACCGAGTCGGATATATTTTGCTCTGACCTTAGTCTTTTCCCTGCTTGGTTTGAAACATAAGCCGGATTTTTCAACGGCGTGCAAACTGACAACTTTTCAGGCCAGGTCCTGTCACTGTCAGGATTTCCATCAGCACGACCATTGGTGGGACTGTTCCTTACGGAAAAGAATGTAGTTTCAATGCCTACGCGAAAATCGAGGGGGCGGAAGAGTCGCGAGGAAGCTAACCCCCCCTCTCCTATACGCGTGGCGCTAATCGCGTGTGTTAACGCACGGATCTTGACGTAGAGACAAATAAAGTGGGGAGAAAATCCTTTCTCTCAGATTCACCTCTCCATCGATTCATTCATTGCCTCCTCATACTCCTTGAGTTCTCCGCACCAGTTCCCATCTATGCACCGTGAGAAAAAATCTCTCCTTCCCCCAACAGTCCTTTTCCTCCAAGATCCATGGCTTCTGCCTCGACCTCAGGAGCGGCAGCGGTTTTGTCTGCGGCGGAAGAAAGGAAGATGCGGGGCCTTTGGATCCCCAGAGCCATGGACAACGCGGAACTCCAAGTCATGGAGGACGAAGGATTCATCGTCGTTGGTGCGTGGCGGAACGCCTCAGGGCACGCCGTTCCTGCCCCGCTCGACAACGAGAGGGTGCTGTTTGGCACACACGTCAATCGTGGCCTCAGCTTGCCACCGTCGGACTTCCTCGTCGAGGCCCTAAACTACTACGGTGTGCAACTCCATAATCTTCCTCCCAACTCCCTGCTTGAGCATATTACTCATGCAGCTTTGTGCTAGGGGTTTCTTGGCATTAGGCCAAGTCTCACCCTTTTCCGGTACTACTATGGTACTCGGAAGAATTCCATCTGTGCGGGTGTGCCTTATATAACCGACACGCTTAGCTTAGTCCTTAGGAGAAACCGAGTCTATCCTAGGATTAACGCTAGTGAGTCTATCAAACGCTAGGATGGAACATTCTTCTATCACAAGGATATTCCGGCTCCTGGAAAGGCGGAAGGTCTTCCAGCATTTGTCGATGGCTCCACTCCACACCATAATTCATGGGACGCAGAGGCGCCCGAGCTATCAGATATCTTAATCCTTGCCAAGAGGCGGATTGAGTATTTGATGAAGCATGAGGGCCTCCGTGGATCTGACTTGATGCACTGCTGGTTGGAGCGCCGGATTCAGCCTCTCCAGCACCACGGAGATCGCCTCATGCACCAGATCACGAGCGACAACAAGGAAAAGATGCGGGTCAGTTCAAGCTGATTGCAGCGAAGGACTACAAGACCCTCATGCAATATTTGATCAAGGAAAGAGTGGAACAAAAAGTTCTGGAAGTTTCCATGAAGATGTATAGGACCAACCGTCCTCTGACTCCGCTAAATATTTCGACTCTGCTTTTGCGTTTCGTCGTTCTTTTCTGTTCTTTCTCCGACTGTATTTTCATCGATACTTTTTGACTTTGTTAGCTCGATAAACTCTCCGAGTCTGATCTAGCTCCACTAGAGGGCTATGCTTCAAACGATCCGAAGGCGACGGAGGATGATGAGGTGCAGGAAGTTGCCGCCCCCGCCTCCAAGAAGCGCAAGGCGAAAGAAGTTGTTGTTGCTGCTGGTAACCAAGTGTTACCAGTAGTTAAAAAGTAAGCACCCTATCTTTAATTTTCAGTACTTTTGTACCTTTATTTATTTCCAGAGCACACCTGATATTTAGGATTTTCATGTTATAGCGAAAAATCAGTTTTGAAGAGAAAGACCAAGCCGGACAGCAAGCCGGGCAAGCAGATGCGTCAGCAAAAGCTTGTTATCTCCCCTGCTGTGCTGCCATCGACTCCATCCAGTACTCCATCAGCATAGGGAGCTTCCGCCTCCCCTAATGCTGGTAAAATCTCGAAAGCCCTCGTCAACGTTGCTGACCAGGCAACTAACAAGGGTGAACCCGTCAAGGGTAATGATCCCATGGTAATATCTACAGGAACAATGGATAAAATGGCCTGCTCCGCTGTCTCTGCCTAAAGAGGAAAGATAAGGACGAGATCCTCAGACTGGCTCAATCCAGTCTTCAGAAGCAAACCTTGACTCCAGAGACAGCGAGCCAAGAGGAGGAGGACGTCAAGCTGGTTAGCCTCCTGGACCAAATTTTGGTCCGGGACGCTAAAGTCACATCTAGCGAACTTCCAGTGATGGATGTTCCTTCACTCACCCTTACCGAGAAGTTGTTTCATAGCACCAAGATCGGATTTGAAAAGATGCACCTGGAACACATTGTATGTTTCTGATTCTTATTTGCATTTATTCTAGACCCCAAGCATAAAGTCGGATAAACATCGTTGGATTCGAGTTGATGCTTTTAGGTTGCAAAAGAACGATGTAGTGTAGCCCCCAAGGCTCGTGCTGTAATTTTACTTAGCTAAATTTGCAGCTCGAGTCTTAGTAGCCGTCTGACGGTATTCCGTCCCTAAACTGACAGAAAATTACATCTTCCAACCAGTAATTGCTCAAGAACATTAGCAATAAACGCAAAAAATCAAGGCTTTGTGCTTTGAGAATTCAAAGTTGAAAGTTGAGAAAGATAAAGTAGAAGGTAAACTTTACCGACTTCCTCTTTGTCAGTTATCTTTTTTGTCATAGTCAAACTTGGTTTGTTCGACTGATATTTTCTCTTTACAGAACTGTTGTGTCAATATAGAAAGATGGTGGAGGAAGTCGAAAACTTCAAGGTTTTGGAGATAGAGAATGATGAGCTCCGGTACAAGCTTGGGAAGCTAACTTTAGAATCGGAGACATCCATAGATGCAGTCCTAGAGTCAAGAAATCACGAGACCATGAGGCTCGATAAGCTCCTAGCCCTCCGAGACAAAGAACTTGCTGATCCCAAGAAGGACTTTGATATTTAGAGGGATCTTGCCCAGGCCACAGCCAGTGAACTAAAGAACATCATCAAGGACCATGCTCAATGGAATAACTCTATGCTGGGTAAGATTTCCGAATCTTTCTTTTGTTATTAATTTTTCGACTTTCTTTTTAGCCGAATTTTGACTTTTTGGTTCTTTCCCAGCCCCCCTGAATCTTTCCAACTCTCCCACCTCCGAACCTCGCCTCGAGCGAATTAATCTTGTGGGAGATAACTTGTACGACTTCCACCAAACTCTCGAGGAGGCTGGCGGGTCCATCAAGCTTTCTGACTTGCACGCAATGTCAGTGCACGAGGTGAGGGACAAGGTCAAGGAGATTCAGAATCTTATCGAAGACCGGAAGATCTCCTAAGCTCGGACTGCTGCTCAGACAGCTCTGACCATGGTGATGAGCCACCACAGCGAGATGGAAATCTGGCATGTCACCAAGGGCATTGCCGAGGAGGATGATGAGGGTAACCCGCAAGACATCAAGGCCATCCAAGAGTCTTGTGGAGGTTACGCTTGTCGTGTGGCGGAGATGACCAACTATACGATGCCGTTCTTTGAATCCATCGCCGCGCCTCCCTTGGCCCAAGAGTCAGAAGCCAGCATATCTTCCGAGTCCGAGATTGAGGGTGACAATGCTATTGACTCCAGTGATCCACCTGCTACATCACCACCGCCTGATTCTGCAACATAGATAATATTTATGCATTATTCAGAACTCATGGCAATGTAATGATGAAAACAATGTTTTATTTTGTGCCAGTCTTTGTAAAAACTGATGCTTTCACTAACGTAGCACTTTTGCTTATATATTTTTTATGCATGTGCTTGAAAATTTCTGAAGCACTTTGTGTTCTTATGCCTATACTTGTCGTTTTATCTGGCTCTCTACCTCGTCCCTTTCATGGGTCGGCCAAATTTTAGCACAGAAACTTTGCCGAGCAACGTTGCGCAATTGCTAAACCAGTTTAAACTTGGAAACAAAGCCGGCTTCCAGTACCAACAACACATTACTCGGAAAATGCCCGCGTATAAGCAATCAGATAAAAAACCAAAGTATAGACAATAAATTAAACTTTGTACCCTAAGGTAACATTTTTAGATATTCAAAAATCGTAACCAAAACGAACATGATCATAAAGTACTTTCAAGCATTCTGCGATTTTTGAAAAAGTTACATGCTCTTTTGGAAATAAGAATGAAATTTTTTCTCAAAAATAACATATGAGGAAACCAACACTTTCATTCACTTTGAACATGTACATATATGATTTACAAGAACATATAACTAAGAATAGAAGGGATGTAGCTGTACAATATTCCATGGACGGTCTATTTCATTCGGGTCTGTGCTACCATCAGCTCTTTTTCTCTTCCGAGTATCTGGTCTTTCCTTGACTGGTCTCATATCGGTTAAATAATATGACCCATTATGCAGAACTCTGTTAGCCATAATAGGTCCTTCCAAAATCGGGGAAAGTTTGTGCTTTCTCTTTTGCACAAGTCGGAGAACCAAATCGCCTTTTATAAACGAACGGTTTTGCACTCTCTTACTATGATATTTGTGCAACTTCTGCTGATAGAGGTTGTAGATCTCTGCTCAGCAACGACGTGTACTTATTCGATTATATCGAGATCATCTTGTCGAGAAACTTCTGCATCTTCTTCGATATACGCTTTGACACATGGAGTCTGATGAATCAGATCACTTGGAAGAACTGCTTCTTCACCATAGACCAAGAAGAAAGGAGTATAGTCGGTTGATCTGTTAGGAGTTGTACGTAAGCTCCATATCATAAACGGTAATTCTTCCGCCCAAGCCCCACGGCACGACGAAGCGGTGCCTCAAGGTGAGGTCGGGTTCCTTGTATAATAAGTCCATTAGTTCTTTCGACTTGTCCATTAGCTTGTGGATGTGCGAGTGATGCAATATCGAGTTGGATCCCTTGTTCTTCGCAGAATTCGGCGAGTTCACCCATGGAAAAGTTGCTCCCATCGTTAGTAATTATACTGTTCAGATATCCGAATCTGATGATTACGTCCGCGATGAACTTTCTGGCTGTGGCTCCATCGCAACTTGTTATAGGTTTAGCCTCAATCCATTTTGTAAATTTATCCACCATCACTAGTGGGTGAGTAAATCCACATTTTGTTGTGCGCAACGGCCCTATCATATCAAGCCCCCAGACCATAAATGGCCATGTTATAACGATTGTTCATAGCTATTCAGCCGAAACATGTGCCTGATGAGCATACTTTTGGCAGCCTTATCACGTTTTGACCAGTTTATCGGCATCTTCCTTAGCTGTAAGCCAAAATAATCCGTGTCAAAAAGCTTTTGCCACTAAGGATCTGGATGCAGCATGATGGCCACACTCGCCTTCGTGGATTTCTCTTAAGATTTCCACTCCTTCTTCCGAAGAAATACATCGCTGAAACATGCCAGAAACACTCCATTTATAGAGCTTACCATTTATTATAGTGTTAGGATTTTGCTCGTCAGACAATATTCCGGCTCAAGACTTCATCTTCGGGTAGTTTTCCGTCTATCAGGAAATCCAGATAGGGTTTTATCCATCTGGGAATTACATCCAGAACTGCTATTAAAGGTGAGTCGGATTTCATCGGATAGTCCTCATCAACTCCGACTATGGAGTTGACCCTTAAATGCTCTAAAAAAACGCCATCCGGTACTTGTTTCCGCGCAAAGCCTATTCTTTATAGAGCATCTGCTTCCTCATTTTCTGCTCGAGGGATGTGTTGAACGTCAAAACCCTCGAACGATTTAGATAGTTCATCCACCATACCTTTGTATGAGCCATGTGCTTGTTTGGGTTGTAGATATTGGATACTTGCTGAGAAACTAAATCCGAGTCTTCGTAACACATGAGTCTTGATATGCCAATGTTTTTGGCCATGTGTATTCCATGCAGCAGTGCTTCATACTCGGCAATATTATTGGTTGCCATGAAGTATATTTGCAACACATAGAATATCTTATCTCCTTGGGGTGATTTGAGCACCACGCTAGCCCCCGAGCCTCCTCGTGCTTTTGATCCGTCGAAGTGAAGGGTCCAAAATTTCGAGTCTGGAGGGCCTGTGTTTTCTGTCGTTTCTGTCCATTCAACAACAAAGTCGGCAAGAATTTGGGACTTGATTACTGTTCGTGGTTTGTACTCAATGTCAAAAGATGCAAGCTCTATTCCCCACTTTGCGACATGTCCTGTGGCGTCGCGGTTATTGATTATATCTCGCAGGGGAGCGGTGCTCATCACTGTGATCTTGTGCTCTTGAAAATAGTGGCATAGCTTTCTGGATGCAAAGAACACTCCATAGGCTAGCATTTGGTGATGTGGATACCGTTGTTTTGATTCAGTCAGGACCTCACTCAGATAATAAGTTGGCCTCTACACCTTATGCTCATGGCTTTCTTCCTCGCGCTCAACTACTGTTACCACACTTATGACCTTATTGGCGCTGCGAGAACTGGTGGCTTTGACAATAGATCTTTCAAACTTTGCATGGCAGTTTCGGCTTCCTGAGTCCATACAAATTTGTCGGTTTTCTTCAAGAGTTTGTAAAAAGTTGCTGCTCTTTCGCCAAGGAGGCTAATGAACCAACTCACCGCTGCAATGCAACTAGTAAGACGCTATACGTCCTTCAGGCGAGTCGGCCTGGTAATGTTTAAGATAGCCTTGATTTTGTCTCAGTTTACCTCTATGCCTCGCTTGGAGATGATGAAACCTAAAATTTTCTGGCTAGAATTCCAAGGTAACACATTTAGCATCATAATGAGTTTTCGTAGACTAGCAAATGATTCATCCAAGTCAGAAATTAAAATTTCCTTCTTTTTGGACATAACTGCTATGTCGTCTACGTATACATGGACGTTGCGTCCGATTTGGTCATTGAGACAACGTAGCATAGTACGTTGATATGTTACTCATGCGTTCTTTAAGCCAAAAGGGATAGTTTTGTAGCAGAAGGTTCCAAAAGGATTGATGAAAGACGTCTTAATTTGATCCGACTTTTTCATCGGTATTTGGTGATATCCGGAATATGCATCGAGAAAAAGAATAGTTCCGACCCTGTCGTTGAGTCGATAACTTGATCGATTCTTGGCAAGGGAAATGGATCTTTTGGGCATGCCTTGTTCAAAACGGTATAATAAACAAACATCCTTAAATCAATGGTGTCCTTTGAGGGACGAGTATAGGATTTTCCACCCAATCTATATGGATGACCTCTGTTATAAATCCGCTAATTCTAGTCAGGCTAATTCTTTGGCTATTGCTTTGCGCTTTTCATCACCAAACCGCCGTAAGGACAGTTTGACGGGTTTAGTGTTAGGGTACACATTAAGAGAGTTCTCGGCAAGTTTCCTAGGTACTCCGGTCATGTCAGAAGGCTAACATGCGAAGATATCACTATTAGCTTTGAGGAACTCGACGAGCGTACTTTCCTATGCATGGCCTAAGCCTACCCCTATGTTCGTCGTCTTGGAGGGATCATCTTCCTTCAGCAACATTTTCTTCATCTCTTCCGACGCCTTGAACTGCAAACTTGGCTTGAGCACCTCATTCTTGGTAGCGGGCATCTCGGACAGATTGATGGTCTTCTTGATCTCCTGGTATTCCTGGGCGTGCAGCACGGCTTTGGTGAAGGCAGCAGATCCTTCGTCGCACTCTCGCGCCTTCCTCGAATTTCCCCGTACGGTGATTACGCCCTTTGGACCTGGAATTTTAATCATGTTGTAGATGTAACAGGGACGAGCCATGAATGCTCAGTAAGCCGGACGTCCGAAGATGGCGTGGTAAGCACTTTTGAATGGTACCACCTCAAAAGAGAGTGGCTCGGTCCGGTAATTGTCTCGGGTTCCGAATGTCACGTCCAGAGTAATCTCACCCAGAGAATCCGCCTGTCTCCCTGGTACAATGCCATGGAAAGTTACACTGCTGTAACTCAACTGGCTCTCGTGTAGCTTCATGCGGTGGAGTGTCTCAATGTAGAGGATGTTGATGCTGCTTCCACTGTCCATGAGTGTTTTAGAGAACTCATAGCCATCAATAAGAGGATTGACGACCAGAGGGTACTTTCCCCAACGATGTGTTTTCCTCGGGTGGTCTGAACGATCAAAGGTGATGGTTACCTGTGACCAGTCCTGGAATTGTGGGATAGCTGGAACTATGGCATTGAGCTCACAAAGAACTGCCTTCTTGTGGTTAGCAGGTTGGGATCCAAGGAAGCAGAAGTATGCGTCTTTCGTAGTCGGAAAAGTCTTCTTTCCATCTGACTTGGGCTCTGCACCGGCTTCCGCTTCTTCCATGTCGGAATCTTCCTTGGGCTCCTTTCCTTTCTCGGAATTTTTCTTTCCTTTTCGTCGCTTGGCTCTGTAGCCAGCGGATTCGTCTTTCTTGATGTCGTAATTGAAACGACACTTGGCATTTGTGTGGGTAGATCCTCCGTTACTATCCAAGTGGTGGATACAGGGATTATTGGCAATGTCGGCCCAGGTATAGGTTCTTCTGGGTTGGTGGTCTCCTCTTCCCTAGATTCGGGAAGTTCCACGTCCTCTACCCCGGCCGCCTCCGCGCCCTCCTCGTCCTCCAGATCCGAACGTTGTGTTGACAGTTGCATTGTCCGGAGCCGGCTTTTCGTCCGAGGTGTTCTTGCGCTTCTGAGTTTGTTTTGGTTGTTTGGCCGCATTGGGATTGGCCAGAATATTTAGCAGCCCTTCTAAATCATCATCGGCATCAGCATATTTGCTTTCTGTCTCTATCATTTCACCCAAATCTGTGACGTGGTCACGCTTCATTCTATGACGTAAAACTCCGACTAGAAGTCCTGCAATAAAAGCTTGTATCGTAGTTTGCTCGTTTACTCTTTCGCTAAGAGTTTTTTGTGTCAATCCAGCGTCTGAGGTAATCCCGACAGGTTTCTCCGGGTCTTTGTGTGCAATGCTGCAAGTCTCCGACTGTGCAGGGCATCCTGTATGTTCCCTCGAAGTTTGAAAAGAATGCACTTTGCATATCATACCAGTTGTGAATTGAATTCTCTGGCAGTTCATTGAGCCATGATTGAGCCGTCTTCCTCAGCATGAGCGAGAGATATCGGCCTGCAACCAGGCTGTCTCCTCCTTTGGCAATGTAGCAGGCCTGAAAGAAATCCTAGATCTAGGTATCTGGCCGAGCTGTGTTGTCGTAGGGATGAATGTGTTTGGCATTACCAAAGTCAATAAGAAATTTGGTCTGACGTATGCATGGTCCAAAGCACTTGGGTCCCACATACATTTCTTATTCCTCGTACCACCGCGCTTCTATGTTTGATTCAATGTAATGGCGAGCGTTATTTGGCGAGAGAGATCTGCGCCTTGGAGGCTCACGGCTTCTGCGCGGTGGAGTCGGATTTCTGCTTCTCCTCTCACCATTGCCGCCTCCGCCCCTGCGGCTTCCATGGCTACGATGTGATCCTTCATGGTCGCTGCTAGGAGGCGATGGTGGCCCTGGTGGCTTATTTCCGGCTGGGTTTCTTGGTGGTGGCGGTGGAGCCTCATTATGCTGACTCTGATGCATGTTTCTTCGGGCATCGTCCCTACTTGATTCAAGATAATTTGGATCATCTCTTCGTCCAGTGTTGCCAGCCGGACGGCTTGGTGGTGGCATCCTTAGCCGATCTTGCTCCTCTCACTAGCGGCGTGTTTCCGGGTCTTCTCTATAGCGGTTGTTTTGCCGATGATGGTCCTGATGAGGAACCATTGCCCTGATGGCGTCTTCGGACGCAGCCGGAATAACTCTTTACCAGTCATGTGCCGGCCGGCGAGAGTGGCCGTTTGAGCCGGTTCTTGAATTCTCTTCTTCTCCATGGGGACGTTAGTGTTGAGTCGTATCCCTGCGAAGCCTTACGTCAGCGCTTTATTCAGCGCCAGTGTGGAAAAACTCGGACATTCAGGCCAGCTTGCCACTGAATGATGCGGCCGTTTTCTGCTGCTTTAATCCTTTGTCCAGCAACACGACACACTGCTGGACCTGCTGCGGAGATAGATTGTTGGCGAGGATGGCTTGAGCTGCAGCAGGGTTTTCCAACGGCGTGCTGTAGACTCAGATCTTCTGTCCATCTTTTCCGTCGAATAGATATTTGTGGATATCCAAATTCTTGTTAGCATGAAATGGACCTCCCCTTGTCTTGTTTGGATGTTGCTTGAAATCTAACTGATACTTGGCAGGATCACTGTCTAACTGCTGCCTCATCTCGACGAGGCGCGCGGCCTCTTCAAGTAGAACCGAGTGGTGCTTTTCCAGGTCCTCAGCCCTTTTCTCTAGCGCCTCTGGTGTAAGATCCGAAGTCATTGGGATTAGAATTGTGAGAGCATCTCCGTAAATTTCACGTGCACCCTTGGTGACAACGTGTCCATCCACAGGAGGATCGATCGGGGTTAATCGGATCTCTGTCCTGATTCTCCATCTCGATCTCTTCATCAACTTTTTCTTCGTTGGTTTCCTCGATGTCCGGCTCTGCTGGTATCGGATTTTTGTTCTTCTTCTTATTTTACCTCCTAGTAGCCTTAATGTGCGTACGAGTGGCAAAGATAGCTTTTGGTCCGGTACCAGGGGATAAACTTTTGTTTGTACTTTCCGTCAAGGTTGGCTTGTGGACCTCAGAGGAATCTCCGATATCCATGTCATCCTACGAGGTGTAGCTTTCAACCATGCTATCATATGGACTAGGAGGATTTTTTGGCTCACCTTGTGTTTGCGTGGAGATGTGCTCTTGTTCATACTCCTCCAACTCTTTGTCGAAGTCTCGAAGTTCCTGTGACGTTATTGAATCCTGAAGGGAGCCAGGTGAGTCGATGTTTTCTTCGATTGTGTCTAGGACCGAATCGTTACCAGCTCCAGCATCGACAGAGTCGGATCCAGTGTTTATATGGTACACGAAATAATGCTTCTTCTTGTTCATGTTATTGAGGTAGTAGCACAGCTGGGTTTCCGCCTCCTCCATCTCAAAGATCTCCTTGATGTCGGCGATTGCTTCATAATCGATGTAGGGGCGTTTCATCATCTCCATTATCCTGTTCTTCAAGGGTAGTTTTTCTGCTATGACGTCCGGTAGAACGGAGCCATAGCGGATATATTCCTCATCCGTGTATCCGATCTCCTTAAGGAGATCAGATCCGGATTTTTATTTCACCTCTTTTCGACTATAGGAGTGGGTTGGGTGGGTTTGATTTTGTCCGAGACCTTGAACTCTTCCGCCTCTGCAGACAAAGTAGTTCCGGATTTTTCTTCCGCCATGGTCATCTCCTTAAGGGTGGGTTGGGCGGGTTCAGTGAAACCGAGATAGATGTCGATCTCGCCGATGGACATGATCGTGTAGGTCGTCACGGTTTTCGAATCCGGAATATAGGTCTCGTCGAGAACGACGAGAGGGACATCACTAGCATAGACCACACGACCCATGGCGATTGTTTCACCTATTCCTGCACGCGCAGATTCCACCTGGAACAATGCTCCAAAGGTCACCTGCCCCACGGTGGGCGCCAACTATCGTCGGATTATCGACAAGTATGCCATAGGGGGTCCTAGTGGCATTGGAAGGATGGGGTGTGAGACGTCGGATGTTCCAGGAGCGATGAGCACAAGTTTACCCAGGTTCAGATCCGACTGCTGTGGTCGGATCCTACTCCTGCTAGCAACCCAGTAATATATCAGCGTAAGCCAAATGTTATAGCGGATTACAAGACATGTTAGCATGTGCGAGTTGGTTGTGGTATTGTGTATTGAGTTGTATAGTCACCAGGGCCTAGGGTTATAGGAGAGACCTATCCGGCTACATTATAGAGTCAATAACTATGTACAACTTGGACTACAAGTAATACTACATGCCTAAGTAGGTAACTCTTCTGGGCCTTTTCGTAGCCGGAACTGGCTCCTCCTCTTTCTCTGACTGCGCCACCCATGAAGCAAAACTCTAACCCGTTGGTGGGCCACCCTGGTCAGCAAGTCCTATGGGTATACCCGGAAAGTATATCCCCAACAAAGAGCAATGAAGAGCATCAAGAACTTTTGCGTTTGATTCTTGAGAAACTCAGAGAGCACAAGTTGTATGCCAAGTTCAGTAAGTGTGAATTTTGGTTGAGTGAAGTTTGATTTCTTGGACAAATTGTGTCTGGAGATGGTATAGCTATCGATCCCGTAAAGGTGTCAGCTGTAACGGAGTGGGAATCTCCCAAGTCAGTTAAAGAAGTTCATAGTTTCCTAGGCTTGGAAGGATACTATAGAAGGTTCATCGAGAATTTCTCGAAAGTGGCTAAGCCAATGACGGAATTACTTAAGAAAGAGAATAAGTTTGACTGGACTGAAGGATGTGAAACCAGTTTCCAAGAGTTGAAGAAAAGACTAGTGTTAGTACCAGTTTTATGTCTACCAGATCTAGATAAAGACTTCCAAGTCTATTGTGATGCATCTCACCAAGGATTGGGTGGAGTATTGATGCAAGACTCGTGAACTAAACTATCCTAATCATGAATTAGATTTAGCCTCTATTGTCCATGCACTCAAAACATGGAGACACTATCTGTTGGGTAAGCGTTGTGATGTGTTCAAAGATCAGAAGAGCTTGAAATATATTTTCACCCAGAAAGAGCGCAACATGAGACAAAGCAGGTGGCTAGAGCTTATCAAGGACTATGACTTGAGTTTGCAATACATCCCAATAAAGCAAATGTTGTAGCGGATGCTTTAAGCCGCACAGTTTATGTGAATGGCCTCACTAAAGGAGAGTTGCCTGATGATTTGTGTGCTCAATTCAAAGAGATAATATTGGAGATAGTGCCTGAAGGATATCTCGTGGCATTAGATGTTCAACCAACATTGTTGGACAAGATCAAAGAATCCCTAAAGATGGACAAGTAAATAGAGGAGATCAAGAGTAAAATTAGTAAAGGAAAGGCCAAAGGATTCCATGAAGATGAAGAGGGTACCTTATGGTATGGAAAGCGTATCTGCATTCCGCAAGATCCAGAGATTAGGAAATTAATTCTACAAGAAGCACACAATTCACCATATTCTATTCATCCAGGTAACACAAAAATGTACATGGATGTGAAGGAAAGATTTTGGTGGAACAATCTTAAGAAAGATATTGCGGAGCACATTGCTTTATGTGACATGTGTAGTAGAGTGAAGGCGGAACATCAGAAACCGGCAGGGTTATTGCAACCACTACCTATACCTAATTGGAAGTGGGATAAGACTGGTATGGATTTTATCACCGGACTACCAAGGACCAGATCTGGATATGATTCTATATGGGTTGTTGTGGATCACCTAACTAAAGTGGCTCATTCCATACCCGTGAGGACTACTTATACAAGTGCTAAATTGGCGAAGATCAATATGAATATAATTGTATGTTTACATGGAGTACCTAAGAGTATCGTGTCTGATAGAGGAACTCAGTTCACTTTGCATTTTTGGCGATAACAACATGAATCATTGGGAATAGGGCTAGAATTCAGCACAGCTTTCCATCCTCAGACGGATGGACAGACGGATAGGACCAATCATATTTTGTAAGATATGTTGAGAGCTTGTGCGCTAGACTATGGATCCAGTTGGGATGAAAGTCTGCCATACGCAGAATTCTCTTACAATAACAGCTATCAAGCAATCATAGAGATGGATCCGTTTGAATTCCTTTATGGAAGGAAGTGTACTATGCCATTACTATGGAATGGGGTAGGACAAAGAACTTTATTCGGACTAGAACTAATCAAGGAAGCTGAATATAAAGTCAGAATGGTAAAGGATAGATTGAATATAGCCCAATCCCGACAAAAGAGCTATGCAGACCCAAAGCATAGGGAAGCCACCTATCAGGTAGGTGATCGAGCTTATCTTAGAGTCTCACCACTTCGTGGTGTGAAGAGATTTGGAGTCAAAGGGAAATTGGCACCTAGATATGTAGGACCATTCAAGATTTTGAGCCGCAAAGGAGTAGTGGCTTATGAGATTGAATTGCCTAAATCACTATCCGTAGTTCATAATGTGTTTCATGTGAGTCAGTTGAAGAAGTTTCATCTGAAGATGGAAGAAACTTCATATAAGGACACTATACCATTGGAAGAGGTACAGTTGGAGAGTGATCTCACTTATGAAGAGAAGCCTATCAAGATTCTTGAGATAGCAGAAAGAGTCAGTCGCACTAAGACTATCAAATTCTGTAAAGTACAATGGAATCATCATACAGATGAAGAAGCAACTTGGGAAAGAGAAGATGACCTTCAGAAAGATCACCCTCACCTATTTTCTAGACAATTCGAATCTCGAGGGCGAGATTCATCTTAAGGGGGTTAGATTTGTAACATCCCAAATTTCATCAAATGCAAAATCATGTTGTTGCATTCATAGCATCATGGCATATTCATCTTGCACAAAAAAATTCAAAACAAAAACTCTAATAGAACCATATTTAAACTCCTTCTTAATATATATATGGGGCATGGTTTTATTTTATTTTCAAGACCCAAAAATGATTTTGAGTGATTTTATGTGTAACATCCCAATTTCAGCAACCCTTATTAAGTGTACAAAAAGGCAAAAATTAGGGGGAAAAAAACTTTTCTTTCATTGTGTTCTTACCTATTTGCTTGTGCTCAAGCAACTGTTTGTGTATTAGTTATGTGCTCCTCATCTCAACACTAGTTTACAAAAACGGTTTTACAAAAGGAGATGTCTTGGCTCATCTTTCATATTCTCAAATGTTCTGTCATTTCAAAAACATGAGCCGAGATAACTTTACTAGTCTCTATTGCTAAACTATGGATACATATATATACTCTCCTTATGTTTTCAAGACAGAACCTTCAACTACCCTTATCTCAAGGTTTTCCAAATACCTTTATTAAAACCTATTCATCTAAATCTTGGTAGAGATACCAAGATGGTACTTATCTTACTTCAAAGCAAAACTCCTTTTCAAAATACCCCTCCTTACCTCAAGATAGGCTTGATGGTAACCCTAGTAGTAGTTGGATAAGTGATAAGATGAATTGCCTTGATCTGTTGTCTGATGAATTGCCTTGATCTGCTGTTTGCCTTGCTTCCTTAGGAACTAGAATGGGCTAACCAAGTAGCTCATCCTTTAGGACCCCAACCCTTGCTTGTGATCATCAATCCAAAATCAAGCATCCAAGTCTAGATCTATCCTAAGCCACTCAAGTGACCCTCTCATCTCCTAATCAACTCAATCTAAGGATATTCCCTCTGGATGGTTCCCAACCTAGTGGAGACTCAATCCAAGTCTAGATCCCATCTCTTAAATCTCTACCTCAACATCAACCACTCGAGGGAAGGGATAAACCTTTGCCACCCTCTCAATTGTTTCCCTCTTGAACACTAGTCAAAAGCACCAAATCTGCCCAAAATGGGTAAGTCTGGATTTCTTATCTAGATACCATCTTTGGAGATCGACCTTCTCCAAATTATGTGCATTATTGAGAATGTATTTGAACAATCCTGTAGTACATCTTTAGTACTAGAAAATCCCACTTTTACCCTTGGCTAAGACATTCTATCTCCCACCCATCCATGATGGTTTTGTAGTCAAGATACTAATCCTTTCTGCAAATCTCATCATCTTGCCTACTTTGGCAGAAGCTCACATATATATGCCACCTCCCCTTGACCAACTCTTTGCATGGTTACGTTCTACTAATCATGGCCTATCAACTCCCACTTCACTTGTTTCCATTGGAACCTTGTGCTTCTTAAACCCACATGGTTGAGGAGGCTACCTAATGTATCTGTTATGGCAGCCTTATTTTCAACAAAGTTTGCCATCTCCTCATGATCACCTCAAATACAACCAAGCCCAACTCTTGCTTCCATGATAATATATATGACTTGGTCTACCCATCCATATACCCCGTGTACCAAGTTGAGCTCTGAGCTTCCTAATCCACCCTGTTTAGGTGGCATCAGAATAACGAAACCCTAGATCCTCCCTTATCTAGTTTCCATCCTTTCCACCACTTTTCTTCAAAACCAAGGTTGAACTTGATGCCTATATCAATTTTATATAATATACCTTGGATATAAGCATCCCCAAATAATTCCCACAATTATTTGGATTGTTAAACTATTTTATTTCCTTTATTTACCAATTTCTCAAAATCCTTGTCTATAAAGGCAAGTTTGTTTTTATCCAAATCACCTAGACAACTCAAGGGACATTTGATGCCTATCTATCATATCCCATCATTTAAACTCAAAAATAATTATTTTTGAGATCCTTTATTATTTCTTTTTGCCTTTTTTCCTTGAATGGCAGAAACAAGAAATAATTCCGCAAAAATACTTTTCCACCTCAATAAATTAAAATAAAATCCTCCAATGTGTGTTATGGTATTTAGGAACATATCACATCAAAAACCAATCTTGTCCAATGTAAAAATATCATCTTAGCTTCCATAATCTACTTTAGAACTTATTGAAGAAGTGCATTTAAATGGGATTATAATCATTAGAAAAATCCCATTTAAATCATAGAGATATTATTTGACCTACCCCATCTACCAGTACCATTTCCACACTTTGTCCAATACAAATTTATCAACTTCCTTCACAAGCCTCCACTTGATCACTTTTGCTAAACTAAGAAAAACTTGATTCAAACCTAAGCCAGACCAGGTCCAATCTTCCCAGCACACCTCCCTAGCCTCATCACACCCTCCTGGTCGTGTGCACTATAGCACTACAGTACCTAGCCTCTCCCTTGTCCCATATGCTTGAGAGATAGAGGCAATCTTGCAAATATCTTTGTATTAAAAGAGTAGGTAGCACCCCCACCCCCTTTCTGTCCGCTAGCCTGACCAGAGCCCCCTCTCTCACCTCTCCACTGCCCTTATTTCCCAATGGTTGAGCCCTAACCTATCCTCAAGATAATCCATGAGATTTGTCCACCATGGACCCTCCCTTCCCAAAATAAATAGGCCAGAGGCCCCTCCCTCTTTCCTGCTCCCTCATTTCTCCCCATTACCACCAGAGAGAAACCCAGAGCTCCCCCTCTACCTCCTTATCCCTCTCAGCTACCCAACTAAAGATCAAATGGAGCTCTTGGCCATTGAATAGCTCAAGCTCGAGGTCACCCTTTCCCTACCCTCCTCCCCATGCATGTGATATTTTCGAGATCTACACCCTCTAATCTCCTCCCACATGCTCATCTTTGTGATGCAGTCCCGAGCTCCTCCGACAGTAACCCTACCTCCCCCAACCATCTTAGGGCCCAAGAATGTCATGGTATTGCCGACGAGTACGCCATGGATGGGTCCTCACAGTGCGTGTTTAGAGACGTGGGGTAAGGAGGACGGTTGACGGGTACGAGGTAACACAACTTACCTAGGTTCAGATCCCACAACGGTGGCGGAATCCTACTCCTGCTATAAATCACTATAAGGGCAATACGCCGAGTTACAGAGATAGGTTCGCTGTGCGAGGTTGTCTATTAATGTATCATATTGTACCCTAAAGGCCCCCATAGGCCTTACTTATATAGTCGCAGGTCCTAAGGTTACAGGGAAAAGTCCTAGCTGGACAGGTTACAGAGTCCTACACCGTTTATTACTAGTCTTGTGTATCTTGCACTCCAAGGCTCCGGGTACGCTGGTGACTCCACCTTAGCGTTCCTTTATCCAGCATGGGCCTCCCTTCTGGATCCACCTAACTGGGCCGCCCAGCAGGCGATAGGCCATGCTACCGACTATGGGCCACCCGGATTAGTCGGATAAGAGACATGCTATTAGGATACCCATATAGTATATCCCCAACAGTAGCCCCCGGAGAACTCCGAGATCTTGCGCCGTCTTGCCTCTTCACGTGGAATGCTCCGTCTAGATGGATGTCGGCAAATCATTAACTAATATTTTGTAGTCCTCCCAAAGAACCCTGCAAGGTTTTCTCCGTCTCCAATTTGTAAGCCGGAGAAATGCTGAATCTTCCATCGTCCTCTTCTGTAGTTGGATTAAATCCGTCCATGCCGGAATCTTTGATGTGATGGCTCATCTACCCGTGTCAGCTAGGATGACGTAGGCTTAGGTCAGCGACGCCTCGTAACTCACACATGCAGAGAACGCAATCATATCCGATTTTCCCGCGCGAGCGATACGAACCGTTGGCGGCGACAGTTGGAGACGTGGCGAAATTACCGCACACGTTCACGAACACATTGTCTACGCAGCAACCGTCCGATTAGCTGCATGAATCTTTACGCAGAGTATGATAAATAGTAACCGTGGGGCATTTCCACTTTTTACCTCATTCCTCTCGTGTCATCGTCTTCTTCTTCCAGCCGCACGCCTCCTCGAGATCTCTGCGAGAAACCTCGAAAACCGTAGCCTCCACCTGTGTCAGTCGCATCCTTCCAACACTCCATGGCCAGCAGCAGCTCCTCCCCATCGATGGAGACGTCGAGCAAAGCCGCGGCGAAGCCGGCGAGCTCCGTCGTCGTGCCCCCAGAGGGCCTGGTCATCCCCGCATCGGCGGTGATCGAAACCACCGGCGGCGACCATAATCTAGCGGCGCTAGAGCCACCTGAAGAGGAGCCAGACTCACATAAGGGAGATTGGCGAGGCTCGAACATCACCGACCGCGACATCCAAGAGATGGTCGCCGAAGGCTACCTACCCGCGACGGAGGGGCTTGCCTGGCAGGCGGCGCCAGCCGGTGAGGTGAAACCTTCTCCCCAAGCCGGAGAAAAGGTGTACCTCAAGGCTCAGCTGGTACGCGGCGTTTCCCTGCCCATCTCCCACTTCTTCCTCTCCGTCTTGAACCACTACAAGGTCCAACCCCACAACCTCTCCCCCAATAGCATCTTAGTTCTTAGCAACTTCGCGGCACTTTGCGAGGGTTACCTAGGTATTAGGCCTAGGTTAGACTTGTTCGTGTACTTCTTCACCATCAAACGTGAATCCGGACATAGTAAGGAGGAGCTTAGGAACTGCGGCACCATAAGCATCATGATTCGACCTGGCCGGCGGTTCCCCGACATTGTCGGCCACGAGTCCTGTAAAAACTGGCAGCGGACGTACTTCTACGGCCCCGACATTCCTTTGGCGGGTCGAGAAGTAACGTACCCGGACTTCGCGGATGGAGCCGCCGCTGAAGTTTCCACATGGAGATCCCATGCCTTCCTTCCCTCCAACCTCGACGCTTCTCGCGCAATAAGGCAGATCGAATGGTTCGTAGAGACGGGTTTGACCGGCTTGGACCTAGCCATGTGCTGGTTCATCAAGCGAATCCAACCTCTACAGCACCGCGCGAAGTTCATGCACGAGTATACCAGAGATCGAAGGGATACCCTCCGGATCTCCGTGGATAACTTCTCGAGCGACTCCGTCAAGCTCCGCCTGAAGGACATCGTCAAGGTGAAGGATAAGAAGCGTGGCTTCACCATCACCTACGACATGTTCGTAGACGGCAAGTGCCCAAAGGTATATATTTACTTTGCGTGTACGCCATATGCTCCAGTTTCTCCGTCTTTCCAACACCGTCTCATCTAACACGGTGATTTCTTACTTAAGAGCTTAGCGATCTAGATGAGGACAACCTAGCTGCCCAAATCTATGATCCAAAGATGAAGGAAGTCACGGTCGTGTCCGACGATAATGTCTCGTTGCCGCGAAAGCGGAAGAGCTCCACCTCTAACGCTGCCGACGGAGGCAAGAAGAAGAAGACGGAGGGTGGAGCCTCCAAAAAGACTACCGCCGCCCTGGAGGCGGAAAAGAGAAAAGCCACCGGGATTTTCGCCAAAGCGCCCCCCTAGTGTAAGCTTCTCATTTTCCGACAATGTCTATATGTATGTTCTGTTTCTGTACTTATGCACTTTGCACGTTTCAGGAAGAAAGCCATGACCAGCCTCAAGAAGACCTCCAAAACTTTGGGGGCTTCTAGAAATATCAAGGATATGCTGCATCGCGATGCCTCCCCCGTCATCGCCCCTGGTACTCCTTCCGTCAAGCCTTCCTCTGCCCCGACATGCTCTCAAGCCTAGGAGGCACCAGGCCCTTCCGCCATGGAAGTGGATTCTGGCGCCTCTACCGAACTCGATGTTGTCGGCGAGCAGGCGACGCAGGAGAGTACTGCTCTACAAATGGCTGAAGCTCCGGCTAAGGATGCCATCGGTAGCGGCAAGGCGGTAGTGGGAGCTGGTACCTCTACCGAAGGTGGCGCCCCCGCTCCCCAGAAGCCCTTCGAGTTCCCGAAGATAGTTTACCCGGCGCTCACGCCGAGTAACACAACTCTGGTTCCTGGAGGAGTGTCGTCGTCTCCGACGTGCGGTATTGAGGAGCTTCTTCGACAAGCGGATATCTTGCAAGGAAATAGCATCTCCTTTGGCAAGCTTCTAGCCGAGAGCGCTACAAACCTCAAGATTATTGCACTTGTAAGTTTTACTTTACCTTTTGTATTTCATATGAGTATCCCACTGTAGCCCTCGAGGATGTAGACGGAAAACCATAGGTTTTGCATCTATATGTTCTAAGAGTGACTAAGTTATAAAGAACTCTCACTGTAGCCCCCAAGCATTTAGATGGAAGAAACTATTCCGACTAGATGCTTTAAGAGTAGCATACACAATGTTTATAATTTTCAATACTGTAGCCCCCAAGTCTCTAGTTGTAACTGAATTATTTCCGACTAGATGCTTAAAGAAAAGCTAAGCATTTTCCGAGTTAAAACTTTATACTATAGCCCCCAAGCTTCTAATCGAGCACTGAAGTAGCTCCGACTAGATGCTTAAAGAAAAGCTAAGCATATTGCTAAGTTAAAAAACTCTCGCTGTAGCCCCCGAGCGTCTAGGTGGAAAAATTTCGACTAGATGCTCCAAGTAGACTAAACAACGGTTTAACTTTTTTCCTTTTTTCTACAGAACGTGAATGCTCGGAGTGGCATGGACAACGACAAGTACCAGAAGATGCACGCAGATCTTGAAGCCGAAAAGGGTAAAACTGCCATCTTGAAGGAACAGATCATCAAAAACAAGAGTATGTTTTCTTTTTTGCGCATTCCGTCTTGGTTTTATGCCTTCATTCTCCGAGTAATCATTGTGTACTTTGTTTTCTCCGACTCTATAGAACATGTCGCCAAGGCCAAGGATATTGTCGAGCAGTCCAAGGACATCCAATAGCTGGACAGCGAGAACAGAATCCGTAAGAAGGAGTGGGAAGAGATGCTGAAGATGCACGAGGATTCCATGAAAGCCCTGCAGGATTCCGCCTCCGCGGAAATCAATCGCTTGAAGGAGGAGCTTGCGATCTTAAAAGATCAGAAGCAAGCTGCTGTTGAGCAAAACCAACGCCATACCGAGGCGTTTAAGCTCCTCCAACAAGAGAAGGAATCCTTGGCGGACACCCTATGGCAGGCCAAGGCCAGCATGTTCAGTAAGATTTCTCCGCCTTGTATTTCTGCAGTCTGGATACTTGGAATTATTGAACTCATGTGATCCTTGTCGGAATTTGCAGCTCCTATGGGTTTAACAAGATCGCCTCCTCTGGCCAAGGAATGCATGGTTCTTGCCAGCAACTTTATCAACACCGCCATCACCCAAGCCAAAGAGATCGCCAAGCCCCTCCAGATACACATCAAGGCCTCGGACTCTGTGGCGAAGTACTCGAAGATTCTGCGCCGAGCCCCCGAGCGTATCACAAGGCTGGCGCAAGGATGGCGCTGTCTATGGTGAAGGCACATTATGAAGATGCCGACATCAACACGGTGACCTCTGGCATCCCCGACGTTGATGATGACGGCAAAGATATTGATCACGAAGCCATCCTGTCATCACTCGCGGGTTATGACACCAGAGTTGCTGAGTTGGTGGATATCAACGTCTTCGTGCCTATGAACACTATCGACAGCGTCAACCAAGACTCCTCCGAGTCTCACCAAAGTGCCGATGCTGAGGGTGATTCTCCGGCTAGGGACGATGCTGCTTCCAAGTCTCCTGCGCCCAAAGAGTGAAAAACACTATGTAATATTTGTTTCGCCTTTGGTGTATGCGTGGAAAAAACTTGATGATGTAACTTAAGGCAGAAAACAATGGTTGTTATTTCCTGCTACTAAAGAACTTAGTTCCCAGCATGTATATATTTTTAAGCAAGTGTTGGCTTATCCATTACTTTGGTTCTTATGCTTGACTTTTCGTGATTCGGAAGACTCGTTGTCGGAACCATGCGCTTAGGCGATGATGCCCAATGGCACCGTCAATAACCTGAGGACAAAATCTCCGACAATAAGTGCCAAAAGTCACTACTCCAGAATCCACATAAAAACGACAAAGAACGTGTAGACCAGAAAACTTAAGCTAACACCCGTAGGCGGAATTTTCACAAGTGCAAACGCAAAGCTTGTGCATAAAGGTTTTACATGATCCAAAATGAACACTAAAGGTGGTAAAAGACTCAGGAATATGAGTGAACCAAAGAGCTTTATTTCATTGATCATATAAGAGATACACAATTAGATAAAAAATGCTAAGTGTAAAAAGGACGTACCTGTGCTATGTTCCATGGCCGATCAAGCTCCGGGTAGTCATCATCCGGGTCACGTCGCTTACGCTTATGATCCTCGTTGGGTCTATCCTTTAGTTCACGATTGTCAACAAGGTAGTAAGACCCGTTGAGCAGCGCCTTGCTTATGATTAACGGTCCTTCCCATGGCGGGGATAATTTGTGTGACTTCTTCTGCTTAAGTCGGAGCACCAAATCCCCCTCTTTAAACGAGCGATGCCGGACGCGGCGACTATGGTAGCTGCGTAGCTTTTGCTGGTAGATGGCGGATCTTTGGCATGCCCAAACGCGCTCCTCCTCGAGAAGGTCCACATCAAGGCGTCTGGATTCTTCAGCGTTATCCTCGCCGTAGGCTGCAACTCTGGGTGCATCATGGAGGATGTCGGAGGGCAGGATGGCTTCGGATCCATATACCATGAAGTAAGAGGTGTAGCCGGTAGATCTGTTGGGTGTAGTTCGTAAACTCCATAACACAGATGGCAATTCTTCCGCCCAGGCTCCATCTGCTCTATGTAGCGGTGCCTCGAGACGTGGCTTGATTCCCTGCAGAATTAATCCATTGGCTCGCTCAACCTGACCGTTGGATTGTGGGTGTGCCATAGATGCAAGGTCAAGTCGGATGCCTTTCTCCCAGCAATATGCCTCCACTTCTCCGAGTGATAAATTTCTGCCGTTGTCGGTGATAATGCTATGTGGGAGACCAAATGTCACCACTAGATCCCGGACAAACCTGAGGGCAGTTTCCCCATCAAGCTTTCTAATGGGTTTAGCTTCTATCCATTTGGTGAATTTATCAACTGCTACAAGCAGATGGGTAAACCCACAAGGTGCCGTCTATAACGGTCCCACCATGTCTAGCCCCCAGACTGCAAACGGCCAAGTTATTGGTATTGTTCGCAGTTCTTCAGCAGGAACATGCGGTTGTCCGGCATAATACTGGCATCTCATGCATGTCTCAACCAGCTTGTCGGCGTCTGCCTTTGCGGTCAGCCAGTAGAATCCTTGCCGGAAGTATTTTGCGACCAACGATCGAGGAGCGGCGTGGTGCCCGCAATCTCCGAGATGGATTTCGCGTAGGATTTCCATACCTTCTACCTGGGAACACAGTTTAGGTATACACCAGTAGTGCTCCTTTTGTAGAGTTTCCCATTGATTATGGTATACCCCTTTGCTCGATGTACTATTTGTCGTCTTTCGACTTTGTCGTCGGGCAAAATTCCGTGTTCGAGATATTCCATGAATGTTTTGTCCAAGCCGGAGGGACCTTAGTCACCATGTTGATGAAAGAGTCAGCTCTATCCGGGTTGTCGATGTCGGCTCCCTTCACGGATGGTGTGCGTAGGTGCTCTAGGAAAACTCCTGGCGGAATTTTCTTGCGCCCTGATCCTACCTTAGATAGCAGATCAGCCGCCTCGTTTTGCTCCCTAGGCACATACTTGACTTTGTAGCCCAAGAAGCTCTTGGCTATCTCGTCCACTTGGTCTCGATATGCCGCCATCATAGGGTTCCACAGCATTCTGTGTGCCACCTGCTGGGCAACCAAGTCGGAATCTCCACAGCAAACTATGCGCTTGATGCCAATATCCTTGCCTACACGTAGTCCGTGAATGAGTGCTTCATACTCCGCCATGTTGTTTGTAGCCTCGAAGTGGATCTGCAGAACGTAGTGTAGCTTGTCTCATGTTGGTGACTGTAGCAATACACCAGCCCCCGAGCCGTTTAGCAGCTTTGATCCATCAAATTGCATCACCCAGTACTCTGGTTCTGGTAGCGGAGTAGCATCTGGCATCTCCGTCCAATCTGCAACAAAATCCACCAAGGCTTGTGACTTGATAGTGTCGCGTCTCTTATAGGTGATCTCGAAGGCGGAAAGTTCAATGCCCCACTTCGCGACCCTTCCTGTAGCATCGCTATTGTTGATGATGTCGGACAGTGGAGTCTTGCTCACCACTGTGATTGGGTGCTCCTAAAAGTAATGCCTCAGCTTCCGAGAAGCAAGGAATACTCCATAAGCTATCTTGTGGTAGTGCGGGTAACGCTGCTTGGACTCCATCAAGACCTCGCTCACATAGTAAACTGGTCGTTGAACTCCATGATCATAGCCTGGTTCCTTCCGCTCTACCACGACGACGATGTTGATAACCCGGTTGGTTGCCGCCATGTAAATTAACAGGGGCTCTCCAGGCTCGGGTGCTGCAAGGATGGGCGCTCGTAGGCGTGAACGTTCTAACCAATTTGGTCGTGAAGGCAATGTTGCATTGTCCGCTGGTAGGTAGCACCTGCGTTTTTCAGCCCAAAGGGCATCGTGACATAGCAAAACGTGCCGTATGGGGTAGTGAATGAAGTGGCCAATTGGTCCGACTTCCTCATCTTGATCTGGTGGTATCCTGAGTATGCATCAAGAAAACACAAAAGTTCTGAGCCAGCCGTCGAGTCAATGATTTGGTCAATGCGAGGCAAAGCAAACGGATCTTTGGGACATGCTTTGTTCAAGCCGGTGTAATCAACGCACATTCCTAATTCATTGGTTCCCTTTTTGGGGACAAGTACAGGATTGGCCACTTATTCGGTGTGAAGGACTTCTTGGATAAATCTAGCCTTAAGTAACCTAGCTATCTCTTTGCCAATGGCGCGTCTCTTCTCATCTCCAAAGCGTCGTAGAGGTTGTTTCACTGGTTTGCATTTTGGATTAATGTTTAAGCTGTGCTCGGCAAGTTCCCTAGGTACACCTTTCATGTCGGCAGGTTGCCAGGCAAAGATGTCCCTGTTCTCACGGAGGAACTCGACGAGCGCGCTTTCCTATTTGGGATCCAGGTTCGTCCCAATGGCGGTGACCTTGGAGATATCGCCTACCACAAGTTCCACCGGCTTGGTCTCGATGGCGGCCTTGAACGCAGGAGCGGAGTCGGAGATCTGCTTCTTCGACGCGGGCATCTCTGAGTCATCGACCTTGCTCTGGATCTCTTTGAATTCTTCGCTGTAGAGGACAGCTTGTGCAACGGCTACTTCGTTGATCTCACAGTCCCTTGCCTTGGTAAAGCTTCCGGATACGGTGATGATGCCGTTTGGTCCGGGTATCTTGAGCTTGTTGTAGACGAAGCATGGCTTGGCAATGAACGTGTGGAATATGTCGCGGCCGAATATGACGTGGTACACGCTCTTGAAGGGGACCACCTCGAAGGTCATGCGCTCTTGACGGTAATTATTAACATCGCCAAAGGCAACCTAAAGTGTAATTTGATAAAAGGTCGATCCCAATTTCTACAGAAAGGTATTCTTAGTACCTAACATGTGTACTTGGAATCACATCAAAAGCTTTTGTATAATAAATTTGATAAAAAAGAGAAATCCCAGCTAGTACTGCCTTTGGGAATTTCTCAAGGGAATTCTGTAATATTTTTGAGATGATTCCAACTCCTCTTGTTTAATTCCACAAAATACTACCTAATTACCCAAGGAAATAATTTTTGTAACTCTAGAACAGTTCCAGTGAATTATTTCCTAACACTAGAGCTTTTATCCACTATAAAATCCATGATAAATTAAGGGAAAATGATAAAATAGTGAAACCACTTTTGTTGGCTTCATTTTATCAATACCTATCTGATGGTATCACTTTTATACAATGGTATCATATAGATCAATTCCTTGGTCAAAAACCATCTCTTAGGTAGTTTGTAGACTATAAATCCAAAGGGAGCCTTTTCCCTAATGTCTCCAAATCTTCTCCCAATCTAATCAAATCAAATCTTCAAACATCCTACTGAGGTTTATCATTAGTTTATTATTTGTTTGTTGTATAGTTTGATGCTTGTACGCCTTGTAGTAATTGTGGTGTTGTTTGTTTGCATGTATGCTCAATAACGGCAATAGTTGCGATAGTGTGACGACGAGAAGAAGGAAGCATTGGGTTATTCCTATTATTGTCATATTTGGTATTCGGGTTTTCTAACGCCATCAAGGGAAACCTCGCTGGTCACCGGCAAGCCACCATTCTTGAACTCCTATATTCACCTACTTCTGTGTTTCAATTGTTTTATATCTTGTTTACGAATTGCATGATTAAATTTGCATGTTTTATTTCAAATAAAAGTGCGTGAGTAACTTGGCTCCTCCAAGTTATGGATGAGTGTCCATTAGGACACCTACCCCCGTTGACACTTATTTTATCCTTTAGATCGAGGCTAAGATGATTAACATCTTCCCTCTTGGAAACCCACGGATTTTCAGTAATAAAAATATTTTGGGTTTTACCCTACTACAATTTTTTCAAAATAAAACCCTTGGAAAGAGGCATCATTTACAAGCGGAAGTTTTACTAAATAAAATATGAGGTGGATGAAGAGAAAGTCAAGAAAGAGAAAGGAAGAGATGTTCTAAGCCAATGTCCGGAACAATTTATCTGTGCAACCACATTACCCCAGTCGCTGGGGCTTAGCTCGTAGTTTGTGGTCTTTAGCCGGGGCTACTCATACTCGCTAAAGGGGAGAAATCCCCTGAAATCCGGGCGGCCATGGGCAAGGTACCGGTGCAACAATTGGGTCTCTCGCGGACGGTATGCTTTTTGGCTAGTACGGGAGGAAGTTATTGTCACTATTCTACCGGTCAAACTTCGGTTTGGAGGTAGGGGTCAGTACGGGAGTAAGGACCAGGGTCGTCGTACCGCATACTCGTACCAGAGAGAACAACCCAAAAGGAAAAGCCGCCATTGCTAGGGATGGACAAATGAAAGGTTTAAGTTTGATTATCCGAGCTCCTGTCTATCGTGTGTAGCAGGCCGTGGTTTTATACCGACGGATGTATTGATTCTTGTGGGTAAAGTGCACCAAATCTGCAGACTCTAATCTATTCGAAAAGCAGTGTCCATGGTCAAGGAAGTTTGGAATCGCAAGTGCTAGGATGACCCTTCGGTTATGTTGTGATAAAATAAAGGATGTGACTTGGTCACAAGGAAAGATAAGAACGACTTTGGTTTTGACAAGTGATGGTCGAAGACGTTTAAAAAGGGTTTTACAACAAAACTAATTTCAATTCTTTTTAACAAGTATGTGGAGATGTCCGGATTTTATAAAAGGAGGCATATTTTCCAAAAACTCTTTTTCAACAAAGACATAGAGATGGCAATGTTAGGTCTTGAAGAAAACAACTTAGTATAGAGCTATCTCGCCACAGACAGATATGCATTATCTTATTACTCTTGTCTCGGTGGTTTGCGAGTACATTCAAAGTACTCATCGGCATTGTCCCTGGCTATTTACTTGGCCAGATTACAAATGTTAAGAAGGAACAAAGGTGCTGGCGTCTATGCGAGCTAGGCTGTCTTCCCAGTCAGTTGCATGTAGGTTAAGGCATGGGCTCTGCGCTGAAGACTTCCCCTACTTGTGTTGTATTCTCCATAATGGCCACTTTGTAAGTTTTGTACTCATTACCTTATGGATGATGTAATGATACTAGTCGGTTATGCTCACGGCTCACTGATCATGGGAATGTGAATTGTATGCATAACGAGTATTCTTGGACTGTAAATCCGGGGTGCCACATTATGTGTTTGTCACACTTTTGGACACTAGGATCATAGTACAAAAGTCTGGTGAAAATTTGATTTCAAATGGATTTGAAATGGCCATTCCAATCCATCCTAGAATATCAAAACAGAAAAAGAAAAGAGCAAAAGAGAAAAAAATAAACAGGCGCAGCCATTCTGGCCCATTTCCCCCCATTGGCCCAGCAAGCCCACCCGAGTTTTCCCCTCTCTCCCTGTAGTTCTCACCCGCACGCACACCCTCCCCCTCGCTGACAGTGGCCCCCCTGCCATGTCGACATCATCGTCCCCAGACGCCGCGTCCGTGACCAGTTCGCCGCCCGTTCCTTCCCCATTTAAGCCAATCAATTCCACGTAAATCGCCGTTGATTGCAGGCGTGAATCACTCCCTCGTTCTGGCTACTTAACCCCCACCCGTCACGACCATTTCCCCACACCTAGCCAGTACCAAGCGCAGCCAGGATCCTCTAATTCTCGCTTGCACCACCGCAACACTAAACCACTCTGGCGAGCTATTCCAGTGAGCATAGCACGCCCCTATGCCTCTGGTTCACATGATCATGATCCCCTTTCTCTGACACATCTGCTCATACCTTTTGCTTTTCCAATCCTGCCCCAGGTCGCCGTCCCCGTCAACCTCTTCAAGCACCACAGGCGCCGCTCATCTCCGGCGAGCAATCAAGGTAAATTCCGAGTGCTCCTTGACCTCTTCTTCACGCCATCATGTTCGTCGTAACCTTGCGCAACTTCTAATGCCTTTCGTTTGCTTTATCGCGCCCTAGGTCGTCGTCTTTTTCTCCGGTAGTGAGTACCCGACGCTAGTGCGAGCTCGACGAGTTTTTTTGGTCGCGTCAGTGCGCCCCTGTCCAAGCCGCGATCACGTTGAGCTTCACCGTCTTCTCGCGAGCTCGGTAAGCACCCTCACCACCCTCCTAACCCCCTAGCCTTGCCGGCGCATCGCCATCAGCAGCGTCGATGCCTATGCCATTTCTGCCGCTAGGTTTTGGTCGAGCAAGCAAGGTCCGTTAGATCTGCATCTGGCTGCTAGGATTAGATCACTTATCGAATAGGTACGCTTAGATCTGGATCGTTATATCTAACTTAAATCCAATGGCATGGAAGCGTGATCCAGCACGAAGCGGTACGCACCAATCAGAACACGTCGCGTGTCCCTGGTTTTGTTTTAAAACCTGAATTTAGATCTATTAGTTATTTAAACTTGTAAATTCAATAACTTTTGATCTGTTTGTCCAAAAATTACAAATTTTATATCAATGGACTTAAAAAAAATAAACTCTTTGCATCTATGGCCTTGGTTTGGCCATTTGCTTCTGTAAAATTAGGATTTTATGCAGAAACATTTGTAGCCTTATTTTGGCTAAAAAAATTATTTAGAAAATTGTTTGAGTAAATTTTGGTTTTTTATACTTTAGACAGTATGCTTTGTGTTCAGTACTGAAAAGTTTGTTTCAAAAAGCGTGATAAAACATTCCATTGCATTTGCATGCATTCGTATATATTTTGTTTGTATATTGAATGTGAATATTGTGGTATAATTTTATGTGTAGATTTTGGTGATTGTGGAGAGTGTGATTGTGAGTATTGTTCCTATTCCCCCAACTACCAAGGAAATTGATGCTTCATCTTTTTGTCCTACTATTTTATCTATCCACTAGTGATATTTTGAGTAGGATTTGCATGGTTATTTTCAAAGTATATGCTATGCTTGGGTAAATCCTATAGATAATGTCTTAGTAGTTTTTACCTAAGTTAAGAAAGTTGTTATGATAGTATGCTTAGCCTAGCTAGTGGAAATAAAGGGTGGAATATTCATGTTATGATATTATGCAAAATCTATGACTAAGTTTTTGATTAATAAAACAACATGTTAATGAATCACCTGGGTGGAATGGGAAGATTGGTTTGTGTTGAGTGGTTACACAAGGCCCATGTCTATGGTTTACCTAGTGTACCACACTTGTGGATGGCCACCCAGGAACAAAGATATTTGAGATGTTTAGTGTTGAGAAGCTTCTAGTGCAACCACATTGCATATGGGATCTGCCTTGACCAAGTAGGTTGCATGAACTTAGCGAGATGGACAGTTGGTGGTAAGGTTGATAGGATGGAACGCGTCCATGGTGGTCTAAGGAAATGCTTATGAAAAGTCTCGTCTCGATGCATGTCGAGTCTTGTGGGGAAAGTGCACCACCTTTCGAGAGGGGAAAACCTAAGTACTTAGCCGTGTCCCCAGTAACGGACATTTTGAGCCTCAAAGACATTGAAATGAATAAGGATCTCATCATCCCAATTTCACTAAGTTAAAAACTTGTGGTTGAACAAGGGTAAAGATTCACCAATGTCTATTGGTGATTTCTTAGGTGTTTTTGTCAAACAAAAACTTAGTGTTTTCAACTAATAAGAAAAACCTTATTTTGAGCAAAGCCATCCTAAACTACACTTAGCCAAATTCATATACTTATTGGATGTTACTATACTACTATGGTATCACTTTCCAATACAATTCCAAATGTATTGACCCTCTATGGCTGTAACTTATTATGTTAAAGGTTACTCTGATGGCGACTAGGGTTATGAGTCTACACTCAACATGTTTGCCTGTGGCACATGAAGATGAAGACTTTATTTATTTTGTTAAGTATTTTGAACTCTATGTATTAGCCTTGAGCTAATGAGTTATAAGAACTATGTATCTCTGGATATTGCGATGTAATAATGACCTTTGTATCTGTGTACTTCATCTTAAACTGTGGATTCTAGCAATTCGATCCAGGGACTAGCATTGCAACCACAGGGGCCTTTACCTTAAATTCTGAGGTTTTACACCTGACTTTGAGAAAAACTGACGGTTGGGTTTGGATGCGATACCATTCCAACTTTACCATACAACCACAGTACCTGAGTTGGGTAGGGCTTAATTGGAAGTTTATTGTAACATCCCAAAAATAATGATTACAAAGTTTGCATATCATTCATGCATTCATAAGCATTTTAGGATCATTTTCAAATAAGATTTCAAAAACAGAAGCAATTGGTGTATATTATTTTATGTAAGCAAGGCAATGGCCCTATTGCTACTCTCTAATATGAGAATACTTGTTTTAACCAGAAAAGGTTTGAACATAAGTTTGATTGATGTTTCCAAAGCTTGGTGAAAGTTTTCAAAACAAAATATGAATTCAAAACCATTCTTATGTCTTATATAAATAAATAATAAAGGCAACGTTTATTTTAAATTTCAATGGGCCAATGTAAATTTGCATGAACAACAATGTTTTATACTCAATTATGTGCATGTTTCACTCTACAAAAATCTAGAGAAAATTTAAATTCAAATTCATTTGAAAATCATTTGAAAATGATTCCAGAAAATCAAAACAGAAATATAAAAGAATAAAAGAAAAGGAAAAAGGCCGACGCCACCAATCATGCCTAGCAGCAGAACCAGCCTGTTAACCAGCCCACACGGGTTTTCCCCTCTCTCTCTGTTTCTCACCGACGTGCGCACACCCCTCTCGCTGACGCCTCGGACTCACCTGCCCCGTCATCATCGTCCTCAATCACCGCGCGACGACCCGCTCTGCCGTTACCTCCTCGCAGTCCAAGTTTAATCGTCACTTAATTCCCACGGATGCAGCGCGTGATTCTCATCCCCACTCTGGCTACATAACCACCTCCCCACCCCGCTCATTTCCCCTCACTCCACTCGCTCTCTCCACCACCAGGCTGCCCATATTTTGCAGAACACCGCCGCTGTCCGACGAACTCCGACGATGAAATTCCGGTGAGACCAAGCGCCCCTGTCCTTCTCGTTCATATGAGCATGGTCCTTGTGATCTTGTGCACCTTATGACACCTTTTGTTTGTCCGCGCGTGACCCAGGCTGTCGTCCCGTTCACCACTACAAGCAACAGAGCCGCCGCTCAACATCGGCGAGTGATTAAGGTAAAGTCTGACCGCCCCTTGCCTTCTCCTTGACACTGCCGTGTTTGCCGTGACCCTGTGCACCACCTGATACCTCTGGTTTGTTCTAGGACGATCCAGAGCGTTGGCAACGTCTTCGTCTGTAAGAACCCGATGCCGCCTGCGACTCCGACGAGCTCTAGCCCCCACTACAGCACGCCCCCTGCCCAACCGTGACCACGTTGAGCTCCCTCATGCACGTGCGAGTCTGGTAAGCATCATCACCACCCCTAGGCCTTGCTGGAATCGCCGTTCCACGGTCACCAGTAGCGCCACTGCCGCACCGCCATCGCAGCGCTGCTCATTTTTGGTCTGTTAGATTTGGGCCGTTAGATCTAGATCCAACGCATATGATAGATGACTTAAGTGAAGGGGTATGAATCCATCTGAGCCGTCCGATGTAATTTAAATCTGACGATCCAGAGAGCCTGATCCGCACGAAACGGTACCGTCCAATCAGAAAGCGCCGCGTGGCTAGGTTTAGATTTAAAATCTGGAATTTCATCTATTAGATATTCAAATTTTTAAATTCAATAAATTTTGTTCTGTTTATCCAAAAAATACAAATAATATACCATTGGAATCACAAAAAGAAATCCTACACATCAATAACTTGCCGCGTGGCTAAGTTTTGTATTTTGTTTCTGTTAAGATGGAATTTTATGCAGAGACATTTATAGGCATATTTTGTGTATAAAAATTATTTGGAAAATGTTTTAAAGGCCAAATTAAGTTTATTTGGTGTATAATTGTTTTGTTTATTGTTCGGTACTGTTTTACTTGTCTTGTTTGGTTTAGAAAAATCATCACATGGCATTTGCATGCATTCATATATTTTTGTTTGATTATTTTGGAATGTGAATTTGGTGCTATTATTTTGTGTGTAGATTTTGGTGCTAGTGGTGATTGTGACTGTGAGAATTGTTGTTACTCCCCCAACTACCAAGGCAAGTGCTGCTTCATACTTTTGTCCCAATATTTTAACTATGCATTAGAAATATTATGTATAGGGCTTGCATGATAATTTTTGCTAAGTATCTATATGCTATGCTTGGGAAATCCTAGTAGTTGTAGAATTGTTAGAATTTTCTCTAAGTTAAGATACTTGCTATTGCCATGCTTAGCCTAGCTAGTAGCAACCAAGGGTGGAATATGTACAAGCTATGGAAAAAAAATTCTAAGTCTTTGACTTATGTTTTTGCTTAATAAAACAATTAAGTGAATGAAACACCTGGGTGGAATGGTAATTTCTTGGTGGATTTTGGTTGAGTGGTTACCAGGGCCCATTTTCCAATGGTCTACCCTGTGTATCTCACTTGTGGAATGCCACCCAGGAATAAAGGGATTTGAGATGCCATTTGTTAAGAAGCTTCTAGTGCAGCCACATGGCATTATGGGCTCTGCCTGGATCATATAGGTTGCAATAACTTAGCCAAATGGATAGTTGTTGGTAGGGGATGATAGGTTTGGAGCACGTCCATTTTGGTCTAAGGGAAGGCTTCTGAAAGGTCCTGTGTTGGTGAAAATCAAGTCTTGTGGGGAAAGTGCACCACCTCTGTAGAAGGAAGAAACTAAGTACTTAGCCGTGTCCCCGGTAATGGACAATTTGAGCATCAAGACATGGAAGCTATCAAGAATCTCCTCATCCCAATTTCTAAGTTAAAACTTGTGGTTGAACAAGGGTGAAGGTTTCACCAATGTCTATTGGTGGTTCCTTGGGAGTTTTTGCCAAACAAAAACTTAGTGTTTTCAACTATAGGTAAAACCTATTTTGAGCAAAGCAAGCCTAAGCTACACTTAGCCAAATTCATGTAGAAGCTAGATATTATTATTCTACTAAGGTATCACTTGCCAATAATATTCCAATGTATTGACCCACTGTGGCTGTAACTTGTGATGTTGCAGGTTACTCTGATGAGGATTAGGGTTATGAGTCTACACTCAACATGCTTGCCTGTGGCACGTGAAGATGAAGACTTTTATTTATATTGTTAAGTAAAACTCTTGTACTAGCCTATGGATATGGACTTGTAAAAGACTATGTTATCTCTAGAACGACAATGTAATAATGACCTTTGTTTCTGTGTACTTCATCTTAAACTATGGATGCTAGCATTTGATCCAGGGACTAGCATTGCAATCACAGGGACCTTTACCTTTATAAAGGTTGGGTCTTACAGATGGTATCAGAGAACTGTGTTGCCTGTAGGATTATGACCCTAGGATTGGATTAGAAACCACTAAGGAAAAAATTTCAACACTTTGAAAAATTGCCACACTTGTCTTTTGCTTCTCGTAAACTTTTCTAATCTTCTTTCTCATATCTATTTGTAGATGAACTCCATCAACGAAGCCGTGAGGAAGGGACCACTCATGACCATGACTTTGGAGTGTGAGACTGAATTTCCCAAGGCCGTCAAGAACCTTATGGTTACCATTGGGATACATGGTGTAGCTGTGTAAAAGGATTCCCATGTGATGGATGAAGGAGAAGAGTATTGGTGGGTGCAACTTCACTTGTACAAAAACAAGGAAGACAACCATAAGGGGTCAGGACTCTGCATGGTCACCAACTCAGAAATGCACACAACATTCTTTGACTCTGCAAGAAATGCATCTTGGAATGCTATCAAGGAGCTTGGCGATAGACTCAAGTGCAGAATGCTCAACACCCAAAATGATCTTAGAGAAGAAAAGAAGCATACCCAAGAGTTAGAGGCTACCAACCAACAACTAAGAGGGGACATCATAGATTTAATATGGGAGTCTTGTGAACAAGATAGACAGATGGATACTAAGGATGCCCTGATAGCTATTTTGTCTAGTGAGTGAGAGTTGTAATGTACTTTGTGAGTTGGACCACCACACTTATCGTTTTTACTTCCAATTTTTTTTGTCTAAGTTATGTTGAACCTTTGATGCTTGTAATGGATTTGTGTATGCCATGACTTGTGTGTTTATTGAAAAACATGTGCTTGTGATGTTTGTCTTGTGATTTTCTCTATTGTTGTTGATTCTAACTTTTCTCTATCTTATAAAAATAGATGCCTAATGTGATTATCAACACGGCCGTGGAGTTCAAGGGAACTCGTTTTGGTACTCGTCTCATTGAGCTCACTAGTGTGCTCAACCTTCCACTTCCTAGCATCATGACACTTCCACTCACCAAGTTTGAGAGGAAGGACCTATGGGGCTTCAGAGTTACCTAGCCGGGACGCCAGACATAGCCAACCACGGAGACCATCACTTTCAAGCTGATGCATGACGACAAGGAGAAAGGCTTAGATGTAGTCATGCAGGAGTTACTTGGGCGCCTGGTAGGGAGACACTCCACCGAGCTTATGTCAACACCCGGATTTTTCAATCCTAGGTGCCTGTTATGCCATACATCGCAATCCCAGGATTACCATTTTTGCGAGACATAACAGAATTGGATACCATAGTACTTCATCCATTACAACGATACATAAGTTCTTACACAAATAGGGATCTCATGATCCAGTTCTTAATACAACATCAAGCAGCGGAATACGTAGTAATAACGGTAGTGTAGGCGGAGCTCCATCTTCGGGGTCACAGGCAATGCTGACGATGGGAGATGACCCTAGTTCTCGTAACCTTCCTAGGGTCCATCTTCCAGGTACTCCTCTTCATAGTCTGGCCATGGGAATAGCCAGGGACAAAGCCATGAGTACTCTTTAAGTACTCGCAAACTAATACTAACAAGTAAAGGGGTTTTTGGATAATAGGACACTAGGCTCTAAGTTTGTTTTGCAAAAAGCCAGGTTTATCTTTACTAAGTTCCAAGGCTAGTCACAACTCTATAACTCCTAAGTGGGATCTTGTAATTCAGGTCACAACTCTGTTGTGTTCACGTCAAAGTCTCAATTCAGTTCACAAGTCATTTTGAAAAGTCTGACGGGGAACAGATATGGCTCCAACTATCCATAATCATGACGCGGCTATTCGAATAGTTTGACACTCTGCAGAGATTGTACACTTTCACCACAACATTCAATACATCCATCAGGAACAAATCCTGAATTCACCATACTTAGTATGCGGATAATCAATACTAACCTTTAGATTACACGCCCTAGTATAAGCACCTCTCCTGTGAGTTTGGCCTCCCAACCATGACCACTGTCATCTTGGTAGTGCATGTGGACAATCTTCACAAGGTAGCCTCAGCTCAGACCTTGGCCGTGAGGGAACTAATACTAAGGAATATAAGTTTCCAAGCCCTACCCAATATTCGGGTATTGTGGTTTCGATAAAATTGGAATGGTATCGCATCCGCATACAACCATCAGTTTTATAAAGGGCTAAGGCTCATGCCTCAACATTTTCATCACCAAAATCATCAAGTGTTTGGAAACACATGTCCAAAACATCTGAATAGAATGATCCATCATTCCAAGGTTTTCATAACCATTTTTCCACCAAGTATTCCCATCTAAAGTTTATCAAGTTTTAGGCTTAGCAGTAGCATCTACAGTTGGGGGTGATAAAGATGAGGGGTGGTAACTAGTGGAGTTTCACTAAGTCGAACATTATATCTTAGGCTGAGATCAAGGTTTCTAGCTTAGGCCAAATTTTATGCTCTTAGGGCAAACTTGAGCACAGCTGTCTAAATCTACCAAACTCTTAAGTAGACTCTAAGTAAGCTTTGATAAAGAAATAAAGTAAAAAAAAGCTTGCCATAAAACTAGGATTGGTTTAGCAAGTTGGTATGATCACATATGCTTAAGGCATATAGTATTCATATCACAAGCATGGGTTTGTGGCAACAATAGGGTGTCTTGCAAGTGTTGGCTTGCACTGGGATAGTATCTTGCAAGTGTTGGCTTGCACTGGTCAACTGAGTTAGTAAAGCTTGCATAGTTACTAGCTTGCCTTGTGCAGAGCAGTGGTTGAAGTTCTCCTCGGCTTCCTCTTCGTAGTATCCTCCTTCCTCCTCGTAGTATCCTTGGTCGGTACTAGCGTCTATGAATAAATACGAGGTACACAATCACCAAACAATACTTAACTACTTGTAAACATCACACACAAGGGTCCTATAGATGATCTAGCATCATCTCTAACATTACAAGGTTAAGGCTTGGTTTAAGTCTTTTTATTTTAGACATGTAATTTCTACTCATTGAAAAACTACTTAAGATTTAATATTCTCCAAACTAAACATGGGATCATGTTGACACATGTCATCCCCACATATTGTAGTCCATGGGAATGTGATTTAAAGTGGTGTCACAATTTAATAAGGTTTTACCCTTTTATTTTAATTGATTAAAGTGGCTAGAAATGCTTATGTAGCATTCTTTTATTGCTTGAACATTATTTCTGCAAGTAAACCTATATGTTTCTATATATTCTGAAAGGTATGGTTAAATGTGATTTTTGAGAGTTGGAATCAACTCAAAAGCTTTTATGGTTTAAATTTGAAAAATGTTTGAATGCAGAAAAGCTTCTGCCTTGTTATTTTTGTTAAGGATGATCTACAGATCCAAATGACTTGAATCCAACGGGCTTGGATTAAGCATTCACATACCTTTCCAACAAAATTGGTTTCATCCAATTTGGTGCATTTAATCGATCTGGGTTGATTTTTGAAGTTGGGTACAGAAGTGTGTTTGAAATTAAAAAGAAAAAGGTTTAATTTGAATTGCTGGGCTGTGCGAGAAATTCTAACGGGCCGGCCTGCTAAGCGCAGTGCTCCCGTGGGCTGCGTAAGTGGGTGTCCCCACTCGTCAGTGACAAGGGGCTGGGCGAAGCGGTATGGGGCAACATGGGTCGTCTGATCTAGTTCTAATCCAACGGCTGAGGGTCATCGTCGACGCGAGACAACTCTGGCGAGAACGAAACCTAGCGCGGCCAGTGGGGGTGCTGGGGGCTCACTTGGGGGATGGGCGAGGGTCGGCGAAGCGGGCAAACGACGAACTCGACGACGGCGATCCTCCTGGTACCGGTGGCTTCTCCTGGGGCGGCTCCAATCGCTGGCTCCCTTCTTCTCCAGAGGCGGCGGGCTCCGGTGAAATTCCGGCGAGGTGGTGCGCGCCTTGCTCTAAGAATGGTGTGGCACGGTCAGTGGGAGAGGGGAGTGAGATGGTGTGATTAAATCGTGCGGGGGTGGCCTCTATTTATAGTCGAGCGAGGCGACCGTCGGGGCGCAAGGGGAGCTCGTCGGGGGCGACGTTACAGGCAGCTAATGGCATGGGCAAGGGTAGGGGACGGTGCTGTGTCTCCTGGCGATGCTCAACGACATGATCGCGAGGCATGGGGCGGTGCGGTTTGGTCTGGAACGGGCGGCGCTCTGCGCGGCAGAGGCGGCGTCTTCTACGGCGGGCGGTGGCTGTATGGCACGGGGCGGCAAAAGGGAGTGTCTAGCGGTGTCCTGGGTCAGTGGTGATCATGTGTGCGCGCGGTGAGGGCGGCGCGCGGTCTGTGGACGCTGGTCGCGGATGGCGCTCTGGCGCATGCTCGGCATGGTCTGGGCGCGGCTTGTGCGCGTGGTCCAGGGCTTGGCTAAGCTCGCGGCTGGGACAGGCAGTGGCGGTGGATGGTGGGCTGCCTCCCAGACATGCTGGCTTGGCTTGCTGCTGCTCCTAGCTTGCTGTCCACATTGGGGTGACATGGGTGTGCTCGGCTGTTCACCATTAATGGAAATGGCAAGCTCACAGGGGTGCTAGTGTTGGGCTAATCTTTCTAGATGATCTACTGGTTTGTGTGTGAGCTAACTAGGGAACAAGTTAGGCTCAAAACACTGCACACTATAGTGTTTGATGTTTTGTTTGATTTGTGTCTGCAACCTGTTTGATGAAATGGCCGCATGAACTCAAGTTTTGAATTTTGAAATGAATTTTGGTGGGTTTGCTAGATTGGTTCAGGTGAGTCTGCAGATGCTTGGGTTTTGAAAATTGAGCTTGTTTGAGTGGGTTTTGAAAAAGTGGGATCTTCCCATATGAAGAAGATTCAAATTTGAATTGTCATTTAAACTATGCATTTGCAAGTTTCTGGATCATCACAAAGTGGGCCTTGATACTCTGTTATGAGTACACTCAAGGGGTGAAAAGATCCAGAAAAGTTTCTGTTGGGTTCTGAAAGTTTGAGACAGCCAAAGTAGGCATGTGAGGTAAATTGGCCAAAATGACCATTCACATAATATATTTGTTTTGATTTACTTGTCTTTAGGAAAAGTGTGGGAAATGTTTTAGATGATGTTATTTTCACCTAAGAAACATTCTACAAGCAATGGCTCACACAAACAAGGTGGTTTTTAAAGAAATTCAAAATCCATGCATATACATATACATGCATTCATGAATTCATTTAGAAAAGTTTTTGTTAACCCTAAACTTGATGATTAGTGTTTTGATGATCTAAGTTTGATATTTTTGGGATGTTACAAACCTTCCCCCCTTAAACAAAATCTTGTCCCGAGATTTGAAAAAGGACGAAAAGATTACCTAGGATTTGAAGAGATCTGGGAACTCCGTTCTGATGTGATCTTCGCGTTCCCAGGTAGCCTCCTCTTTTGTGTGGTTGCTCCACTGAATCTTGAGAAACTTGATGCCTCGGGTTCTGGTAGTTCGAAAGGCTTCCTCCAATATACAGATGGGTACTTCGGGATAGGTTAGGTCATCATTGACCTCTATGGTCCGGTGATCGATATTCTTGAACACTTCGGTCTTCTCGGGGACTTCGAGACATTTGCGAAGTAACGAGATATGGAACACATTGTGCACAGCTGACATCTCTTCAGGTAGTTCCAGTTAATACGATATTTCTCCTCGACGGTTTAAAATTTTGAAAGGTCCGATATATCTGGGGGCTAACTTTCCTTTGAGTTGGAAACGTTGCATTCCCTTCAATGGCGACACTTTCAGATAAACAAAATCTCCGATGTTGAAGGAGAGGTCTCGACGTCTCTTGTCGGCATAACTCTTCTGTCGGGATTGGGCTGTCTTGAGGTGTTCACGAATCTTGTGAACCTTCTCTTCTGCTTCTCGTAGAATGTCGGGTCCGAAAATCTGACTCTCTCCTACTTCCGACCAGTTCAAAGGGGTGCGACACTTTCTTCCGTACATAAATTCAAATGGGGCCATTTGCAAACTGGCTTGATAACTATTGCTGTATGAAAATTCTGCAAACGGAAGAAAGTCTTCCCATTTGGATCCATATTCTAACACACATGCTCTAAGCATATGTTCGAGTATTTGGTTTACTCGCTCCGTTTGTCCATCGGTCTGAGGGTGATACGCGGTACTGAAATCTAGGCGGGTTCCTAAACCTTCTTGGACTTTCTTCCAGAATCTCGAGGTAAACTGAGTTCCTCGATCCGAGACTATGTTCTTGGGGACTCCGTGTAAACTAACGATTCTAGCGATGTACTCGGCTAACCGAACTCTGATAGGTGGTTTTGACGGGCAGGAAATGGGCGACTTTGGACAATCTGTCCACTATGACCCAAATAGAGTCATTTCCCCTACTAGAAGTAGGTAGTCCAGTGATCCCATTTCCATTCAAGAATTTGCAAAGGTTGCAACAATCCAGCGGGTCTTTGATGTCCTGCCTTGACTCGCTGACATATATCACACTTGGCGATATAGTTTCCGATTTCTCTCTTCATCTTATGCCACCAAAATTGCTCTTTCAAATCTTGATACATCTTAGTTCCTCCGGGATAGATAGAATAAAGAGTATCATGAGCCTCCTTCAAGATAACTTCTTTCAACTCCGAATCTGCTGGTACACAAAGGCGTCCTTTGTACCACAGAACTCCTTCTTCGTCCTCGGTGAATCCGGGTACTTTTCCTGTACCGATACGACGCTTGATTCCGTTGATACTAGCATTTCCTTTCTGCGCCTCTTTAATCTGACTGATCAAAGTGGGCTGAAGTTCTATGCTAGCCAAAAATCCTTCACTTACTAATTCCATTCGTAAATCTTCCATCTCTTTGTGCAAACTTGGTTGCTCCTTTAAAATCATGGAGTTCAAGCGGCACGACAATCTGCTAAGGGCATCGGCTACCACATTGGCTTTTCCAGGGTGATAGTGAATGTCCAGGTCGTAATCCTTGATTAGCTCAATCCATCTTCTCTGCCTCATATTCAGCTCCTTTTGAGTGAATATATACTTTAGGCTCTTGTGATCCGAATAAATCTCACAACGGTTTCCCATCAGGTAATGTCTCCATGTCTTTAGGGCTAGAACTACGGCTGCGAGTTCGAGGTCATGGGTTGGGTAATTTTGTTCATGTTGCTTCAGTTGTCGCGATTGGTAAGATATAACTTTGCCTTCTTGCATTAGCACACATCCGAGACCAATCTTGGATGCGTCACAATACACATCGAAGGGCTTCGTGATATCCGGCATGATCAAGATTGGGGCTGAAATCAATCTCCTCTTGAGTTCTTGAAAACTCGCTTCGCACTTGTCTGTCCATTCAAACTTCTTGTCCTTCTTCAGTAATTGGGTCATGGGTCGGGCTATACTTGAGAATCCTTCTACGAATTTGCGGTAATATCCCGCCAATCCGAGAAAAGCACGAACTTGTGTTTGAGTGGTCGGGGCTTTCCAATCTTCTACATCTTTCACCTTGGCAGGGTCAACGGCAATTCCTCCGGCTGATACAATGTGACCGAGGAATCCTACATCCTGTAACCAGAATTCACATTTGCTAAACTTTGCATACAACTGATGCTCTCTAAGGGTTCCAAGAATGGTCCTTAGGTGTAGCTCATGTTCTTCTTCCGATTTGGAATAAATCAGAATGTCATCGATGAAAACAACGACAAACTTATCCAGGAAGTCCATAAAAATCTTATTCATGAGGTTCATGAAATAAGCGGGGGCGTTGGTTAATCCAAAGGACATGACTGTATACTCATACAATCCATATCTGGTGGTGAAAGTAGTCTTTGGAATATCCTCTGCACGAATTTTCAGTTGATGATAGCCAGTTCTAAGATCAATCTTAGAAAACACCTGGGCACCAGTCAACTGATCAAACAAATCTTCGATCTTAGGCAAGGGGTACTTGTTCTTGATGGTGACATCATTCAACTTCCTATAGTCCGTACACAAACGGTTACCTCCATCCTTCTTGTCCCCAAACAAGACAGGTGATCTCCATGGGGACGCACTCGGTTGAATCAATCCGATTTCTAGCATGGAATCCAGTTGCTTCTTTAGTTCTTCTAGTTCTGACGGGTTCATACTATAGGGTCTCTGGGCTATGGGTCCTGTTCCGGGAATTAGTTCGATGATAAACTCGATATCCCGATCTGGGGGCATACCGGGCAAAACATCTGGAAATACATCGGGGTATTCACAGACTATCCGAACTTGGTCAATGGTAGGTTGGGCTAGACTCTTGTTACACTTGAATTGGCGAGGTAAGGTTTCAGATATATGCTCGACTGATATTCCGGTGGTACTGGTCATGGTAATGGCTTTCTTGGCACAGTCAATCAATCCTTTATGTTTGGACATCCAATCCATTCCTAGTACTACTTCCAATCCTTTAGTTCTGAGTACTATTAGGTTAGCATAAAAATCTATGCCATGGATTCGGATAGGGACGGCTTTGCAAATTTGCCTAGCCTTGGTGGTTGATCCGGGAATTTGTACAATCATCACATGCTTCAATTTGGTTGGTTGAATTTTACTAGTGCAGGCAAATTCTTCGGTGACAAATGAACGTGATGCACCAGAATCAAACGACACTCTTGCAAGTACTGAATTAACAGAAAACATACCCAGCACGACGTCTGGCGCTTCCTGAGCTTCTTCAGCATGCATGAGAAAAAGACGGCCATTGCGGTTGAGTGAATTCCCTGGGGCAAATCTTCGCCCTGGCTGGACACGACGCTACTGCTGAGCTGGGACATTGGCGTTGGGGGCTGTAGCATTCTTCTTGTTGGGGCACTCATTAAAATAGTGGCCTTTATTTCCATAGTCATAACAGGTCACTTGTGACTTGTCCATGGCTGTGACAGGCACAACATTGCTTCCAGTCCTCGGGGCGGTGTTGGGGTTGGTGGTAGTATTGTTGGTGTTGAAATTGGGTGGGGCACGGGTGAAATTGCTAGAGTTGCCAGGGTTGTTGTGATTTCCTCCGGGTCTAGGGTTTCCACGGTTGGGATAGGTCGGACAGGTCATAGGGGGTCTGTGGGTTCGTGGGGCAAATCCTGGAGATGGGTTGGGGCGATACTTTGGGGTCTGATGGGTTCCTGGTTGGTGCATCATGCGACTCTTGCGGTTCTCATTGGCTTGGTTGATCTTTCCTTCCATTTGGATAGCAGAGTCGACAAGGGCTTCAATATCAACAAAGGGGATATTGACTAACACCGTCTGCATCTCGTCATGCAGACCATTCAGGAATCTTTCTTTCTTCTTGGCTTCGGTGTCTATCTCGTTCGGGGCATACCTAGCTAATGACAAAAATTTGTCACGGTATTCCACTACAGTCATCCTTCCTTGCTTCAACTCTCTGAACTCGTCTCTCATTCTCTTAATCAAACCTGGTGGCACATGGGTTCTGCTAAACTTGACCTTGAATTCCTCCTGGTCATCATCGGCCTCGGTCATTGCACCTAACACTGTTCCACCATGCCCCGCATCTTCGGCTAGATAATGGGTGGCGAACAAGACTTTGTCGTTGGCTTCCACTCCGCTACTTCTAAGTTATTTTCCATGGTTTGCAGCCAATCATCGGGCGTCTAGGGTTCTTCCGACTTGGTGAAACGGGGTTGGTATTCGAAATTCTTGAGTTTAGATCCGTGGTTGTCCTGGTTTCCATGGCCTTGGTTGTTGTGGGCTAGCTGGGCTATCTGTTGCAGAGTGGCTAGGTTGGCTTGACGTTCGGCTCTTTCAGCTTCGCGGTCAGAAGTCAACATTTGCAGGATCTGCAACATCGGGTCTGGGGCTGAACCACTTCCTCCATGTGGCATTTGAAGATTGGTATAGATCATGAGAAAAGAGGGAAATTGCTAAGGTTTTGGGTTTTTGAAAAGTTTTTGGAGTTTGACTCAGGTTTTTCTAGCAACTGGCTTTTTCATTCATTCACTCATAGCACACAAGACAACACACACCACAACAAGGAAAACAGATGGTTTTAAGAACCATTCTGAAATCTACGTCTGGGGACCGACTACTACTCACTACGCTAGTGCTCAGTGCTACTACTCCTCGGAGTTTGTGGCTTCATCATCTTCAGGATCATCGATGAAGGCGAAATCATCCTCATCGGTGAAGAAGTCCATGGCCTGATCCTCCAGAAAATCATCGTCATCGCTGAGATAGGAGTAAGGGTCTCCACGAAGATCTTCTCCGGCATTCTCCCTTTCCTCCAACTGCATGTCTCTCTTGTGGATGGTCTCTTCTAGAGATGAGATGCAATGGCGAAGACGAGCAATAATGCGCTCCTTCTTGTCGAGCTGACGGCGGCGAGACTTGCGATCCTTTGCTAGCATGGTGATGGTCTGATCCTTCATCTTGATGATGGCAGACTTGTGGTTGCAATAGTCACGGCAGTTGTCCAACTCCTGCTGACGGTCGTACATCATGAAGCTGAGGTGGTCCAATTGAGTCTTCAACTCGGGGTGGTATGGGGCTTCTAGTGGTTGTCCATTGGCATCACGTATTGGGAAAAACTCAAAGCGAGTACCCTTGATCTGATTGATGCTCTGCCCACACAGACGGGAAAGAGCTTCCTGCATTGCTCTGGCAAGTCCATCGAGCCAGTTGTTTTCCCTCAAGGTAAACTGAATTCCCTCCGCTGTGGGAGATTCAATCTTTCCTTGGAGACTTGCAACAATTAGCCAATGCAGATCTTCTCCTCCTTGATCATTGAGCTGAGCTCCGAAGAACTCGGGGTGCGGACGCTCCAGAAGTTCCGAAAGCTGATCCAGATCCCTCTCAAAGATAAGGTCTCCCCCATTTCCGAGTTGATAAAACTTGCTGTACTTCACGTCAATCTATAAAAATAGAGGATGAGTAGATTAGCAGAGTGATCAAGTGTGTCAAAAATTTATCTATTTTGCAACAGTTTTTGAGGAACATGAAGTGTTATGAAAGAATTAAAGAGATAAGAATGAGAATAGGTTTTTGTAAATATTTGTTTTCTTTGGTCTTTGGAAACTAAGTTTTTGGTTCAACGTCCAACCTAACTAGGGTCTCCTATGGTCAGGATGGCTCTGATACCAACTTGTCAACACCCGGATTTTTCAATCCTAGGTGCCTGTTATGCCATACATCGTAATCCTGTGATTACCATTTTGTAGACATAACAGAATTGGATACCATAGTACTTCATCCATTACAACGATACATAAGTTCTTACACAAATAGGGATCTCATGATCCAGTTCTTAATACAACATCAAGCAGTGAATACGTAATAACGGTAGCGTAGGGTGAGCTCCATCTTCGGGTTACAAGCAATGCCGACGATGGAGATGATCCTAGTTCTCGTAACCTTCCGGGGTCCATCTTCCGTACTCCTCTTCATAGTCTGCCATGGAATAGCCAGACAAAGCCATGAGTACTCTTTAAGTACTCGCAAACTAATACTAACAAGTAAAGGGGTTTTTGGATAATAGGACACTAGGCTCTAAGGTTATTTTGCAAAAAGCCAGGTTTATCTTTACTAAGTTCCAAGGCTAGTCACAACTCTATAACTCCTAAGTGGGATCTTGTAATTCAGGTCACAACTCTGTTGTGTTCACGTCAAAGTCTCAATTCAGTTCACAAGTCATTTTGAAAAGTCTGACGGGGGAACAGTATGGCCACTCCAACTGTCCATCACCGCGGACGCGGCTATTCGAATAGTTTGACACTCTGCAGAGATTGTACACTTTCACCACAACATTCGATACATCCGTCAGGAACAAATCCTGAATTCACCATACTCAGTATGCGGATAATCAATCCTAACCTTTCGATTACACGCCCTAGTATAAGCACCTCTCCTGTGAGTTTGGCCTCCCAACCATGACCACTGTCATCTTGGGTACCGCAGTGGACAATCTTCACAAGGTAGCCTCAGCTCAGACCTTGGCCGTGAGGGAACTAATACTAAGGAATATAAGTTTCCAGTCAAGCCCTACCCAATATTCGGGTATTGTGGTTGTACGATAAAATTGGAATGGTATCGCATCTAGACAACCATCAATTTTATAAAGGGCTAAGGCTCATGCCTCAACATTTTCATCACCAAAATCATCAAGTGTTTGGAAACACATGTCCTAAACATCTCAATAGAATGATCCATCATTCCAAGGTTTTCATAACCATTTTTCCACCAAGTATTCCCATCTAAAGTTTATCAAGTTTTAAGCTTAGCACTAGCATCTACAGTTGGGGGTGATAAAGATGAGGGGTGGTAACTAGTGGAGTTTCACTAAGTCCAACATTATATCTTAGGCTGAGATCAAGGTTTCTAGCTTAGGCCAAATTTTATGCTCTTAGGGCAAACTTGAGCACAGCTGTCTAAATCTACCAAACTCTTAAGTAGACTCTAAGTAAGCTTTGATAAAGAAATAAAGTAAAAAAAAGCTTGCCATAAAACTAGGATTGGTTTAGCAAGTTGGTATGATCACATATGCTTAAGGCATATAGTATTCATATCACAAGCATGGGTTTGTGGCAACAATAGGGTGTCTTGCAAGTGTTGGCTTGCACTGGGATAGTATCTTGCAAGTGTTGGCTTGCACTGGTCAACTGAGTTAGTAAAGCTTGCATAGTTACTAGCTTGCCTTGTGCAGAGCAGTGGTTGAAGTTCTCCTCGGCTTCCTCTTCGTAGTATCCTCCTTCCTCCTCGTAGTATCCTTGGTCGGTACTAGCGTCTATGAATAAATACGAGGTACACAATCACCAAACAATACTTAACTACTTGTAAACATCACACACAAGGGTCCTATAGATGATCTAGCATCATCTCTAACATTACAAGGTTAAGGCTTGGTTTAAGTCTTTTTATTTTAGACAAGTAATTTCTACTCATTGAAAAACTACTTCAGATTTAATATTCTCCAAACTAAACATGGGATCATGTTGACACATGTCATCACCACATATTGTAGTCCATGGGAATGTGATTTAAAGTGGTGTCACAATTTAATAAGGTCTTACCCTTTTATTTTAATTGATTAAAGTGGCTAGAAATGCTTATGTAGCATTCTTTTATTCCTTGAACATTATTTCTGCAAGCAAACTTATATGTTTTTATATATTCTAAAAGGTATGGTTAAATGTGATTTTTGAGAGTTGGAATCAACTCAAAAGCTTTTATGGTTTAAATTTGAAAAATGTTTGAATGCATAAAAGCTTCTGCCTTGTTATTTTTGCTAAGGATGATCTACAGATCCAAATGACTTGAATCTAACGTGCTTGGATTAAGCATTCACAGTCCTTTCCAACAAAATTGGTTTCATCCAATTTGGTGCAATTAATTGATCTAGGTTGATTTTTGAAGTTGGGTACAGAAGTGTGTTTGAAATTAAAAAAAAAGGGTTTAATTTGAATTGGCTGGGTCAAGGAAATTTTAACGGTCGGCCTGCTAAGCGCAGTTCTGCTGGCTGCGTAAGTGGGTGTCCCCACTGCCGGTGACACGGGCTGGGCGAAGCGGTATGGGGCAACGGGTCGTCGATCTAGTTCTAATCCAACTTGAGGGTCATCGTTGATGCGAGACAGCTCGGCGAGAACGAAACCTAGCGCCAGTGGGTGCTGGGGCTCACCGGTACGGGCGAGGGTCGGCGAGGCGACGACAAAAGTCGACGACGGTGATCCTCCTGTACCGTGGCTTCTCCGGGCGGCTCCAATCGCTGGCTCCTTCTTCTCCAGAGGCGGCGGCCGTGAAATTCAGCGAGGTGGTGCGCGCCTTGCTCTAAGAATGGTGTGGCATGGTCGGGGAGAGGGAGTGAGATGGTGTGATGAAATCGCGGGGTGGCCTCTATTTATAGTCGGCGAGGCGACCGTCGGGCGCAAGGTGAGCTCATCGGGGCGACGTTACAGTGCAGCTAATGGCATGGGCAAGGGTAGGGGCGGTTTGTGTATCTGGCGATGATCAACGACATGATCGCGAGGCATGGGCGTGCGGTTTGGTATGGAGCAGGCGCTCTGCTGGCAGGCGGCTTTCACGGCGGCGATGGCTGTATGGCACGGGGCGGCAAACGGGAGTGTCTGGCGGTGTTCTGGGTCAGTGGTGATCGTGTGTGCGCGCGGTGAAGGCGGCGCACGGTCTGTGGACGCTGGTTGCGGGTGGGGCTCTGGCGCACGCTCGGCATGGTCTGGGCGCTGCTTGTGCGCGTGGTCCAGGGCTTGGCTAAGCTCGCGGCTGGGACAGGCAGTGGAGGTGGACGGTGGGCTGCCTCCCAGACATGCTGGCTAGGCTTGCTGCTGCTCCTAGCTTGCTGTCCACATTGGGGTGACATGGGTGTGCTCGGCTGTTCACCATTAATGGCAATGGCAAGCTCACAGGGGTGCTAGTGTTGGGCTAACTAGGGAACAAGTTAGGCTCAAAACACTGCACACTATAGTGTTTGATGTTTTGTTTGATTTGTGTCTGCAACCTGTTTGATGAAATGGCCGCATGAACTCAAGTTTTGAATTTTGAAATGAATTTTGGTGGGTTTGCTAGATTGGTTCTGGTGAGTCTGCAGATGCTTGGGTTTTGAAAATTGAGCTTGTTTGAGTGGGTTTTGAAAAAGTGGGATCTTCCCATATGAAGAAGATTCAAATTTGAATTGTCATTTAAGCTATGCATTTGCAAGTTTCAGGATGATCACAAAGTGGGCCTTGATACTCTGTTATGCGTACATTCAAGGGGTGCAAAGATCCAGAAAAGTTTCTGTTGGGTTCTGAAAGTTTGAGACAGCCAAAGTAGGCATGTGAGGTAAATTGGCCAAAATGACCATTCACATAATATATTTGTTTTGATTTACTTGTCTTTAGGAAAAGTGTGGGAAATGTTTTAGATGATGTTATTTTCACCTAAGAAACATTTTACAAGCAATGGCTCACACAAACAAGGTGGTTTTTAAAGAAATTCAAAATCCATGCATATACATATACATGCATTCATGAATTCATTTAGAAAAGTTTTTGTTAACCCTAAACTTGATGATTAGTGTTTTGATGATCTAAGTTTGATATTTTTGGGATGTTACAGCTTAGAGGTCTTTACTTTCACCCCTTCGGGAGACGCAACGAGGAGGGTGAGGCCATAGAGTACGAGGATGCTGCTAGAGCGACGACGGAGCCGATTCGTCTGTACCTCCAGGACCTAGAGGGTCTTATTAGACACCTAGATACTGATAGGACCAACGTCATGCTTAGCAATGACGAGCTCCAGCTCCAGCTTCGAGAGAAGGACAAGCTCTTCGCTGAGCAAGACGAGACAGTCAAGGAAATGGAGGCCAAGTTTGAAAGCCAGGACAAGGAATTTAAGAGCCAGGAGAAAAGAGTCCAAGACAGGAACAAGAAGATCCGGGAGATGAAGGAAGAGCTTGAGGCCAAGGACTTCGAGCTTGAGCATCAACTGGGAGTGATCGAGAGGCTTCGCTCACAGAAGAGGGATCTTAGGGCCAATATAGAGGCCTTGACTACTAGTGTTGATGAGTACAAGACCGCTATGGAGAATGTTGGTCTTACCGTTGTTGATGTAGAGATTGATGCAGAGGAGTAGTGTAGACTACTCAATTATCTTTCATCCACCGTACTTTTGATTATTGAGTCGCAATGACCATCCAACATGTGGGTGGCTTGCTATGGTGTGTTTTGCATTTTCAAACATGTTGTTTATGTCATTCAAACTCTATGTTATTTTGATGCTTGGTTAGTTTGATTGAGTATGTGATGTATTGTGCATGTTAAGCATCTATGGGTATCTCATTCTTATTCTTATGAAAACCACAGATGCCTCCTCGACGTGCCAACCCCAACCCAAACAACAACAACAATGTCACTCCCGAGATGCAACAGTTGATGACAGCACCGACACAACTGATGCAGATGATGACCACTTTCATTCAGAACCAGAATCAGAATAACAACAACAACTATAATAATAATAATAACAACAACAACAACTAGAATAATCCGCTAGGATTTGACATGCTCACCAAATTTCTAAGACTAAGGCCTACAAATTTCTCAAGAACCACTGATCCAATGGTGGCCAATGATTGGCTACGTTTAGTGAACAAGGATTTAGTGACTGTCAGCTGCACCGACGAAGAGAAGGTCAGGTTTGCAGCACATCTGCTAGAAGGGCCAGCAGCAACCTGGTGGGACAACTTTCAGATCACCACTCCCATTGAGGATGTGACTTGGGCTATCTTTGAGTATTGATTCCATACAACTCACATCTCATCCGGGGTGATGAATTTGAAGAAGAAGGAGTTCCACAATCTGAAGCAGCGTCACCGCAGCGTGGCTGAATACATTGAGGAGTTCAACAATCTGGCGCGTTATGCACCGAATGAAGTTGATATAGATGCCAAGAGGAAGGAGAAATTCCTCGAAGGACTGAATGATGAACTGAATCTATAGCTGTCTGTTTCCTATGTCCCAACATACCAATCACTTTGTGACAAGGCTACCATCTTGGAAAACAAGATGAAACGGGTTGAGAGCAGGAAAATGAAGCACAACTTTGATAAGCACAGCTCGGGATCGTCTCACAAGCGTTCCCATCATGATGATAGTGGGAGTTCTGGATCCCACTAACACGGAAAGTACAACAACCACCACAACCACAACCGCCACCATGACAACAAGCATCACCGCAGTGATGATAATGACAAGTATAAGAACCACAAGAGTGGACACAAGATCCACCATAGTGGAGGTGGAAATGGCAGTGGGAGTCAGCCTGCAAAGAGAGAGATCAGTCAGGTTGAGTGTTTCAAGTGTAAGAAGATGGGGCACTATGCAAATAAGTGTCCAGAGAAGAAGGTTGAAGGAACCACCATGCCCAACCCTTTCCAGAAGGGACAAGTGAACCACATCAATGTGGAAGAGATATATGAGGAATCCGATGTTGTGGCTGGTCAGTTCAAACTCAATTCTATTCCAGCACTTGTTCTTTTTGATACTGGTGCATCGCATTCATTCATATCAAGATCATTTGTTGATAGAAATGGATTTCCAACTGAAAATATTGGGTGTCCTATAAAAGTAAGTTCTCCCGGTGGAGATATGATAGTAAGTCTTGGATGTCGTGATCTAGTGATAGAATTTGGAAAGCATAAGTTTCCAGTTAGTCTGATAATCCTAGATTTCCAAGGATTGGATGTAATTTTGGGAATGGATTGGATGACCAAATATGAAGGAGTACTAGATTGTGCCACCCATACTGTCGCACTCACAACCCCGGATAAGAAACGGATTCGATTCAAGTGTAACTTTTAATCAAAAGGGAGTGTGCTAATTGTGAGAGAGTATCCGGATGTGTTTTCGGAGGAATTGCCGAGAATGCCACCAGATAGAGATGTGGAGTTTTTGATCGACTTGCTGCCAGGATTTGGACCAATAGCAAAGAGACCTTACAAGATGTCAGTTGATGAGTTGAAAGAACTCAAGGAACAATTTGGAGAATAGTTGCATAAAGGATTTATTCAACCAAGTTCTTCATCTTGGGGAGCACCAGTCTTGTTTGTTGAAAAGAAAGATATAAGTCAAAGGTTATGCATAGATTAGCGTTCACTCAATGAGGTGACTATCAAGAACAAATATCCTTTGCCCAGAATCAATGACTTGTTTGACCAGTTAGAAGGATCCCGTGTGTTCTCAAAGATTGATCTCCGGTCAGGCTATTTTCATCTTAAGATAAGGGAACAAGACATACCTAAGACTGCTTTCCCCACTAGGTATGGATTGTATGAATACACCATGATGCCATTTGGTTTAACCAATGCACCAGCCTGCTTCATGAATATGATGAACAATGTGTTCATGGAGTTTCTTGACAAGTTTGTTGTCGTTTTCATTGATGACATTTTTGTCTACTCCAAGAGTAATGAAGAGCATGAAGGACATTTGCAATTGATACTTGAGAAGCTTAGAGAGCATAAGCTATATGCCAAATTCAGCAAGTGTGAATTCTGACTGAATGAGGTAGGATTTCTTGGACACATTGTGTCAGGAGATGGTGTAGCAGTTGATCCCGCAAAAGTGTCAGCTGTAACTGAGTGGGAATCTCCAAAGTCGGTGAAAGAAGTTCGTAGTTTCCTTGGTTTGGCAGGATACTATAGAAGATTCATTGAGAATTTCTCCAAGGTAGCTAAGCCTATGACGGAGTTACTCAAGAAAGACAAGAAATTAGATTGGACTGAAGGATGTGAACACAGTTTCCAAGAGTTGAAGAAGAGACTAGTGACAGCACCAGTCTTACGTCTGCCAGATTTGGAGAAGGATTTCCAAGTGTATTGTGATGCATCTCACCAAGGATTGGGTGAAGTTCTGATGCAAGAAGGGGAAGTTGTGGCTTATGCCTCGAGACAACTCAAAACTCATGAAGTGAATTATCCTACTCATGATTTAGAGTTAGCCTCTGTTGTCCATGCACTCAAAACATGGAGACATTATCTTTTGGGAAAGCGATGTGAAGTGTTCACAGATCACAAAAGTTTGAAGTATATCTTCACTCAGAAAGAAATCAACATGAGACAAAGAAGATGGCTACAACTCATCAAGGACTATGACTTCAGTTTGCAATACTACCCGGTAAAGCAAATGTTGTAGCGGATGCATTAAGTCGTAAGGTTTATGTGAATGTCCTTACTAAGGGAGAGTTGCCAGATGATCTGTGTGCCCAATTCAAATATCTCAGATTGGAGATTGTGCCTGAAGGACATCTCATGTCATTGGATGTTCAACCCACCTTGTTGGACAAAATCAAGGAATCCCAAAAGACGAACAAGGAAATAGAAGAGATTAAGGAAAATAATGGTAAAGGAAAAGCCAAAGGATTCCATGAAGAAGAACATGGTACTTTATGGTATGGAAAATGTATCTGCATTCCGCAAGATTCGGAGCTTCGGAAACTGATTTTACAGGAAGCACACAACTCACCATATTCCATTCATCCGGGTAACACCAAAATGTACATGGATGTGAAGGGAAGATTTTGGTGGAATAATCTCAAGAAGGACATCGCCAAACATATTTCTTTGTGTGATGTATGTGGTAGAGTGAAAGCAGAACATCAGAAACCAACATGATTGCTACAACCACTACCTATTCCTGATTGGAAGTGGGACAAGATTGGCATGGATTTCATCACTGGACTGCCAAGGACTAGATCGGGATATGATTCTATTTGGGTCGTAGTGGATCTCCTAACTAAAGTGGCTCATTTCATACCCATGAATACAACCTATACAAGTGCTAAGTTAGCCAAGATCTATATGAATAGGATTGTGTGTCTGCATGGAGTAACCAAGAGTATTATGTCTGATAGGGGAACTCAATTCACTTCCCATTTCTGGAGGCAACTGCATGAGTCATTGGGAACAAGATTGGAATTCAGTACTGCTTTTCATCCCCAGACTGATGGATAGACAGAAAGGACCAACCAAATTTTAGAGGATATGTTGAGGGCATGTGCCCTAGACTATGGGCCTAGTTGGGATGAAAGTCTTCCTTACGCAGAATTTTCTTATAACAACAGCTATCAAGCCAGTATTGAGATGGCACCGTTTGAATTTCTCTATGGGAGAAAGTGTACTCCACCATTGCTATGGAATGGTGTTGGAGAAAGAAACTTGTTCGGGCCAGAACTAATGAAGGAAGCTGAAGAGAAAGTCAAGTTGGTAAAGGACAGATTGAAGATAGCACAATCCCGACAAAAGAGCTACGTAGATCCCAAGCATAGGGATGTCACCTATGAGGTGGGTGATAGAGCTTATCTTAGAGTATCACTACTTCATGGAGTGAACAGGTTTGGAGTCAAAGGAAAATTGGCTCCAAGATATGCTAGACCATTCAAGATTCTGAGTCGTAAAGGAGAAGTAGCATATGAGATTGAATTGCCTGAATCATTGTCTACCGTTCACAATGTGTTTCATGTGAGTCAGCTAAAGAAATGCCATCCGGAGATGGAAGAGACTTCTTTGAAGGATACTATACCTTTGGAGGAGGTTCAATTCGAAAGTGATCTTACTTATGAAGAAAAACCTATCAAGATCCTTGAGACTGGAGAAAGAGTTACATGGAAAAAGACTATCAAATTCTGCAAAGTTTAGTGGAACCATCATTTCAAAGAAGAAGCAACATGGGAAAGAGAAGATGATCTTCGGAAAGACCACCCTCACCTATTTGCTAGCCAATCCGAATCTCGAGGGCGAGATTCATCTTAAGGGGGCTATATTTGTAACATCCCAAAAATCATGATTACAAAGTTTGCATATCATTCATGCATTCATAAGCATTTTAGGATCATTTTCAAATAAGATTTCAAAAAAAGAAGCAATTGTTGTCTATTATTTTATGTAAGCAAGGTAATGGCCTTTTTGCTACTCTCTAATATGAGAATACTTGTTTTAACCAGAAAATATTTGAACATAAGTTTGATTGATGTTTCCAAAGCTTGGTCAAAGTTTTCAAAACAAAATATGAATTCAAAACCATTCTTGCGTGAACAGTAATGTTTTATACTCAATTAAATTAATAATAAAGGCAAGGTTTATTTTAAATTTCAATGGGCCAATGTAAATTTGCGTGAACAACAATGTTTTATACTCAATTATGTGCATGGTTCACTGTACAAAAATCCAGAGAAAATTTCAATTCAAATTAATTTGAAAAGCATTTGTAAATGATTCCAGAAAATCAAAACAAAAATAGAAGAGAATAAAAGAAAAGGAAAAAAGGCCGGCACTACCAATCAGGCCTAGCAGCAGAACCAGCCTGTTAACCAGCCCACCCGGGTTTTCCCCTCTCTCTGTTTCTCACCCACGCGAGCACACCCCTCTCGCTCACGCCTCGGACCCACCTGCCCCGTCATCATCATCCTCAATCACCGCGCGATGACCCGCTCCGCCGTTACCTCCTCGCAGTGACGCCACGTTTAATCGTCACTTAATTCCCATTGATGCAGCGCGTGATTCTCGTTCCCGCTCTGTGTACATAACCACCTCCCCACGCCGCTCATTTACCCTCACTCCACTCGCTCGTTTCACCACCAGGCTTCCCATATTTCGCAGAACACCGCCGCTGTCCGACGAACTCCGATGACGAAATTCTGGTGAGACCAACCGCCCCTGTCCTTCTCGTTATGACACCTTTTGTTTATCCGTGCATGACCCATGCCGCCGTCCCCGTTCACCACTGCAAGCAACAGACCCGCCTCTCAACTTTGGCGAGAGATTGAGGTAAAGTCTGACCGCCCCTTGCCTTCTCCTTGACACTACCGTGTTCGCCGTGACCCTGTGCACCTCTTGATACCGCTGGTTTGTGCTAGGATGATCCAGAGCATCGGCAAAGACTTCGTCTGTAAGAACCCGACGCCGCCTGTGACTCCGACGAGCTCTAGCCCCCGCTACAGCACGCCCCCTGCCCACCTCGACCAAGTTGAGCTCCCTCGTGCACGTGCGAGTCTGGTAAGCATCATCACCACTCCTAGGCCTCGCTGGAATCGTCGTTCCACCATCGCCAGTAGCGCCGCTGCCACACCGCCGTTGCAGCGCAACTCGTTGTTGGTCTATTAGATTTGGGCCGTTAGATCTAGATCCAACGCATATGATATGTGACTTAAGTGAAGGGGTACGAATCCATCTGAGTCGTGCGATGCACTTTAAATCTGACGATCCAAAGAGCCTGATCCGCACGAAGCGGTACCGTCCAATCAGAAAGCTCCGCGTGGCTAGGTTTAGATTTAAAATCTGGAATTTCATCTATTAGATATTCAAATTTGTAAATTCAATAACTTTTGTCCTGTTTAATCATAAAAATACAAATAATATACCATTGGAATCACAAAAACAAATCCTACACATCTATGGGATTAGTTTTGTATTTTGTTTTTGTTAAGATGGAATTTTATGTAGAGACATTTGTAGGCATATTTTGTGTATAAAAATTATTTGGAAAATGTTTTAAAGGCCAAATTAATTTATTTGGCGTATAATTGCTTTTTATTGTTCAGTACTGTTTTACTTGTCTTGTTTGGTTTAGAAAAATCATCACATGGCATTTGCATGCATTCATATATTTTTGTTTGATTATTTTGGAATGTGAATTCGGTGCTATCATTTTATGTGTAGATTTTGGTGCTAGTGGTGATTGTGACTGTGAGGATTGTTGTTACTCCCCCAACTACCAAGGCAAGTGGTGCTTCATACTTTTGTCCCAATATTTTAACTATGCATTAGAAATATTTTGTATAGGGCTTGCATGATAATTTTTGCTAAGTATCTATATGCTATGCTTGGGAAATCCTAGTAGTTGTAGAATTGTTAGAATTTTATCTAAGTTAAGATACTTGCTATTGCCATGCTTAGCCTAGCTAGTAGCAACCAAGGGTGGAATATATACAAGCTATGGAAAATTATTTCTAAGTCTTTGACTTATGTTTTTGCTTAATAAAACAACTAAGTGAATGAAACACCTGGGTGGAATGGTAATTGCTTGGTGGATTTTGGTTGAGTGGTTACCAGGGCCCATTTTCCAATGGTCTACCCTGTGTATCTCACTTGTGGAATGCCACCCAGGAACAAAGGGATTTGAGATGCCATATGTTAAGAAGCTTCTAGTGCAGCCACATGGCATTATGGGCTCTGCCTGGATCATATAGGTTGCAATAACCTAGCCAAATGGACAGTTGGTGGCAGTGGATGATAGGTTTGGAGAGCGTCCATTTTGGTCTAAGGGAAGGCATCTGAAAGGTCATGTCTTGGTGAAAATCAAGTCTTGTGGGGAAAGTGCACCACCTCTGCAGAAGGAAGAAACTAAGTACTTAGTTGTGTCCCCGGTAATGGACAATTTGAGCATCAAGACATGGAAGCTATCAAGAATCTCCTCATCCCAATTTCTAAGTTAAAATTTGTGGTTGAACAAGGGTGAAGGTTCACCAATGTATATTGGTGGTTCCTTGGGAGTTTTTGCCAAACAAAAACTTAGTGTTTTCAACTGATAGGTAAAACATATTTTGAGCAAAGCAAGCCTAAGCTACACTTAGCCAAATTCATGTAGAAGCTAGATACTATTCTACTAATGTATCACTTGCAAATACTATTCCAATGTATTGACCCACTGTGGCTGTAACTTGTGATGTTGCAGGTTACTCTGATGAGGATTAGGGTTATGAGTCTACACTCAACATGCTTGCCTGTGGCACATGAAGATGAAGACTTTTATTTATATTTTTAAGTTAAACTCTTGTACTAGCCTATGGCTATGGACTTGTAAAAGACTATGTTATCTCTGGAATGACAATGTAATAATGACCTTTGTTTCTGTGTACTTCATCTTAAACTGTGGATGCTAGCATTTGATCCAGGGACTAGCATTGCAATCACAGGGACCTTTACCTTTATAAAGGTGGGTTCTTACATTTATGTGTCTTAGTATGGGTTCCCTTGTGGAAAGAGGTTGAGATGAGGCTACCTCATGAATATGAATGTCCACCTATGTAGTTCCCGGGATGGTGGATGGCCATGACTGGGAGGCCAAACTCATAGGGGAGGTGCCTATACTAGGGTGTGTAGTTGAAAGGTTAGGATTGATTATCCGCATACCAAGTATGGTGATTCAGGGTTATCCCTAACATATGTAATGAATGTTATGGTGAAAGTGTACCACCTCTATAGAGTGTCAAACTATTCGAATAGCCGCATCCGCGGTCATGGAAAGTTGGATGGCCATACTGTTCTGTTGTCAGATATTTTCCAAAATGACTTGTGACTTGAAATATGACTTGGACTTGACCACACGTGGTTGTGGACATGAAACTAGGTTCCCTCTTGAGTAATCTAGATAACTAAATTAGTTATTTACTTCTAAGTACTTCTGAAATAAAATAAGCTTAATGCAAATAAACCTAGAGCTTAGGATTCCTACCAGAATTGTATTACTTGCTCTAGTGATAGGTTGCAAGTACTTTAAAAGTACTCATGGCTTTGTCCTTGGCTATTCCCATGGCTAGACTATGAAGGGGAATACGAGGAGGACGGACATCGGGATGTCTACGATAACTAGGATCATCTCCCATTGTTAGCATTGCCTGTGACAATGAAGCTGGAGCCTCTACTACATTATTTTTCACTGCTTTGATGTGTATTAAGACTTGATCATGTGATCAACTATTTGTAAGACTATTATGGTTATAATGGATGATGTACCGTGCTATCAATTCTGTTATGTCTCACCAAAATGGTAATCCTGGGATTGCGATGTATGGCATAACAGGCATCTGGACATAAAAATCCAGGTGTTTACAAGTTGGTATCAGAGCCATCCTGACCATAGGAGACCCTAGTTAGAATGGACATCTGAAAACCATAGTTTCCAAACAAATAAAGTGATTATTTATGAAAACCTATTCTCACACTTATCCTGGAGATTCTTTCCAAACGAGAGTCATACGTTCCTCAAAGTTTTTGCAATCCTACATAAAATTTGACACACTTGATCACCTCACTAACTTACTCATCTTAACTGCTTATAGATGGAAGTCAAGTATAGCAAGTTCAACCATCTTGGCAACGGAGGGGAACTCATCTTCGAGAGGGACTTGGGTCAGCTCACGGAGTTTCTTGGACGCTCGCACCCAGAGTTCTTTGGAGCGCAGCTCAATGACCAGTTAGGAGGAGAACTAAAGTGGTTGATCGTTGCCGACCTGAGAGGCAAGATGGAGCCACCCACCTCGGAGAAGATACAGTTCAGCTTGAGGGAGAACAACTGGCTGGATGGACTAGCTAGAGCCATGTAGGAGGCGCTTGCCCGTCTGTGTGGGCATAACATCAACTAGATCATTGGACCTCGCTTCGCTAACTATGCAAGACGTGACTCCAATTAATAGCCCTTGGCCATGCCAGGACATCTGGAGCTGAAGCATCATGTGGATCACCTCGCCTTCATGCTGCATGAGAACTAGAAGGAGTTGGACAACGCCCGTGCCTACGCCAACCAGAAGCACCTTGTTGCAACCGAGAAGAACCAGGCCCTCGCCATCCTAGCTAAAGAGCGCAAGTCACTTCACCGCCAGCATGACAATAAGGACCGCATCATTGCTCGCCTCTGTTAGAAGTTGGCAACCCTTGAAGAAACCATCCATGAGTAGGGCATTCAGCTCGAGGAGAAGACGAAGGTGAAGATATTCGTGGGGATATCAGGTCATACCTCAGTGAAGATGACGACTATTTTGAAGACATCAACATGGAGTTCCACACTGACGAGGAGGACCATGATTTCCTGGATGACGAAGAGCCCACCAGTTCTGATGATGAGTAGTAACACTAGATCACTGTCGTAGGTGTGAATTTGTATCCGGTCCCACTATATCGTAGATGACAGAATGGTTCTTAAAACCATCTGGTTCATAGTTATGATGTGTTCTTTGCAATGTGCGAGTTGTATGTGTGTTAGGAATGAATGGAAAAGAGTTGTTGGCTTTCAAACCTTAGCCTTACTCAAAGTTTAAAGCTTTTGAACCATACCCATAAGCCATATAAATTTCCATCTTGTCTTATGATCTACCTCAATCTTCAGATGACTCACGGCAACCCCGGTGGAAGCAACACATCCTAGGAACCGATGGTTCTGATTCTGCAAATGCTAGTGGCAGATCGATAAGACCGTAGAACCAAGCGTTAAGCTAATCTTGCCACTCTTCAACAGATCGCCCAAATGGTGCATAACAACTAAGGCCATGGAAATCAGGATCACCATGGATCTAAGCCCAAAGGCTTCCAAAACAACAATCCTCCTATGTTTAGCAAATCTAAAGAGCCCTTAGATGCTGATGACTGGCTGCAAACCATGGAGAACAACTTAGAAGTTGCAGGAGTAGATGTTGTAGAGAAAGTATTGTTTGCCACCCACTATCTGGCAGGTTCTGCAAGAGCACGGTGGAATAACACTCGTACAATGAACGAAGGACAAATGATGACTTGGGAGGAATTCAAGCTCAAGTTTAACAGGACTCATGTGCCCCCAGGTTTGATCATGGGGATGAGGGATGAATTCAAGGAGTTGAAGCAGGGAAGAATGACTATGGTGGAATACCGTGACAGATTTCTATCTCTGTCTAGGTATGCCCCTGATGAAGTTGGCACCAAGGCAAAGAAGAAGGAAAGATTCCTGAATGGCCTGCATGATGAGATGTAGATTGTGTTAGTTAATATTCCTTTTGTCGATCTAGAAGCTCTAGTGGATTCTACTATCCATATGGAAGGAAATATCAATCAAGCCAGTGAGAACTGCAAGCTTATGATGCACCAGCCTGGACCACACCATACCCCGAAGTACCGCCCTAGCTCATCTGTAGGATTTGCACCAAGAAACAACAGGCCACCTATGTCCCGTATGAACTTTCCCAATCGTGGCTGACGAAACCTGAGGCCTGGAGGACACAACCACTACAACCCTGGCAACTACAATAAATTCAACCGTGCACCGCCAAGGTCCACCAACAACAACAACAATACCGCCCCAAGAACTGGAAGAAAGGTTGTGCCTATTGCCGGGAAGGACAAGTCAATGATAACCTAGTTTGAATGTGGAATCACGGGTCACTACTCCAATGAGTGCCCCAAGAAGTGTCCTGCAACACCCAATGCCACTACACTTGCCCAGCAACAGCACCGTGTCCAACCTGGAAAGAGATTTGCCCCAGGCAACCCGCACAACCATACCGGCCGTCTGTTCCACATGAATGCAAAGGAAGCCTAGGAAGCGCTAGATATCATGTTGGGTATGTTGTCTGTTAACTCAGTACTTGCAAGAGTTTTGTTTGATTCTGGATCATCGCACTCGTTTGTTATAGAAGAATTTGCATGAACTAGTAATATTCAACCAACAAATTTGAAGCATGTTATGATAGTTCAAATATCTAGGTCAACTACCAAAGCTAGAAAAATTTGCAAGGCCGTACCTATCAGAATACATGGAATAGATTTTTATGCCAATTTTAGTACTTGGAACAAAAGGTTTGGAAGTATTACTAGGAATGGATTGGATATCAAAACATCAAGTATTAATAGACTGTGCCAAGAAAGCCATAAGCATAACTAGTAGCACTTGAGTATCAGGAGAGCATGTGTCTGAGACACTGCCCCGTCAATTCAAGTGCAACAAGAGTTTAGTCCAATCAAGCCTATAACAAGTCAGAGTAGTCTGTGAATACCCAGACGTGTTCCCAGATGAACTACCCGATATGCCCCCAGATCGAGATATCGATTTTATCATTGAACTAATTCCTAGAACTGGACCCATAGCTCAGAGACCCTATAGTATGAACCCAGCTAAATTAGTGGAGCTCAAGAAGAAACTCTATGACATGTTGAGCAAAAATCTGATACATCCAAGTGCATCACCGTGGAGATCCCCTGTTTTGTTTGTGGATGAGAAATATGGTGCCACCCGTTTGTGTATGGACTAACGAAAACTGAATGAAGTCACCATCAAGAACAAATACCCACTACCGAAGATAGAAGATTTGTTTGACCAGCTGACTGGTGCTAAAGTGTTTTCTAAGATTGATCTTAGAACTGGTTACCATCAACTAAAGATCCGCGCAACGGATATCCCAAAGACTGCCTTCACTACCCGATATGGATTGTATGAGTACAATGTCATGTCATTTGGATTAACCAATGCCCCCGCTTATTTCGTGAATCTCATGAATACCATTTTTATGAACTTCTTGGATAAGTTTGGCGTTGTTTTTATCAATGACATTCTGATCTATTCCAAGTCGGAAGAGGAACATGAGCAGCACCTAAGAACCATCCTTGAAACCCTTAGAGAGCATCAGTTGTATGCCAAGTTTAGCAAATGTGAGTTGTGGTTAAAGGAAGTAGGATTCCTAGGACAAATCTTGCCAGCTGGAGGAGTTGCCGTCGACCCCGCAAAGATTAAGGATGTTGAAGAATGGAAAGCCCCAACCACTCAAACCAAAGTTCGCACATTTCTTAGATTAGCAGGATATTACCACAAGTTCGTTGAAGGATTCCAAGCATCGCAAGGCTGATGACCCAACTTTTGAAGAAAGACAAGAAGTTTGAATGCACGGACAAATCTTAAGCAAGTTTTCAAGAGCTCAAGAAGAGACTGATCTTAGCCCCAATCTTGATTATGCCAGATATCACGAAGCCTTTTGATGTGTTTTGTGAGGCATCCAATATTGGTCTCGGATGTGTGTTGATGCAAGAAGGCAAAGTCATATCCTATCTATCCCGACAACTGAAGCAACATGAGCAGAATTACCCTACCCATGACCTTGAACTAGCAGCCTTAGTTTTAGCCTTGAAGACATGGCGGCATTACCTCATGGGTAGCCGCTGTGAGATTTATTCGTCTCACAAGAGTCTGAAGTATATTTTCACCCAGAAGGAGCTGAATATGACACAAAGGAGATGGTTAGAGTTAATCAAGGATTATGACCTTGACATTCACTACCACCCCGGCAAGGCCAATGTGGTAGCGGATGCTCTTAGTAGACTACCATGTAGATTAAACCCCATGATTAAGAAAGAGCAGCCAAGTTTGATGAGGAGTTGGATAATTTTAGAATGGAGCTAGTTAGCGAAGAATTTCTAGCCAATATTGAACTTCAACCCACTTTGATCATTTAGATAAAGGAAGCTCAAAACGGAAATGCCAGTATTGATGGAATTAAGCGTCATATGGGTACATGGAAGGTACACGGATTCACGGAAGATGAAGAAGGAGTTATGTGTTATAAGGGACACATCTGTGTGCCGGCAGATTCATAGTTGAAGAACGTCATTTTGCAAGAAGCCCATGATACTCTTTATTATATTCATCTGGGTGGAATGAAGATGTATCAGGATTTAAGGAGCAATTTTGGTGGCATAAGATGAAGAGAGAAGTTGGAAGCTATATCGCCAAGTGTGATATCTGTCAGAGTGACAAAGCGAAACACCAGCGACCCGCAGGACTATTGCAGCCATTACAAATTCCAGAATGGAAATGGGATTCAGTTGGAATGGATTTCATCACCGGTTTTCCTACATCTAGTAGAAGAAATGATTCTATTTGGGTCATAGTAGATAGAATGTCCAAAGTAGCTCACTTCATACCCGTCAAGAGCACTTATCAAAGCTCGAAGCTGGCATAGTTGTATATTGATAGAATAGTCAGTCTGCACGGAACTCCCAAGACAATTGTGTTAGATCGAGGAACCCAGTTTACCTCAAGATTTTGGAAGAAAGTCCAAGAAGGATTAGGAACCAAACTGAACTTCAGCACAACTTATCATCCGCAGAACAACGGACAAACTGAAAGAGTAAAACAGATACTTGAAGATATGCTAAGAGCCTGTGTACTAGAATATGGATCTAAATGGGAAGATTGCCTGCCTTTCACAGAATTATCATACAACAACAGTTATCAGGCTAGTTTGCAAATGGCCCCATTTGAGTTTTTGTATGGAAGGAAGTGTCGTACCCCCCTGAATTGGTCCTAAGTAGGAGAGAGTCAGATATTCGGACCAGACATCCTACGAGAAGGCGAAGAGAAGGTTCAAAAGATCCATGAGCACCTCAAGACCACTCAATCAAGACAGAAGAGTTATGTTGACAACAGACGTTGAGACCTGAACTTCAATATCGGAGACTTTGTGTATCTCAAAGTATCACCCTTGAAAGGAATGCATCATTTTTAACTCAAAGGTAAGCTTGCACCCAGATATATCAGACCTTTCGAGATTTTAAGTCACTGAGGAGAAGTATCCTATCAGATAGAACTGCCTGAAGAGATGTCATCGGTTCATGATGTGTTTCATATCTCGTTACTTAGGAAATGTTTAGATGTTCCGAAGAAGACCAATGTTTTCAAGAACATCGATCACAGAGCCATGAATATCAACAAGGAATTTACCTATTGTGAAGTACCCATTCGTATTTTGGAAGAGTCCTTCAGAACCACCCGGACCAGGAGTATCAAGTTTCTCAAAATCCAGTGGAGCAACCATACTAAAGAAGAAGCCACCTAGGAGCAAGAAGATTACATGAGGACGCAAATTCCCAATCTCTTTAGTTCCTAGTTTTTCTTGAATCTCGGGACAAGATTTGGTTTAAGGGGGAAAGGTTTGTAACATCTCAAAAATATTAATGAAGTTACCAATTTCCAATTATCTAAAATTAGGAGTAACAAAAACTTTTAATTTTAAAACTATGAATGCTTGTGTGTTTATGAATGATGGTGAATGCTTGTTTTTCCATGATTTGTTTGTTGTAAGTGATGAGGTTTGGTCTAAAGACCAAAGCGATATCATCTAGGTCAAATACAAACCAAATCAAATCAAAAGAAAATCAAATGGTGAACCATATGACCTAATGGTCACTTTTGGAAATATTAACACCTGGCCCACTTTGGGCATCTCTAGTAAATGTTTTCAAATAGAAAAAATTCTATTTATTTTCTCACCTTGCTAGACCAAGTAACAATGAACACAAGTGAGCTTTCAAAACTTATAGAAACAAATTCAAATTCATTTGATGGACTTTTAAAAATTGAATCTATCATAGGCATCAAGATAGCCATTTTTGGAAAACCACCAAAACATTCTCCACTTGGGAAACCCTTGCACCTAGAGACTCCCACGCACATGACCAACACCCACACCAAAAGGAATTTTAAAATTCAAATGTTTAGTTCATGCGGCCATTTAATCAAACACTTAGCAGGAACAGTACATGATTACCTACTCCCCACTGTTTGGAGCAATGTTGTGATCATCTTGGTACCTCACCAAGCCTCCACTACACGCCCTCACTCACACCATACCAGCACATGCAGATGAGCCTCTCTCACTCGACCATTTGACTAGTGCCGACCATACTCGAGCTCGCCCATGCCACCCCGACATGGACTCGCTGCTACAAGCCTCACCGCCCTCGCCTCACTGCTAGTGTACGCCTCGACCAACGCCAGCCCGTGGAAACTCCAGCGCAGCCGAGCCCATTTATCTCTCTGCCATGCCGAGCGCCGCGCCAGAGTGTCGAGCTGCCCCATGCAACCACGTCGCGCCTCGCTCTCCCCTTGCGTCAATGCGTTCGCCGCCTCGCCAGCGACCTCCCAGACATGCCCGTTTGACCATGGGCGACCCGTAACCACCGTACGCCATGACAAACACCCGAGGTAGCCGAACAGAGCATGGATGTCCTCGACCGATGGAGACCGCGCCTCTCCGTGCCACTATGTGCATGACCATCGCCAAGGAACCCTGTGTCGTCCTACACCCTAATCCATGCCGATAGCGGCCTGTAACAACATCGCCGACGAGCCTGAGCCATGCCACAATGCTACCCTTGATGGGGTGTAAATAGACCCCTCCCACTGCCTCAAAACACACACCATTCCACTCCCCTCTCACCAACAACCTCTCTGACCCATCTCCGGAGCAAGGTGATCACGACATCACCAGAATTTCACCGGAGCCTACCGTCGTAGTGATGGAATTGAGACAACACTAGGAGCCGCCCCAGGAGCTATCGCGACCACCGTTCGAACCGTCGTCGCCGTCCAGCTCGTTCGCCCACCTCACCGGACCTAGCTGGAGCCCTGGTAAGCCCCCGACGACCCCCGCCATAGAGCTAGGGTTAGAATCCCGCGTGTGATGTGCGATGGAGACGATGACGCGGAGCCATCGATCGCGCTCTAATTGTGCGGCCAGATAAGCACATACCGCTTCGCGTTAGAACAACCGCTGATGTGTGGGGCCAGCCTAGTAGCTTTCCTACGCGAGCCCACTCATTCAAATCTAGGTTTTTACTTTTAATTCAAAACCCTACTCTGTAAGCGACTTTGAAATTGAATTCAAGAATATTCACTAAAGCAAATTGCATGATTCCAATTTTGTTAGAAAGGAAATGGAAATATCTAAACACTCCCGTTGGATTTAAACAGTTTGAATTTATAGATCACCTAGAGTAAAAATAACAAGGCAGAGAATTTGAAAACTTCAAACATTTTTATAAAATCAACCATAAATGATTTTGAGTTGTGTCCAACTCTCAAAAATCACATTTGCCAGGACCTAGCTGAATATGTAAAAAAATATAATTTTACATGAAGTAGTCCTAGACCAAAATTAAAAGAATGCTATATAGTCATTTCTAGTCACCCTAATATTATTAAATAGCGATATTAAACTTTGTAATCTATGCCATCCACTTTAAATCACATTCCCAAGTAGTAGAATATGTGGTTATGACATGTGTCAAAATGATCCTATATTTTATAATTGGAGAATATTAAATCCTAAGTATTTTTCAATGAGTAGAAATTGCTTTTCTAAAATAAGATAAATAAGGCCTTGTCAATATTTCTTGTAGCGATTGAGATGATGCTAGATCATTTAGTGTGACCTTGATATGCTAAATAGAAGTAGTTAAGCATTGTTTGATGATTGTGTACCTCGTATTTATTTATAGACGCTAGTATCAACCCGGGGTACGAGGAAGAGGAGTTCTACGATGAAGAAGAGGAGAACTTCGGCAACTGCACCAACCAAGGCAAGCTAAAACTATGATTATACCATGATTATACCAATCCCAAGTTTTTCCTGCAAGCTTTGTCTCTTCTTCCTTTTATCAAAGTTGCTCAAATAGTAAATTAATTTGTGATTAGTGAAAAAATAGGAAAGATGCCATCAAGATCATAGAACTAGGTGTAGGTAGTTACACTTGATTAGTACCCCTCAAATAGTGACACACTCATTGATAGATGCTAGTGCTAAACTAGTCTTGATCACTGTAGATGGGAACACTTGGAGAAAATGATTATGAAAACCTTGGAATGATGAAGCATTCTATTGAAATGTTTTGACATGTGTTATGGAACACAATAAGTTGAAGATGATACGGAATGAAGCATGTGCCCCGACTTTGATAAAAACTGATTGTTGGGTTTGGATGCGATACCATTCCAACTTTAGCGTACATCCACAATACCTGAGTTGGGTAGGGCTTAACTGGAAGTTTATGTGTCTTAGTATGGATTCCCTCATGGAAAAAGGTTGAGATGAGGCTATCTCGTGAATATGAATGTCCACCTATGATGTTCTCTGGATGGCGGATGGCCATGGCTGGGAGGCCAAACTCATAGGGTAGGTGCCTATACTAGGGTGTGTAATTGAAAGGTTAGGATTTATTATCCGCATACCAAGTATGGTGATTCAGGGTTATCCCTGACTGATGTATTGAATATTGTGGTGAAAGTGTACCACCTCTGTAGAGTGTCAAACTATTCGAATAGCCGCGTCCGCGGTCATGGTTAGTTGGATGGCCATACTGTTCGGTTGTCATATATTTTGCAAAATGACTTGTGACTTGAAATATGACTTACACTTGACCACACAGGGTTGTGGTCATGAAACTAGGTTCCCTCTTGAGTAATCTAGATAAGTAAATTAGGTCTTTACTACTAAGTACTTCTGAAATAAAATTGGCTTATTGCGAATAAACCTAGAGCTTAGGATTCCTACTAGAATTGTATTACTTTCTCTAGTGATAGTTTGCGAGTACTTTAAAAGTACTCATGGCTTTTTCCCTGGATATTCCCATGGCCAGACTATAAAGGGGAATACGAGGAGGACATACAGCAGGATGTCTACCATAACTAGGATCATCTCCCATCGTCAGCATTTCCTATGACAATGAAGCTAGAGCCTCTACTACGTTATTTTCCGCTGCTTTGATGTGTATTAAGACTTGATCATGTGATAAACTATTTGTAAGACTATTATGGTTTGTAATGGATGATGTAATGTGCTATCAATTCTGTTATGTCTCGCAAAAATGGTAATCCTGGGATTGCGATGTACGGCATAACAGGCATCTGGACTTAAAAATCCGGGTGTTTACAGAAGTTTTTGCTCACCTTTCTTATTCTTGTCTCACCTTTTGTGGGGGATCAGGCTCTTTAGTTGCTTTATTTTGTTGCTGCTTATCGCTTTTCTTCTTTTCTACTGCAACAACTTCATCTTCATTGCTTGTCTCTGTTTGTTCTCTTGGATCAACAGTCTCTGCATCAGAGTCATAGCGGTCATCATGTGCATCATTTTGCTCCTCCAAGGTTTGGTCTTGTGTTTCTTGAGCAGTTTCATCTTGAGGATCCACTAGTGTGTCATCTTCTTGGCTTGCTTTAAGCAAGACTTTTTCCCTTCTCTCTTTTTTAGCTTCTTATTCTGGTGGTCCTAATGGTCCTGTAAGAATTGCACCTCTCCTTGTAACAACATTAGTAGAAACAGGAATATTTATATCATCTTGAATAAAAATTTGATAACTAGATGCTATTTGTTCATATTGGGTTTCAATCATACTAAGGTACTTGTGAAATAATTTTATTTCTTGGCCAATCTCATCAAAAATTTCTGTGAGTTTTGCCAAAATCTTCTTATGCCTTTGAAATTGCTTATGCAAGTTATTATGAGATTTGGCTTGTCGATGTTTTAATTCTTGAAAAACTTTTCTAGTTTCATCTTCTTTAGTAAAAATCTGTAAAAGAACTACATTGTTTTTCTTAACAAGTTCAGAAGGTATACCTTTCTCTTTCATTGTTTTGCATACTCCAGGCATAAGATCAAGAGTTATACGAAGTATTCCTTTTTCTAGCTCAGTGCCGAAATCAGGATTATATAGAAAATCATTCTTAGCCCTAGTGGACATCAATTCCAAATATACTTTAGCAGTTAATGTACTTATAGATCCTCATGCTGATAATTCAAGCAACTCTCTGCATTGAGTATTAAGACCATGCCAAAATAAGTGCCAAACAGTAGATTCAGAATAGCCATGATTAGACTATTGTTCATTCCAAAAAAATCTATCCCAAGCTTGTGGATTGTTTTCTCCCACGTTCTGCCTGAAATTGCCTATATTTTTTCTAATTTCAGTTACCTTTTTAAACGGATTAAATCTGTTTATGAATTTAACAATATAGTTTTTCCAACATCTATTATATATTAAAAGTACGTTATGGGGCTACCAGAAAATAGGAAAACACCCTAGAAAATCCTAAAATTAGAAACATCTGGCCTTTAGTTTTATTGATATTGATAAGCGAAGTACAACCATTAGATCCAAACTAGAGAGAATTACACACCAATGCCATCACAAAGAAAACATGCTCCTCTCAAAACCCTAATTACCCGGTTCATTCTCTCCCATGACACTAGCTCAGTTCACGGCAGCCGCCGCCAATTTCTTTGCACCGTGAAAGCTCTGGCATCCTCCTCAAACTCGAATTAACCTGCTTGACCCACTTAGTGCAGCAGTGCTCAGAATCTCTCAACGATCTATTCAACAGCAACATCAAGGTTGGTTGACCTAACATATCCTCTCAAATCTATTATATATTAACATGAAGACCTAGCTAGGCTTACTTGAGATGTTTTCATGCCAATTTTAGTGTTTGCCTCAGTGGGAATTGCAGATTTTATTTTGAAGGCTTCTCTAAATGTGCCTTTAGTTCTCATGTCATGTGCTCCTAGACCTGGACCTTGCCATACCATGGCTCCACGGACATGTGCATAACTTGGCCGAATCCTGGCCTTAATTAATGGTGCAGCCGCACGTGCGACAAAATCTACCTGTCATGGTGCTTGTAGTGCAGATTGTTCAAGTGCAATAGCTCGACGCCCATGTCAAGCAAGAGCTGTGTCTGCTAGGTTTGAGATTTTATAGGTACGTGCATCCGGTGCTATATTTCAGTCGATAACATTAACTATGGCTATGCAGCGGTTTTTATGATGTGCCATCTCTGTGTTCATTATTATGTATACTGGCTCTGATCGCCAACCAATTGAGTTCCGCATAGGAACTTATGCTCGTCGAATTCCTCTGTGAGCGCCGAGAAATCTTCGCCTGGTCTCCTGCGGACATGCTAGGAGTTCCCATGGAATTCAACGAGCATGCACTCAACGTTTATCTGGATGAGAGACCGGTCAAGCAGACGATGTGTCGACTGTCCAAGGGTAGAGATGAAGTGTAACATCCCAAAAATATAAAACAATGATCATCAAACTCTAATCACTAAAAGGTTAACAAAAACTTTGATTAATTAAAATCATATGAATGCATGTGTGTATGTGATGATTTGATAAATGCATGAATGAACTTGAGTGATTAACCTAAATATAAAGAAATGATTTAAAGATGAATATGACATAATATAAAACAATTCCATGCAGAAACAAATCAAGACAAAATCAAAAACAAATCAAATAAAGAAAATGGTCATTTTTGCCAATCTTGCTCACTAGGTCACTTTGAGTGTTTCTAGTACAAGATTTCAAACAGAAACTTTTCCAATTATTTTCACCCCTTGCTAGACCAAGTAAAAGTGAATCAAAGCCCACCTTTCAAACTTGCAGAAACAATTGGAAACCTCATTCAAATCACAAGTGAAAATTGAATATTTATCATATGTGAAGATCACAACTTTTCAAACCCAACCAAACCACTGCCCCTTGACTAATCTAACTAACCAGATACTCCCTAGTATGTGCCTAGCAAACCCACCAAGTTTGAATCCAAAATTCAAATTTAAATTTCTTTCGGCCATTTCATCAAACACCTTGTTAGCAACACACAACAAAACATCAAACACTATTTGCAGCAGTAAATTTGGCCAACCTTGTTCCCTCTCTGGTTGCAACAAGCTCTTAGCAGATCATCTAGCCTCTTTAACAATCTTTAGCATCACTATGAGCAAGCCTAGCCATTAATGGTGAGCATGCCGAGAGAAAACTTGCCACCCACATGTCGCCAGCGAGCTAGAGGAAGAACTAGCCTCGCCAACCTTGTTTGGGACAAGAAGCTCCGTCCATCGCCACCCTCTGTCCCAGCCCCGAGCACAACCAGCCACTGGACCAACCAGAACGCGTGCGACCCATTTTCTCTACGGCCATGCCGAGAGCGCGCCAGAGCGCCCGCTCGACACGCTCGCACAGACCGGCGCCGCCCTCGCCGCTTGCGTGCGTGATCGCCAACACCCCAGCAACCCCGCAGACATGCCAGTTCGCCGCTGCGCGGACCACGCACGCTGTCCCCCATTAAAATTCCCATCGGACCCGCCTAGAGCGTCGACGTGTTCCGACCGTTCAGCATCGCCCCATGCCGCAAGACCACGCCGTTGAGCTTCGCCAGGGAGCACCGCACCGCCCCTATTGTCTCCCATGCCATTAGCTGTAAGGTTCCCAACCTTTAATAAGGTAGAGATCCCTGTGTTTACAATGCTAGTTCCTGGATCAATAGCTAGCATCGACAGTTAAGATGTAATATCAAGAAACAAAGGTCATAATACAACTTTATAACCAGGAATAAAATAATTTATTACATCTTACATAGTTCATTTGGCTATCTCATTACAATGCAGCAGAATATAACAATAGCATGGGGTCCTTCATCTTCCAAAGTGCCACAGGCAAACATGTTGGTTGTAGACTTGTAATCCTAATCATTAAACTTCACTAACATCAAACAAACCTGCAATATAATAAGTTACAGCCACAAGGGTCAATACATTTGAATTGTATTGGCAAGTGATACTATGGTAGTATAGTGGAGTCTATCATCTATATGCATTTGGCTAAGTGGAGCTTAGGCTTTCTTTCCTCAAAATAGATTTTTCCTTATCATTTGAAAACACTAAGTTTTTTGCTTGACAAAAATCACCCAAGGCATCTCCCAATAGAAATTGGTGATCCTTTAACCCTTGTTCAACCACAAGTTTTTAACTTAGAAATTTGGATGAGGAGATTCTTGATAGCTTCCATGTCTTGATGCTCAAATTGTCCTTTACCAGGGACATGGCTAAGTACTTAGATTTTACACTCTACAGAGGTGGTGCACTTTTCCCACAAGACTTGGTTTTACCAAGACAAGATCTTTCAGAAGCCTTCCCTTAGACTAGAATGGACGCGTTCCAACCTATCATTCCCCTACCACCAACTGTCCATTTGGCTAAGTTATTGCAACCTATATGATCCAGGCAGAGCCCATAATGCCAAGTGGCTGCACTTGAAGCTTCTCAACATTTGACATCTCAAATCTATTTGTTCTTGGGTGGCCATCCACAAGTGAGATACACAAGGTAAACCATAGAAATGGGCCTTGTGAACCACTCAACACAAACCATTCCTTCCATTACACCCAGATGATTCATTCACTAGTTGTTTTATTAAACAAAAACACAAGTCCTTGACTTAGAAATATTCCATAGCATGAATTATAGTCCACCCTTGTTTTCTACTAGCTAAGCTAAGCATGCTAGTAGTAGGAATCTTAACTTAGGAAATTTCTACTAAGGTTTCATCTACTAGGATTTCCCATGGCATAGTTTACACTTAGCAAAATTCCATGCAAGTCCTACTTAGAAATATCACTAATCCATAGTGAAAATAATGGGACAAAAGTATGAAGCATCACTTGCCTTTTTGGTAGAGAATATAAGTTCACTCCTTGTCTTTGCAATATTCACACTCTTCAAATCACTACAATTCAATCAAGCAAACAATATTTCAAACTACCATTCAAGCAAACATCACATAAAATAATAGAAACAAAGTAATGCATGCAAGCATGCCAAACATTGTTTTATTTACAAAAGTGGTTTCTAATAGGTTATAACATTCTAAAACACTTATTGGTCACTTTATAAAAGTGGCAAAAGCATTTGCAAAAATATTTTACTTATAAACCATTTTTAAACCAAATCATTATTTTATGTGGTTGAAAATGCCTTTATCAAAGTAACAATCTTTATAGGGTTCAGCAAATACATTTTTAAATCATAAAACTTGGTGCTTGGGGTCAGAGAGTTTAAATTAAAACATTTCCCAAAGATTTTCCTCCAAAAAGTATTTTTAACATATAACAACATTTTTATTTGACTAGAAATGGTCTAAGACAAAGATTTATTCTTTTGTTTCACAAAATATGTTTCTGAAACCACAAATTTATTTCTATGGTCAGTAGGTTCAAAACAAACCATTTTCCAAAGGTTTTATCTCAAAAATCATTTTAGAAAAAAATTTATATTCTAAATATGCCTACACAAGTTTCTGCAAAAACAAACAATTTAACATAATCAATTTACTAGACAAAGGGCATGTTAAGAAAGTACTTGTCTTGATGAATCCATTGATATAAAATTTGCAAAATTTGGACGTGTGGTTTGAAAGTTATGAATTTTCCAAAAATTGAACAACAAATAGATCAAATCTGTTTTTATTAAAACAGACAGGGCCACGTGGAACGTTCCTATTGGTCTATACCATTTCGCTCGGATCGGTCGCTGTGAAGAGTTGGATCTAAGTGTAATCGTGCGGCTCAGGGCACTACTTACCCCTTCGGGTTAGTTCTAATCTCAATCGTCAGATCAAGATCATAGGGACCTCACTGCTTTGACCAAGAAGCAGCGGCGCTGGCGGCGGCGTGTGGCACCGCGCGGTCAGACAGTGACGGTGTCGATGTTACAGGAAGCGAGGAGAGGAACTGAGGGGATCACCAGGTTCGCGGGGTCGTGGTGATGCTCAAGGTGGTGGTAGCTCGTCGAGGGGCGCACGGTGGTGATGGGAATCGCTCGCCGGAGTTGAGCTGCGCCTCGGGCTCGTCTGTTTGTCGACGGGGGCAAAGATTTATGGCATGCCAAGACGAATGGAGGGCACCGTTAGGTTCGTATGAGAGTCACGAACATGTGAGCATCCAAGAGAGGGAAAGGGGCGGTCTATACTTACCAGCAGGACTCGCCGGAGTCGAGGCCAACGGCGGCGATGCTCAGCTGTCGTTGTTGCCGAAGCTGCGGATCAAGTGCGAGCAAGATGAGGCCACTAGTAGGTGCGGTGGTTGATGGGGAACAAGTTAGCATGGTCGAGGGGGCAAGGGGCGGCGAGGTGTGGCCGGAATCGTCGCTAGAAGACGTCAGAGATAGCGGCAGTGCAAAGCAAATTAGAGGCAGCCTGGTGGCTCTCTGGCAGCGGGGTTTGAGGGGAAAGGAAGAGGAGAGGGAGGGGATTTATCAGGCGTGATCACGAGGATTAATCGTCGAGCCATTACCGTGAATTTACTCTGAGGAGTTAACGGCAGAAAACGGCCAGGAGGGCGTGGTCAGCGAGCGCGGGTGAGGACGATGACGACGTGGCCGTGGGCCTGGTTAGTCAGCGAGTGAGAGAGTGTGGGGTGGGGTCCAGTCGTCATTCTCTATGCGGGTCAATTCGTGAGTGAGGGAATAACACTTCGGGGAGAGAGAGGAGAGTGGTGGGCTGTTGGGCCAGATGGGCTTAGCTGGACTGGGCTGCTCCTTTTCATTTTTTTTGTTCTGATTGTTTTCCTTTTCCATTTCTAATATTCTGTTTTGATTTTGATTAATCCTTTCAAACAACTTTTGAATTTCAAACCTCAACCAAAATTTGAGTAGATTTTAATACTGATTAATAATACATTTTAAAGCCCTTGCATTTATTCAAATAAGATCAATTATATTTTTAATCCTTATTTAAATTTCATTTTTCCACAAAACTTTTTCAGTAAGTTTTATTTAATTTTAAGGATGTCAAATTATTCACTTTGAATTATTTGGAATAATTTTAATATGAATTATTAATCATTTTAAATTGGGTACTTGTCTTTATTCCAATGAAATTAAATATAGTTTTAATTCCATAAATTTTATTTGGAAGATTTCTTTGATCTTATTTAAGTTAATTAAATAACTTTTAATCCACTTGGTAATTTCCAAATATTATCTTCCCATGATTTAATTAATCATTCCTAATAGGGATTTTTATCTTTATTCATATATAATAGGATTTGGTTAATGCCCTCTTTATTCATTTCAAAATTCCTTATCCATTAATTTATTTGGATTTGGATTATATTTATTCCATTTGCTTATGGTTTAGGTCAAGAGTTAATTTGACCTTTAAATATTCCTCATTTAATATTTCTTTCTTTATCTTATAAAATCCATATCTTTTTATTTAGAGATCCAAACTTGGTGATTCCAATTGTAAAATCTTATTTAATATTTGTTTATCCTTTTAAATATCTTTAGGATTATTTGCTCACCATTTGGTATGGATTTTAGATAAGTGATTTATTAGCTTTGGAAATTATTTTTCCTTATTTTATTAAATTCATAAGATTTTATTTCTGGCTCCAAATTAAGTGAATCCAATTCCTATGGTTTTATAATATTTCCATTTGTCATTCTTGATCATTTTGAGATGTTTGTATGACCAATTTTTATATGGATCAAATCCATAGTCTTAGAGATAACTTGAAAATGATTTTCTTCCATTAGGGTTTTAGAGTTTTGGTTTATTCTCTAAGTGTTTAAATTTCAAGGTGCATTTTATGAGGAATGCATTCCACTTGATTTGAATTTGGTTAGATTCAAACATTAACCAAATTTTGTTAAAGATGGGATTTTAAGTTTCAATTTTGAAACAAAGTTTCTTTTCACCCAAATTTTCAACAATTATTTATTTTGTTTATTTATTTTTCACATTACAAGTTTTGGAAAATCTTGGGATGTGACAGGCTACCACCCTTAAAATAAATCTCATCCCGAGATTTGGGAAGGATAGGGGTTACAAGTTGGCTCAAAGCAACTACGGTACTACCACCCTTAAAAATTTCCCAACTAGATTACTTCTTGTCTTGCTTGGGATCTTGATGAAATCTCTCTGGGCAAACATCTGTATAGTGTCCTTTGTTTCCACACTTGAAACATGTGACAAGGCTGAGATCCTACATACGCTTTTTTATTTTGTTCTTCATATTTTCTAGACAATTGCTTGCATAATGTCCTGGTTCTTTGCATTTGAAACACATCACTTGGCTGATATCTTTCTTTTCCTTTGGTATCATTGCCTTTTGATTGTTTCCTTGGTTCTTCTTCTTTTCTGGGCATTCATTGGCATAGTGTCCCATCTCTTTGCAAGTGTAACATTGCTCTTGGGTAATATCCTTCTTGCTGGGGTTGGGGCATTTCTTCTTTTTCATGGATCACTCCAAAGCTAGGAGTTCTTCTAGTTCATGCTCTTCATATTTCACCACAAAGGTGGGAGATCTTTCTCTCTTCTTGGGGTAGTTACTAGAGATATGACCTTCTTCTCCACAAGAGTAGCAACACTTTGTGGTCACTTTGGATTTGGCCTTATGATGCATAGTTTTGACTTTACCTTCATCCTTCTTGGCAGTTGTTCCTTCATGAGGTTTTACAAACTGTTGATGCAGTCCACCTTGTTTCCTTTGTTGAACTATGGAATAGATGGGATATTGGATAGGGACATGATTATTTCCTTCACATAGGAAACAAGTAACTTGAGATGTGGGGCATTGATTAGTTGGATGTTTTTCTTCACAATTGGGGCATTGATCTTCATGCTCTTTGGAAGTGTGATTCTTGTCTCCACAAACATTGCAAGCTTGGGTTCCTTCTAGAATATCATCCTTGACATCCTTGTTGTCACAAACTCCTTGGGAAGAGTTGTTTCCCATGTTGATCATTTGATCTGTCACCTTATGCAACAATTGGGTTTGGGTTTCTAAAAACCTTTGCATGGTTGGATCTACCTAACTGGTGTTGGCTAAAAACTGAGTTGTCACTTGGTTCAACTGGGTTTGGGTTACTATAAGTTCCCTCATGTTGATCTCTTGGTTGTTGTTGTTGTTGTCACCATCCTTGATGTTGGAGTTTCTTTGATTAGTCATCTGTTTGGGTTGGATTGGGATTAGAATAGGCAAAAGATTTCTAAGGAATCAATTCTAATCACACACATCACAATTCACTCAAGCAATGTGCAAGCAATCACAAATAAACATTACATTCAAACAACAAGTTCAAGCACATCTTCAGGCAATAAAATATTTTTGTTACACCACATAAGTTGGTGTTTTGATCTATACTTAATATGGTGGTCCATCTATATGGTTCACTTGAGATTTTTCCATCCTTCTTAGTTGATTCTTCTTGAATGAGATCATGGTTTCCTTGGGAAATTTTCTTGTGTCTTGGTCACAAAACTTCAAAGGTGATGATGTTTCCTTCTAAGTTGTGTTTCCATAGTCTTCAAATCTTGAGAAATATTTCTTGTCTCACTTGTAGTCCTTAGTGATATCCAAGTTGAAGTCCTTGTTGAGAATAAGGTTGAAATCACTTGAGTTGGTGAAGTCCTTTGCTCATGTTGAAGTCTTTGGCTATGGGAAAGGCTTTTTCCATCAAGTTGAAATAGACAAGATGTAGAATCAAAATCAAAATGGTTGAGGAAAGAGTTTACAAGATTGTTTGTAAATAAGTTTTGGAACAAATTCAACTCCTATTTTTCTAAGGGTTTTTGTCCAATCCTAGGGTTACAATACTACAGGCAACACAATTCTTTGATACCATCTGTAAGGTTCCCAACCTTTAATAAGGTAGAGATCCCTGTGTTTACAATGCTAGTCCCTGGATCAATAGCTAGCATCCATAGTTAAGATGTAATATCAAGAAACAAAGGTCATAATACAACTTTATAACCAGGAATAAAATAATTTATTACATCTTACATAGCTCATTTGGCTATCTCATTACAATGCAGCAGAATATAACAATAGCATGGGGTCCTTCATCTTCCAAAGTGCCACAGGCAAACATGTTGGTTGTAGACTTGTAATCCTAATCATTAAACTTCACTAACATCAAACAAACCTGCAACATAATAAGTTACAGCCACAAGGGTCAATACATTTGCATTGTATTGGCAAGTGATACTATGGTAGTATAGTGGAGTCTATCATCTATATGCATTTGGCTAAGTGGAGCTTAGGCTTTCTTTGCTCAAAATAGATTTTTCCTTATCATTTGAAAACACTAAGTCTTTTGCTTGACAAAAATCACCCAAGGCATCTCCCAATAGAAATTGGTGATCCTTTAACCCTTGTTCAACCACAATTTTTTAACTTAGAAATTTGGATGAGGAGATTCTTGATAGCTTCCATGTCTTGATGCTCAAATTGTCCTTTACCAGGGACATGGCTAACTACTTAGATTTTACACTCTGCAGAGGTGGTGCACTTTCCCCACAAGACTTGGTTTCACCAAGACAAGATCTTTCAGAAGCCTTCCCTTAGACCATGGACGCGTTCCAACCTATCATTCCCCTACCACCAACTGTCCATTGGGCTAAGTTATTGCAGCCTATATGATCCAGGCAGAGCCCATAATGCCAAGTGGCTGCACTTGAAGCTTCTCAACATTTGACATCACAAATCTCTTTGTTCTTGGGTGGCCATCCACAAGTGAGATACACAAGGTAAACCATATAAATGGGCCTTGTGAACCACTTAACACAAACCATTCCTTCCATTCCACCCTGGTGATTCATTCACTTAGTTGTTTTATTAAACAAAAACACAAGTCCTTGACTTAGAAATATTCCATAGCATGAATTATAGTCCACCCTTGTTTTCTACTAGCTAAGATAAGCATGCTAGTAGTAGGAATCTTAACTTAGGAAATTTCTACCAAGGTTTCATCTACTAGGATTTCCCATGGCATAGTTTACACTTAGCAAAATTCCATGCAAGTCCTACTTAGAAATATCACTAATGCATAGTGAAAATAATGGGACAAAAGTATGAAGCATCACTTGCCTTTTTGGTAGAGAATATAAGTTCACTCCTTGTGTTTGCAATATTAACACTCTTCAAATCACTACAATTCAATCAAGCAAACAATATTTCAAACTACCATTCAAGCAAACATCACATAAAATAATAGAAACAAAGTAATGCATGCAAGCATGCCAAACATTGTTTTATTTACGAAAGTGGTTTCTAATAGGTTATAACATTCTAAAACACTTATTGGTCACTTTATAAAAGTGGCAAAAGCATTTGCAAAAATATTTTACTTATAAACCATTTTTAAAAAAAATCATTATTTTATGTGGTTGAAAATGCCTTTATCAAAGTAACAATATTTATAGGGTTCACCAAATACATTTTTAAATCATAAAACTCGGTGCTTGGGGTCAGAGAGTTTAAATTAAAACATTTCCCAAAGATTTTCCTCCAAAAAGTATTTTTAACATATAACAACATTTTTATTTGACTAGAAATGGTCTAAGACAAAGATTTATTCTTTTGTTTCACAAAATATGTTTTTGAAACCATAAATTGATTTATATGGTCTGTAGGTTCAAAACAAACCATTTGCCAAAGGTTTTATCACAAAAATCATTTTAGAACAAATTTTATATTCTAAATATGCCTACACAAGTTTCTGCAAAAACAAACAATTTAACAGAAGCAATTTACTAAACAAAGGGCATGGTCAGAAAGTACTTGTTTTTCTGAATCCATTGATATAAAATTTGCAAAATTTGGACGTGTGGTTTGAAAGTTATGAATTTTACAAAAATTGAACAACAAATAGATCAAATCTGTTTTTATTAAAACAGACAGGGCCACGTGGAACGTTCCTATTGGTCTATACCGTTTCGCTCGGATTGGTCGCTGTGAAGCATTGGATCTAAGTGTAATCGTGTGGCTCAGGGCACTACTTACCCCACCCCTTCGGGTTAGTTCTAATCTCAATCGTCAGATCAAGATCCTACGGACCTCACTGCTTTGACCAAGAAGTAGCGGCGCTGGCGGCGGCGTCTGGCGGCGCACGGTCAGACGGTGATGGTGTTGACGTTATAGGAAGCGAGGAGAGGAACGAAGGGGCTCACCGGGTTCGCGGGGTCGTGGTGATGCTCAAGGTGGTGGTAGCTCGTCGAGGGGCGCACGGTGGTGACGGCAATCGCTCGCCGGAGTTGAGCTGCGCCTCGGGCTCGTCTGTTCATCGACGGGGGCGAAGATTTATGGCATGCCAAGACGAATGGAGGGCACCTTTAGGTTCGTATGAGAGTCACGAACATGTGAGAATCCAATAGAGGGAAAGGGGCGGTCTATACTTACCAGGAGGACTCGCCGGAGTCGAGGCCGACGGCGGCGATGCTCAGCTGTCGTTGTTGCCGATGCTGCGGGTCAAGCGCGAGCAAGATGAGGCCACTGGTAGGTGCGGTGGTTGATGGAGAACAAGTTAGCATGGTCGAGGAGGCAATGGGCGGCGAGGTGTGGCCGGAATCGTCGCCGGAAGACGTCAGAGACAGCGGCAGTGCAAAGCAAATTAGGGGCAGCCTAGTGGCTCTCTGGCAGCGGGGTTTGAGGGGAAAGGAAGAGGAGAGGGAGGGGATTTATCAGGAGTGATCGGGAGGATTAATCGTCGAGCCATTACCATGAATTTACTCTGAGGAGTTAACGGCAGGAAACGGCCGGGAGGGCGTGGTCAGCGAGCGCGGGTGAGGACGATGACGACGTGGCCGTGGGCCTGGTTAGTCAGCGAGTGAGAGAGTGTAGGGTGGGGTCCAGTCGTCATTCTCTGTGCGGGTCAATTCGTGAGTGAGAGAATAACGCTTTGGGGAGAGAGGAGAGTGGTGGGCTGCTGGGCCAGATGGGCTTAGCTGGGCTGGGCTGCTCCTTTTCATTTTTTTTTGTTCTGATTGTTTTTCCTTTTCCATTTCTAATATTCTGTTTTGATTTTGATTAATCATTTCAAACAACTTTTGAATTTCAAACCTCAACCAAACTTTGAGTAGATTTTAATACTGATTAATAATACATTTTAAAGTCAAATTTAGAATATTTCTTTTGTTCTTTTTAGGGTCTTTTAATTAATTAAAATAGGCCCGTGCATTTATTCAAATAAGATCAATTATATTTTTAATCCTTATTTTAATTTCATTTTTCCACAAAACCTTTTCAGTAAGTTTTATTTAATTTTAAGGATGTCAAATTATTCACTTTGAATTATTTGGAATAATTTTAATATGATTTATTAATCATTTTAAATTGGGTACTTGTCTTTATTCCAATGAAATTAAATATAGTTTTAATTCCATAAATTTTATTTGGAAGATTTCTTTGATCTTATTTAAGTTAATTAAATAACTTTTAATCCACTTGGGTAATTTCCAAATATTATCTTCCCATGATTTAATTAATCATTCCTAATAGGGATTTTTATCTTTATTCATATAGAATAGGATTTGGTTAATGCCCTCTTTATTAATTTGAAAATTCCTTATCCATTAATTTATTTGGATTTTGATTATATTTATTCCATTTGCTTATGGTTTAGGTCAAGAGTTAATTTGACCTTTAAATATTCCTCATTTAATATTTCTTTCTTTATCTTATAAAATCCATATCTTTTTATTTAGATATCCAAACTTGGTTATTCCAATTGTAAAATCTTATTTAATATTTGTTTATCATTTTAAATATCTTTAGGATTATTTTCTCACCATTTGGTATGGATTTTAGATAAGTGCTTTATTAGCTTTGGAAATTATTTTTCCTTATCTTATTAAATTCATAAGATTTTATTTATGGCTCCAAATTAAGTGAATCCAATTCCTATGGTTTTATAATATTTCCATTTGTCATTCTTGATCATTTTGAGATGTTTGTATGACCAATTTTTATATGGATCAATTCCATAGTCTTAGAGATAACTTTTTTTTAGGGTAAAACAGTAGGGTAAAGCACCCCACTGCATTTTTTATAAATCATAAGGAGTTACAAAAAGTATTTACAATTTAAGGCCACCTCAAAAGAGGGATAACATTCTAAGCAGCTATCTCCTGTCTAAATTATTCTTAATCCAATCTTTGAGGCCCTGATAATTCTTTTTATTAATTCTATACAGGAACCATCTTAATTCCTGGGCAACAATAGCCCTCCATTCCTCAATCGAAGCATGCTTGTTGTTGAATATTTCATTGTTTCTGCACATCCATATGCCCCAAGCTCCTAAGATAATAATTTCCATTGCAAAAGGGACTTTAAGATCTTTTTTAATACTGGCTAAAGCTTCAAAAAGATTTTGATCAGCCACTTGGACATGGGAAATTTCACCCCAGCAAGCTCTTGAAAAAGGACAGTCCCAAAATAAGTGTAGAATGGTTTCCTCACTGGTGCAGCCATGAAACACACATTCATAAGAAGCCAGAGTAAAACATTTCCTTTTTCAGAAGGTTTCGTGTGTTTAGCCTATCAAGGAGCAAGAGCCAGAACAAGAATTTATTCTTTTGTTGACAGGAGGATTTCCACAACCAGGAGAAATGTGGCTGTACAGGCTAGTAACCAGATAAAGAATAATAAGCCTTTTGAACTGAAAAATTACTACCCCAAATGTAACTCCAGTTGTCAGCTTCCCCCTGCATGCCAACCCTGAGTATTTGCTCAAGGTTTTGATATTCTTGGTAAGCTTGCTGTGACAGAGGGAGAAAAAAATGATCTTGAATACTAGCTGTCTGCAGAAACTCATTGACAGAGATGTGTGGGTTTTTTGCATAAGAAAGGAGATGAGGAAGCTTATGCTGCAGACATCCATCATTCCACATATCAGACCAGAAAAGGGTGGATTTTCCATCACCCACCGAGCACTTTGCAATTCCTTTAAATATGTCAACCAATTTCAGATGAGCTTTCCACCAAAAGGATCCCTCCAGACTTCTTCCAGGTAGTTTACCATTACAGTAATAAGTGTTCCAGATAAGGTGAACCCATGGGATATCCTTGTGATTGTAAAATTTATCCAAATTCTTCAAAAGAAGTGCGGAGTTTTGAACATTAAGGTCAAGCACCCCCAATCCCCCATGGTTCTTAGGTCGACAAACTTTCTTCCATGCAACAAGAGCTTGACCCCTAGCTTGAACATCAGATGTTTTCTTTCTCCATAGGCATTGTCTCATATACTTAATCAGCTGATCTTTAGTAGTGATAGGAAGATCAAAACAACTCATGTAATATATGGGAAGGGAACATAAAACAGATTTAACTAACTGTAATTTCCCCCCATAATTAAGAAAATCAACAATCCCACACAATCTTCTCTCAACTCTCTGAACAATAGGCAGGAAATGTTCCACTGCAGGCTTATTAATGCTTAAAGGCAGTCCAAGGTAGGTGAATGGCAATGAGCCAGGGAGGCAAGATAGTGTATTGGCAAAGTGCTCAAGCCTCACAGTGTCCATGTTAATTGGCATCATACTAGATTTAGAATAATTAACTTTGAGTCCAGTGGAGAGTGCAAAAGTATGAAGAAGAGCCTTGAGGCACAATAATTGCTTAGAGTCAGCCTTACGGATTAATAAAGTGTCATTGGCATACTGCACAACAGGGAAATTAGGACAGAACACACCTTCAATGGGAAGGGAAAGAAGACCAAAATTCATTGCTTTATTGAGGATGCTTTGGAGAAGATCAGCAGCCAAGACAAACAGGAGAGGAGATAAAGGATCACCTTGTCTTACACCTCTTCTGCAATAAAATTTCTTTCCAGGCACTCCATTTAACAGAACAGAGGAGGAAGCTGAACCAAAGATTAACTGAATCCAAGAAATCCATTTATCACCAAAACCTTTGGCTTTGAGGATATTGATAATTGCAGAATGCTCAATTCTTTCAAAATCCTTTTCAAAGACAAGCTTAAGAATTAAAATTTCTTCTTTGGATTTGTGGCATTGGTCAAGGAATTCAAATGCCCAACCTAAACAATCTTGAATAGACCTTTGTTTGAGGAAACCATATTGATTCTTGTGGACAAGTTTAAGGATGAACTTCTGCAATCTATTAGCCAAAATTTTGGTTATAATCTTGAGGACACTGTTTAGTAGAGAAATAGGAGTAAAATCAGCAGGTGTCAAAGGAGCTTCAATTTTTGGAATGAGGGTGATAAAAGAGGCATTAATGCTTTCCAAGGAAGTTTGCCCCTCATAAAAATCCATAAGGAGTTGTTTCACATCATCCTTAATAATAGGCCAACATTGTTTCATGAATTCATTGTTAAAACCATCTGGGCCAGGGGATTTATCATTTGGAAGTTCTTTAATTACATCTTCAATCTCCTCATCAGAGAAAGGTTTTTCCAAAGCATCCTTTTCCTCTTGCCTTAAGCAATCCCCTGCCAAGTCATTAAGATTGAAGTGCATTTCAGGCTTATCAGAAGTACCCAATCTATCTTTAAAGGCTTTCCATAGGAGATCTTCTTTGCCATCATGATCATGAATCTCATCATTAGAATCATCTTTGAGCATGGAAATGTAGTTATGCCTGAAACTTATGGTAGCTTTGGAATGAAAGAATTTTGTGTTTTCATCACAAAGCTTAACCCATTTAATTTTCCCCCTCTGCTTCCAATAAGTATTTTGATCTTGTAACAGAGAAATTATAAGATTCTTCAGGAGATCTTTGAGATTCCATTCTAGGACAGTAAGAGTTCTCATTTCCTCCATGGCATCTAGAAGATCAATGGTGGCATTAACATTGCAGATTTGTGATTTCAGGCAGGGCAGATTTTTTGCCCAGAGCTTCAGCCCCCTTCTTACAATTTTGAATTTAGCATTAATTTTTTGGCAGAATCCTGAAAGCCAATAGGAATATTCCAGGCATTTTGAAAAATAGCTTTAAATTCCTTATGATGCATCCAATGATTTTCAAATCTGAACACCTGGGCTTTGGGTATCATTGTGCCAATGGAGATGACACAAGGAAAATGATCAGAGGTAGGCTTTGTAAGAGGAGCAACAAAAGTTGAAGGAAAGCTTTGAGTCCAGGAAGCAGAAGTAAAGAACCAGTCCAGCCTTTCCAAAAGGGGTTCTTTTTGCATATTACTCCAAGTAAACTTTCTACCTTTAAGGGGTAATTCTATGAGACCCAAATTATTAATGGCTTCATTGAAGAGAAGCATACCATTCACATCCCCACCCAGTCTATTTCTATCAAAAGGCTTTCTACAGAAGTTGAAGTCACCCACAATGAGCCAATCCATATCATCAGGCATATCAATATTTCCAAACCAATCTAAAAAGTCTGCCTTTTTTTCAGGTAAGCATGGCCCATAAATATTGGTGAGGATCCAGGTTTCATTGGACAAGAGAGATGTCAATGTGATGGAGATGGAGAACTCATTGTGAAAGGAAAGATGCCCAGAGAACAGAGAACTATTCCAAATGGTGATCAAACCCCCAGTGGCTCCCCTGGAGGGAATAAATTCAAAATTGGTAAATTTGGGGGGGCAGAATTTTTTTATGTAAGATATGTCAAAATCTTCTCTCTTAGTTTCTTGAAGGCAAATAATATCACAGCCAGACTCATCAATTTTATTTCTGAGAGCAACCCATTTTTCAGAGTTAATACCCCTAATATTCCAGTTCAAGATCTTCCAAATTCTTTTGTTATCCATTAAGAAACCAGATGTATGTAGAATGATGAGGTGATATAAGTAATGTAACCACCCAATTGAGGAAACAACGGTCACATAGACAAAAGGCAATCCATATCATAACTACACTGACAGATTCAACAACAAGTACCAAACACATGAAAAGACCACAATAGCAGGTCACAGAACAGGGAGTCAACAAGACTCCAGCAAAAGACTTAGTTTGATACATTAAAACACTTAAGTGGGGGGTTTCTTCTTGGCTTCCTGACCACAGGTACCAGCAGCCCCAGCTTTCTTCTTGCCTCCAATGCTCAAGCTTGATGAGCCAGTTCCTTTGACGCTGCCTTTTTGAGGAGCCTTTACTTCCACTTCAGTGGCTTTCCCTTTCTTGAGCAACCTCTTCTCCAGGTCACCATCCTTAACCTTGCAGAAAGAGGCACCAAGATTTTTAACCACTTTAGGATTCAAGCATGGTGGAACAGCATTGCAAACCAGACAATCAGCAATTAAGCAATTTAGGTGGATTTTAAAACCCCCATTCAGTTCAACAATTCTAGGGCTTCTTCTCACCTCAGTGTTAACAAGAGGCTCCTTGCCCTTTCTCTTTCTGGAAGGGGTGGAGGGAGAGTAGGAAGATTGTTTAGCTTCAATGCCCAGACAAGGAGGAGCCATCTGAGAAATGCTCTCATTAGGGATGATGAAAGAAATGGATTTCTCATCAGCAATAGGCTCTTTAATAATTTCCCATAAAGGAGAAGTAAGGAAGCTCTTGACCCAACTAAACTTCTCAGGGGTATCAAGCATGATAGTAATAAAGTTAAACCAACTTACAGGGATATCACACATGAGAGAGCCTTTTGAGGAAGTGTCCTTCTGAATATGAGGAGCAAAATAACTTTCCCAGAGCTCCAGGCCTTGTTGGGAAAAGCCCTGTTTTGCAACATGCACATCAGGAATGGACACAAAAGTTCTCACCATTCCCACCTAGAGATGTGCCTCATTAGGAGAAAGGAGATGCTGACCCTCCAACATCCAATCCTCATTTTCAGCAGCCATAGCACTTGAATCCATGGGGCTCCCCACCCTCCCCTCATCATCTGAGTTTACCTCATCATCATCAACCAAATAGTTCTATAAAATGTTCTGAAGGCCTTCACCAATACCTACACCTTGGGGTCCAGCAGCCACACCCTGATCCTCAGCAACCACAGGCTCAGCATTTACAGACTCATCATCATCAGACTCCCAGTCTTGGACAAGGATGGCACCTGTAACCCCAATGTTAACATCCTATGGGGGAAGATTATGGTTGTCCACAGGCATGTCTTCACCAGGAGTAATGACAGGGCCTTGAACAGGAGCAGCAGCAGCTTCCCAGGGTCCCCAACCTTCATTATTGTCACCTTCAGGAGCAGGATCTTGCACATGGGCCAACCACTGACCCAAACCACCCCCAGGAGCAGGGGGAGGGGGAGGAGGGGGGATCTGGGGCCCAAAGACAGGTGCAGGATGTGGGTCCACATTGTCATCTGGAAGTGGGTCCTCATCAGGTGCCCCCCCCAAGCAGGTCACTTTGGAGCACTTCAACAGAAAAAGTCCAGGATTCAGACTCAACCAAGACGCCAATAGTAAACCTTACACTCTTGGGGATATCAACCAGATCAGTAACACGAATCTTTGCAAGAATCCTTACTTTTTGGTCCGGGTTCCTCTCCCATAAAAGGACTTTCCCAATATCAGCAAAAACCGCGTTCAGATCCTCAGTATGCCAGTGGTCCAATGGAGGACCAACTAGCATCACCCAACATTCATTGTTGAATTGAGCCCTCCTCCATTTTCCCCCCTCATTGTGCTTAACGAAAGAAACATGCACATCTTGAAATGGAATGGGGCTAGCCGCAATGAGCCTGTCCCGATCACTGACATGGTGAAATTGCACATAAGCAGACCCAAAGGGACATGCCTGGACATCCCGAAAGTGAACACGAACCTCATTGTTGAGGAAATCAACTAGGACATCACAAATAATCAAGAACGGAACTGGACCAGGGGGAGGGGATTAATGGTAGCAATAGCATACTATTCATGCGACCTCGACCTCCGCGGCACCACCACCCTTTTGACACGATTCCGTCCAGCCACTTGCATAACTTGGAAGCCATTCGGCAAGAAAGGAGCAGGATCAATCGGGATGTTCGCCATTTCAACACTCTTCACCGGCGACGAGCAAGAGGGGAATGGGGTTTCTGCAGACGGGGGAGTTGAGGAGACGGGGGAGTCTTAGAGATAACTTGAAAATGATTTTCTTCCATTAGGGTTTTAGAGTTTTGGTTTATTCTCCAAGTTTTTAAATTTCAAGGTGCATTTGATGAGGAATGAATTCCACTTGATTTGAATTTGGTTAGATTCAAACATTAACCAAAGTTTGTTCAAGATGGGATTTTAAGTTTCCATTTAGAAACAAAGTTTCTTTTCACCCTAATTTTCAACAATTATTTATTTTGTTTATTTATTTTTCACATTACAAGATTTGGAAAATCTTGGGATGTGACATTAGCCCTCTGTGTCGTCGACCACGACGAGCTCAGCCCGCAACCTTCGGTCCCCTCGCTGCACTATAAAAGGAGACCTCCCCCGCTCATTTTCTTCACACCAGTTCACTTCCCACCTCTCACTGATCACACCCACTCACTCTCGGAGCTAGGCGAGCACCAGGTGGCCAGAATTTCACCGGAGTTCGCCGCTGCAGAGAGGAGAGGCACCGTCAATTGGAGCCGGCCCAGGAGAAGCTACCGGTACCAGGAAAACCGCCGTCGTTGACTTCGTCATTCGCGCCCCTCGCCGACCATCGCCTGAGACCCGGGGAGCCTCCCATGACCCCCACCTGCCGTGGTAGGGTTCTGTCTCGCCGGCGCTGCCCAATGTGTACGATGGACCACATATGTTGGATTAGATTTATATCGTGTGGTTCACATTCCCCCATACCGCTTCGCCACTCGATGTTTCACTGATGCATGGGGACAGCCACTTAACTAGCCCGTGCATGCGCTGTGCATAGTGGGCCGGCCCAGTTAAACCTCCCGCGCGACCCAACAATTCAAATTTAGTTTTATTCATTTAATTTCAAACCCAGTACTGTACCTAGATTCAAAAATCAACCCAGCTCGATTCACTAAACCAAAATGCATGAAACCAAATTTGTTAGAAAGGTACTGGAATGCTTAATCCAAGCCCGTTGGATTCAAACCATTTAGATTTGTAGATCACCCATGGTAAAAATAACAAGGCAAAAGATTTTCTGCATTCAAACATTTTTCAAAATTCATCCAACAGATCTTTTGAGTTGATTCCAACTCTCAAAAATCACATTTGACCATACCTTTCAGAATATATAAAAATATCTAGGTTTACTTACAAAAATAATGATCAAGTAATAAAAGATTGCCACATAGGCATTTCTAGTCACTTTAATTAAATAAAATAAAAAGGTTAAACCTTATTAAATTGTGACACCACTTTAAATTACATTCCCATGTACTTAAATATGTGGTGATGACATGTGTCAACATGACCCCATGTTTGAGTTGGAGAATATTAAATCTTAAGTAGTTGTTCAATGAGTAGAAATTACTTTTCTCAAAATAAAATAAATTGGACAAGTGCTTTAATCTTGTAATGTTAGTGATGATGCTAGATCACCTAGTGTGAACCTTTGTGTGATGATTAGAAATAGTTAAGTATTGTTTGGTGATTGTGTACCTCGTATTTATTTATAGACGCTAGTACCGACCAAGGATACGAGGAGGAAGGAGGATACTACGAGGAAGAAGCCGAGTAGAACTTCAACCACTGCTCTACACAAGGCAAGCTATTAACTGTGAAAGCTAACACTTGCAAGATACCCTACTTATGCAAGCTACTACTTGCTTGTTACTATGCCAACTATATGCCTTAAGCATATGTGATTATTCCCACTAGACACACCCTCCTAGTTTTACTTGCAAGCTTAATACTTTATTTTCTTTATCAATGCTTTCTCTTATAGTTTACCTAGTGACTTATATATTTTAAGAAGATAACTGAAGGTAGCATAAAGAGCATAAAATTTTGCCTAAGTTAGATAATCTTGATGTCATCCTAAGGCATGAGATTGAACTTAACTAATCCTCACTTGTTTATCACCCCTCATTACTCTTTACCCCGACTTATAGATGCTAGTGCTAAGCATAAAACTTGATCAACTTTAGATGGGAATACTTGGTGAAAATGGTTATGAAAACCTTAGAATGATGAGTCATTCTACTGAAATGTTTTGACATGTGTTTCTGAACACCAGATGATTTTGATGATGCAAATGTTGAGGCATGAGCCTTAACCCTTTATAAAACTGATGGTTGCCTGAATGCGATAGCATTCCAATTTTACCGTACAACCACAATACCCGAAAATTGGGTAGGGCTTGATTGGAAATTTATATACCTTAGTATGGGTTCCCTTGTGGCCAAGGTCTGAGCTGAGGCTACCTTGTGAAGATTGTCCACCTGTGTAGTACCCAAGATGACAGTTGGTCATGGTTGGGAGGCCAAACTCACAGGAGAGGTGACTATACTAGGGCGTGTAATTGAAAGGTTAGGATTGATTATCCGCATACTGAGTATGGTGAATTCAGGATTGTTACTGACGGATGTATCGAATGTTTTGGTTAAAGTGTACAATCTCTGCAGAGTGTCAAACTATTCGAATAGCTGCGTCCGCAGTTATGGATAGTTGGAATGGCCATACTGTTCGCCCGTCAGATGTTTTCAAAACAAATGGTGAAATGATTTGTGACTTTGACTTGACCACAACAGAGTTGTGATATGAAATTCAATTTCCCACTTAGGTGTTATAAAACTTTAAACTAGTTTTTCTTTGCTTCTGAACTTAGTAGAGGTAAATCTGGCTTTTTGCAAAACAACCCTAGAGCTTAGTATATCCTACTAAAAAACACCCTTAACTTGTTAGCATTAGTTTGCGAGTACTTAAAGAGTACTCATGGCTTGTCCCTGGCTATTCCCGTGGCCAGACTATGAAGAGGAGTGTCAGGATGACGGACTACAGGAAGGTTACGGCAACTAGGATCATCTCCCATCGTCAGCATTGCCTGTGAACCTGAAGATGGAGCTTCGCCTATGCTATCGTTACTATTACGTTATTCCGCTGCTTGAATTGTATTAAGGACTGGATAATGAGATCCTTATTTGTGTAAGACCTTACGTATGGTTTGTAATGGATGATGTACTATGATATCCAATCTGTTATGTCTCGCAAAAAATGGTAATCCTGCGATTGCGATGTATGACATAAGAGCCATCTGTGATTAAAAATCCGGGTGTTGACATGAAGCAATTGTACCAAATTCAATAGACTCCTCGATGCCAACTTCATAAGGGAGATAAAGGAAAGCACCTGGGTAGATAACCCCGTGATGGTCCCTAAGAAAGACACAGACATCCTGCGGATGTGTGTGGACTTTATGACACTTAACATGCATTGTCCTAAGGACCACTTCCCCTTGCCGCAGATCTATCAAATCATCGACTCCACTGCAGGATGCGAGCAGCTCTCATTTCTTAACGCCTACTCAGACTACCACCAGATTCGACTAAAGGTCGAAGATCAAGAGAAGCTGGCATTCATCACACCGTTCAGGGTGTTCTGTTATAGGACAATGCCTTTCGGGCTCAAGAACGCGTGTGTAACCTATCAGTGGTGCATGCAAGCCTGCCAGAAGAGCCAAATTGGTTGCAACATCCAAGTCGATTTCAACGACATAGTAGTCAAGACCATGGAAAGCCGAACACTGGTCGACGATCTCCACGAGACGATCGACAACCTTGATCGCTATAGGATCAAGCTGAACCCGAAAAAGTACGCCTATGGCGTCCCATCCGAGCAATTACTCGGGTACTTCATCTCCAAAAGACGTATAAAGGCCAACCCAAAGAAAATCAAGACTATACTAGCCATGGAGAAGCCAAAGAACGTCAAAGGAGTCTAGTAGCTAGCTAGGCAGATCGCGGCGGTCAGCAGGTTCATCAGCTGCATGGGCGAAAAGGCTCTCCCCTCTACCAATTGCTCTACAAGGCAGATAAGTTCAATTGGACGGGTGAAGACGATGAAGAATTCAAAGACCTCAAGCGTTAACTCTCTACATCCCCCGTACTGGTAACTGCAAAGGAGAGAGAGCCCATGCTTCTCTATATTGGTGCAATGAATCAAGTGGTCAGCACGGCCCTTGTGGTCGAATGACCCGAAGACGGTAAAATCCATGGGATGCAATGCCCAGTCTATTACCTCAATGAGGCACTGCCACCTACAAAGCAAAGGTACCCACATTACCAAAAGCTTGCCTATGGAGTATTCATGACTGCACGTCCACTACGCCATTACTTCCGAGAGCATCAGATTGTGGTCGTCAAAGACACACCACTATCACACATCCTCAACAAACCCCGATGCTACGGGGCAAGTAGCCTTATGGGGCATCGATCTGTCCCCACGGGACATCATATACGAGCGTCGCACCACCATCAAATCACGGGTGCTTCTAGACTTCTTCATCCACTGGATGGAACTCCAGCTTCCGTATACCGCAAACATGTCCTAGCTCTGGACAATGCACTTTGAAGGCTCCAAACGGAACGCTGGAGCCAGAGACGGAGTAATCTTGACATCCACTCAAGGGGACAAGATGAGGTACGTGTTTCGGATGAAATTCCGTGCATCCAACTATGAGGCTAAATATGAGGCACTGCTGCACGACATGCGGATGGCCAAAGTGTGCGGGGCCACATGATTGGTTATCTACGGTGACTCCAATATCATCGTCCAGCAGATGGTGAACTAATGTGTCACTGTCAGCGACAACTTGATCGCATACCACGACCTCTACAACGCACTCGAAGGGGACTTTGACGGCTGCAAAGTCCGACATGTTGGTCGGGAAAGCAATGAGGAGGATGAAAAGCTCGAACAGATCTGCGAACGCTCCTTCAAGCACAAGACTCCCAATGGCATAGTCAAAGATGTGGGACACTCGGGGGCTGCGCCACCTAAAAAGCGGAGGCACCTGAAGAGCTGGAAACGGATGTCGAACTGGTCAGCCTCATGCAGGTCCCTGCAATCGAGGAAACATGGACCTAGCCATACCTCCAGTACCTGCTAAGCAAGCAACTACCCAAGGACTCGACTGACGCCAGACATATCACTAGCTGACCAAAAGCCTTCACCATCATAAACGATGAGCTATACAAGCGCAATATTACCGGGTTACTCCAGTGATGCATCACCAACAGTGACGGGAAGGGCACCCTCCTTGACATCCACGAAGGCATCTGTGGCCACAATGCATGCAGTCACGCCCTAGTCGCCAAGGCTCTACAAGCTAGCTTCTACTGGCCAACCGCGATGCGCGATGCCAAGGACATCGTCGAGAAGTGCAACGCTTGCCAAAGTTTTGCAAACAAGCCACACACGCCAGGCTCAGAGCTACGGACCATACCATTGGCCTGGCCCTTTTCCCAATGGGGACTCGACATGGTCGGCAAACTGCAGTAATCCTCATCCAGAGGACACGTCTTCCTGCCAGTGGCCACCGAAAATTTCGTAAAAGTGGATTGAGGCCATGCTTGTCACCAACCAAACTGGCACCACTACCGTCAAGTTCTTCTAGTCCATTGTCTACAGGTTCGGAGTGCCTCACAACATCATAAAGGACAATGGAACTAACTTCACCACGATGGAGTTTTGAAACTTCTGTGAAGGACTTGGCATAAACATCATGTACGCCTCCGTGGTGCATCCACAGACCAATGGTCAGGTCGAGAAGGCCAACGGAATCAATAAGCGGCTACTACGCCCACTCGAGGGACTGGCGGGAGCCTGGCAGATGGGCTACCCTCCATCCTATGGAGCCTGCACACAACACCAAATAGCACCACCGGTTGCACAACCTTCTTCATGGTGCACGGAGCCAAAGAAATGCTGCCCGCTGAAGTACGCTATACGGCCCCACTGGTCATTCTTACAGCGAAGCCAAATCAACAGTCGCACTTGAAGATGTCGTTGACACACTGGACAAAGCTCACGACATTGTCGTGGCCCTTTCAATAGTGTACCGACAATTTCTCCGTAACTAGCACAGTAGACGGCTACACCCAAGGTCCTTCGATGAAGGATACCTCATTCTGTGACTTAAGCATAAAGGGCAGATAAATCTAGAGTCACCCTGGGAAGGAACCTACATGGTATTCAAAGTAATCCTAGGTGGGGGCTACTGCCTCAAGGATGTCGAGTCAGAGTAGCATACTCCAACCCTTGTAACATTGCACAACAATGACACTTCTACCCTTAGTCGTCTTTACTTTCAATAAGGCTATTCAGCCATGCTACCCAGCCGAAACATGTACCCTCTACTGTGCGATGAGCCTTCACACCGCCACAAGTTATTGGTGCACATATCTTTCATGGCGTCTACTCTTCGGAACTTCCCTAGCAGCCCCAAGAAACTAGATGGAGACGCATCTAGAGGGAAATTTGCAGCCCAGATAGATGCGAGTGAATACCTTACACGCTGCAAGACCTAAAGCACTTGGTGAACAAGATCTTGAACTGTTGCGACCACAGTCGCCCCATCGCTGTCCATCCAAAAGAAGCCTTCGGCCTCCAACTCCTGTTGGGTGAGGTAATTGAGCCGAATAGCAACACGGTCCTTTTCTTCCTATGGGAGAATATTGACAACTACATGAGCAACATTTCACTATTCACAGGGGTCGGGATCAGTCAAAAAATAAAACACAGACACCCACGATGACTTACATTGGCGTTGCTCACCGATCTGCCAAAATTCTACAAGGAGAATTTCCTCTCTCGCAACGGCCCGCTTTGTCTTGGATTTCCAAACATCTGCATGTCTATGGATGATGAGAATATCTTTATCCAGGATTCGGATGCAGTCACGTAGCAAAGGTAACTGCGATGCCTCGCTTGACAGTGGACGGGAAACAACCAAGGCAGATGATGTGGTCACATGATCAGCATTTGAAGGGCCCTAAGAGGTGCACAAGCGACAGAGTGTAAGGACAAAGGGCAATCAATAGAAGTAAAAATAAATGCATATATTTACATCAACATAACCACCACGTGGTAAAGTCAGAACTATCCAGTACAAGTAATTACATGCACAGTGGCAAAAGCAAACTCAAAACTACAAAAGCGACTACGACAATCTCTATGGACAAATGCTTGTATCAACTTGCACTTGTAGGAATTGTCCATTGGAATCACTTGGAGCATGTGTTGGCTTCAAGGTTGAAAGAATAAGAAAATGAAGAAGATTAAGTGATGACCAAGATGTTCCAGGAGTGATCCAAAGATTGGTCATGGGAGAGTTGATCCTATGGCAAGTGTGTCTTGAAGAATAAGATGAAGTGATATATCTGGTGTACCTTCAAGGCACCAACATAATGTAGAAAAGAAGAAATGAAGTGCAAGTTCAAGATGACCCATCTCGAAGGGAAAATATGCTTGCGGCTTTCCGGCTTTCCATCATTATGGTGATCAAGGGATATGTGAAGATATGCCTAAAAGAGAGGCTCTTCCATAGTGAGTATGGGGTAGCAATTTGCAAGACTTCACCAAGATAGCGCAATCAAGAAAGGTGTTCCATCTTGAGGTGCACAAGATTGTTATCGTCAAGCTCAAGTGGAATATGCTCAAGGAAAAAGTATGTTCCTGATAGGGTTTCTTTGTTACCGCTCTCATAGTGTTAGTTGGGGAGATCGGTTTATAGGATAGGTAACCATTGTATCAAGAGGGGATCTCAAGTGAGTAACTTGACCCCATTGTTTGAGGAGAGCTCAAACCTTTGCATCATTGTCATCATCTGTCTTGGTTATTATTTGTGTGTTAATCATGTGAGGATTTATATATTGTGTTAATCTCCATGACAATCTCTAGTTAATCAAAAACGGATTTCATATGCATTCTCTATTGCATTTTTGATATTGGAGGTTTTACCGATTTGTATTTTTTTAGATAGGTCAAAACTTTCGTCAGTTTGTTCTATCCTCCATTGTTGTAATATGATGTTTTTATGTATGATCTTGTTTAGCTTATTGTGCTCTTTAAAACGGTCCCAAGATCATCAAAATAAGAGTCCAGATGCAAAACTTATGGTTGTTTTCGTATTGGTCTTTCTGCCAGTTTTGTTAAACCAGAGACTCCGAACTGAATCTCCGGTCTATCTCCGGACCATGAACAGACTATCCTCCAGCTTGTCCCTGTTTGGCCAGGGTACACTGGAGACTCTGGTCCAAGTCCGGAGACTCCAAACCGGGCGATTCCTGGACCTAACGGTTGGATTTCTAGGGAACTATTTAAGGGGCCCTTCTTCTTCAATGGTTCCAAAGCTCTCTTGCAAGTTTTCCCACACCATTGTTGACCTCTTGAAACTTGGTATCTCTCAATCCCTCCAATTATTCTTGCATATTCTTGAGGGAAAAGAGATAGGTTATCTAGATCTACAACTCCACCAATCAATCTCTACTCTAAGTGAGGAGCACATCTTGGTATCTATATCTTGGAGTCTTTTGTGGATTTCCTCCATTGTTCTCCCTCTCTTATTCCCCCATAATCTTTTGTAGATTTGGTGGAATATGGGAGTGAAGTATTTGAGAACTTCTTGTGTTCTTGCCATTGCATTATGTGCATCAGTTTGAGTTCTCTACGGAGGATTTGGTTGGGGAAAGTGAGAAGCTTTTATCTCTTGGTTCTTGGAACCCTAGATGGTTTAGTTGGTTTGCAGGTTTGTGGATTACTTGGGGCCTCCAATTAGGTTGTGGAGCTTTCCCCAAGATTGTTTGTTGGGAGCCTACAATTGAGTTTTGGAGAATTGCCCCAAACTTGTGAGAGGTTCCGGATTGCCACCAAAAAGTGCACCGATAGTGGAAGTGTGGATTGATCCCGTTGGGGAGATTCACAAGAGAAAAAGGGAGGACTTTTGTGTCATTGGTGGTTTGAAACCACCCCCTCTCCAAACGAGATGTACTCCATTGTTGGGAGGAACTCGGTAAAACATCGTCGTCTCCGCGTGCCTCGATTATCTCTATACCCGAGCTCTTACTTATGCACCTTACTATGTGATAGCCTTTGTGCTTGAAATCTATATCTTTCTATCACATAGTTTATTGTATTGCTTAGAATAAGTTGTTGGTGCACGTAGATGAACCCTAGTTGTTCTATGCTTTGTGCTTGACAAAGTAAATGCTAGTTTAATTTCCGCTTTTGTTGAGAACCTCTCGAAAAAAATTAAATCGCCTATTCACCCCCCTCTATGCAGCATTTGTATCCTTTCAGAAGTATATATGCCATATGTAATATAGTTGTTTTCTCAAATATATCGAAGTGGCGTCAAAACCATATGAATGTCCTATGGAAGTTCACATCATCCTCTCATTCTTGTTTCTTTTAAAATGCTTTAGGTGGGACTATTTGTTTGGATTTCTCCAAAGAGGTACCAAATACAAATCATCCCCTTGAACCATATCTTTTCCTCCTCCATGTTCCCTTTTGGGTTGTTATGAGGTTTGTTTGAATGTTGTGAATTCAAATTCACATCATTTGTCCAAACACCAACTCAACCATCTTTTCCCTTATGTTTGGTTGGCTCTTTTTTTAAGAAAAATCTACAAAACCTTTCTAGCTATCCTATCCAACCTTATAGCTTTCTATTTTGTTGCTTAGATTTTCAAACATAAAGAAAACAAACAAAATAAAAAACACATATACAAATTAAAAACAGATTTTGAAATGGAAAAGGAAAAACCAGCCGCAGCAGGTCCCTGGGCCGCCGCTACCAGTTCGGCCTATCCCTGGAATCGGCCCACTCGGGCTCCATATTTTCCTCGCACCACCGGCCCACCTAGCCCGCGCACTACCTGTTCTTATTATTCCTTCCATCCGACGCCATCTCACCCCTCGCTCTCTCAGCGTCTAACGGAAAGCAGAGATGAGGCAGGTTGCCGTCCCCGTCCTCCATTCGTGTTGCGCCAAGGAGCCCCCTTCTTATCCTCACACCTTGAGCCCCTGCAAACCCTAAGCCGTCTCCCATTCCCTCGTCGTGCCGCAGTATTTATCCCCTCTTCTCCCCACTGTAGCCACCTCTGAAAACTCTCATGGCGCCGCCACCCTAGGCCTCTTCCGCTCGAATCACCTCTACCACCACCGTCCGAGTAAGCTTCTGGTTCAGTTCTCCTTCATGATCGCTTCTGGTGCAGTCCCTTGTGATCACCTCGCCGTGACCTCTGTTCTGGTTCAGAAGAATCGAAGATCCCGTTGCCTTAGCCGCCCGCGCCTCACCCTCGTCACCAACCTCAACATCTGCCGAGGAGGAGCCGGACTAGGGCGACCATACATTAGTGCCACTCGATGTCTGCTTCCTCTTACCCCATTCTCGACTCACCATCCACCCGTCCCCGCCGCTTGTCCTTCTTCGACCGCCCTGGTGATCCTTCCCCTTGTCCACCTTGTTTTGCGTCATGCCCCATTGCAGTCGTGCTCGCCGTAGCCCGAAGTAATGCAGTGCACGCGCCATTAGCCAGCCAAGTGTGCCTAGTCTTTTCCGTGCCGCTCGTGTCACACTAGCGCGCTTAGCATCACGGACAACCAATGCATGACAGTTTCCTCCCGCCCTTGTTCCTCGCAATTTGTCGTCCTCTGCAGTTCCCCTTAGAAAGAGTCCCTTGAACAAAAGTGGTAGCCGGATGTGCCTACTTCATCTTTTGTTTTTGCGACACACCCTAATTCGCAACCAATGACTCGACCTCTTCCTGCAAATTTTGCATCAAATAGCGAATTCATCGGAACATATGAAGTTTCGTCAGGGTTAATCAGTCGTAGTTTTCGCAGAAGCCCCTTGCAATATTCCTTTCTCAACCCGCAGCCCCACCCTGCCTAGGATCTTATAAAAACATACCTAGTTTTTCTAAAGATGAACCCGCGGTCCCATTGGTCGACGTGGCGTCACCCCATTGCCGATTGCACGTGTGCGTGGCCTTGTATTTACTCTGTCCCCACCTGTCATCGGCTATGGGTAGAACGCCCGCGAGTAATAAAAGTCAAAACCTTTTTCAAATACAAATTCAAAACTGATTTGCTAATCTGTTTAAATTTATACTATTAATAACTTTTGGAATAATTCTAATTTGAATGTAAACCCAAAATGAAAAGTGTTCAGTTTTCAAATGTGAATCCAATGGTATATCCAAATCTTTTCAAAATTGGTTCAAACTAGTCTAACCATTGACTTTGACCCCCTCTTTAATATAATTGATTTTAAATATTGTTTAAAATTGGATATTCCAAATATTAAGTATGATATATGTTTTGGATCATAAAAACATGATGAATCTGATTATGATATTTAAAATAACTGTTGGGATATTCAAAATTTCGAAATAATAATTGTTAATAGATGCTTTTCTTAATAATTGAATAACTTTTATTCAGTAACTCTAAATTCAACAAATGATATCTCTAAATAGATCAGCACGACAAGCCTGTTCTAACTATGCATTCCTTGATATGAATTGAAGCATGCATCATATAAATATTAAATGTATAAGAAGGTTTATGCAAGCAAATCATGACTAAAAACTTAATCAAATTCTTTCTTCTTGTACCCCACACCTCACCCATGCCATGCTATGTTATACCATGTAAATTGTGCATCATTCCATCATGACATGCCTTGTTTTCTTGTTGCATAGGCTTTCTATGATTGTGAAATATGGCCCCTTGTGTGTTCGGTTTTTATCCGGATAGACGCTGAGCAAGGAGAATATCAAGATCCTTAGGAGTATTACCCGGATCCTTCCTATTCTGCAATTGAGCTTCCAGGCAAGCAATTCCCCATGCTTGCAATACATATAGTACCTATTCAATCTGTCTTATTGTTGCACCAATGATTGCATCATGAAGTAAATTAAATCCCAAGTATTTCATAGCCTTTATTATTAAACCCCACCGAAGCTTGTTCCCTCAATCCTATGAGCCATTATTACAACAGTTATTTGCGCCATCAGAGTCATATAATTGCATGTGTTGGGTTTGTGAGTCTCTTGGAATAATGAGGTACCTAAACCCCTGAATTGATTAGTAATGTGATAACTAAAAAAGAGGCACTGGTGGGCAATACACGAGATTTGGTTTATATCCGCTCACTTGTGTCCCGTAAGGTCCGAGTACTTGATTCATATTCCTTGACTATCATAGTATCCATATGTGGGACCATGAATCACCTTAGCCAGAGCTTAAATAATTTCTTATTTCTTGGGACCACAAACTAGTTTGGGGCTTTACTATTATCCTATAGTTATGCCAGGCGACTACTTTATTTACTACTGTTGCTCGAGGAACGTTTACTACTGTACTGTTTAGGAACCCTGTGCCACCTTTCCACTGTATCGACAAGCAGGCACACTTTCGGGTTCCCAGTCCTTTACACCCGTCGGCACACACCCTGGGTCCGTCATGGAGCCGGTCGACTTCGTAGAGGGTAGCTTAGTTGGATGGCCCCCTAAAATATTTTATGAATCTGGTGATTTCTTTGTTGTGATGCCTTTTTGGGTTTTCATTTGGTCTTTCTAAGGTTGATCGTGCATGTGTTGCTATTTGTGCACCCCTGTAGGGTAAACCTTTCTGAAAGCCGTCTCCGCGGTTATGGATGACTTGGAGCATAGTTTCTTGATCATAGACAACAATAACTAAGTTACCGCTTTTAAATTGACTAAACATGACTAGTAAATAGTGCAATATTATTGGAATGTTTAATAAAACTTCCTATGGATGGGATGTTCTTCCGCCTTCATGTTCGAGAACGGGAAGGAGGACGAGCGATGTTTAATTATGTTGATCTATCTGTTGGGTAATTTACTATTGTGTAATTAATGAGCATTCGTCTATCATTGGTTAGGCAGATGTCGTAGCGTGTCTCCATAGAATTGCTAGGATTTATTTTTGCTGCAATTGGGTCACCCTCAGGTTGTTCCCTTTAGATGCATAAGGACTTGCTCAGCCCCCTAGGGTCTCACACGATAAATATTGTTCATCTAGGTAGGTATACCCGCAAGAAGGATATTGGGTCGAGGAGACCGATGATGGTGGTAACGACCGTCGGGTGTAGAGATTTCGGGGCATGGAGATCTTGAGATCATGTGGGCGGGATGTGCTTATTTCCAGGGCATCTTATGCCAATTCGCTTCTTATTCATACTCAGATCTTATTTTCCGCTTCCGCTTGATACTCTGATATGTGATGTATGAGGATGTATCTTAAACTATTAGAACTTTCTAGTATTTGGATATTGCTTTATGGTGTTGAATATTTCTATTTATTTTAGATGGTCTATCTCTGATGTACTTTTATATGTCGTGGAGATACACACTTGTGTATGTCTGTTCGCTCCCTGTCGACTATGTCGCTCGTACTTATCACGATGTTCTTGCAAAGTGGATAGGATGGTTGGGCGGTACCGTGCCCTGTTCCGCTCATACGGTACATATACGTGGGTGGCCCTTGGCCCTCCTCGGTAGGAAACCTTATGCACTTTGGGTTCATTCCTGGCTTGTTACTTAGAGTGTAGTGTCCGAGGTATTACAACTGGTATCAACACCATTCCGCCCTTCAGGGTCTCATCCAAGATGGTCGTTGTCATCCTAGAAAATATTTTTGGTCATTATGTATATTAGGGAAAAACTAAACGTGAGAGTATGAATGCTTCCATTTTTCTTCTTACCCTCCCACCCACCCTTTTCTGGTAAGGAAGTGTAACGTTTATGAATCCTCTCCTAAAAATTCAAACTAGGATTCACGTGTTCTAGGTTTGTGTAGTACTATAGGATGTTTATGTCAAATCGTTTTGTCTATCTGTTGCATCCAAATTGATATCATAATCTGCTATTGGTACATTCCGTACAATCAAAGCATCACCCCATAGATGAATAGGAAAACTCGTGCAACTCAACTCACTTAACAAATATAGATTAGAAAATCCACATCACGTGAAAGCAGACTTAAAGAATGAACACACTGTTGGGGATATGCTATATGGGTATCCTCATAGCATGTCTCTTATCCGGATAACCCAGGTGGCCCACAGTTGGTAGCATGGCCCATGGCCTGCTGGGCGGCCCAGTTAGATGGATCCAGAAGGGAGGCTCATGCCCTAGGGCTTTTCCCTGTAACCCTAGGGCCTGGTGACTATATAAGTCGGGCCTATGGGAGCCTTTAGGGCACAACTTCACATAACCTCGCACAACGAACCAATCCCTATAACTCGGCGTATTGCCCTTATAGTGATTTATAGCAAGAGTAGGATTCCGCCACCGTTGTGGGATCTGAACCTGGGTAATCTGTGTTAACTCGTACCTATCAACCGTCCACCTTCCCCTACGTCTCTAAACATGCACCGTGAGGACCCCTCCATGGCGTACTCGTCGGCAATACCACGACAGTTGGCGCCCACCGTGTGGCAAGAGGAGCTTCAGGCTCTTCAGCGGGCGAGGACCAAGATCTTCGCGGGAATCGGCAAAACAATAGCCATCGGTCACGTTCTCTTCTCCGGCAATGTTCTGATCATCCCTCCCGACGAGTTCTGGATCCCGGCGAAGACGAACACTACGCGGTGTTCGATCGTTCCTATCGGAGACATCCACCTCTTCATTGGCAAAACCGACTCGGGCACTAGTTCATTGGGAGTCGGAGGAGCAGCAACACCGCACGGACCGCCTATGGGCAGGATACATTCACGGAAGGATCGATGTCAGATCTCTCTTTGGAGTTTGCCGGCAAAGATCGGAAAAATTCAAGGCCCACCCAAACCACCCCTGTGCAGGATATAAAGGTGGAAGATCACTGCAAGTCCGTCGGCTTCGCCCGTGCGTCTGGACAGCAGAGATCCAAGTTCGTCGGCATGGTTACCATGTTCGATCTAGCGCGTTGTGTTCAGAGAGAGGGCAAAAAACCCCGCGATTACCTTGCCAGATGGCTCCGTATATGGGCCGACCTGGCACACTACCTCAATGATGATGCCATGTATCACTTTGTGGAAGGACTAGACCATAGCACGCTTCTCCGGCATTCTCTAAGGCGGCAGCAGGCTTCAGGACCCCTTACCTTCGAAGGCATGGCAAACACCGTCAACAACTAAGCGGAGGCCGAAGTGGCAGCTCAGATAGCGCTTGCGCTCATTGACGGAGCCCCTCCAATTCAGCCACCGCCTCCGGCCGCCATCGCCGCAGTTGCGCCACCACCTCCAGTCATTGTCGTCGCTGTTGCAACTCCACCCCCCGTCATCGAGGAAATCCTGGCACCCTCTGACCCTATGATTGACACGCTATACGCCGACTTCAGTGCAGATTCAGAGGAGATAGATTTCAGTCCAGAGGAACTAGACTCCGCTATGCAGGAGATGGAAGAGGAGTACACGCGCGACGAACAAGCCAACAACGCCGTCACGTCTCGAGAGGTGTTCGTCACCATTGGGACGGCGATTGATGAAGATCAACCCGGACGAGCTCCGCCTATAGCTCTGGACAAGGGTGGTCCCTGTCAATGCCGACATTGCTCGCGCAAAGGTCATGACCCTCCGCCTAACCCAGTGCAACAGCCGCAGGACCTCGGCACCGGCCCGAGCAGCAACAACACCGCAAACCTGCCACCTCCAGCATCTATGTCTGCTGCTGCCCAAGTTACTCCAGCTGATAGAGTGATGTACGACAATATCCTCGTTGAGCCACTGACCGTAGCTCATATCAGGAATGTGACTCAGCTTGACGAGAAGCGCCAGCAGCTGCTGGAGGAAGCGCAGGCCATCGCGGAGCAAGGCGCTAAGCTAGATCGAGATCTGGTCAACACGCAAAAATCCATAGAGAAAGCTAGAGCAATGGAGGCCGAGTACAAGACTCTGCTGCAGCAGCAGAAGGCCAAGAAAGCTCCGGCTCACGTCATCAACGATCCTGGTGTACGGCGAAACCTAGGATGGGCTGCCTCGAAGCCGGCACAAGCCAAGCCATACATTGACAGTGAAGGTAGGTAGGTGATGCCCACCTCCTCTTCTCAACCTCGCCGTCGCCAAGACCCTTCTGGAGCAGGATAGATCTCCTGAGGGGGTGGACTAGGTCTATGACCTAGTGGCCAAGGCGGTGAAGCAGCAGGAAAATCCCACCTCTCAGAGGCTTGAGTCTGATCCAGTGTTTTGACAGTCTAGCCAGCATAAGCCACCAAGGGACATATCTCCTCTTGATGTCGGGTTCCAGATGGGTTCATCAGAACGAAGACGGAGGGATGCACACAACAGGAAGGATGTTATCCCCATATCCTCTGACCACAGAGAAAAGGCCCAACCTCGTCGGCCATAGCCACCGCCCTGCTCCCCCCGACATCTCGAAGACCCCAAGGCTCACCGTCGTACAGATATGCCCCCGCCAAAGCAGAGCGGCATCGTCATCCGCGACAACACGGAGCAGACCCATCATGACGGAGACCGCAACCAAGGACACAAGAGAAGGTCACGCCATGACCCTCCGCGTCCGACAAGCAATCGCGACAGGCGTGAGGCATCACAGGAGGGTAATAGCAAGAAGGATAACCCACCGCCACCTCCGCCTCCATCGCCACCTAGCAGTCAGCATGGCAGAGGAGGCCCGCGTCATTCACGCAGCCCATCCCCTGTTGACAAGAAGAAAATAAACCTGGAGCCATACGATGCACGTTCGCGGATCGATAAGATCCACGAGGCCCGGGAAGGACCATACCTGGGACCATGTTGCTTTGGATCTGCGATACAGTCCGCAACTTACCCCAAAGGTTTCCGGATTGACAAGAAAATCAAGCCCTATGACGGCACCGCTAAGCCAGCTACATGGTTGCAGGATTACGACAACACGGTAGAGATTGCCGGGGGTAACCCCAATGTTGCCGTCAAGTACCTCCCATTTATGTTGGCGGGCACTTCCCGTCAGTGGATTGATGACTTGCCGGAGAAATCCATCTGCAATTGGTTGGACATGCAAGAAGCGTTCACCAAGAACTTCGAGGGTACGTACAAACGTCCATGCACTGTTGGCGATCTACAGAGATGCGTGCAAGAGAAAGATGATACATCTCGCGCCTACCTCTTCTGCTGGCTAGATATGAAAAATTCCTGCACAGGAGTGCACACTCAGACTGCCATGGCCTCCTTCATTGATGGGTTGGAAAGGGGCACGTTGCTTCGACATAAGCTGAAGCGCTTGTAGGACAATCACCAGCTTGACTTGAACTAGATGATTTAGTTGTCTAGTGAGTTCGCAGCTGCCGACGACGATGCTCGCGGCTCTCTGCCGACAACGGCCGTTCCAACTCAAGCTCGGAGGAACAACATCACAAAGCGGAAAACTGCTCCAGAAGAAAAGAAAACTCTCGACGTGGTCGCTATGACCTTCATAGGACGAGGTGATGGCGGACAACGTGGCCGAGGATGGGGAGCTGGTCGTGGGCAGCAACGAGGAAGTGATACTACCTCGGCAGCGCTCCGCGTTCCCCAAACCTACAAAGAGTACCGCGATATGTCGTGCCTCGTACACCTCGATGTCAACGGCAAGGCCACCCATACAAATCGACACTACAAGTTCGTCAACGACCTCAAGGAGGACCCGTAGTCTGGCTACAAGAAAAGTCGAAAGAACAGACCGCGATGCAAGGGCAAGGGGAAGAAGAAGGAGGAGGAGTCCAAAGATTCAAGTGACATGGACGAGGATATTGACCCCAAGCACGCCGATAAGAGCGACGGCAAAGGCAAGAACCCCTTCAAGAAGAAGGCGGCAGTTTACCACACTTTTCTTGGCACCCCCACCGTCCGGCAACAGAAGACCTCTATGAGGATACTGATGGCTACTCTACCCTAGTTCACCAGTACCTGTGCTGGTCGGAAGTTCCAATTACTTGGGATAGGAAGGATCACCCAGACCTTATCCCTACGGAGAACCAATATGCCATGGTCATCAACCCCTTGACTGACGGCATTGAGTCCAATTACTTGGGAAGCAGCATCAACATCATGTACCTGGATACACTTCAGAAGATGAACTTGATGGAGGCAAACCTAAGGCGGACCAACACCATCTTCCAGGGCGTAGTTCCTGGTCGGGAGGCTCGGTCCCTTGGGTGCATCACACTTCAGGTTGACTTTGGCGATGTTAATAATTACCGCCAAGAGCGCATGACCTTTGAGGTGGTCCACTTCAAGAGCGCGTACCACGTCATATTCGACCGCGACATATTCCACACCTTCATGGCCAAGCCATGCTTTGTCTACAACAAACTCAAGATACCCGGACCAAACGGTGTCATCACCATATCTAGAAGCTTTACCAAAGTAAGGGACTACGAGATTAATGAAGCAGCCTACGCGGAAGCTGTCCTCTACAGCGAAGAATTCAAAGAGATCTAGGGCAAGGTCGATGCCTCAGAGATGCCCGTGTCGAAGAAACAGATCTCTGACTCTCCTCCAGCATTCAAGGCCGCCATCGAGACCAAGCCGGTGGAACTTGTGGTAGGCGATGCCTCCAAGACCACCGCCATTGGGACGAACCTGGATCCCAAATAGGAAAGCGCGCTCGTCAAGTTCCTCCGTGAGAACAGGGACATCTTTTCCTGGCAACCTCCTGACATGAAAGGTGTACCTAGGGAACTTGCCGAGCACATCTTAAACATTGATCCAAAATGCAAACTAGTGAAGCAACCTCTATGACGCTTTGGAGATGAGAAGAGATGCGCCATAGGCAAAGAGATAGCTAGGTTACTTAAGGCTAGTTTAACCGATAAGTCCTTCACACCCAATGGGTGGCCAATCATGTACTTGTCCCCAAAAAAGGAACAAAAGAATTAAGAATGTGCGTTGATTACACCGACTTGAACAAAGCATGCCCCAAAGATCCGTTTGCTTTTCCTCACATTGTCCAAGTCATTGACTCGACGGCTGGCTCGGAAAATTTGTGTTTTCTCGATGCATACTCAGGATACCACCAGATCAACATGAGGAAGTCGGACCAATTGTCCACTTCATTCACTACTCCATACGGCACGTTTTGCTATGTTACGATGCCCTTTGGGCTGAAAAATGCAGGTGCTACGTACCAGCGGACAATGCAACATTGCCTGCACGACCAAATTTGTCGGAACGTTCACGCCTATGTGGACGATATAGCAGTGATGTCTAAAGTCAAATGACTTAATCTTCGACTTAAAAGAAACCTTTGATAATCTCCATAAATACAACATGATGCTTAACCCCAAGAAGTGCGTCTTCGGGGTTCCAGCCGACAAATTGTTGGGATTCATCGTTTCCCAGCGTGGAATCGAGGTCAACCCGGAGAAAATTAAGGCCATATTAAACATAAACCGTCCGACATGCCTAAAGGACATTCAACGACTAACAGGTTGTGTTGCAGCAGTTAGTCAGTTCGTCAGCCGACTTGGAGAGAAGGCTCTGCCGCTGTACAAGTTGCTGAAGAAGGCAGACAAATTCACGTGGACGGATGAAGCAGATGCTGAATTGAAGCAGCTCAAGGAGATTCTTTCATAAGCGCCCATCCTTGCAGCACCCGACATAGGAAGATGAGTTAAGAGGCGTTGCTGACCTATGTAGCTGACATAGGCAGATGAACCATCACATCAGAAGATTTCGGCATGGACGGATCCAATCTGGCTATGGAAGAGTACGATGGAAGATTTAGCAATTCTCCGACTTACGATTTGAAGGAGGAGAAAACCTTGCAGGGTTCTTTGGGAGGACTACAAGATGTTGCTTGACGATTTGCCTACATCCATCTAGACGGAGCATTCAACTTGAAGAGGCAAGCCGGCGCAAGATATCGGAGTTCTCCGGGGGCTACTGTTGGGGATATGCTATATGGGTATCCTCATAGCATGTGTCTTATCCGGATAACCCGGGTGGCCCATAGTTGGTAGCATGGCCCATGGCCTGCTGGGCGGCCCAGTTAGATGGATCTAGAAGGGAGGCTCATGCCGGATAAAGGAAGGCTACGGTGGAATCACCAGCATACCCGGAGCCTTGGAGTACAAGACACGCTAGACTAGTAATAGACGGTGTAGGACTCTGTAACCTGTCCGGCTAGGACTTTTCACTGTAACCCTACGACCTGGCGACTATATAAGTCAGGCCTATGGGAGCCTTTAGGGCACAACTTCACATAACCTCGCACAGCGAACCAATCCCTGTAACTCGGCGTATTGCCCTTATAGTGATTTATAGCAGGAGTAGGATTCTGCCACCGTTGTGGGATCTGAACCTGGGTAAGCTTTGTTACCTCGTACCCATCAACCGTCCGCCTTCCCCCATGTCTCTAAACATGCACTGTGAGGACTCCTCCATGGCGTACTCGTCGGCAATACCACGACACACCCCTAACTAGATCGCGTCGGTAAACAAAGAGTAAGATAGATCGCATCGGTTTACAAAGAGTCAGATAGATCGCGTCGGTTTACAACAGCCTATATGTATATAATATACCAATTCGCCTTTTCCTCTGCCACGTCCAATGCTACCTTCACTGACTTCATCTGTGCGACTGGTACATAGCCGTCGCGAGCCTTCGGCAGTCCTTCCTCTTCATGGAAGGATCTTCTGCCACCACGGTAGGCTCGCCCACGTATCTTCACCGTGGTACCCATTTGGATCTTCTTTGGGCTGCTCCTACAAAATATGACGACACTTGGGCAGGAGATCCAAAAGAATACAAAGAGGTGTTAAATAGAATAAACGTCGATGTTTACTTGGAGATCAGGATCTTTCACAACCCGGTGGTGATGTGAGTGGGCTTTTCTAGCTCTAGCCCGATGGGCCTCGAGATCCCTACCTCAGCAGGCATGCCTAGCGCTGCTGCCTCGGTGGAGCCTTCGGCTCGACCATCGTCTTAGACAGCGACTGAGCTCATTTAGAGCTCCCTTCTAGGGCGACCTCCGGATTGCTGTCACCTTCACCGAGGCTGAAGCTATCCTTGGTCTCATGATGCTTCTGGCCATGGTTTTACGAGTCGCCGAAGGAGGCTTGTGCTCCTCTTTAACGGCTTCTCCTTCCTCCTCCTCCCCACTGGAGGAGTCTCCGGCCTCCTCCTGGAAAATTTCTTGCGGCCCCTTTTCATCTCGAGGAGGGAGCCAATGTTCCACGATCTTGAATGTCTGCAGAGATTCACACTCATTAAAAGGAGAACTTGTGAAGCGCGAATGAAACGGTATGAGATTAGAAACTACTTACCGTTGTGGCCGGGTCGTCATCCAGCCTATACGGGGCAAGTCCATCGGCCATACCGGCATATGGTGCCTTTGTGATCTTCTTGAGGAGCATGACATAGTCCTCCACCTTCCATTGTGCCGAGATCGTCCTCGACGGGTCGGCAAGGACGATGTACTCGTACATCAGCATCGGTTGCTTCATTAGCGGCACTAGCCGACTATCGAGCCAGCAGTTGTAGAGGTTGATCGTCTTCAACCCCTCGTCCTCCAGCTCGGTCATGTGGGCGATCATCGCTATGACCACCATCTTCTGCGACCGCGGCAACTCCATCACCGACAATCGTTGTGGAACACTTCATTATGCGGTATACGCCGAAATCGCCACCTCCCTAGTGGGAGTCGACTCCTTAACATAAAACCACACCTTCTTCTAGTTGCTGGCTGCCTTCTTTGGCAGCATCGGTTTAATGAAACTGGCGCCGGTCTTCACTTGAAATGTGATACCGCCTTCCGCTTGCGGGGGCCCTTTCTTGCCCTCGGGACTAGCCCGTCCGTGGAACAGCTCGAGCCAGAGAGGAAAGTAGGGGTCGCACCCCAGATATGATTCGTAGAACACGATAAAGATTGCGATTTTCTTGATGCTATGAGGGCCTAAATCAGAGGGCTTAATCCGATAAAAATGGAGGAAGTTCCTAAAGAAAAGGGAGGTGGGGAAACCTAGGCCATGTTCTAACTAACTGACGAATGAGATAAACTCCCCGAACCGCGGCTTAGGCTCGCTCTCGCCGGATGGCGGGGCTTGCAAGTTACCCTTGGTAAGAATCCCTTCATCCACGTAAGGCTATAGGGTGACTTTAGTGAACTTGAATTTGGACCACTAGGGGGCCATGACAGTGGACTCACTAAGATCTGAGATTTGGATCAAAGGCAAAGCGAATAGAGAGGAAATAAAATATGGGAAGAACGTAAGGAAATCTTCATCACCCTCCTCCGGTCGCCATTTATACCGCCATGTCGCTAGTAATCATGGGATTAGCTTACTTCACGTGGTAAAATCGCTGAAGTTACCGTTAGGAGGTAACTAACGGGTAGTTTGACCATACCGACGGTCCAAATTCGGTCAAATTGACCACTCGCCTGTACCATTCACTTACTCCGATCGGTCCTGAGAAAAAATGGTTCACCAAAGCTGCTATTGAGGGCTAAAAACTCTCCATTCATTGGAGGAGTTCATCACCGATTTGACTGGGTGTCCACCCGGATTCGCCTACTCCGACTACCAAGTTTACTCCTACGCCAACTTGACGCACTACGGGACTACTGATGGGGATATGCCAATTGAGGTATCCATGGCGGCAGGAAGCGACTGGCCCAGGACAATGGCGACTAGGCCAGCAATGACGACGACTGGAAATAAGGCTTCAAAGAAGACCGACGACTAGATGCGAAGGCCCAAGACTGTTGCTAGGCCAGGTCAAGGTCCCGAAACCTTTAATGATTTGGTTGTGATCCTATAAAAACCTAGCGAGGCACCCCTATATAACCCACGCTAGGGTTCCCTTTGTATTCACGAGCTATTAGCTACCCCATCCAAGTGACTCGCTGCCCTTACGCCGAGTTTGCCAGCCTTGTAACTCATCTACCATCAATACTAGCAAGTAGGCAGTAGGTCTTAACCCTACTGGGGCCGAACCTGGGTAAACCATGTGTCTCGCTCCCAATCTCGATCTGCAGATGGAAACTCGCTCTTGCCCTCCTTTGACTCAATCGCCACCCCTAGTAGCTACTGACATGGCCATTCCCACGACATTAATCATGGTTAGTGCCATTTTAGTGCTATTCTGGATTACTAACATTCTCTATTATGGTACTAATGTAAGATTTTTCATCTATAATAGGATAGCTCCTCCTTCGTGTCGCAATGTCGAAGAAGAGGCACCGGTTTTCTAGAGTTTGCTGCTACTCTTGTCAATATCACAACTACTCTGGGAACACTACAACAGAACCAACTGAGGTTTGAAGAAAGTGTAAGGAGGAATGAATTTGCTCCACCTCCTTCGCCTCCATAGTGTGGCAACATGAAGGACTTTCTGAAGTTCAACCCTTTGACACTTTGAGATGAATGTAGAGCCACTTGATGATGATGATTTGCTCCACGAGACCACAAAGATGCTGGATGCCACTGATGTGGCTATACATGATAGAGACAAGTTTGCTATTCACCTTCAATGTGGAGAGGACGCACTTTGGTGGGAGAGCTATCTAAGAGCAAGCCCACCTAGATTTCAGCCATCATGGGAGCAATTCACAACTGCTTTCAAGGAACAGTATCTGCATGAGATTATGATGGGATGAATGAAGGAATTGTTTCTGAATCTAAAGCAGGGCAACGACAATGTCAACACTTATATCATGAACTTCGCTATTTTATCTCTTTACGAAGGTGACGAAGTGTCTGATCACAAGAAAAGGCAAAAGAGGTTTCGCCAAGGTCTCAAAGCTTCAATCAAGTATCCTCTTACACATGCTACCAGAAGCTCCCTGCTCAAGCTATAGCAAGCGGCTCTCCAAGAGGAGTCAAGTATGCAAGCATATGAATCATGGTCGTGATAGTGCTGGGTCCTCCTCTAGGGCCGCTCCTTCCAGGCGTCATGTGTGGGTTCCTACTACTTCACCGTCACTCCCCGCTCCTCCAAGACCATCAAGCTTCGCACCAAGGCCACCGAACTCTTTCAACGCTGCTCCTGGGGGCTACAACAACAATTACCCAAGGGCGTCGTTTGGTGGTTACTCTGCTCCATGCCCGAGTGGCGCCTGCTTCACTTCTAGAAACTTTGGGAATCAGAAGTGGAATTGCCCAATGAACAACAAGTCTGTCCCTCCACCCCCACCAAGACCGGCTTCGACTACTGCTTTGGTTCGGGCACGTGATCCACGGGCTCTAAATACCAAAAACAAGCCTGGGTCAGATGTTACTCGAGTCAACAATGTCAATCTTGTTCAAGATGATCATGATCCTAGAGTTGTGCTGGGTACGCTCCTCGTTAACTCAGTCTCTGCACAAGTGTTACCATCGGATCCATGAGCTATCGTATTCTTTTGTGTCTATCATCTTTGCACATAAGCATGAGCTATCATCGGATCCTATGTCATATCGGATAATGGTACAAACTCCTGGCTCAAATATGATGGCTTCCAAAATCAGTCATGGCAATCACATCCAGATTGTGGTTCTTCTTTTCTGTCCTCATTGATTATCTTGGAAAACTCAGATATCGATTGTCTATTTTCCAATGCAAATTCCTTCTCTCCAGCTCTACTCTATGGGTGGTCAAAACATGGATGTTATGAACACTCTCCAAAGTGTACCGGTGGTCTGTGAATTTCTGGATGTATTTCCTGAAGAGCTACAAGGTATGCCTCCTGACCGAGAGGTTGAGTTTGTGATTGAAATGGAACCTAGAACCGCTCCTATCTCTAAGCAGCCTTATAAAACGGAACAAAATGAGCTAGCGGAACTCAAGAAGCAACTCAATGAGCAAGAAAAGTTGGGTATTATCCAACACAACACTTCCTCCAAGGGTAGCCCAACAATCTTTGTCAATAAGTAGGATCAACTGATTGACTTTGCGTTGACTACCAATTTCTCAATTCAAAAAAATCAAGAATAAGTACCCTGTTCATCCCATCAACGATCTCTTTGATGAGCTAATAGGAGCTGTGGTGTTCTATAAGCTCGATTTGAGGAGTGGATACCATCAAATCAATATTCGCAAAGAAGATATCCCCAAAACGGCATTAACAACTCGCTACGGCCTATATGAGTACATGGTCATGTCCTTTGGTCTCACAAATGCTCCTGCAACCTTCTTGAGGCTTATGAAACCAGTTTTCATGGAGTACCTTGAAATGTATGTGCTAGTTTATATCGATGATATTCTTGTCTATTCCAAGTCAAAATAAGAACATGAAGAGCATCTCTGTTGTGTCCTCACCAAGCTTCGCGTGAACCTCCTCTATGCAAAGTTCTCCAAGTGTGAATTCTAGCTTCCAAAAGTCACCTGTCTGGGCCATGTCATTTCTGCAGAAGGAATTTCTATCAACCCAGAAACTATTCGGACAATTCTAGGGTGGCTACCTCATAAGAATGTCAAACCAGTCCATAGCTTCATCGGATTGGCGAGTTATTGTCGTCGAGTCATGCAAAACTTCTCCAAGATAGCCAAGCCTCTTACCGATCTCCTCAAGAAAGTAAAGAAATACCTTTGCACACCAGCGTGCCAAGCAAGCTTTCTCATCAATTACCAGCGTGCCATGCAAAATCTCACTTCCACACCTTTCTTGGTTCCTCCAAATACATCGAAGCCTTTTCAGATCTTCTATGATGCTTCACTCCAAGGGCTTGGTGTTGTTCTAATGTAAGAACAGCAAGTCGTTGCATATGGTTCTCATCAATTGAAAACTCATGAAGTCAACTATCCTACTCATGATCTGGAACTTGCAGTTATTGTCTATGCTTTGAAGATATGGAGACATTACTTGCTAGGAAACAAATGTGAGATCTTTTCGGATCACAAGAGCCTCAAATATATATTCAGTTAGCAGGATGTAACACCCCAGTTTTAGATAAATACTATTTAGGATTTGTTTGTGCATCATAAGCATCATCTCTTAATAATGCATGCAAAGAGAAATATACAAAAACCCTAAACCCTAGTTTCCCTCTCCCTCTCAAAGCAATTCAAAATGATTTGAATTTTTGAAAAAAATCACCAAAAGTATGGAGCCAAAATGGACTAAAAGGGCCCCATAATATTTCACATATTTACAAAATCCTCTAGTATTTCTAAATGGTCTGAAACAAAATTACAAAGGAGTTTACAAAAGAGAAAATGATAAAAACAAATAGCAAAATGTTGCTGATAGAAAAACTAGAGCCAGCAGCCAGCCCAGGCCGGCCCGTATCTTTTCTCTCTTTCTTCCGCGCGTACAGCAGCCAGCATCGCCCCGCGGCCCAGCCATAGCCCACCAGCCAAGTACCCCTTCAGCGTGTCTCTCCTTTTTTCCTCCTCGGTCATGGCCGAGCAAGCAGCTGCGTGCCCGCCAGCCGGCCGTCGATGGATTCGCGACAAGATGTGCCCCGCCGCCCCTGGAGCTGAGGATAAGAACATCCATGATGCCCTACCTCTCCCTTATCTTCTCCCTTCCTCTCTGGAGCTCTCTCTCTCTCTCGTTCCCATTCGAGTCGAAACCCTATCCGGCGAGCCTCGCCATTCTTGACCCTGCCGTGCCAAGCCGTCAAGCCCTGGTGAACCGCTGTGCCGTGCTGGCCATCATCCTAGAAGGAATCAATGTAGGGCGTCAGGAATCAAGCCCATGACCATTGTCTTCCTCGCCTCTGTCCGATCTCCGTCGCCGCCATTGACGTCGCTGCCGACCCTCTCCGGTCTCTCCGACCCCTCCACTGCCTTCACGGTGAGCTCATGCGCCTCCTGTCCCTTCCTTGCTTCAAGGTATGGACCGAAACACCCTCGTGTCGTGTGCCGCCGCTCATCGCCGTCATGCACCATCGAAGACAAATCTCTGGTGACCAATCCAGGGCGGCGCCACCGTAGGTAGGTTCGTCTCGCTACCCCGAATCGAACACGTCCGTGCACGTAGCCTCACTCGTTGTCTCTCGCTACCCCTGTCACCAGCCTGAGAGCCACCTCAGGCATAAAGTCAGCATGACGTCAACCGGCCACTACACCCACCTGCCTGCGTGGCAGCTGAGGTGGCCTAGGGCCCCTCTGTCAGCCAGAGATGGTAGCTTCTACCCCAGTTAGAAACATCCCCACCCCCGAGCTGAAATCATAATGATGCAATAAACCTTTTTAATAATTCCAAAAATTAAATAAACATTGTAATTCAATAACTAATTCATATTAAGTCATAAAAATATGAATAATATATCAAAATGTTCAGAAAAATGAGATCTATCTATCTAAGCTATAATCATGCATTTTTAACAACTTCCATGAAAAGTTTAAATAAAAGAACATAGTAACCCCTTGGAACCCTGATTCAATTGTTGAGCAGGCTTTATGGGTTTAATTCAATACAAATTAACTTGTCATATCATCATCCTTGCTTGAGCATTGCATCGATGCCATGTGTTGATTGTGTCCTTCTCTTTCCGGTGTTTGGTTCTTCCCCGGTAGAATACGATATTGATATCGAGATCGAAGACTAAGATCAAGACCATCGAAGCTCGAAGATCAATACTTGAGCAACTGTAACCAAGTCAAGTACAAGTTTCCGAAGATATGCGTATCTGTTATCAACAGGCAAAGACAAGCATAGCCCCACCATGATATAATCATATGATTTTGAAAGCATTTCAATTCTTTCCATGATGCATATGATTCTACTTTGGTCTTTTATCGATAGATAAAGTATCCTATCTATTGCATTACTCCCTTTGAGATTATATTACCTGATCCACTGCTCCTATCATAACTAGGTTTGGCTTGTGTGCACTGCTAGAGCTATTATCTGTATCCTGCTTAGCCATGCATAGCTGTTAGAGTCGGTTCATCCAGATGATGTATCAGATGAGAGAATCTAGTATGACAGGACAACGTGATGAGATGAATCAGAGGTGATATGAGTTAAACATGCTAAGGCTTATATGGGAGGCCACAGTGGTATGTGGTTTTTCTAGTCCCATGGTTGCCACCACTAGGAACCGAGTTCTTGCCTTTGGAACCGAGACGAGCGTACAACCACGCGGGGCCTGGAAAACCTCACGAGTGACTAACTTGCCTAGTCTGATCCATGAGTCCGTAGTTAGCTATTTGGCATCTGCATATTTGGATGGGTTGAAGATGGCAAATCATATAGGGCATGAACAAGGAGTAAGGAGGCTCCGAGAGTACTCCTGATCCTTGGACATAGAGATATGGGCTTGTGGAACCCTTTCTTGGAGACTCATGGATTTAGGCAAAAGCAAGGTAAAGGTCGTGTCTAACCACCCTCTATCGGCCCTCCAACGAAGAGGGCTATTACTAGTGGCATTAAGAGAAGGTTAGTACATGTGGGTAAAGTTGTACACACCTGCAGGTTTAAACCTTTTCTAAAAGCCGTTTTCACAGTTATGAACGCTTGGTGACTAGATATATCATAGAGAACTACAACCTAATCTTAAAACTTGGCAGATCAACGTGTTCTTAAGGATGCTTCCTCATGGGTACGAGGGGGTGATCCTAGTTGGTAGATGAATATGACTTGGTGGATATCAAAAGATGATGATCAATACTTTGGATATGTTGCTCTCTTATCCCCTTTTAAAATATTCTGATTAGACGAGCTTCTTCTCTCTCTTATTTACAAACAAAGATGGATTTATGCAAAACAACTCCACCAGCCATAAGTCTTGCGGAGTACACCCTGTACTCACCCTTGCTTTGTTGATACTTTTGGAAGAGTAAGTGTTCCGTGAAGATCAGTTTGGTTCTACATCGACAACGATGAGTAGCTTGGGGTTCCCAGCCGGCAGCCTGGAATTTATGGGCTGGGACATCATCGTTATGCTTCAGGCCTCTTACGACATTTGTTAAGTTTGCTATACTTAATAGCATAATTTGCCTTTCATTGCTTGATGATTGTGGTCAGTGACCTCTGCTTGTAATAATTTGGTTTGCTGCTCAGTTATGAGCTTGCTGTAATAATTTTTTTTGTCGTAGGGTCACTGTTGTGTTACCGATTCTTATCCTCGAGCTCAAGGTTAAGCTTATGTCAGACGGAGGTCTAGGATTTGTTTAGCCATGATCCCGGGGGTGTTACAGGTTTTGGTATCAGAGCAGTACCGATCGTAGGAAAACCTTGCTATTGGTCGATGTTGAGTCTAGTGTTTGTGAAAACTATTTTAAAAGATGAAAAGTATTTGTGAAAACTCTAGTATGCTTCTTTTTCTCCTTATCCAGTTTCTCTCTTACTCTGGGTTATCTTACCTGGTGTTGATTTTGGAAAAGTTTTGATATCTCTTCTAGTCTTTCAAAGCCTAGGTGGCTTCTGGGCATGTTGTTTCTGAACTAATTGACCTAGTGTTCACTTCTCTAGATTCGTGTGTGTTGTGAATTCCTTGTTTCCCTTTGCTCTTATTAGCATGAGAGACTCCTTTCCATCATGATCTCTCTGTCATATGGATCCACAATATTAAATTATTGGTTTCATAGTGTTCTTTTCTAGGCTTCAAGATTTCCTTTCGCTTTGTTTGCATCCTTTTTGTTTGTTGGGTACTTCAGAATTCATTTCTTATCTTAGAAGCTACCTCGTGGTTACTATATTGTAGTTTACGCTATGTTACTCAAGTAGTAGTTACTCCTTTTGGGTTTTAACCCCATGACTTGAAACGAAGATCCATGATTGTGCTGGATTCCGGTGTGGTGAATCTTGTACATGAAGCTGATCCTTAAACCAAGATCCATTCCTTTGACCCCTGTCGTTAATGTTCACGCATTACCTCGGGATGGATAGTACTAAAATTCTAGCCTTCAAGCTTGTGGTTTTGTCCCGATTGAATTGTGATAACTAAGGACTTCCCCTACCACTAGCTACGGTAGATGTTCTTTAATGGAACCAAATAGATCGCGACAAGAGTACTCCCCGCGAGTCTCGCATCTATACTTGTGACTCTTCCACACCTTATCTCTCCTATGCATTGGTTTTTGGAAGATTGTTGACCTATGCATCCACATCTCGGGATTCTATCCTGAGCATGTTCCTTTTCCCTTGTTGTTTTCTGACCTTTATCTACCAGTTGGTAGCCAAGTAGTTATCTGCATTGGTGTATTCCGATGCAACATACTCTTATGGTCTGTCATGACAAACCATTTCGAGATGTCAGGAGAAAAAACTCTAGTACCTTGTCATTTCTAGGACCAGGTCAAAGTGTTGTAATCCGTAGATCAAGAGGCATTGATTAACTTCTATCTGTTCTACCTTTAAATATCACACTCTTTTATACTAAGAGGTCGTGCTAATTTTCATGACCCTTAATGAAGTGATACTCTCACACATATTTACCCACCCTCCCTCGAGCTTTCGCGCTCGTGAGTGATGCATGTGCGTAATAATGTGGCCATCTGAGATTCTTGCAATTCTTATTGTTTTGAACTCTAAGGACATTTGAGTCATTTTTAGAGTGATGGTTAACCCTGTCACTAAGCGAAGTTTGACTGTGCTACCAAGTCTATTATTCTGGTGCAATCTCTTCGGTCAAAGAGTTAGGCTTGTGCCAAAGCTCTGAAACTATGTCTTCTTGCCTTACCAAGCAAGTTTCCTCTCGAACTACATGACATATCGGTGGTTCGTGATATTCTGGATGTCTTCCTAGAAGTATCGCCATGTTTCCACATGACCGTATTGTCAAGTTCTTGAGCAAGCAAGTTCTCTGACCTACTATCTTCTCCAAGGATCTGTACTGGATAAACTTGAACTAGTTGGTTGAGCTTAAACAACAACTTGGAGAGTTGTAAGACAAAAGTTCTAACCGACTCAGTTCTTTCCTAAAGGGCTGTCTAGTTTCGTTCGTGCTCAAGAAAGATAGTATCTCCTTCATGGATTTGTTATCTTTCCCCACCTTTGAATTGATTTGGGTTATCGTCAAATCAAAATTAGTTCCAAGGACTATCTTGATGGTGTTGCTACTTGTGATGTTTCACTTGAGTACATCTTCATGTTTTTGGTCTGACCAATAGTGTTGCCCTGTTCAAGAAGCATATGATTCCATCTTACTGGAGTGGCTCATTAAGTTTGTTCTTGAGCCCATCGATGACATCCTTATTTTGTCCATGCTAGAAAAGATTCATATGGAACAATTGGTATTAATGTTGGAAATTTTGAGAACCGTCTTTCAGTCATCTCGAAGTATGTGCTCTGGATGATAGAAGTAACCTTCTCTGGTTCACGTGCAATTGTTGAAAGATGTCGCCATGGATTCAAGAAGAGTTATCTCCCTTTCTTTAAGGACAAGTGTGTGTGTTTTATTGTTAGTACTTTATATGTGTGCAGTTGTCGTTCGACATGTTGCTAATACATGGTTCTAGCAATCTAGATCATTTTTTTGATCTTGACATTGTAGTCCATATCTTGATAATCTAGTAACTTTACCTTCATGGTAAATGTTGCAAACTTTCTATTCGGACATTCTGAGTCTGAAGTATCACTCCACTTAACCAAAGCTGAATCTCAAGCAGCAACGATGGTTGGTGTTCCTCAAGGTTTTTACATAGGTCTCTTTGTAATCTGGCAAGATTGATGTAATGGTTGACGCATCTAGCTGGAAAGATCTTTTGCTATAATATTTGGAGTCAGCAATAACAACCACTCTTCATGAGACTTCTTCTATAACCTATTATAGGAATTTTGCTTATGGTTTCCTTTGTATCCGAAGTCTGACCTTTACTTGATGTTTGTTTCCTTAAACATCAAGGAGAACATTTAACGTAGTGTTGCTAAATATCTCTTTGTTGATCCTCCAGACCCTTTATGTTGGCAAGCACTATGTTTTGCCAAGTAATTGAAGTTTGAGAATGAAGTTTATTTCTTCTTGTGTCATCAGGAATCTTCTAAACTATTCATCTTTGTGGTGCAAAGTTATATCATGATCTTTGGCAAAGATTTTGATATACCTGGATCAATAAAGAGTTTCCTTTGTTTTCCCAACCATGTTTTAAGAGTGACTATGATTTGGTAATCAGAGTTCTCCGCTACATGTTTCTTGGGACCCTTATGAGTCCTATCCATAAAACAGCTTTCTGTCTTGGCCTTCTGTTGAATGAAAAGTGACCTTTTCTGTTTCAAAAGTAGTTCAACAACTTGGTTTTGTTGATTCGTATCTCTGCAATCTAAAATATCTAGTTAAGCCATTTAGTAGAGGTTCCCTATTGAAGTTTGTGGTCATGTTCTTTCTGTTGAAGCCTTCCTTCTCAGAAGCTTAAACTCTTCTAAGGCTCCATGGTCTCAACCCTTATGAAGACCAGTTGTCTAACAATTTGAAACCTTCTCATCTTGTTTCCTCCATTACCTTGATGTGTTTCATGTTGTCATCCCAGAGTTGTTTCTGAACACTCCATCCAAGAGTTGACCATGAGGTACTCTGTGTTGTTTAGTGTGTTTCCCTCTTATCTTAGAGTGACCCTGTTTCTTTCTCTCTTTGTCTCTCTTCCTACCTTAGGAATCTCGGGTCGAGATTCTTCAAAGGGAAATAGAGCTGTAACACCCCAGTTTGAGATAAATACTATTTAGGATTTGTTTGTGCATCATAAGCATCATCTCTTAATAATACATGCAAAGAGAAATATACAAAACCCTAAACCCTAGTTTCCCTCTCCCTCTCAAAGGAATTCAAAATGATTTGAATTTTTGAAAAAATCACCAAAAGTATGGAGCCCAAATGGACTAAAAGGGCCCCACAATATTTCACATATTTACAAAAGCCTCTAGTATTTATAAATGGTCTAAAATAAAATTACAAAGGTGTTTACAAAAGAGAAAATGATAAAAACAAATAGAAAAATGTTTCTGATAGAAAAACTAGAGCTGACAGCCACTGGCCAATTAGTATCTCTTATTTCGTTCTTCCGCATGCAGCGACAGAACGCCTGCTGCCAGTAGCCCACCGGCCCAGTACCCCTTCAGCGTGTCTCTCCTTTCTTCATCCTCACTCACGGCCGAGCAAGCAGCTGCGTGCCCGCCGGCCGGCCGTCGATGGATTTGCGCCAAGATGTGCCCCGCTGCCCCTGGAGTTGAGGATAAGAACGCCCATGATGCCCTACCTCTCTCTTATCTTCTCCCTTCCTCTCTGGAGATCTCTCTCTCTCTCTCGTTCCCCATTCGATCCGAAACCCTAGCCAGCGAGCCTCGCCGTTCTTGACCCCGTTGTGCCAAGACGTCAAGCCCCAGTGAACCGCTGTGCCGTGTTGGCCATCATCCTGGAAGGAATCGATGCTGGGCGTCAGGAATCGAGCCTGTGACCCCTGTCTTCCTTGCCTCTGTCCGACCTCCATTGCCGCCATTGACATTGCTACCGACCCTCGCCGGCCTCTCTAACCCCTCAAATGTATTCACGGTGAGATCATGTGCCTCCCTTCCCTTCCTTGCTTCGTGGCATGTTCTGAAGCACCCTCGTGTGTCGCGCCACCGCTTGTCGCCGTCGGGCACCGTCAAAGCCGAAGCTCTAGTGACCAATCCAGGGCGGCACCCCCATAGATAGGTTCATCTCGCTGCCCCGAATCGAACACTCCCGTGCACGTAGCCTCACTCTCTGTCTCTCACCGCCCCTGTCGCCAGCCTGAGAGCCACCTCCGGCATGATGTCAGCATGACGTCATGCTGACATCAGCATCACGCGGTTAGCTCGGTCAACCGGCCTCTGGACCTACCTACCTGCGTGGCAGCTGAGGTGGCCTAGGGCCCCTCTGTCATCTAGAGTGGGTAGCTTCTACCCAGTGAGAAACATCCCCACCCCCGAGCTGACATCATAATGATACAATAAACCTTTTTAATAATTCCAGAAATTAAATAAACATTGTAATTCAATAACTAATTCATATTAAGTCAGAAAAATATGATTAATATATCAAAATGTTCAGAAAAATGAGATCTATCTATCTAAGCTATAATCATGCAATGTTTAACAACTTCCATGACAAGTTTAAATAGAATAACATAGTAACCCCTCATAGGTGATTCTGGAGTTTCCCCGAGTTAGGGTTTTCACCCCTCGGAACCCCGATTGAATTGTCGAGCATGCTTTAGGGGTTTAATTCAATACAAATTAACTTTTCATATCATCATCCTTCCTTGAGCATTGCATCGATGCCATGTGTTGATTGTGTCCTTCTCTTTCCGTTATTTGGTTCTTCCCTGGTAGAATACGATATTGATATCGAGATCGAAGACTGAGATCAAGACCGTCGAAGCTCGAAGATCAATACTTGACCAACTGTAACCAAGTCAAGTACAAGTTTCCGAAGATATGCTTATTTGTTATCAACAGGAAAAGGTAAGAATAGCTCCACCATGATATAATCCTATGATTTTGAAATCATTTCAATTCTTGCCATGATTCATACGATTCTACTGTGGTATTTTATCGATAGATAAAGTATCCTATCTATTGCATTACTCCCTTTGAGCTTATATTACCTGATCCACTGCTCCTATCATAACTAGGTTTGGCTTGTGTGCACTACTAGAGCTATTATATGTGTCCTGCTTAGCCATGCATAGCTGTTAGAGCCGTTTCTTCCAGATGATGTATCATATGCAGAGAATCTAGTATGACAGGAGAACGTGATGAGATGAAATCAGAGGTGATATGAGTTAAACATGCTAAGGCTTGTATGGGGGGCCACAGTGGGATGTGGTTATTCTAGTCCCATGCTCGCCACCACTAGGAACCGAGTTCTTGCCTTTTGAACCAAGATGAGCGTACAACCACACGGGGCCTGGAAAACCTTATGAGTGAATAACTTGCCTAGTATGATCCATGAGAGCGTAGTTAGCTATTTGGTATCTGCATATTTGGATGGGTTGATGGAACCCTTTCTTGGAGACTCATGGATTTAGGAAAAATCAAGGTAAAGGTCGTGTCTAACCACCCTCTATCGGCCCTCCAACGAAGAGGGCTATTACTAGTGGCACTAAGAGAAGGTTAGTACGTCTAGGTCAAGTTGTACACCCCTGCAGGGTTAAATCTTTTCAAAAAGCCGTTTTCACGGTTATGAACACTTGGTGACTAGATTCTAAGATCATAGAGAACTACAACCTAATCTTAAAACTTGGCAGATCAACGTGTGCTTAAGGATGCTTCCTCATGGGTACGAGGGGGTGATCCTAGTTTGTAGATGAAGATGACTTGGTGGATATCAAAAGATGATGATCAATTCTTTGGGGATGTTTCTCTCTTATCCCCTTTTATGCAAAACAACTCCACCAGCCATAAGTCTTGCGGAGTACACCCTGTACTCATCCTTGCTTTGTTGATACTTTTGGAAGAGTAAGTGTTCCCTGAAGATCAGTTTGGTTCTACATCGACACCGACGAGTAGCTTGGGGTTCCTAGCCGGCAGCCTGGAATCTATGGGCTGGGACATCATCGTTATGCTTCAGGCCTCTTAGGCCATTTGTTAAGTTTGCTATACTTAATAGCATAATTTGCGTTTCATTGCTTGATGTTTGTGGTCAGTGACCTCTGCTTGTAATAATTTGGTTCACTGCTCAGTTATGAGCTTATGTCAGACGGAGGACTAGGATTTGTTTAGCCCTGATCCCGGGGGTGTTACATAGGAGCTCAACATTTGGCAAAGGAAATGGATTGAAACAATCAATGACTTCGATCTCACAATAAATTACACTATAGGCAAAGAAAATGTGATGGCTAATGCTTTGAGTCATAAAGCTTAAGGTGAAGAAGCTTGAACCTCAATTGTTTGAGGAATTCTGTCAACTCAACCTCGACCTTATTCCCAAGGGCTACCTTGCAACTTTGGTGGCTACTCCTTCCTTGGAAGAAACGATTTGCTCTGCTCAACTAGAGGATCCCCTCTGTAAAGAGTATGCAATAAAGTATCAGAAACCAAAGTATGAAGCATACCACCTCGATGATCGAGGCACCTTGTTCTATGATCACAAGATGGTTGTTCCTGAACTTCCAAGCTTGAGAGAAGAGGTCCTAAAAGAAGCTCATGATTTTGTCCTTTCCATCCACCCCAGAAACACAAAGATCTACATGGATCTGAAAAAATAGTACTGGTGGCCAGGAATGAAAAATTACTGTGCCAAATATGTCTCTAAGTGCGATGTATGCCGCAGAGTGAAAGCCATTCATCAAAAACCATCTGGTCTTCTTCAACCTTTGAAGCCTCTCGAATGGAACTAGGAGAAGGTAGAGATGGACTTCAAAACTGGATTTCCAACATCCTATAAAGGCAACAATGCTATCTTTGTTATCATCGACAGGCTTTCCAAAGTGGCTCATTTGTTCCCGGTCAAGGAGACTATTTCTTATTTTTAATGGCAGAGCTCTATATCAACATGATCGTCTCGCTCTATGGTGTTCCTCTAAAAATCAGCTCAGATCATGGTAGTATCTTTACCTCCAAGTTCTAGCAAAGCTTCCAACAAGGCTTGGTCACTAAGCTCAATTTCAGCACAGAATATCACCCTTAGTCTCAAGGACTGGTGGAAAGATTCAATCAAATTCTCGAAGATATGCTTCACTCTTGTGTAATCTCATTCAACATGAAGTGGGAGGAATGCCTTCCATATGCTGAGTTCCCCTACAACAATAGCTTCCAGAAAAGTCTCAAGATGGCACCTTTGAGGTTCTCTATGGCCGCAAGTGCCGTAATCCAATTGGTTAGTCAGGTGTAGGTGAAAGTAACTTCTTTGGTCCTAACATTGTCACTCAAGAAGAAGAAAAGGTTCTCATCATTCTTGACAAGTTGAAAGTTGCCCATAGTTAGCAAAAGAACAACGATAGGAAACTTGTGGATATGGAGTATGTTCGTGGTGATCTGGTTTACCTTCATGTCACTCCCATGAAAGGCACCCATCGTTTTGGTACCAAGGGCAAGCTTGCGCCAAGATACATTGATCCCTTCAAAATCCATGGAAGAAGAGGAGAAGTGGCTTATGCACTTGAGCTTTCTGAAAAACTCAAGGTTCACGATGTCTTTCATGTCTCTCAACTCAAGAAGTGCTTCAAAGATCCTGGCAGGACTGTGTATCACGAGCTCATCGACATCGAAGAAGATATTTCCTACAAAGAGCACCCCATGAAAATTCTTGAAATCGCACAACGAAAGACTCACAACAAGTCTATAAAGTTCTGCAAGGTGAAATGGTCGCACCATTCCATTGATGAAGCAACTTGGGAGCGCGAGGATGACCTCCGATCTGAGTATCCTACCTTGTTTGAGTCTTCTTCTTCGTCCTAGAATCTCGGGGCGAGATTCTTCTTTAGTGGTGGAGAGTTGTAGCATCTCATCTGTCTAACATCTTAAATTCTATATAAATAATAATAAAATGGTACTTCCTACATGTCATTCATTGCAGTATCATTATATCATGCTCATGTCACCATGCCACCTTGAATTTTAGCATCATATAAAAACCCCTCTATTTGGTTCTTATCCCATATGAATTATATATTGTATCACTTGTATTTTCCTCTTGATATATTGTATTTGCTTCTTGATAAATTTCTTCATACCCAAGTTGAGTTGTGGGAATATATTTTCTTTCTTCCACCACCTTTGTTTGTCACAACCTTATAATCCCACCATCCAAACTATATACGGGCCTTTGCATCTCTTTTGGCATTTTTCTAGCTCATATGTGTTGGGATGGGTTCCCATAGCTTCCTTATGGTTGTGTATTGATAGATGGTCATGTATGAATATATTGTGGATGTATGTTATCTAGTGGTTCACAACACACTAGCTTGGCCACTTCATATGCATGCACGATCCCTATCCATCTAGTCCATAAGTTAATCAAGCTTCCATTCTTGAGCGTGGGTTGTTCCATTTTGAATGCATGCATGGAGGTATATATGCCATATGTAATATAGTTGTTTTCACAAATATGTCGAAGTGGCATCATAACCATATGCATGTCCCATGTAAGTTCACATCATCCTCTCATTCTTGTTTCTTTGGTTTAGGTGGGCCTATTTGCACTACTAGGAAAAAGCCTATAGGAGACATCCTTATAGGAGGCACAACACTTAAACATGCGCCTCCACTAAATACGTGAGGCACATGTCTACATGGTGCGCCTCCTGTATATTATTACTTTAGGCGCATACTTGAGGGATGTGTCTCCGATATCGCATGTGCGGACCAGATCTGGCTGCCCCCACTTACTCGAGGCGCATCTGCTACAAATGCGCCTCAAGTAGTTCATTATAGAAGGCGCCCCAGTGCATATGCACCTCGAGTATTTTTAATTATTGAAGGTGCATCACTGAGATATGCGCCTCGAGTAAGTGATGTGCGCCCGTAGGGTGGTAGGCGCCAGACAATCGAGGCGCATCTGTCGGATGCACCTTAGGTATTTTATGTATACAGGGCGCATATTACATTAGATGCGCCTCGAGTAATTTCGTCACCTTTTTGCCACCTTTATCACCTACACCCCACTCACTTCTCCTCTCACTCTTTCTCCTCGACACAAGATATGGTCGCCCCTACTCCTCCCCACCTCATTTTCACCATTATTTCACCATAGAAGCTTGCTAAACGTCTATTGGTTGACAAGCATATGTAAGTGAAATATCTTGCACTTCTAGATCTATAAGATCTCACTTTACTTCTCCTTCGGCTCTCCGATATCCTAGTCGTCGTTGGAGGAAGTGTGAAGGCGTTGTTGCATGTATGCGTGTTGTCAGCGACACCGACTAGATTGTGTTGTGTGCTTCCTTTGTTTTGTGTAGGGATTTTATTTTAGGTTACCAATGTTTCACCGAAATGTCGATTCATTTCCATTCCGGCGAATTTCTGGCACCCGGCGAATGTCCTCTTTTACAGGGAGGTCATGCCAAATTTTTCCGACGATCTCGACGTCCATGCTCTAATTATTATTTTGCTCTTTGTATTACCATCTAGGCAACCATGGTTCAACACTGAGCACACCCGCCCTCATGGATGGGTGGATGTTATGCGCAAGGGCCGACATCGCACGGACAAACATGACGGAGATAAGATGTCTGTCTGGCGATTGCAGACTGATGTATTTGATAAAGCATGATTGCGGAATGCTGGAGTCACACCTGCTCCAGCATGGTTTCATGGATGGCTACACTCGATGGATACATGATGATGAAGATGATGATGATCAAGATGCCGGCGGGGCAGGTTATCATGAAGATCAAGGTGGCGCAGGGCATGAACAAGATGAAGATCAAGCAGACGATGGCGTTGGGTGATACGTCCAAAACATATCTACTTTCCTGAACACTTTTGCTATTGTTTCTCCTGTAAACTTGTGTGATTTGCATACAACTAACATAGACTATTGATGTTTTCAACAGATTTACCTTGGTCTCTTGTTTTTGTGCAGAAAATCAACTATCAGGAAAAATCCCGGAAAATATGACAAAAATCCTATTTCACCAGAAGATCCACGGAACCAGAATACGAGACGGAGTGGAGCCCTGGGGGCCCACACCGCCTGCTGCACAGGTGATCCCAGCCCACGCCTGGAGGGGGTGTGGCTGCCCCAGGCACCCCCTCGGGCTCCCTCTTCGCCTATAAGATGCCTCTTGACCTATAAACCGGGGGGAGGGGGGTCGATGTTTTTCCAGAAAGAGTTCCGCTGCGCTGCCACCACTAGAAACCGCAATTCGGAACCAGAAACTCCGTTCTGGCACCCTACCGGGACAGGGAATTTGGAGAGGATCATCACCATCGTCATTACCAACGCCTCTCCATCAACCATCCATGTTTCCCTCATCCATGAGTGAGTAATACCCCGCTGTAGGCTATGGGGATGGTAGGGATTGGATGAGTTCTGTCATGTAATCGAATAAGATTGTTAGGGCATGGTGCCTAGTATCTCTATTAGTGCTATTTGACTTTGTTGCAACTTTTTGTGCTTAATGCTTGTCACTAGGGTCTGAGTTCCATGATCTCAGATCTTAACTTATTATTGAATTATTATGATAGTATTGTTTATGATCTTATCTGCAAGTTGTGTACACATATCATTGTCTGGATCCAAAGGCCCCAAAGTGATAGAAATTGGGACAACCCGAGGGGATGGCTTTGATGTGAGGATCACATGTGTTCATGGAGTATTAATGCTTTGCTCCGGTGCTCTATTAAAAGGAGCACCTAAATTGCGAGTAGTTCCCTTGAGGCCCCGCTGCAACGGGTTGGCAGGACAAAAGATGTTGTGCAAGTTCTCATTGCGAGCACACATGACTACATATGGAGAACACGCCTATGATTGTTTTGTACTTGGATGCTTATTCTTATTATTTGCAATTTCCCTAGATTTTGAAGTTACATGTTTAGACTCGTCCATACAACGCCCGTCCATCCATCTGTATGCCTACCACGCTCATATCCTATTGTTTGCTAATACTGTTACTGTTGCTCTTGTTTTGCTGTTGCTGTTGCTTTGCTATTGCTACTACAAACTGTTGCTACTGATAAACTTCTATGAGCAAAAACTATTTCTAGGTGCAGCTGAATTGATGACTCAGTTGTTAAGGCTTGCAAGTATTCTTTGTCTCCCCTTGTGTCGAATTAATAAATTGGGTAATACTTCCCTCGAAGACTGTTGTGATCCCCTATACTTGTGGGTCATTGAGACTATTTTCTGGCGCCGTTGCCGGGGAGCATAGCTTTATTTGTAAGTTCACTTGGATCTATTATTGTTCACTTCTACTCCTTTCATTTATGGGGAAGTCTCGTGATGGAAAGTTTCCTATCTTACCATCCACTACAAGAAGAGGTATGGTCCTAAACACCTCTGCTGCTCTTGATTCACCGTCTGTTATACATGACCACCACATACTCATGCTACACACACTGCTACTACTGCTAAATCTGAAACCGCTTCTGATACTCCTGATGTTACTTCTAGTGTGCTTGATGCGAGTGGTTCATTAGGTCCTTTCCTAGATGCTACTATGGCTAGTCTAGGAAATACTGAAACTCCTAGTGAAGACACTGTTATACCTGTTAGCTCACTTGAGTCTAGAGAGAGATACGATATTAATGATGGTTACATTGAGTTTACTGATGAATTTATTGAAGAGTGCCGAAACACACATGGTTCTAGTGCTATTAATAGTCTCCACGAGAGACGTACCAGTATTCCTAAGTTATCCTCCGATCCTAAGTTTTCCACCTCTCCCATAGATATTAAAGATGAATATTATGATTTTCCACTTGATTTCTCCTATTTAGACATTGTTAAGAAATGACCTTTTTGTTGGACTGAAAATGAGAGTGTTGTAGCTCACATGAATGAGCTTTCCACTATGAGTGCTTTATTCTCTGATAATTTTAAAATGTGCAAGTACTTTGTTACTAAAATATTCCCTTTTTCACTAAAAGGAGAAGCTAAGGCTTGGTTTAATAGACTACCTCCTGGTTCCATTGATAGCCCTGATTGTTTGATTGCTTCTTTCTCCCAGAAATATTTTCCTCCTAGTGCTGGACATGCTGCTTTGCATAGACTTTTTGATTTTAAACAGGGAGAAGAAGAGAAATTGCATGAGTCATAGACAAGGTTTTGTTCCTTGATTCATACACATCCTGGATGCCCATTACCTAGAAATGAGCTTCTTGATATTTATTATAATGGACTAACAGATGATTCTAGGACATACCTAGATAGCTTTGTTGATTGTGTTTTCAGGAAAAGAACTCCTATAGATGCTGAATAATTAATGGCTAAAATAAGCAAGAATTATGATGATTGGACTTCAACTGAGCTAAATACACCTGAGCCTATTACTCCTGAACCAGTTGTGCCTGAACCAGTTCCAACACCAACACCAAAGAAGATGGGAGTAATTGTATTAAATGATGAAGTGATGAAAGAAGCTAAGAAATGTCTTAAGTAGAAAGGTATTAGAGCTGAAGATGTGAAGAATCTACCCCATAGAAGAATTATGTAAGCCAATTCGCCACTCATCTAGTATTGAGGTACACTCTCTCCACTTCGATGAAGGTGATATTCCTTATGGTAAGCCTCCTGATTAATGCTTAGAGGAACTTGACACATTTATTGTTAAACAAGGTAATTTTAATAAACATGTTCAGAATCATTTATTGGAAAACTCGAGAGCTATTAATGAGTTGAAAGATATTGTGGAAAGAACTGCTAATGATATTAAAATGCTTTGTAAGAACTTTCAAATGGTTCAAACCCAAATTGATCAACTTGCTAAGGTACAAAAGGATATGCTAGTTAATGCCTCAGGAGATAAACATGCTTATGGAAATATAACTAGGAGTGGTATAGCTACTCAAGATCCTTTATATCCTGAAGGACACCCTAAAAGAATTGGGAAGGATTCTCAACAAGGTGAAAGTAGTGGTAGTCCTCGTAAGAGAAAGAAAAGAAACATAAAATAGTTGAGGAACCACTTGAACCTGTTGTAGATCCTAATAGTATATCTGTCTCTGATGCTGAAACTGAGAGTGGTAATGATAAAAATGATGCTCCTGATAAGGAGGAAGTTGAGGAAGAACCCGAGGAGCACACTAAGAAAACTAGGTACACTAAGGAAGATTTTATTGCTAAAAAACATGGTAGTGAGAGAACCTTGGGTGCAGAAACCTATGCCTTTTCCAAATAAGAAACACAAGTCAAAGGAGGAAGAACACTACAACAAGTTTTGTGAGTGGATGAAACCTTTATTTCTGCATATTCCTTTGATTGACGCTATTAAGCTGCCTCCTTATTCAAAATATATGAAGTATATTGTCTCTAATAAAAGGAAGATTCCTAATGAGGAAATTAATACTTTGCTTGCTAATTATTCCTTCAATGGTAAGGTTCCAAAGAAACTTGGTGATCGAGGTATACCAACTATTCCTTGCTCTATTAAGAATAATTATGTTAGAACTGCTTTATGTGATTTGGGATCTAGAGTTAGTACCAACCATACCAACTATACCAACTATTCCTTTTTCTGTCTACAATAGACTCTAGCTAGAAAAGTTGATACAACTAATGTATCTTTCCAAATGGCTGATAAGTCAACTACTATTCTTGTTGGTATATGTGAGGATGTTCCTATTCAGGTGGCTCAAATTTTCTTGGTTTTAACTGATTTTGTTGTGCTTGAAATGCCTAAAGATGATAATATGTCTATTAATCTTGGGAGACCTTTTCTTAATACTGCAGGTGTTGTCATCAATAGTAATCAAGGAAATTGACTTTTAATATTAATGAAAAATATCATACTGTCTATTTCCCCAAGAAGGTTGTTAAGAGCTATTGCTTGAATTCCATTGAAAATATTGAGAGCATCAAGGTTGGAGGAATATATTGTCCCATTCCACAAGAAAGTTTTGAAACTATGATGATTGGGACTATTGCTATCATGTTTGAGGTAACATAATCACTTTGTGGAATGCAAAGTTTTGTTTCATATAAGATTTCTTTGGTAACAAGACTTGATTAACCTTGTTAACAAAAGGATTTTAATGAACCAAACAATGCTTTCATTCTGGTTATACTTTCTCACTTTTATTTTTCTCCTTCCTAGTCTTTGCTTTTTCTCTTGTTAGCTTTGGTTTTGCTAGTTGTTTGTTTGTTAGAGTGTCTTAGAACTTCTGTAGTTTGGTTTTGGTTTGCTTTTTGCTTCTTCTAAAAAAATATTTTCTGCGAGAAAATCAATTTTCATACCCTGAAATTTGGCCAAAAATAAAGTTTCCCAAAAAATCCCAGAAAATTCATAATAAATGTTTCTTCGAAAAATGTTTCCTCGAAAAAATTCATAATAAACGTTTTCAATATGTTAAACTAACCATGGATATGGTACAAGACTTCCGGTTTACATGGTCTTCATCTAATCCCATGGTCCATTATAAAATCTACAATCTATCTGTCGACCTGCCTTTTGCTGACTTCTGTGCAACTATTAGAGTGCCCCATTGGGGATCTTGTGAGAAGATCAAGTAGAGGCCTAAGTCACTTACATATTTATATGATCAAATTTGCCAAGGTTTTGACTTCTCGAAGGAAAGTGGTAAGAAGCACCGTTGTCCCCGTCCCCATCTGCAGGTGAACCAGTAGCATCACCCAGGCTAGGATCCCTCTGACTGCTGCTCTCCTGCATCGGCCTTACTCCATGACTCCTTAGCTTTCTCAGTTTAATTAGCCCATAGGTAGGAGGCTGATTAACAACTTGTAATTAACCAATACACTGCTAATTAATAACTTCTTAAGGTGATCTACTACTACAACTATAAATATGCTACTGTTGTTAACAACCGCTAATAAACCACTACTTAGAATTTGGAAATCATGTTAAAGTTGTTCAACTTTTGTTGGTTGTATTTGTGCCTATGTACGACTTTTATTCAGGACAAATGTGGTTGTGTATGCTGGAAGAAAGTTGCTGGTTGTGTTTGTGCCTATTTAGGCCATTTTTTGTGAAGTTTTTTCTTTTTGAGATGCCAATGTTTTGCCGGAATTTTGATTCATTTCCGTTCAGCCGAATTTCTGGCACTCCTAGGTCTAGAAAATTAGCAAAGGTCATGATCAATTTTTTTGCTTCTTATTAGTTCCATTTATTTTTGTGTTTAGATATGTCAGGTAGTGGACAACACGAGCCGAGGCGGGCACTTCTAGAAAGAAGGAATATTGGGACCATTTGGAGGAGATGGAATTACAAGTGGACCCAGAATTCATGCCACGAGAGGAAGAAGGGATGGAGGACAAGGATACATCGTCCGATGAGGAGATGGGAGATGATGCTGATGGAGAGGACGCCACTACCACTGATGGTGGCGGTGGTGGTGAAGCCACAGATGGTAGACAACCGAAGAAGCCTCGGAAGGAACGGACACCCATCACGGTCGTCCTCTAAAGGTCCATCTTCACAAGCGTGAGCGATAAAGGGGTGCCTTTGGAGCGGGAGCAATTTTTCGCGTCATACTGCATCCAACTCTCTGCAATCCTCCGGAACAACGTCACGATCAACAATGAGAACGTAAAGGCCCGTAAGAACGAGCGTTACCTCCATCAACTCTTCAAAAAGATGCACGCAACAAGATAGACATTCCCGGGTGATGAGGACAACAAATACAACAATGACAATCTCACAGGTAATCCGGTAAAGAAGTTCACCCTCAAGACGATGACCAAGGCCTTGTCTAATATGAAGGAGAAGGTCAAGAGGCTCATTTACAAGAAAAATCTATGTTTCGAGGAGGTCGTCAAGAAGGAGTCTTTGGTCACGTAAAGATGACTTCAAAGTGTTCAAGGCCAGATGTGACTCTGCCTCGGGCAAGGCCAAGAGTATGTACTTCAAGGAGTTATACAAGATGAACATCGATACCCACCATGTTAGCTCCGGTGGTTATAGAACTGCGATTCCCAAATTGCAGAAAGAGGACGCCGAAGATGTTTCAAAAGGGCAGACACCTCGCTTTGTCAGGGCCCAGTTTTGCAAGCCGAAAGGGAGTTACGAATATTCCTCGGAAACCTGAGGCCCCTTTGCTCCGAAGGTGATGGAATTCATGACTAAATATTTAAGTAATTTGCATGTAAGTCGATTAATTGCATTCACAATTAATTAATGAAGTCAAGTTTCTCAAATACTTCATGTTCTTTATGCGTAGGACGAGGAATATAGGATCTCCTCATCCCAGGGGTCAGCGTCAGTCGCCAAGTGGGACACCACTTTTAACAGGGCACTGAACCGGGTCAAAAATGTCGATCCCCAAGAGCTACCGTCGTTGTCTAGCCATGTGCCGGCTTTGGAGGTATTCCATGTTCGGAATACTATGGCCCCTCCACGCAGAAGGGGGAAGAAGGCGGAGAGAGCCAAGATAAAAACCTAAGGGAACAGGTGGAGAAGTTTTCGTAGCTCCTCCAATATACAGCGAAGGAGGCTGTGACGGAAGCCCGGACACATTTCGAATCACAAGTCCAGACACAGGTGACCGAGAAGCTCAACACCATCCTTCCCTCCTACTTCGAACAGTACACCAAGTGGAAGAAGTGTGGTAAACAGGGGCCGCGCCCGGTTCCCAACATCGCTAGCACCCAATCGGAGAACAAGCCACTCGAGGTTTTGGTGACTTCTCCAGCGAGGCCCAAAGTTCTAGAGCTTACCTTGTATGGTCCGGCGAAGGCGCCTTCCCATACCGTTCCAGCAAGTAGCTAGTCTGCCACTTGTGTGCTCGACATCGGTGGTGGCGCCTCAGCATTGGCCGAGCTCGATGCCCTCAAGGTAACTAATTAAAGCGAGAGTTGGGAGGCTCAACAGCTGACTTCATGTCAATGTTTTATTGACGACCGACCTATAAATTTATTTCGTAGGAAGACACTCCTTGCAATATAATGCACTGGATGTCATCAAGGGTTCTATCGTTCAACGAGCAAACCACATATTCCACAGTAAACCAATGGCACCTGACATGCTTAGGGTCAAATACAGTATGGTGCTTCCGGGCTACGAGGACTTGGAACCTGTCTCTCAACCTCATGGATGAGATAGTGACGAGCCGGTAGTCCTCAGTACCGGCTTCTGCTACATGTTTCTATGGACTAAGAGCCAGATCCGTTTGGGGACGCAGGACCGGGGCACCACCCCAGAGGCAGCACATCTAGCACATCATGAGGATATCACGATGGCACGGGATCTCGCCGACAATGATAATGAAATTGATGAAAACTTTGGCGACCAGTTCTTGAACACAAGGTTTTGTGATGATTACCATGAGAAACAGGGAGGCCAGCTGTTCACGCAGACAGTTGTTGAGACCCAAGAAGCACCTGGACCCTCTGTGAAACCTAGTTGCCAATTGCGTCTCTTCCGATCTAGTCAGGAGATTCGTCCACCCGTCGCCTTCACTGAGCCAGCTAGTCCTATGATCAGCCCTAACACCCTCCATAGGGCGCCCGGTGTGGTCATAGCAGCAACCGATGACGCCGTAAAGGGCAAGAAGGGACGGAAGAGGAAGCCTAAGGCTGCGATCCAGAATCCAAAGCCTGCTTTCCGGGCTCATGACGGCCCTACAAAAAATCCTAGTAAGCGATTGCACGGGGCAGGTACACCGATGCTCAATGAATCGATGCTCTTAGTCGTAGGCTCAAATATGCGAGCTATTCATCATGGATGTTTGTTTATTAAGGGGCGCCACATTCGAGAGGGCGATCAGTCATACCTGGTTTACAAGGCCAAGGTTCCAAATGTGCCGAGCTTCGTCATAGTAGACCCCGGGGATATTTTCTACGTGCGGCATACCAACCTCTTCGACATGTTGCAAGGATTCTGGCTGCACGATACCCTGGTCCGACTGTTCTCGCTCAATATGGCCATGCAGATCATTAGAGATGGGACCCTGTCCATCGCGATAGCGGATCCCTACTCCAAGCATGATGTCGTCTTTAGAACACATGAGGGCGTCCTAATGGTGACCGACTACCTCTCATCATTCCTACAAACAAACTCGGTCAAGGATGTGGTTCTCATTCCCTACCACCAGAGTCGAAGAGTGGTCGCCAAGGCTGCGTGATCATATCCTTGGATGTGCAACGCTCAAATGCATTGTATATCGACTTGGGTAGTGCGACGATGAAAGACTACTACACTATCAAGAGAGTTCTTGACGATGCTCTCAACTGCTACATCGCAGCAGGAGGCACCGTCCCTAGGAGGATAGTTAAGATGCTCGACACGCACGTGTTTCGCCACACAACGCAGTTCCCATGCGCCAAGCAGGCACTTGACCGAGAAGGATGCCTTCTATGCCCTACACCACATAAAGGCATTTGTACAGGACCAACATAACATGGTGTTGCCGACATCTGACCTTCGAAGGTAGTCTAAAGATCTTGAACATATACATTATTGCAACCTTAGGGCGGATTTCTTTGATATCCAGGAGGATATCTCAACAATCATGCACCAACAAGTCATAAAATCCGGGGCCTCTTCTATGGTTGCACTCCACCGTGCAACAAGGATATAGATGAACACTTAGTTAAGCAGGGTGATGGCAGGACATTCATGATGTTGGCGAAGGGAGATAAAGGGGGCATCATCAATATCCCCCAGCCGACTCATCATCCAAAGAGGTCTTGATGTTTGCCTAGCTAGCTGTTAGTTCTAAACTTGTGTTGTAAACTTTATCCCTATGTAAACTAGCCTAGCAACACCTCTAGTAGAGTATGTTTCATAAACTGTTGAACTGTATTGTGAGTGACGCTAGTTATTTGTGTTATGAACCATTTTAGTTCTTGGTCATATGTTGCTTCTCATTCTTTATTGTCGCCCTACTTCTTGGTTGGCTTTTCGTCTTTCTTAGAAATGCCAATGATTAAAACGTTTCGTGAATGTGATGTGAGGGGATCGTGACCTTTGTGTTGTGCACAACACCAAGTCTCTTGTTCATCATTTAGGGGTTCGTAGCATGGAAAACAAAAAAATTCTACCACATGAATACACACAAGGCAAGATCTATCTACTAGATTGTAGCAACGAGTCGATAGAGTACTCACCCTCGAAGATTCCAAAGCGGTTAACGAGAGCAGATTCTCGTGGGTGATGTAGTCTTTCACTTCCCGATCTCAAGAACGCGTAGACGATCCTTCTGGTGCCGCGTTTCGGCAACGCTCCCAAAGTCGGTGACATGTTCGATACTTGTTGAAGAACTTCCTCTCCCTTGTTCCAGCAGGCAGCGAAAGTTGTAGCTCTCTCCTCGCGATTCCGACAGCACGGCGATGTGGTGTCGGAAGTACAGGGGAGATCCCGTAGGGCGTGGCCTAAGCCGGAGCGAGTATGGTGGAATAGAGGGAGCCCCGATGATCTAGGGTTTAGAGGGCTGAGGTTTAGAGGTAGCTAGCAACTAGAGTTTAGCTAGTCGTAGTGGTTTAGAGGAGATCTAGATTGGCCGCAACTAGAGAGGGGGGTGGCGACTAACCTATGGTTTTTTGTGTTGGCAAGGGGGGCGTCCTACCCCTCCTTTTATAAGTGGGGATGCGCTATGGGGGAGGGAGTCCTCCCCCAAATCCATTTCATGTGGCCGGCGCAAAGGAGAGGGATGAATCCTCCCTTAGGTAGGATTCCTTCCCTCCCTCCACTTGGAAATCATTGTCCCAGTTTGACTTTTTCAAACTGGCTTTTTGTCTTTCAAACTAGAGTTTGATTTCCCTCTTCCAAGTGTCCAGCCAAGTGACCTACGACATGATGCAACAATTCCACTTTGTCATGACACATCCATGTACCCTTCCCCCTCCCGATCGGTGAACCTTCTACACCCTTCTAGAACATTCCAATAAAAACACCAAAACCATTCCCGAACTCCGGAAGTGCACTTTCCTTATATGAATCTCATTATTCGAACCATTATGTATCTCCTCGTGATATCCCGGGTCCCATCCGAGACTCCGAACTACATTCGATCTCTTTACTCACATTCCATATCTACTAAACAACACTGAATCCTTAGGTGTGTCTCCCTACGGTTCGTGAATCATGCAGACATGATCGAGACTCTTCTCCGGTAAATAACCAATAGAGGAATCTGGAAATTCATATGGCTCCCACATATTTCTACGATTACCTCATGATCGAATGAACCATTTACATATGATACCAATTTCCCTTTATCTTGTGATACTTTACTTATCCAAGTCTTGATCGTAGGTATCTCTGCATACCTATTTCCACTTAGTTACCGACAAGTACTCTTTTCTCGTTCCCGCGACATGTGATCCCTTGTGAGCCAGTCACATGCTTGCAAGACAATTGGATGAAATTCCACCGAGAGGGCCCAGAGTATATCTATCCATCATATGGATGGACAAATCCCACTCTTGATCCATGTTCCTCAACACATACTTTCCGAACACTCAATGCCACCTTTATAACCACCTAGTTATGAAGTGGTGTTTGATATCATAAAAGCATCCATCTAGTGATGGTGATTAACATGATCTCATGGTCGAAGGATTTAGGTTACTATGTATTTGAAAGCTTATAGCAAGTGAACTATTTAAATGACTTGATCTTATGCTACGCTTAACTATAGGAGTATGTCCATCGCATCATTCTCCTAATGATATGACCTTGTTGTTAATAACATCTCAATGTTCACGATCAGGAAACCGTGATTATATATTAACCAACAAGCTAGTTTAACAAGAGGCTTTACTAGGGACTCTTACATGTTTACAAATCACACAATTATTAATGTTTCCGGTTAATACAATTATAGCATGGAATGTAAAAATTTATCATAGGCACCAAGATTTTATAATATTGCCTCTTGGGCATATCTCCAACACACACAACCTTCATGTGTGACGCCGTCTTAGAAAACATGAGGGCTTCCTAATGGAGATCGACTGCCCCTCATCATTCCTACAAACAAACTCCACAAGGATGTGATTCTTATTCCCTACCACCAGAGTCGAAGAGTGGTCGCCAAGGCTGTGTGATCATATCCTTAGATGTGCAACACTCAAACGCCTTGTATATCCACTCGGGTAGTGCGACAACGAAAGACTACTGCACTATCAAGAGAGTTCCTGACAATGCACTCAACTGCTACATCGCAGCGGGAGGCGCAGGCCCTAGGAGGATAGTTAAGATGCACGACATGTACGTGTTCGGCCACACAACGCAGTTCCCGTGCGCCAAGCAGGCACTTGACAACGAGAAGGATGCCTTCTACGCCCTACACCACATAAAGGAGTTAGTACATGACCAGCATAACATGGTGTTGCCAACATCTGACCTTCGATGGTGGGCTAAAGATCTTGAACATATACAGTGTCGCAACCTTAGGGCGGATTTCTTCGATATCCAGGAGGATATCTCGACAATCGTGCACTAACAAGTCATAAAATCCGGGGGCCTCTTCTATGGTGGAACTCCACCGTGCAACAAAGGTATAGATGAACACTTAGTTAAGCAGGGTGATGGCAGGACGTTCATGATGTTGGAAAAGGGAGCTAAAAGGGGCATCATCAATATCCCCCAGCCGACTCATCATCCGAAGAAGTCTTGATATTTGCCTAGCTAGATATTAGTTTTGAACTTGTGTTGTAAACTTTATCCCTATGTTAACTTGCCTAGCAACACCTCTAGTAGAGTATGTTTCGTAAACCGTTGAACTGGATTGTGAGCGACGCTAGTTATTTGAGTTATGAACTATTTTAGTGCTTGGTCATATGTTTCTTCTCATTCGTTATTGTCACCCTACTTCTTGGTTGGCTTTTTGTCTTTCTTAGAAATATCGATGATTAAAACGTGTCGTGAATGTGCTGTGATGGGATCGTGAGCTTTGTGTTGTGCACAATTCCAAGTCTCTTGTGCATCCTTTAGGGGTTCATAGCATGGAAAACAAAAAAATTCTACCGCATGAACACACACAAGTCGAGATCTATCTACTAGATTGTAACAACGAGTCGATAGATTACTCACCCTCAAAGATTCCAAAGCGGTTAACGAGAGCAGATTCTCGTGGGTGATGTAGTCGTTCACTTACCAATCTCAAGATCGCATAGACGATCCTTCTGGCACCAGGTTTCGGTAGCTCTCCCATAGTCGGTCACACGTTAGATACTCGTTGAAGACCTTCCTCTCCCTTGTTCCAGCAGGCAGCGAAGGTTGTAGCTCTCTCCTCGCGATTGCGGCAGCACGACGGCGTGGTGTCGGAAGTAGAGGGGAGATCCCGTAGGGCTTCACCTAAGCTGGAGCGAGTATGGTGCAGTAGAGGGAGCCCCGATGATCTAGGGTTTAGAGGGCCGAGGTTTAGAGGTAGCTAGCAACTAGAGTTTAGCTATTCGGTAGTGGTTTAGAGGAGATCTAGATTGTCCGCAACTAGAGAGAGGGGGCGGGGGCCAACCTAGGGTTTATTGGGTGGGCAAGGGGGGCGCCCTACCACTACTTTTATAGGTGGGTATGCGCTAAGGGGGAGGGAGCCCTCCCCCAACTCCACTTCATGTGGCCGGCGCAAGGGAGAGGGATGAATCCTCCCTTAGGTAGGATTCCTTCCCTCCTTCCACTTGGAAATCATTGTCCTAGTTTGACTTTTTGAAACTTCCTTTTTGTCTTTCAAACTAGAGTTTGATTTCTCTCTTCCAAGTGTCTAGCCATGTGACCTAGGACATGATGCAGCAATTCCACTTTGTCATGACACATCCATGTGAAGGAAATATGCGCTAGAGGAAATCATAGATATGATTATATTACTTATGTCTATGACATACAGAATCAAAACTGTGAGTATGAGGCTAGATTTGATCGCATAAGCTCTGCTGCTAGTTTTAGGATTGCAGGGACAAGGACATCCTTTTTGGATGGGGAACCATCACCTGGGAAGTTTTATGATGACAAGAGAACACCACCACCGAAGGAGTGATTTGTCATCAGGTTTGGCATCCCCTTGGCTTGTTCCAATCTTGGGGGAGTGCCGCGGTATCACCACCATTATCATTTATCTCTTACCTTGTTAGTGGATTCATATCCATGGTAGAGAGGTTATCTTATAGTTTGGTTTGCATGCGGAAGTATCTCTCCTTTAGTTGATTATCTATGTATCCCTTGGTATGAGTGCCTTTATTGAATATTAATGAGAAGTCTCATCTTTTACTTTTTGCACTTCTTATTTTAGTTTGCCATCTCTATTATATGATGGATCTTGTTGATCAGTATTGGCACCACTTTGGGATCATCAAGTGGATCTAAATTGGTTTTGCCAAACCGATTTCTGGTCAGTAGCACTACTATGAAAGAGAAAAAGAAACAAAAAGCTTACAGGTATTTTGTACCATTTGTTTTCTTTCTTGTTGGCTCATAAGCTTAGTATTCTTTTTTTAAGATCCTTTTGTGACTTCAAGGATGATTGCATGTTTGGCTTTATTCCTTGGATGTTTGCTTGTTTCTTTCAACTCACTTGCTTGCTACCCAGCATTGCTAGCTAAAAACCTGTTTTGAGAAGGCATACTTCTCACGTTTCCAAAACCCCCATGAACCAAAACTTTTTCCACTTGTGTCCACCATATCTACCTAGTAGCACTTTTGCTATTCCTAGCAAATTCTCAAGCTTCATCTACCTTTCGAATTAAAAAGTATTTTGTTATGAGAAATCAATTCGCAGAGTTACAAGCCTTTGCACAATTCGCCTCTGCTCTCGATAAAACAAGTCAGAATCAATTGGCAAGGGGTCGACGATTAAGGATATTTCTTAAACAATCCCAGGCAAACCCTCTCCCAGTGGAAGAGCAGATAGCTACTATTTATACCGGAACGAGAGGATATCTTGATTCTTTAGAGATTGAACAGGTAAATAAATTTCTGGATGAGTTATGTAAACACCTAAAAGATACTAAACCTCAATTCCATGAAATTATATCTTCTAGCCAGACATTCACCGAGGAAGCGGAAATCCTTTGAAGGAAGCTATTCAGGAACAGCTAGAATGGTTTTCTCTTCAGCAGCAAACATAAATTTTGCATGTCTACTTTTGTTAATAGAAGAAGAATCATTGAGAAAGATTTTTCATTTGATCATTTGAATCATGCAAACAAGTTTTTGTAGTTTTTAGTATAGTTATTTAAAGAACAGATAGAAATAAGATTGCGTCCAATAGGATTTGAACCTATACCAAAGGTTTAGAAGCCTCTGTCCTATCCATTAGACAATGGACGCTTTTGGGTTCAACCAGCATCATTTCACTTCATTTTTTATGCACTAGAAGGCAAGAACTATTTGAAAAGAAAGCGCCAACCTAAAGCTAAGGCCAACCGCGGGTATTTGGCCCAGTGAACCAAGAGGGTCCATCTTGTGCTCACAATACTTCTTATTTAGAAGGACATCTGGGCTCTTTAGAGAAAGGCGAAGTCTCTACTTGTTAACCATGGATGATGCTTTCCGCTACTGGACTTTAGCCATCTAGGGTGCGGCACTCAACCGCTTCGCCTAGCAACACAATGCTTGTATTGCTCTCCCACAACCCCGTTTTCACGGTTTAGGCTACTCCCATTTCGCTCGCCGCTACTACGGGAATTGCTTTTGCTTTGATTTCCTCTGGCTACTAAGATGTTTCAGTTCGCCAGGTTGTCTCAGAGATTTACTGAATTTCGAATCATTGTGTCCACTTTGGGAAATAGAAATTTGCAAACAGGTACTGATCCATTTGGTTAGCTGGATAGGAGCCGCCCTTTCCAGGTAGTCGATGGCTATTTACAGCTACTACCTTAACACCAAAGAAGAGTTCGACCCAATGCATGATTTCTGTCTTAGTGAATCCCGATTCGACATTAAAAGTATATTGATTCTTTCCCAATAAACAAAGACTTTTTTCTGGAAATACTGCGTATTTGATTCCATCCATTTGAACGGTGTCAGTTTTCTATTTTGAACTCCTGGTACTATGCAAATCCAGTAAGTTGCCCACATCCACAAGTCTTTTTTGCCAAGATATTGTTTCAAGTGTGGTGTCATAGTTTCATGGTGTTGTACCTAAGCATGATGCACTGCTGATGCACTAGTTTGGTTCATTTGTTAGACCGCTCTCTATATGCGTGCGTTCAATGAAGCAGTGCAACTGTTTGTTAGTTGACTTGAATTGGCCCCTCTTAAGAAAGATCGTAGATGAACGTTTCGTTACCTAAGTAGTTGAGCAATTCATTCCAAGGTAAACAAAGAGGTATTTCCTTTTCTTATTCAGTCCTTCTCTCCTTCCATCCCAGTAGGCCTATTCATGCTTTTTTGCGAAAAGATCTCGGGCGACTCACCAAAGCACGAAAGCCAGTTAGAAAACAGATTCCTATTTGAAGAGTGCCTAACCGCATGGATAAGCTCACATTAACCCGTAAATTTTGGATCCAATTCGGGATTTTTCTTGGGAAGTTTCGGCAAAAGCGCCCAACTCATAATTGGTAAATTTGCATGTTCAATTCCTACTGGATGCACGCGAATGGGAATGTTACATAAATCTATTGGAACTAGCTCTATATCAACAATAAACCCTTGGATTGTTTTCAATTGGAGGGGGGAATCCAATTGACAGCCTCGATTCGTAACCTAGCTCGTCTGAGATCTGCGGAAGTATCTACTAGTAACGGAATTTCAGGTGTCAAAGTGCGGATCTCATATAGTCAAAATAAGAAAGGACGTGCCATATCCGAAACGTACGAAATATAGTAAATATTTTAAATCAGATGTAGTAGGGGTCGCGAACCGGATGGTACACAACTTGGTTTTGGAAGATATGGCACCAGAAGTTGTAGAGCTGGTCGTCTTTCATATCGAGCCATTGAAGCAGCGCGTCGGTTATACCTGGACTGCAGCCACTGGTGCCTTCCAGGAGTACCGGACTCCTGGACAACTGTTAAAAGTTTCAAACGTCCTCTTTTTTGCAAGAGTCTTACTTTATTTTGAATTAAAGTAAGCATGCTATTCTAAATCAAAGTAAAGTAAAATTTTCTAGTGTATTTATTATATTATGGCTTTATTACATTAATAATAGACCATCCAAAAAGGGTATAAAAATGTCGGGTGGAGTTAGCTTTTCGAGGAACGCCCATCCCGTGCAGCGAATTCGTCCTTTTATGTTAGTAACTACCCCTTTACTACGGGTCGTTTTTCTAGCCAACACTTAGATCCGGCTCTACCCAAACTTTTTTGGTTCACCCCAACATTACCCACTTGTCTGACTGTTGCTAAGCAGTTTTGGGATACTAAACGGACCTTCCCAGATGGTAATCTTAAAGAGCTATATTTCGACCTGGACGCTTTTGGGATGGTTCTAATAACCAACGAATAGAAAGTGCTCTTTCTTGTTTAGATCCTATTTCAATTGGAACTTTCCGCGTCGATCATTTTTTATTACGTCTTGTTTTTACTCCTATATTGGGAGTTACTCTACGTATTGCTTAACGTAAAACCAATAGTGGATTCGTTTCTGTCTATTGTAATGCAGAAAAAAGTAAAAAGTCTAATTAGATCTTTTTTGTTTTATTTGAGAACCCTTTGAACGCCTTCTCAAAGGATTCTCAAATTAAACAAAAAAGTAAAAACGTGCATTTCATGAAGGATTTCGACAGTATGGTGTAGCGTACCTTATGCAAATGGAATTTTAAGGTTTCTTTATTTTATTATGTAATAAGAAGAAAAAGAGAATGGAAGTGAGTAAACAGAATTTCATACTCGATCTCATAGATCCCTATAGAATTCTGTGGAAAGCCGTATTTGATGAAAGTTGTATGTACGGCTTGGAGGGAGATCTTTCCTATCTTTCGAGATCCACCCTACAATATGGGGTCAAAAAGCTCGAACCACTGACATCCGCCACAGGGTAAACAACCGCCTCTCAGGCCTCCCCGACGGGTTCTACCATAGAGGCCAATGATAGACAATAACTCGGTATTAATCCCCTTGCCCCTCATTCTTTGATAATCAGAAGGATCCTTTTCGAGTTTCCATTTCTTCATTTGGAATCTGGGGGAGAAGGGTGGATTGTTAGTGTGGATGATTTAGAAGATATAATTGGTGGGCATATATGGTTGGGACTGCTTCAAGCTATAGTATATGGGACTAAGCTACTTTTAAAAGAGGATATACTACCATCCCGAGGGGATATTCCTTTATTTAGCATCTTTTGATTTACCAGAAGAAAAGGAAGAATTAGTAGCAGGTTATCAAACCGTATATTCCGGAATTTGCGCTTGTGGAAATTCTCGAGCGAGCAGATCTGAAAACAAAGACGAGCCCGGGTCAATCAAGTTTTGACTCCACCATTGCAACAAGTTCTTTCTATCTTTTGTTCCACGAAAGGCCCTCTGCTGCCAACAAGAAGAGATAGGGAAAGATTGGATCACCCTGCCTATAGATGGGTAGGTGCCCCTAGGATAAAGAAGAAGAAAAGTGTGCTAAGGAAACTCGCAAGGAAAGTGCCAACCGATCGATTTTCCTTTCATTAAGGTACGAGGACTTCTTATTCCACAAGAACGAAAGCACCTTTTCAGAGTCTCACGAAACCTTCCCTCTTTACCTTCAATTACATCTGAAAGTGATTTGTATACTTTATTGTGACCATCCCTTATCGGTTGCCCGCGGGACCCACTATCAAGAAGTGTATCCACGGCTTCTTGTACCAATTTTTCCTGGCACATTACTAAATCTGCAGAGGGATCCAGAATCCTAATTCTCGCTATTTGTAATGGATCCAATTCTATTGAGTCTGACTCATAGTGATCATTTATCTTTAGAAAAGAATGACCTTGGTTATCAAAGGAAAATAAAGAGAAAACAAAAATCATGATCAACTAAGACCTCTCGAGGGAAAGAAAGTTCCGTCAGACGGTAGCTTAGCCATTCATCAGATACATGTCGGAGATCCTTTCCTCCGTCCCTCCGTACCAACAAGGGGTAGTACAAGAATATTGACCTATTGTCCCTCGACTACGCCTTTCGGCCTGATCTTAGGCCCTGACTCATTACGGAACCACCGATTGATCCGATTAGACTTTCTGCGGGGTAGCCTTTGGTTGAGCCTGGAAATGTGCTTTAACACCGGTTCTTCTACGAACCGGTTTTAATGGGGGACGGGCCCGTACCAGCATGGCCTGTGCAGCAAAAAGGAGCCCCCCTTTAACACCGGTTCGTGGCACGAACCGGTGTTAAAGACCCCTGCGCCAGTGGCCCGCGCACCCCCCCCCTTTAACACCGGTTCGTGGCTTGAACCGGTGTTAAAGGGGGGGATATATAAGACACCGCATCCCACACCCCACTCTTCCATTTTTTCACTATCTCATTTTGGAGCCTAGCAAGAGGGTGTGAAGTGTGCTAGTTTGTGTTTTTTCGTATGCACAAGAGGTGTTCGGTGAAATGCCCGAGAGCTCAAAATAAGTTTTCTTGTTACTCTTTCCTTCTCGGTCGAGGTCGGCAACTATCCTTTCATGTGTCATTGATGTACTATATATATAAATGGTCATCACCCTATTAATTTTTGATATATACTATATATTAATGCAGATGAACCGGCAATGGATGTACGGTGACCGCCGCTTCGAAAGTACATTACGGGCCTCCAAAATTTCATCGTTGTGGCTAATGCAAACCATGGTCACAATGGTTTTATGTGCTGTCCGTGTGTTCACTGTCAGAACAAGAAAGACTACTCAAATACCAGAACCATTCACGCCCACCTTCTTCGATCCGGTTTCATGCCCAGCAATAATTGTTGGACCAAGCACGGAGAAAAAAGGGGTTATGATGGAAGACAACGAAGAAGAAGAGGATGATGACAACTATCATAATATGTATCCTGAATATGATGATACTGCAACGGGGGTAGATAATGAAGATCAAGAGGCAGCAGATGGGCCCGCTGATGACGATCTTGGTCGGGCCATTACTAATGCAAAGGAAGAATGTGAAACTTAAAAGGAGAAGGAGAAGCTAGAGCAGATATTAAAGGATCACAAAACATTGTTGTACCCAACTTGCGAAGATGGCCACAAAAAGCTAGGTACCACACTGGATTTGCTGCAATGGAAGGCAGAGAACGGTGTGACTGACAGCGCATTTTCAAAGTTGTTGGTAAAAATGAAGAATCTTCTTCCAAGAAATAATGAGTTGCCCGACAGAACATACCAAGCAAAGAAGGTTGTCTGCCCTCTAGGATTAGACTTGAAGAAGATACATGGCTGCATTAATGACTGCATCCTCTACCGCGGTGAGAAGTACGAGAATTTGGATGCATGCCCGGTATGCACTGCACTGTGGTATAAGATCAGACGAGACGATCCTGGCGATGTTGAGGGCGAGGCCCCTAGGAAGAAGGTTCCTGCCAAGGTTATGTGGTATGCTCCTATAATACCACGGTTAAAACGTCTTTTTAGAAATAAAGAGCATGCCAAGTTGTTGCGATGGAACATGGAAGACCGTAAGAAAGACGTGATGTTGAGACACCCCGTTGATGGGTCACAGTGGATAAAAGTCGAGCGAGAGTACCCGGACTTCGCACGTGACGCAAGGAACTTAAGGTTTGGTCTAAGTACAGATGGCATGAATCCTTTTGGTGAGCAGAGCTGCGGTCACAGCACCTGGCATGTGACTCTATGTATCTATAACCTTCCTCCTTGGTTGTGTATGAAGAGGAAGTTCATTATGATGCCAGTGCTCATCCAAGGCCCGAGGCAACCCGGCAACGACATTGATGTCTACCTAAGACCATTAGTTGAAGAACTTTTACAGCTGTGGGCCAACCAGGTGTACGTATGTGGGATGAGAACAAAGGGGAGCCATTTGACCTACGAGCATTGATTTTCGTAACCATCAATGATTGGCCTGCTCTTAGTAACATTTCAGGGCAGACAAACAAGGGATACAATGCATGCACACACTGTTTAGATGAGACTCAAAGTGTATATTTGGATAAATGTAAGAAGGTTGTGTACCTAGGGTATCGTTGATTTCTTCCGAACCTGCATCTAGTAAGAAAGAAAGGCAAGCATTTCAAACGTCTGGCAGAACCCCGGAGGAAGCCTGTCCTCCGTACCGGTGCGGAGGTATTTGGTATGGTCAAGGACCTAGAAGTAATCTTTGGAAAAGGTCCCGCGATCTATCTGTTCGAATGACGATGCGGACACGCCCATGTGGAAGAAGCAATCTATATTTTGGGACCTACCCTATTGGAAAGTCTTAGAGGTCCGCTCTTCAATCGACGTGATGCACGTGACGAAGAATGTTTGCGTGAACCTGCTAGGCTTCCTAGGAGTGTATGGAAGACAAAAGATACACCAGAAGCACGGCAGGACCAACAATGTCTGAAAGACCCTGATTGACGAGAAGGAAATCTTTTTTGAATGCCTTAGCAGTATCAAGGTCCCGTCTGGCTTCTCGTCGAATATAAAGGGAATAATAAATATGGCAGAGAAAAAATTCCAAAACCTGAAGTCTCATGACTGCCACGTGATTATGACACAATTTCTTCTGATTGCATTGAGGGGGCTTCTACCTGAAAATGTTCGAGTACCCATTGTGAAGCTATGTCCATTCCTCAATGCAATATCTCAGAAGGTAATCGATCCAGAAATCCTACCAGGATTACAGACAGATGTGGCCCAATGTCTTGTCAGCTTTGAGTTGGTGTTCCCACCATCCTTCTTCAATATTATGACGCATCTCCTGGTTCACCTAGTAGAACAGATTTCCATTCTCGGTCCTGTATTTCTACACAATCTGTTCCCCTTTGAGAGGTACATGGGAGTCTTAAAGAAATATGTTCATAACCGTGCTAGGCCAGAAGGAAGCATCTCCAAGGGCTATGTAACAGAGGGGGTCATTGAGTTCTGTGTTGATTTTATTCCTGACCTTAAGGCGATTGGTGTTCCAGAATCACGACATGAGGGGAGACTGCGTGGAAAAGGCACCCTAGGATGTAAAGCAATGATATGTAGGGACGGGCATTCTCTCAATCAAGCACACTACACGGTTTTACAAAGATCTATCTTGGTTGCCCCGTATATCAATGAACACAAGAATTTAATACGCCTCAAACACCCGGGGCAGTCTGATGAATGGATTATAAGTGAACACATGGCGAGTTTTGGTGGCTGGCTGCAAAGACTTCTCACAAATAACACCACTGTTGGGGATCAGCTGTACTTGTTGGCCAGGACACCATCTTCGACTGTAGGTACTTTCCAAGGGTACGAGATAAATGAGAATACGTTTTACATGATAGGCCAAGATAAAAAGGTCACCAACCAAAATAGTGGTATCCGCTTCGATGCAGCAGAAGACAATGGGCAAAAGACCACGTATTATGGGTTCATAGAGGAGATATGGGAACTTGACTATGGACCTAATTTTAAGGTCCCCTTATTTCGATGCAAATGGGTCAAGCTAACTGGAGGAGGGGTTGAGGTAGACAAGAAGTACGGAATGACAACAGTGGATCTCAACAATCTTATGAAGGTAGACAAGAACTTAGACGAACCATTCGTCTTAGCCAATGATATGGCTTAGGTTTTCTATGTGAAGGACATGTCTACCAAACTGAAAAAAAAAGAAAAAATAAGCAAACAGATACATCACACGATGAGCCAAAGCGTCACATAGTTCTTTCAGGGAAAAGAAACATCATGGGAGTGGAGGACAAGACAGACATGTCAGAAGATTATAATAAGTTTGATGAAATTCCGCCCTTCAGAGTGAAGACTGACCCAACCATCCTGTTAAACGGTGTTGATACTCCATGGTTACGGCCGACGCGATGATAAGATTGACTATATGTATTAATTGAGCCATTTTTGGCACACATGTGTATCTCAACATGGAAATCAATGTCATATTTCTTCTGTTAATAGTATATGTATTAAATGAGCCATTTTTCTTCCTTCTATTTCTTCCCTCCATTTTTCTTCCCGCCGTTTTTCTTCCCTCCATTTTTTCCCGCCATTTTCCCGCCATTTTTCTTCCCGCCATTTTTTCCCGCCATTTTTCTTCCCGCCATTTTTTCCCGCCAGTTCTTCCCTCCAGTTCTTCCCGCCATTTATTCACTATATATATATGTAGGGTTGGCCTCCATTGTCATTGCACATCTCTAGACTCATATCTGCAACCTCACCACTCTTTCCCATGGCTTCCACCGTAGCACTAGCCCCCATGGAGGCGGAGGCGCTTTGCACCTCGAACTACCCCTGCCCGCCGGGCTACTGTGTCCCCGTCGGCTGGACTGAGCGCCGGAGGCATGCCGGTTCCTTCTGTCCCTCTAGGTGTATGCCGGATGGCCATCACGAACCACTACTACTTCGATCTCACGCGGGAGCAGCGGAGGAATCCCAGATGACATCCCGACTATTTCCCTACTTGGGAAGCCTTCTTCGTGGATCGGCGTGAGAGGGCGCTCGCCAGGCACGAGGAGGACGGCCCACCTCCTCCGAACTTTAACGAGGCCGGCCGTCGGCTATGGTGGCGCGATTGCACTCTCCAGAGCGTCATGGCCTATGACACTGCCGCCGACTCTAACCCCCGTCTGCGCTACCCTCAAGTCCAGCCCACGCGTACTCAGCCTTCAAGGTTCAATTACGGCGACCCGGCGACCCGGCAATGATGACGGCGGTGGCGAGTACGATGACTACTGATGGCGAGTATTACAGGTGTAGGTAGCATGGTGAATCACTCCAACATTCCGAAACAAGTTCGGCCGATTGTTACTTAATCTGGCCATGTATCTTAATTTTCAGTTCTTTTATGTATCTTAATTTTCAGTCGTGCTTTATGTAACTTACTATTAGTTGCATTCTGTATTTTAATTCCAGTTCTATCTCCTTCACAAAATGACCTATCTCATTCGAGGTTGCTTGGCTTTCGAGTCAAATGACCAATGTTATGGCTAGAATCAAGGCATAGTTTGTGATAATATGGACATATTGTGCATACATGTGCATCATGGCATGGCAAACAATGTTTCAAGAGGAAGTTTTCCTTTTTATTGCACCAAAAAGGCATTTTCCATTTTCCAAGTATAAAAAACGGACGGTTTTGTGAAGCAACCACCAAATGGCTAATTCAAAAAACCACCACCACATTTTACAAAAATACTATACCACCTTATATGGACAATGTACCAACATGGGGATCTGAAACCTTTCTGTCCACCTCTGGTGAAAAAGACAAATTCCTGCCGAATCGGCAGGAAGTGGGTCAGATATGAACAACAGGTACATGATACGATGCTCATGATTTTTTACAAAAATCATTTTTAGGTTCACACTATGCTATTTTATCAAAAATCCAATGCAAGTTGAGCGAGGCTTGGCCCCGAGCTAAGAATCTTCATGCCCGTTGTTCGACAAAGTTTGACGATAGTTTAAAACGGGGATAAAAAATAAAAAAAGATCGAAACAGTGCGAAATCTTCGCATGGTGTTATATTATGTGACATAGTTAGAAGGAAATTGGTATATTGATTATGTCTCAAAAAAACCTTCACAAAATGACCTATCTCATTCGAGGTTTCTTGGCTTTCGGGTCAAATGACCAATGTTATGGCTAGAATCAAGGCATAGTTTGTGATAATATGGCCATATTGTGCATACATGTGCATCATGGCATGGCAAACAATGTTGCAAGAGGAAGTTTTCCTTTTTATCGCACCAAAAAGGCATTTTCTATTTTCCGAGCATAAAAAAACGGACGGTTTTGTGATGCAACCACCAAATGGCTAATTCAAAAAACTACCACCACATTTTACAAAAATACTAGACCACCTTATATGGACAATGTACCAACAGGGGGATCTGAAACCTTTCCGTCCACCTCTGGTGAAAAAGACAAATTCCCGCTGAATCGGTAGGAAGTGGGTCAGATATGAACTACAGGTACATGACACGATGCTCATGATTTTTTACAAAAATCATTTTTAGGTTCACAATATGCTATTTTATAAAAAATGCAATGCAAGTTGAGCGAGGCTTGGCCCCAAGCTAAGAATCTTCATTCCCGTTGTTCGACAAAGTTTGACGATAGTTTAAAACGGGGATAAAAAAATAAAAAAGATCGAAACAGTGCGAAACCTTCGCGTGGTGTTATATTATGTGACATATTTAGAAGGAAAAATCTCAAACTTGGTATATTGATTATGTATCAAAAAAACCTTCACAAAATGACCTATCTCATTCCAGGTTTCTTGGCTTTCGGGTCAAATGACCAATGTTATGGCTAGAATCAAGGCATAGTTTGTGATAATATGGCCATATTGTGTATACATGTGCATCATGGCATGGAAAACAATGTTTCAAGAGGAAGTTTTCCTTTTTATCGCACCAAAAAGGCATTTTACATTTTCCGAGCATAAAAAACGGACGGTTTTGTGAAGCAACCAACAAATGGCTAATTCAAAAAACCACCACCACATTTTACAAAAATACTAGACCACATTATATGGACAATGTACCAACAGGGGGATCTGAAACCTTTACGTCCACCTGTGGTGAAAAAGACAAATTCCCGCCGAATCGGCAGGAAGTGGGTCAGATATGAACTACAGGTACATGATACGATGCTCATGATTTTTCAAAAAAATCATTTTTAGGTTCACAATATTCTATTTTATCAAAAATCCAATGCAAGTTGAGCGAGGTTTTGTCAGATTCCAAAGTATACAAAAGATGCGGCATTTACATATCCAAACAATTCAAAAATGTTAACACAAAATAAAATATGACTTGCTCTAATAAAATAGGGTTAGATTCCTTTATAGATGCTTAATATTTCTTATGTTCAAAGTTTAAGGGTTTGACTATTTTATTTTTGTTTGAATTGAATAATCAAAATTTATATGTAAGTGTTTTAATCATTTTAAAAAATTTCATCTAAAGTAAATATAAAATGTTTTTATATGAATGGATAGATATTATTTTTATGAAAATTATGATATATTATTCATATTTTTCTGAGTTGAAATGAAAAAGTTATGAATTTTCTAAATTCTATCCTATTTTTTGAATTAAAAATGACCCCACCCCTTTAATGCACGAAATAAATGCCCCCCTTTAACACCGGTTCCAGCCAGGAACCAGTGTTAAAGGGGGGTCGCATTTATTTCGTTTGCTATAGATTTCTTTAACACCGGTTCGTGGCTGGAACCGTGTTAAAGAAAGTGGCTGCTGAAAATCCCTTAACACGGTTCTGGCTGGAACCGGTGTTAAAGGGGGGGTATAAATGCGTTGCTCTTCCTCTTCCCCCCAGCCAGATTGATCGAGCGCAAAGGAGCAGAGCACAGGAGCCGCGGCAGAAACAGATTGAGACGCCGCCATGACGTCGACCACGCCGCCGCCGTCACGCCCGCCACCGCCGCCCGCCATTGCCGGAAACCACCCCGCCATCGGAACTCTCGGGAGCGGCGCCTCCATCACCATCACACGCAGGCCACCACTACCGCCGACTGTTGCCTCGCCCGGTGCCGCCACTCCCCGCCGACCCCGCCACCCATGCCGCGCCGCCGCCCGCAGGTGAGCATGCCGCCGCTGATTTTTGGTTATTTAGTTAGGTTAGTGTTATTTGGTTAATTAGTGGTTTGTTAGTGTTAGTTAGTGTTAAATTAGTATAGTGTTATATGTATATGTATGTGTATGTATGTGTATGTGTATTTGTTAGTGATTGGTTAGTGTGTATGTGTATTTGTATATGTATGTATATGTATATGTATATGTGTATGTATATTTTTTGTATGATATATATATATTTGTATATGTATGTGTATATATGTATATATTTTTTGTATGTGTATATATGTATGTATGTGTATATATGCATCACTTGGCCTTACTTTTCCAATGCCGTGGACCCTAACCTCCTCTACCCTTGCCGAGTCGCCCATTTTAGGAGCCCACGTCGCGATGGTTCGAACGCACACCCCCACGCATCCCAGCCCCGCTCTCGCCCTAGCGCCGCCAAATAAAATACCACTGGGCCAAAATTTGCCAATAAAATACCATTGAATTCAGTAGAACAAGTGGCATATGTGTATGTATATTTGTATGTGTGTATGTATATTGTATTGTATGTGTATTGTATATGCATGTGTATATTTTTTGCCACGCCGACGACCACCGCCACCATTATGCCGTCGACCATGACCTCCTCTGTCCTCGCCGAGCCCACGTCGTGCTGGTTCGAACACACACCCCCACGCATCCCGGCCCCGCTCTCGCCCTAGCGCCGCCACCTCTCGTTGTAAATATAGCATTATATAACCATGCTATGTTAATCAACTTTCATGACAAGTTAATTAGAAGAAGTAAATGTACCCTCTCATATGAATCGGGGGTTTCTCCGAATTAGGGTTTGGAATGACCAAGCATGTATTAGGGTTATATTTCAATACTTTTAACCTGTCATATCATCATCTTTGCCTGTATTACTGATATTTGTGTGATCATATTATTGTTTTAGAAACTATGGATCCACTCAGTAGAAACCTTGAAGATGAAGAAATAATGGAGAACATGATCCATGAGGACACCTCACAATATCTGAACTTGGAGAGACATGATGACAGCTCAAGTAGTCATGGAGAAGATGACGACTTCGGTGAACGCACTTTAGTGATTACAAAGTCTGTCGAGGTATATGCATGAATTAAGACTCTGCTGACTTGCACCGATTGATTTGTATATATGTAAATGTATTAATTAACACTTCTTTCTTCTTTTAGCCCTCTGGATCGACCAGCCAGCAACAATCTTCTTCTACGAAAAAGAGCAAGCGAGGCGTGAGCCATCGGTTGAAAGATTGTGCAAAGTTCACGATCGAAGCAGTCCGTGTTGATGGCAGGCCGATGGAGCCCAAGAAGGCCTCAGACAAATTTGTACGTCAGACTGGAGTTCTTGTTAGGGACCAAATCCCAATCATAATTGAATATTGGAATAAGCCAAAGAAGGGCGACGGTACCTTTGTCGATGAAAGATCCAAAGAAACGCTTTGGAATTCGATGTTGGTAAATTTCACCCTTCCGCCAGAGGAGGATGAAAACAAACCGGTTATAAAGAAAAAGGTCAAAGAGTGGACTCTAAAGAAGATGGCTGACGCTTTCCGCAACTGGAAGACAAAATTGAACAAATTTGTCAAAGCTCGCGGGACTCCAGATTTCGAAAGACGCATATTATGCCAAGATAAGACCTCACTGGCCCGAATGTGTGGCATATAAGGAAGGTGCTATAGCTAAAAAGAGGTCAGAAACCAATACGCTAAATGCCCAGAAGAAGGAATATCACCGGAGGGCGGGGTCAGGTGGCTACATATCTTAGAGGCCTAAGTGGGAGGAAGCTAAGAAGGCCCTGCGTGCTAGAGGGATCTCACCCGAGACACATGGGTGGGACCTACGTGTAAAGACTTGGTTCTACTGAATCGGGGCAAGGTTGGACCCAGAAACAGGATTGTGTATCTTCCCAACCCTCCTTGCCAAACCCGTCATTGAACTCATCACGGCATACGAGGAAATAGCCGCCAGGACCTTCCATCCCGACAGAGAGAATGACCAGCTCACACGCGCCATCGGTAAAAAAGAACACCCTAGACATGCACGAGGCACAGGGGGTATGACGTGGAAGGATGGGTTTGCCGAGTGGGGCGACTCTTACAGATGGCGCGGCAGAAAAGAAAAAGAGCGTACATAGCGGATGACACAGATAGAACATGCACTTGTTGCACTGCAGGCGCAAGTGAATGCACAACAGATCCATCAAGCTACCGGCCCATCTCAGCGGCACGAACAGCCTCCATTGGAAGCTGTCGGCGGCCCAGACTCTGCGCGGAAAAGCAGTGTGGCTTCCACGGAGAACGTGCAGCTCACGCTTGAAATGGCGGGTCCTCGATACCCCGTGGATGAGATCATGGAGAGCGAACACGCTGAGCTGCATGTGATATTAATGGGCTTATCCATTAAGGTGGTTATCGGCTATGCCTTACCTCCTGTAGCTGGTGGAACTTACCACTGCCGACCGATTCCAGATGGCTATGCTATTGTCGGGGTGGATGAGGTTGTGAAGGAATATGAGGAAGCACAGCTTGACCATGCTACAGGTGAAGGGGAAACGCAACTCAAATTTGCAGTGAAAACAACCATTCTTTGGAAGAAGGAACACATCGTGCTTCCAAATTGGAGGAAACCCTTGGCACCCCCGTCTCCGCATCATCGTCGATGGTCCGAGCTGCTTCAGCCATCTCTGTGGCAGCACCATCTCGGCGCTTCAGCCATCTCTGCGTGCCACCATCTTCAAGGCCTGCGCCAGCCATCTCCTGCCCATCAGCCATCTCCGGCGCTTCAGCCATCTCCTCAGCGTAAGCGGAAGAGCACTGCCACGAAGAGCATCACTAGCACTGCCACAAAGAAATCCGCAGGAAACCGTAAGCCAAAGAGTTCAAAAAACTACGTCCCGCAGCCTTCCGCCAAGCCATTGCCGGTTTTACCGTGGAATCGCAGCGACGAGGAGACCAATAGGATCTCGGAAGAAGAGGTCAACAAATTCTTTGCACCTAGACGGGCCGAGCCAAAGGAGAAAATAGATCCGGCGGTGGTGGAGAAGTTTTAAAATAATCTTTTGAAACCTGAAACCCCACCTGTGCCAGACTACGAGCGCCAGATTTTGAAGGGGGACGCAAGGCGGAGGGAGACTGAAAGTAGCAGTCGTGCGGCACCCCAGAAAACAGTCCCCATGCTCGGAGAGCAGGAAAAGCAATCATGCGCCCCGCTCCGAGTGTTCGACACACGGAACGCTCCTCCTGTAAATGATTACGAGGCAGAGCAACAAAGAAAGGCAAATGAGATTGGGATGACTTAAATTGCATACTTGAACCTCATGGGAGACAACATTCCCACAGGCGATGTCATCCCCATACAGTCAGGGAAGTATGGGAAGAATCTCGTAAAGAAATAGGAGCTCAAGAATCTACCAACAGAGATGCGAAGATTGCACAAGTGGTACCATGATTTCTGCAAGACGAGAAAGGAAGAATGGATCACGACGCATATAAGAGATCAGATTTTCTTTTGCGGAGATGACGAGATCGACTTCAACATTCAAGACTTGCATTTTCTAATCAATCAGAAGGAACTCGACAAAGCTGCCATCAGCCTTTATTGTGTGTAAGTACTATTTCTGTAATGTCTATCTCATCTCATTTACTTCATTAATTGCATGTATATATATATGCTCACCATAGATGTATATACTATTATGCAGGAAAAAGTTTATGAAATGCATGAAAGGAGGCCCTTTTGACATTGGGTTCGTTGACCCAAATAGAGTTCATGAAGAAGTGGTAAGAACCAAACCCGAGCAAACAGAAGATTACTTGCTAAGGTATTTACTGAGACAACAAACCAAAAGGGAAATACTATTGCCTTACAACTTCTCGTGAGTACTGTTACCCTCTCTTGTACACATTCTGTTTCGGCTTACTCGATGTTAAGTGTAACTGATAATGAGTTATGCGTGCGTAGGTTCCACTTTATTCTGCTAGTCATTCAACCCGACTCAGGAAAAGTCCTTCTCATGGAATCGTTACGAAAAGAAAAAGAGCTATGGGCAGACTTTAGAGAGATGCTCCAGAGGTAATTTCAATCATATTATCGCACTAGATCGGCAACTTTCGTGACAACAATTAATTAATTACTCCTTTATCCATTTTCTTTGCCGGACAGGGTTTGGAAAAGGTTCACGGGCAGGGCCGTGGGTGAATGGTCAGAAGAACTAAAATTTGTAGACCAAAATGTAAGTAATACTAGCTAGCTAGGTCTATGTATCTCTTCGATTATGCTTCCAATTCGATTATATCATTCTTTATTGATTATTATTTTGATTGAACTCTCTATTCTCGTGAAGTGCGCGCATCAGGGACACGGCAATAACTTATGTGGGTACTATGTTTGCGAGTTCATTCGCAACACGATATGTGCGACGGGCCAAGCCGCACTAGGACAACTTAAAGTAAGTAAACAAAGTACACAACATTATTTTATTATTATCAATTGTGTTGAGTTTTATTCTTATATATATTGACCCCATTCTTCATATATATTCAGATCGAACGGATGCGGGACCAACTCCTACCATTTGAACGCATACGAGCCATTCAAGAGGAATTGGCGGGGTTCATACTTGATAAGGTCGTCACGCCTGGCGGAGAACTCTTTAGATATCCACCAAAATAAATGTTTTATATATGCTTGAACGTGTTTGTCTTGTACTTGATGCTTCAACGTTTAAAGGAGAATACCACACAATGACGATGTTGTGTATAATAATAGTTGCCTAATTATTCATGTACTCGTATGTACCGATGACGATGTATGTGTATACCGCTCCCGGTCGATTCCCCCTCCCCCCTCCCCGTCCCTTGCGCGAAAATCGCCTGAAGCAGGCGGGGCGAACTCTGCATGACAGATTTAGGCTGTTTTCCTGCCGCGGTAGCAAACCTTTAACACCGGTTCGTGTTACGAACCAGTGTTAAAGGGGGGGGCTGAGCGCTGCGCCAGCCCCACGTGCGCCACCCTTTAACACCGGTTCGTATAAGAACCGGTGTTAAAGGGGGGCCCCTCTAACACCGAACCCTCAACAGCGGTTCTACAACCGCTGTTAGAGGGCCCTCCAAACCGGTGTTAGAGGGGGGGTGTGCACTAGTGATAGATATTCCTCCATGATTCAAAATTTCCTTGCCAATCTACATGAAACAAATTTCCGGACGCCCATAGAAATATTATTGCTAACTGCCCAAAGTGAGAAGCAAAAATGTTCTGATAAAGACGAATTTCCTTGAACTGATTGATCCGTAGCTTTAGCATAGAATCCCTTTTTGACTATGTACCCTTGATTCCACTATGATTATTGATCAATAGTAGAATAATTCCTTTATAGAAATAGGAGACATAATTTAGATGGATATAGTAAGTCTCGCTTGGGAAGGGCAGAGCTTTTTTTTGGCTTTTTCATCTTTTCATCAAAGAGTTGAACAATGAAGATAGATGGCAAGTGCCTGATCGATTTGATCAGGCCATGTAGGAACAAGGTTCAAATCGTTCGTTCGTTCGTTAGGATGCCTCAGCTGCATACATCACTGCACTTCCACTTGACACCTATTTAAAGGGCTCGTCTTGCCGCTACCTTATCCTATTTCCATAGACATATTTTTAGAATACTTAGTTAGTTAAGATAAAGATGGCTTTTGACAATTTTGTGAGTCCCCTCGTTCCCGTAGAAACTGGTGATATTTTAGTAGGTAAATTAACGCCTCAGATAGCGAGTGAATCTTTGAAGTGGATACCTCAAGGCCAAAGATGGCCCTAAATAATCCATCTTCCATGATATACGATGATTCACTAGCTGCTTTAACTATAACCCCAGCTCTATTTATTGGCTTGAACAAGATACGATTGAGAGGCTCGACTAAACAGAATTGGGGCCATTGGTATCTTCATTCGAGTTTCTCAAAATAGTCGTGATCTTTGTTTTTCGATCCAAGTTTTGTGGCGTGGACGAACTGGCGTCGAATATCATTTCTTCAAATAAGGATGTTATCGATGGATTTCCTTCCATTCTTCCAAGGTATCCTTGCTCGCTTCTTTACCCTTGTACGCACAAATCAAGCTCATAGCAGCACTTTCGAGCCGAATTTTTTTACTATGTTTAGTAGCTTTTCAATGGCTTCTCTTGCCTTACCATGAATGAGTGGTTTTGTCGCAGAATTAGGCCTAAGACGATTCCAAATAGAAAAACTTCAATCATTTCGATTTGTTCAAGGTGATAAAAAAAGAAGAGATACGATCTATCCCTAAATAGTACTCTAAATTATCCACGAATCTCAATGACCAAGAAAAAAAATTCCCCTTACTTTTTCCAATCTTTTTAAAAAAAATTATTCCTGCTTCTTTTTGTTCAATTTCTCGTGGAGTAAAAAACTTCTCATCAGTACGAGTCAAGGGAATGACCCTTTCTGGCTATCCCGGGTCAAAACTGCAATGGGCATTAAGCTGACCCAGGGAGAACTAGATGATTGCTATGGGAGCTCTTTTTAGGTATCTAACGTGAGAAGACACAGGATTTGTTGGAAATCACGTCAAAACGAGCTCATGAAAGTATTTACTTCTAAAACTAGTTAGTAAAGCTCTCACGAACTTGATGGCACACTTTATTTACTTGCCCCTAATAGACTTGAACCATTGTGAACATCGAAGTTGTATATGCTTGCATCTATATGTTGCAATTAGCAGAACCGTGCTGTCACGGGGAACGTTTTTAACATTGCACTTGTACTCTGTACACAATTGATATCGTGCTCTTTTGTCTATGGATGTCAATGGTGTGAAATAAAGAGGGCACTTGTAAGTCCATGGAGTTTGTATCCTGTGTTAGAGAAACGCCTGAGCCACGAGCCTAAGCCATGCTTAATAATGGTGGAAACTTGCAGCATCACCATAGTGAGTCATCTATGAAGCATCCTCAATAAAAAGCTATACACATAGTAAATAAAAAGATCGCTAATGTCATGGTATTGCCGACGAGTACGCCATGGAGGGGTCCTCACAGTGCGTGTTTAGAGACGTCGGGTAAGGCGGACGGTTGACGGGTATGAGGTAACACAGCTTACCCAGGTTCAGATCCCACAATGGTGGCCGAATCCTACTCCTGCTATAAATCACTATAAGGGCAATACGCCGAGTTACAGGGATTGGTTTGCTGTGCGAGGTGACTAGAGAGTCTAAGTTATCATCTGAGATTGTGCCCTAAAGGCTCCCATAGGCCTGACTTATATAGTCGCCAGGTCCTAGGGTTACAGGGAAAAGTCCTAGCCGGACAGGTTACAGAGTCCTACACAGTCTATCACTAGTCTTGTGTATCTTGTACTCCAAGGCTCCGGGTACGCTGGTGACTTCACCGTAGCCTTCCTTTATCCGGCATGGGCCTACCTTCTGGATCCATCTAACTGGGCCGCCCAGCAGGCCATAGGCCATGCTACCGACTATGGGCCACCGGGGTTAGCCGGATAAGAGACATGCTATAAGGATACCCATATAGCATATCCCGAATAGTAGCCCCCGGAGAACTCCGAGATCTTGCGCCGTCTTGCCTATTCACGTGGAATGCTCCGTCTAGATGGATGTCGGCAAATCGTCAAGCAACATCTTGTAGTCCTCCCAAAGAACCCTGCAAGGCTTTCTTCGTCTTCGACTTGTAAGCCGGAAAAATGCTGAATCTTCTATCGTACTCTTCCGTAGTCGGATTGAATCCGTCTATGTCGGAATCTTCGATGCGACGGCTCATCTACCCATGTCAGCTAGGACGACGTAGGCTTAGGTCAGCGACGCCTCGTAACTCACACATGCAGAGAATGCAATCATATCCGATTTTCCCGCGCGAGCGATACGAACCATTGGCGGCGACGGTTGGAGACGTGGCGAAATTTCCGCGCACGTTCGCGAACACGTCGTCTACGCGGCACCCGTCTGATTAAGCTGCACGAATCTTTACGCCGAGGATGATAAATAGTAACCGTGGGGCATTTTCCACTTTTACCTCATTCTCCTCACATCATCGTCTTCCTCTTGCCGTGCGCCTCCTCGAGCTCTCCGCGAGAAACCTCGAGAAAACCCTAGCTTCCATCTGCACCAATCACGTCCATCCTTCACTCCATGGCGAGCAGCAGCACATCCCCATTCATGCCAACATCGAGCGAAGCCGTGGCGAAGCCGGCGAGCTCCATCGTCATGCCCCCGGAGGGCTTGGTCATCCCCGCATCGGCGGTGAGCGAGTCCACCGGCGGCGACCAAAACTTGGCGGCGCTAGATCCACTGGAGGAGGAACCAGATTCGCATAAGGGCGACTGGCGTGGCTCGGACATCACCGACCGCGACATCCAGGAGATGGTCGCCGAAGGCTACCTCCCCTCGACGGAGGGGCTCGCCTGGCGCGCGGCGCCAGCCGGCGAGGTGACACCTTCTCCCCAAGTCAGAGAAAAGGTGTACCTTGAGGCTCAGCTGGTATGCGGCGTTTCTCTGCCGATCTCCCACTTCTTCCTCCCCGTCTTAAACCACTACAAGGTCCAGCCCCATAACCTCTCCCCCAATAGTATCTTAGTGCTTAGCAACTTCGCGGCACTTTGCGAGGGTTATCTAGGGATAAGGCCTAGGTTAGACTTGTTCGTGTACTTCTTCACCGTCAAACGTGAAGCCGGACATAGTAAGGAGGAGCTTAGGAACTGCGGCACCATAAGCTTCAAGATTTGACCTGTCCGGCGGTTCCCCGACATTGTCGGCCACGAGTCCTGCAAGAATTGGCAGAGAACGTACTTCTACGGCCCCGACATTCCTCTGGCAGGCCGAGAAGTGATGTACCCGGACATCGCGGATGGAGCTGTTGCTGAAGTTTCCACATGGAGATCCCAAGCCTCCCTTCCTTCCAACCTCGACGCTTCCCGTTCTATAAGGCGGATCGAATGGTTCGTAGAGACGGGTTTAACCGGCATGGACCTAGCCATGTTCTGGTTCATTAGGCAAATCCAACCTCTGCAGCACCGCGCGAAGTTCTTACATGAGTATACCAGTGATCAAAGGGATAGCCTCCGGATCTCCGTGGATAACTTCTCGAGCGACTCCGTCAAGATCCGCCTAAAGGACATCATCAAGGTGAAGGATAAGAAGCGTGACTTCACCATCACATACGACATGTTCGTAGATGGCAAGTTCCCAAAGGTAGGTATTTATTTTCCACGTATGACATATGCTCCAGTTCTTCCGTCTTGCAAATGTCATTTTGTCTAACACGGTGACTTCTTACTTAAGATCTTAGCGATCTAGAGGAGGGCAACCTGGCTGCCCAAATCTACGATCCAAAGATGAAGGAAGTCATGGTCGTGTCCGATGACGATGTCCATTTGGCGCGAAAGCGGCAGAGCTCCACCTCTGACGCTGCCGACGGAGGCAAGAAGAAGAAGACAGAGGGTGGAGCCTCCAAAGAGACTACCGCCGCCCTGGATGCGAAAAAGAGAAAAGCCACCGGTATTTTTGCGAAAGCACCCCCTAGTGTAAGCTTCTCATTCTCCGACATTGTCTATCTGTCTGTCTTGTTCCTGTACTTATGCATTTGCACGTTTCAGAAAGAAAGCCACGACCAGCCTCAAGAAGACCTCCAAAACTTTGGGGGCTTCTCGAAATATCAAGGATATGCTGCATCACGACGCCTCCCCCGCCATCGCCCCTGCTACTCCTGCCGTCAAGCCTTCGTCTTCCCCGACAAGCTCACAAGCTAAGGACGCACCGGGCCCTTCCATCATGGAAGTGGATTCTGGTGCCTCTACCGAACTCGCTATTGTCGGTGAGCAGGCGATGCAGGAGAGCACCGCTCAACAAATGGCTGAAGCTCTGGCTAAGGATGCCATCGGTGGCGGCAAGGTGGTGGTGGAAGCTAGTACCTCTGTCCAAGTCGGCGCCCTTGCTCCCCAGAAACCCTTCGAGTTCCCAAAGATAGTCTACCCGGCGCTTAAGCCGAGTAACACAACTCTGGTTCCTGGAGGAGTACCGTCATCTCCGACATGCGGTCTTGAGGAGCTCCTCTGACAAGTAGAAATATTGCAAGGAAATAGTGTTTCCTTTGGCAAGCTGCTATCCGAGAGCTCTACAAACCTCAAGATCATCGCACTTGTAAGTTTACTTTGCCTTTTACATTTCATATGAGTATCCCACTGTAGCCCCGGAGGATGTAGACGGAAAACCATAGGTTTTGCATCTATATGCTCTAAGAGTGACTAAGTTAGAAAAAACTCTCACTGTAGCCCCCAAACATTTAGATGGAATGAATTATTCCGACTAGATGCTTTGAGAGTAGCATACGCAGTGTCTATAATTTTCAATACTGTAGCCCCCCAAGCCTCCAGTTGTAACTAAATTAGTTCTGACTAGATGCTTTAAAGAAAAGATAAGCATTTTCTGAGTTAAAAACTTTATACTGTAGCCCCCAAGCTTCTAATTGAGAACTGTAGTAGCTCCGACTAGATGCTTAAAGAAAAGCTAAGCATATTGCTAAGTAAAAAACTCTCGCTGTAGCCCCCGAGCACATAGGTGGAAAATTTCCGACTAGATGCTCCAAGCAGACTAAACAACGGTTTACCTTTTTTCTTTTTTCCACAGAACGAGAATGCTCGGAGGTGCATGGCCAACGACAAGTACCAGAAGATGCACGCAGGTCTTGAAGCTAAAAAGGGTAAAACTGCCATCTTGAAGGAACAGATCATCAAAAACAAGAGTCTGTTTTCTTTTTGCGCATTCCGTCTTTGTTTTGTGCTTTCATTTCTCCGAGTACTCACTGTGTAATTTGTTTTCTCCGACTTTGCAGAACATGTTGCCAAGGCCAAGGACATTGTCGAGCAGTCCAAGCACATCCAGCAGTTGGATAGCGAGAACAAGATCCTTAAAAAGAAGAGAGAAGACATGCTGAAAATGCATGAAGAATCAATGAAGGCCTTGCAGGACTCTGCCGCCGAGGAAATAAACCGCTTGAAGGAGGAGATCGCGATCTTGAAAGATCAAAAGCGTGCTGCCGATGAGCAGAATCACCACCATGGCGAGGCGTACAAGCTCCTCCAACAAGAGAAACAATCCTTGGCGGACACTCTCTGGAAAGCTTAAGCCAGCATTTTTAGTAAGTTTCCTCTGCCTTGTATTTCTGTAGTCTGGATACTTTGAATTGTTTAACTCATGCGATCCTTGTCGGAATTTGCAGCTCCTATGGGTTTAACCAGATCGCCTCCTCCAGCCAAGGAATGCATGGTTCTTGCCGGCAACTTCATCAACACCGCCATCACCCAAGCCAAAGAGATTGCCAAGCCCCTCCAGATACACATCAAGGCCTCAGACTCCATGGCGAAGTACTCGGAGATTCTGCGCTGAGACCCCGAGTGTATCACAAGCTGGAAAGCTTCATGTGCACGGGTTGGCGCAAGGATGGCGATGTCAATGGGGAAGGCACACTACGAAGATGCCGACATCGATATGGTGACCTCTAGTATCCCGATGCTGACGATGACGGCAAAGAAATTGATCATGAAGCCATCCTGTCGTCACTCGCGGGTTATGACACCAGAGTTGCCGAGTTGGTGGACATCGACGTCTTCGTGCCCATGAACACCATCGACAGCGTCAACCAAAACTCCTCCGAGTCCCACCACAGTGTCGATGCTGAGGGCGATTCTCCGGCTGGTGACGATGCTGCTTCCAAGTCTGCGGTGCCAAAGGAATGAAAAACAACTTTGTAATATTTGTTTCACCTTTGGTGTATGCGCAGGAAAAACTTGATGATGTAACTTAAGGCAGAAAACAATGGTTGTTATTTCCTGCTACTTAAGAACTAGTTTCCAGCATGTATATATATTTTTTAAGCAAGTGCTGGCTTATCCATTACTTTGGTTCTTATGCTTGACTTTTCGTGAGTCGGAAGACTCGTTGTCGGAACCATGCGCTTAGGTGATGATGCCCAATGGCACCGTCAATAACCTGAGCACAAAATCGCCGACAATAAGTGCCAAAAGTCACTACTCCAGAATCCACATAAAAACAACAAAGAACATGTAGACCAAAAAACTTAAGATAACTCCCGTAGGCGGAATTTTCACAAATGAAAACGCAATACTTGTTCATAAAGGTTTTACATGATCCAAAAATGAACACTAAAGGAGGTAAAAGACTCAGAAATATGAGTGAACCAGAGAGCTTTATTTCATTGATCATATAAGAGGTACACGATTAGATAAAAAATGCTAAGTGTAAAAAGGACGTAGCTGTGCTATGCTCCATGGCCGATCAAGCTCCGGGTAGTCATCATCCGGGTCACGTCCCTTAAGCTTATGATCCTCGTTGGGTCTATCCTTTAGTTCACGATTGTAAACAAGGTAGTAAGACCCATTGAGCAGCGCCTTGCTTATGATGAACGGTTCCTCCCATGGCGGGGATAATTTGTGTGACTTCTTCTGCTTAAGTCGGAGAACCAAATCCTCCTCTTTAAACGAGCGATGCCGAACGCGGCGACTATGGTAGCTGCGTAGCTTTTGCTGGTAGATGGTGGATATTTGGCATGCCAAAACGCGCTCCTCATCGAGAAGGTCCACATCTAGGCATCTGGATTCTTCAGCGTCATCCTTGTCGTAGGCGGCAACTCTTGGTGCATCGTGGAGGATGTCGGAAGGCAGGATGGCTTCTGCTCCATATACCATGAAATAAGGGGTGTAGCCGGTGTATCTATTGGGTGTAGTTCGTAAACTCCACAACACAGATGGCAATTCTTCCGCCCAGGCTCCAGCTACTCTATGTAGCGGTGCCTCAAGATGTGGCTTGATTCCCTGCAGAATTAATCCATTGGCTCGCTCAACCTGACCATTGGATTGTGGGTGTGCCATAGATGCAAGGTGAAGTCGGATGCCTTTCTCCCAGCAATATGCCTCCACTTCTCTGAGTGATAAATTGTTGCCGTTGTCGGTGATAATGCTATGTGGGAGACCAAATCTCACCACTAGATCTCGGACGAACCTGAGGGCAGTTGCCCCATCAAGCTTTCTACTGGGTTTAGCTTCTATCCATTTAGTGAATTTATCAACTACTACAAGCAGATGTGTAAACCCACAAGGTGCCGTCTGTAACGGTCCCACCATGTCCAGCCCCCAGACCGCAAACGGCCAAGTTATTGGTATTGTTCGCAGTTCTTCAGCAGGAACATGTGGTTGTCGGGCATAATACTGGCATCCCATGCATGTCTCAACCAGCTTGTCAGCGTCCGCCTTCGCGGTTAGCCAGTAGAATCCTTGTCGGAGGGCTTTCGCGACCAATGATCGAGGAGCGGCGTGATGCCCGCAATATCCGAGATGGCTTTCGCGTAGGATTTCCATACCTTCTAGCTGGGAAACACACTTTAGGTATACACCAGTAGTGCTCCTTTTGTAGAGTTGCCCATTGATTATGGTATAACCCTTTGCTCGTCGTACTATTTTCCGTCTTTCGACTTCGTCGTCGGGCAAAGTTCCGTGTTCGAGGTATTCCATGAACGGTTTTGTCCAAGCCAGAGGGACCTTAGTCACCATGTTGACAAAAGAGTCAGCTCTATCCGGGTTGTCGATGTCGGCTCCCTTCACGGATGGTGTGCGCAGGTGCTCTAGGAAAACTCCTGGCGGAATTCGCTTGCGCCCTGATCCTAGCTTAGAGAGCAGATCAGCCGCCTCGTTTTGTTCCCTAGGTACATACTTGACTTCATAGCCCAAGAAGCTCTTGGCAATCTCGTTCACTTCGTCTCGATATGCCGCCATCATAGGGTTCCGCGCATTCCAGGTTCCATCCACCTGCTGGGCAACCAAGTCGGAATCTCCACAGCAAACTATGCGCTTGATGCCAATATCCTTGGCTACACGTAGTCCGTGAATGAGTGCTTCATACTCCGCCATGTTGTTTGTAGCCTCTAAGTGGATCTGCAGAACGTAGTGTAGCTTGTCTCCTGTTGGTGATTGTAGCAATACACCAGCCCCGAGCCGTTGAGCAACTTTGATCCGTCAAAGTGCATCACCCAAGACTGGTTCGGCAGCGAGTAGCATCTGGCATCTCCGTCCAATCTGCAACAAAATCCGCCAAGGCTTGTGACTTGATAGCGTCGCGTCTCTTGTAGGTGATCTCGAAGGCGGGAAGTTCAATGCCCCACTTCGCGGCCCTTCCGCTACCGTCGCTGTTATTGATAATGTCGGACAGTGGAGTCTTTCTCAGCACTGTGATTGGGTGCTCCTGAAAGTAATGCCTCAGCTTCCGAGAAGCAAGGAATACTCCATAAGCTATCTTTTGGTAGTGCGGGTAACGCTGCTTGGACTCCATCAATACCTCGCTCATGTAGTAAACTGGTCGTTGAACTCCGTGCTCATAGCCTGGTTCCTTCCGCTCTACCATGACGATGATGCTGATAACCCGGTTGGTTGCCGCCATGTAAATTATCAGGGACTCACCAGGCTCGGGTGCTGCAAGGATGGGCGCTGAGGAAAGAATCTCCTTGAGCTGCTTCAATTTTGCATCTCTTCGTCCATCCATGTGAATTTGTCCGCCTTCTTCAGCAACTTGTACAACGGCAGAACCTTCTCTCCAAGTCGGCTGACGAACCGACTAACTGCTGCAACACAACCTGTTAGTCGTTGAATGTCCTTTAGGAATGTCGGACGGTTTATGTTAGGATGGCCTTGATTTTCTCCGGGTTGACCTCGATTCCACGTTGGGAAACGATGAAACCCAACAATTTGCCGGCTGGAACCCCGAAGACGCACTTCTTAGGGTTGAGCATCTTGTTGTATTTCCGGAGATTAAGTTGTTTGACTTTTTAGACATCACCATGATATCGTCCACATAGGCGTGAACATTCTGACCAATTTGGTCATGAAGGCAATGTTGCATTGTCCGCTGGTAGGTAGCACCCGCGTTTTTCAGCCCAAAGGGCATCGTGGCATAGCAAAACGTGTCGTATGGGGTAGTGAACGAAGTGGCCAATTGGTCCGACTTCCTCATCTTGATCTGGTGGTATCCTGAGTATGCATCGAGAAAACACAAAAGTTCTGAGCCAGTCGTCGAGTCAATGACTTGGTCAATGCGAGGCAAAGAAAATAGATCTTTGGGACATGCTTTGTTCAAGCCGGTGTAATCAACGCACATTCTTAATTCATTGGTTCCCTTTTTGGGGAAAAGTACAGGATTGGCCACCCATTGGGTGTGAAGGACTTCTCGGATAAATCTAGCCTTAAGTAACCTAGCTATCTCTTTGCCAATGGCGCGTCTCTTCTCATCTCCAAAGCGTCGTAGAGGTTGTTTCACTGGTTTGCATTTTGGGTCAATGCTTAAGCTGTGCTCGGCAAGTTCCCTGGGTACACCTTTCATGTCGGCAGGTTGCCAGGCAAAGATGTCCCTATTCTCATGTAGGAACTCGACAAGCGCGCTTTCCTATTTGGGATCTAGTTTCGTCCCAATGGCGGTGACCTTGGAGGCATCACCCACCACAAGTTCCACTGGCTTGGTCTCGATGGCGGCCTTGAACGCAGGAGCGGAGTTGGAGATCTTCTTCTTCGACACGGGCATCTCTGAGTCATCGACCTTGCTCTGGATCTCCTTGAATTCTTCGTTGTAGAGGACAACTTCTGCAACGGCTGCTTCGTTGATCTTGCAGTCCCTTGCCTTGGTAAAGCTTCCGGATACGGTGATGATGCCGTTTGGTCCGGGTATCTTCAGTTTGTTGTAGACGAAGCATGGCTTGGCCATGAACATGTGGAATATGTCGCGGCCGAATATGACATGGTACACGCTCTTGAAGGGGACCACCTCGAAGGTCATGCGCTCTTGAAGGTAATTATTAACATCGCCAAAGGCAACTTGAAGTGTAATGCACCCAAGGGACCGAGCATCCCGACCAGGAACTACGCCGTGGAAGATGGTGTTGGTCCGCCTTAGGTTTTCCTCCGTCAAGATCATCTTCTGCAGTGTATCCAGGTACATGATGTTGATGCTGCTTCCACTATCCACCATACACTTGGTGAACTCCACGCCGTCAATCAAGGGGTTGATGACCATGGCATACTGGTTCTCCGTGGGTATAAGGTCCGGGTGGTCCGTCCTATCCCAAGTTATTGGATCCTCCGACCAGCGCAGGTACTGGGGAACTGGGGGGAGAGTACCCATCAGGATCCTCAGAGAGGTCTTCTGTTGTCGGACGGTGGGGGTGCCAAGGAAAGTGTGGTAGACTGGGGCCTTCTTTGCGAAGGGGTTCTTTCCCTTGTCGTTGCTCTTGGCGGCGTGCTTGGGGTCAACGTCCTCGTCCATGTCACTTGGATCCTTGGACTCCTCCTTCTTCTTCCCCTTGCCCTTGCCTCGCGGTCTGTTCTTCCAACTTTGCTTCTAGCCGGACTCCGGGTCTTCTTTGAGGTCGTTGACGAACTTGCAGTGTCGATTGGTATGGGTGGCCTTGCCGTTGGCGTCGAGGTGTACGAGGCACGGCATATCGCGGTACTCTTCGTAGGTTTGGGGAACGTGGAGCAGCGTCGAGGTGGTTTCACTTCCTCGTTGCTTCCCACAACCGGATCCCCTAACTCGGCCATGTTGTCCGCCTTCTCCTCGTCCTGCAAAAGTCATAGTGACCATGTCAGTAGATTGCTTTTCTTCTGGAGCAGTTTTCCGCTTTGTACTGTTGTTCCTCCGAGCTTGAGTTGGAACGGCCGTTGCCGTCAAGGAGCCACGAGCATCGTCGTCGGCAGCTGCGAATTCACTAGCCAACTGAATCATCTGGTTCAAGTCAAGCTGGTGATTGTCCTGCAAGCACTTCAGCTTATGTCGGAGCAACATGCCCCTTTCCAACCCATCGATGAAGGTGGCCATGGCGGTCTGAGCGTGCACTCCTGTGCAGGAATTTTTCATATCCAGCCAGCGGGAGAGGTAGGCGCGAGATGTCTCGTCTTTCTCTTGCACACACCGCTGTAGATCTCCCATAGTGCAGGGACGTTTGTATGTACCCTCAAAGTTCTTGGTGAATGCTTCTTGCATGTCCATCCAGTTGTAGATAGATTTCTCCGGCCAGTCGTCGATCCATTGATGGGTCGTGCCTGCCAACATTAACGGGAGGTACTTGACGGCGACGATGGGGTTGCCTCCGGCAATCTCCACCGTGTTGCCGTAGTCCTGCAACCATGTGGCTGGCTTGGTGGTGCCGTCATAGGGCTTGATGGTCTTGTCCATCCGGAAACCTTTGGGGTAAGTTGCGGACCGTATTGCAGGTCCAAAGCAACGTGGTCCCAGGTATGGTCCTTCCCGGGCCTCGTGGATCTTATCGATCCGCGAACGTGCATCGTATGGCTCCGGGTTCTTCTTCTTTTTGTTCATAGGGGATGGGCTGCACGAACGACGCGGGCCTCCTCCGCCATGGTGACGGAGGCAGAGGTGGCGGTGGGTTAGCCTTTTTGTTGTTACCCTCCTGCGACGCCTCATGCCTGTCACGGTTGCTTGTCGGACGCGGAGGGTCATGGCGTGACCTGCTTTTGTGTCCTTGGTTGTGCTCTCCGTCGTGACGGGTCTGCTCATTGTCGCGGATGACGATGTCGCACTGCTTTGGTGGGGGCATATCCGTACGATGGTGAGCCTTGTAGTCTTCACGATGTCGGGAGATCGGGGCGGTGGCGATGGGCGACGAGGTCGGGCCTTTTCTCCGTGGTCGGAGGATATGGGGATGGCATCCTTCCTGTTGCGCGCATCCTCCGTCTCGCTCGATGAACCGTCTGGGACCCGACATCAAGAGGAGATCTGTCCCTTGGCGTCTTGTACTAGCTAGATTGGCAGAGCGCTGGGTCAGACTCAAGCCTCTGAGAGGTGGCCTTTTCCTGCTGCTTCACCGCCTTGGCCACTAGGTCATAGACCTATTCCACTGCCTCAGGCGATCTATCCTGCTCCAGAAGGGTCTTGGCGACGGCGAGGTTAAGGAGTGGGGTGGGCATCACCTGCTTGCCTTCACTGTCAACGTATGGCTTGGCCTGTGCCGACTTCGAGGGAGCCCATCCTAGGTTGCGCCGTACACCAGGATCGTTCATGACGCGAGCCGGACCTTTCTTAGCCTTCTGCTGTTGTAGCAGAGTCTTGTACTCGGCCTCCATTGCTCTAGCTTTTTCTATGGACTTCTGAGCGTTGACCAGATCTCGATCTAGTTTAGCACCTTGCTCCGCTATGGCTTGCGCTTCCTCCAGAAGCTGCTGGCGCTTCTCGTCAAACTGGGTCACATTCTGGATATGAGCAACGGTTAGTGGCTCGACGAGGATATTGCCGTACATCACTCTATCAGCTGGAGTAACTTGGGCTGCTGCAGACGTAGATGCTGGAGGCGGCAACTTTGCGGTGTTGTTGTTGCTCGGGCCGGTGCCGAGTTCCTGCGGATGCTGCACTGGGTTATGCGGAGGAGGCATGACCTTTGTGCGATCATTGTCAGCAGCAATAAGTGGCCCCTTCCCCTTTTCCAGCGCCGTAGGCGGAGCTCGTTTGGGTTGATCTTCATCCATCGCCGTCCCGATGGTGACGAACATTCTCGGGACGTGACGGCATTGTTGGCTTGCTCGTCGCACGTGTACTCCTCCTCCATCTCCTGCATGGCGGAGTCTAGTTCCTATGGACTGAAATCTATCTCATCTGAATCTGCACTAAAGTCAGCATAAAGCGCATCAATGACAGAGTCGGAGGGTGCCAGGACTTCCTCGATGACGGGCGGTGGAGGTGCAACGGGCCCGACGATGACTGGAGGTGGTGGTGGTGCTGCGACTATGGCGGCCGGAAGCGGTGGTGGCGGTGGCTGAATTGGAGGGGCTCCGTCAATGAGCGCAAGCGCTGTCTGAGCTGCCGCTTCGGCCTCCGCGTAGTTGTTGACGGTGTTCACCATGCCTTCGAAGGTAAGGCGTCCTGACGCCTGCTGCCGTCTTAGAGAATGTCGGAGAAGCGTGCCATGGTCCAGTCCTTCCACAAAGTGATACATAGCATCCTCATTGGGGTAGTGGGCCATATCGGCTCGTATGCGGAGCCACCTGGCCAGGTAATCGCGGGGGTTTTCACCCTCTCTCTGAACGCAGCGCACCAGATCGAAGATGGTAACCACGCCGACAAACTTGGATCTCTGTTGTCCATACGCACGGACGAAGCCGGCGGATTTGCATTGATCTTCCACCTTTATATCCTACACAGGGGCGGTTTGGGTGGACCTTGAATTTTTCCGATCTCAGCCGGCAAACTACGAAGAGAGATCCGACATCGATCCTTCCGCGAACGTGTCCGGCCTATAGGCGGTCCGTGCGAGCCTTGGTGCTTTCTGATCTTTGCCGGCAAACTCCTAAGATATATCCGACATCGATCCTTCCGCGAACGTATCCTGCCCGTAGGCGGTCCGTGCAGGTCTTGATGCTCCTCCGACTCCCAGGGAACTAGTGCCTGAGTCGGTTTCGCCGATGAAGAGGTGGATGTCTCCGATACGAACGATCGAACACCACGTAGGGTTTGTCTTCGCCGGGATCCAAAACTCGTCGGGAAGGACGATCGGAACGTTGCCGGAGAAGAGAACACGACCGATGGCTACGGTTTCGCCGATTCCCGTGAAGATCTTGGTCCTCGCCTGCTGAAGAGCCTGAAGCGCCTCTTGACCCACGGTGGGCGCCAACTGTCATGGTATTGCCGACGAGTACGCCATGGAGGGGTCCTCACAGTGCGTGATTAGAGACGTGGGGTAAGGCGGACGGTTGACGGGTACGAGGTAACACAGCTTACCCAGGTTTAGATCCCACAACGATGGCGGAATCCTACTCCTGCTATAAATCACTATTAGGGCAATATGCCGAGTTACAGGGATTGGTTCGCTGTGTGAGGTGACTAGAGTGTCTAAGTTATCGTCTGAGATTGTGCCCCAAAAGGCTCCCATAGGCCCGACTTATATAGTCGCCAGGTCCTAGGGTTACAGGGAAAAGTCCTAGCCGGACAGGTTACAGAGTCCTACACCGTCTATCACTAGTCTTGTGTATCTTGTACTCCAAGGCTCCAGGTACGATGGTGTCTCCACTGTAGCCTTCCTTTATCCGGCATGGGCCTCCCTTCTGGATCCATCTAACTAGGACGCCCAGCAGGCCATAGGCCATGCTACCGACTATAGGCCACCCGAGTTAGCCGGATAAGAGACATGCTATAAGGATAGCCATATAGCATATCCCCAACAGCTGACATGCTCATTGTCTGCTTGGCTTGTCATTTTGGTTATGGGAAAGCTCCTGTACCATGTGCAAGGGGTACCCCATTGGCGGTTCTCGATGATATGCAAATACTTACAATGACAAGAACATACCTGGGCCCAAAGTTGAGTATGCATGAGGAGTGGCCCTCATATTGAAAGGACATGAGACTGCCAACTTATATTTCATCAAGCATATACTCCATCTTTTGTTCACTTTAACCTTAATCATCTCAAGATGCTTATGATAGGGGCAATGAGGGCTCAAATCTAGTAAGTACCATAATCTTTTGGAAGATCTTTATGACTTGTAATCCCTGCTAACCTATAAGAATGGACCTTTCTCCTAGTTACCAGTTGAGTCAGTAAACCTACTTCCTCTCTATCTCCAGCAAGCTTTTGAGTTGTTATGTTTCAAGCATTCATATGGTGGTTTATTCAATCATGTTCTCTATCTTTCTTGTTTTCACAAAACTCTTATCTATTGAGTATTACTTTGAAAGCCTTCACTTGTGAAAAACCTTTTTGAGCAAATAGTGTTCCTGTTTTGAAACTTCTACAAAAAGCTTTTGTGAAACTATTTGCCAGTTGTTCTCTAACCAAGAACAAGTTTGCCAATTCCAATTATGATTTATCTTTATGCATCTTTATTATGACTGCTGTACTTGGTTGCAAGCTAAGTTATATAATGGTGAGTTGTGCAATGGTAAGTGTGATGCTTCTTGTTCGTATTGTTTTATCGACACTTCACTCCATAAACCTGTGGACATGTTTACTAAGCTCAGTTTTCGCTTGGGGACAAGAGAAGTCTAAGCTTGGGGGAGTTGATACACCCAATTTGCATCACCATTCTATATCATAATTTACCTATATTTATTGATATTTGTCTTATTATGACGTATTACTTATGGCTTTTCATCTGTTTATGCATGCTGGATGATTCTTGGAGGATGGACTACTGGAGTCTGGATTCTGATGGAAAAGAAGGCATTTCGGTGCAATTTCGCAAAGATCAGAAAATACCAGAAAAATATGGAAACATATTATTTTACTAGAAGACGAAGGAAGCCAGAAGGAGGGACGAAGAGGGGCATCAGGGGGCCCACACCCCCTAGGCGCAGGCCCACCTGACCCCGCGGATAGCGCAGGTGTGGCCCACCTGCCCGGCCTCTGACTCCGCCCCTTTGCCTATATATTCCCTTCGAAACCCTAAGGCTAGGGGAGTGACCATAGATAGATTTCTCCCGCCTCTAGGGGAAGGAAAACACCGAGAGAGAAATATCTCTCCGGTAGACAGATTTCTGCCAGGGGAATTCCTTCCCGAAGAGGGGAGACCATCGCCATCAACACCATCATCAAGCTAGGCTTCATTGGGATCATCATCATCATCATCCACACCATCATCTCCACCAGCACCATCATCACCACTCCGTCCTGCTGTAACAATTGTGTTGGATATTGCTTTAGTTCTTAGGGGAAACTTTCACAGTGTTAATTACTATTATAGTTGATGCTTGTGAGTGGAACCATTGGATTATTGTTTATGTTAAGATTGTAATCCATTATCATATCATCTTTGATCTTGATCCATATGATGTCTTATGAGTAGTTCGTTTAGTTCTTGAGGACATGGGAGAAGTCATGTTGTTAGTAGTGAATCTGTGATGAGTTATTATTCAATGGTTTAGTATTTAAGTTGTGCTTCTATTCTTCTAGTGGTGTCATGTGAACATCGACTACATGATACTTCACCATTTATGGGCCTAGGGGAATGCATTGTGTATTTGGCTACTAATTGTGGGGTTGCCAGAGTGACAGAAACCCGAACCCCTGTTAGGACACCTTTGCACAAGGGAGCGTAGGATCTCAGAGTTTAAGGATGTGGTTATATTTATATCTTAATTACTTTCCTGTAGTTACGGATGTTTGCAGGGGGTTTAATCACAAGTATGTACTAGTCCTAGGAAGGGCGGTATGTTAGCATAGGTTCACCCACACAACACTTATGAAAACCATAAAAGAGTACTCAGCTATTTGGAGCGAAAGCACTTGACAGAATTCCCATGTGTCCTCGAGAATGTTTGGTTCTTATAAGTATTTCAACCGGCTTGTCCTTTGCTAAGAAAGGATTCAGCCGCTTGCTCCGTTTGTTCGTTACTTCTGTTACTTTCTCTTTGTTTTGTTGCCTTGTCAGAAAACCACTAAAAATCTGTTTGCTAAGTATTCATGGGGATTTCCTGCTCCATACCACTGTTCAGCACCTTCTGATCCTTGTTGGGATCGACACTCCTATTTATCGAAAGTACTATGATACACCCCCTATACTTGTGGGTCATCAAGACCTCCCGGCTACTCTTACCCCTACGTTTTTCTAAAACCTCTATTAAAACCTTTTCATTCCAATCTTGGTATGAATACCAAGATGATCCTTATCTCCCTTCAAAGCACACCCAACTCAAAATACCCATCCTTACCTCATGCTAGGTTTGATGGTAACCCTATTGGTAATTGGATAAGTGATAATATGAATTGCATTGATCTGCTGTTGATACATTGCCTTGATCTGCTGTCTGATGAATTGCCTTGACCTGCTGATTTCCTTGTTTGCTTAGGAACTAGAGTGAGCTAATATAGTATCTCATGACATAGGACACAATGTATGTTTGTGATGATCAATCTCAAACCAAGCATCCAAATTAGGATCAACCCAACCCTCTTAAGTGACCATCTCATCTCCTAATCAGACCAATCCAGGGTTAATCACTCTTGATGGTTTCTAACCTAGTGAAGAACCAATCCAAGTTTGGATCCCCTCTTTTCAATCTATACCTCAACATCAACCACTAAATGTAAAGGATAAACCCTTGCCACCCTCTCAAATGTTTCCCTCTTGCATACTAGTCAAAATCTCCAAATCTGCCAAAATGGTTGTGTCTGGATTTCTTATCTAGATTCAATCTTTGGAGCTCTACTTTTTCCAACCTATGTGCATTCTTGAGAAAATTCTTGAAACATCTTGTAGTAAATCTTTAGTACTACCAAAGTCTACTCTTTCCCTTGGCTAAGCCTATCTATTTCCCACTCATCCCTAATGGTTTTGTAGTCAAGATAATATTCTTTTGTGCAAATCTTATCATCTTGCCTACTTTAGTAGAAGCTCACATCTATATTCCACCTCCCCTTGACCAAATCCTTACTTTGTTATGATCTACTAATCATGGCCTATAAATCCCCACTTCCCTTGTTCCCATTGAAGCTTTGTGCTTTTAAACCCACATGGTTTAGGAGGCTACCTGATGTATCTGTTATGGCAGCCTTAATTTCAGCAAAGTTTGCCATCTCTTCTAGACCACTTCAAATCCAACCAAGCTCAAACCTTGCTTCCTTGGTCATCTATATGACTTGGTATAGCTATTCATATCTCCCTTGTACCAAGGTGAGCTCTGAGCTCACAAATACAACTATTTTTAGGTGGCATAAAAATAACCAAACCCTAGATCCTCCCAAATCTAGTTTCCATCCTTTTCACCACATTTCTTCAAAACTAAAGGTTGACCATGATGCATACATCAAGTCTACATCACCTACCTTGAATATAATCAGTTCCCAAATAATTCCCATAATTATTTGGAGCCTAAAACTATTTAAATTCTTTTTCTAGCAAAACCCTATCTATAAAGGCAAGTTTGTTTTTCTCCAAATCACCTTGCCAACTCAAGGCACACTCGATGCCTATATATCATATCCCATCCTTACAACTCAAATATAAATATGTTTGAGACTCTTTATTATTTATTTTTGCCCTTTCTCCTAAATGGTAGAAACAAGAAATAATTGACTAAAAATACTTTTCCATCTCAATAAATTCCAATAAAATTATCCAACGTGTAATATGGTATTTAGGACCATATCACATCAAAAACCAAGCTTGTCCAATGTAAAAATATCATCTTAGCTTCCATAATCTACTTCTGCACCTTTTGAATAAGTGCATTTAAATGGGGTTATAATCTTTAGAAAAATTCCATTTAAAATCTTGGAGATTATTTGACCTCCTCTATCCACAAGTATCATTTCCACACGTTGCCCAAGGCAAATTCTTCAACTCCCTTCACAAGCATCCATTTGATCAATTTTTGCAAAACAATCAAACATGAACTAAATCAAAACCAAACCATCTCCAAAGGATCAATACAAGCTTGCACATTACTACACCACTCCATCCTGGCCGTGCACTGTTGCCCTAGCGACTGTAGCACCTCCCTCCTTGCCCATGTGTTTGAAAGAGAGAGGGAGATAAAAATCTTGTGAGGAAAAGACATCAACAGCCACACCACCCCCTTTCCTCCATCCAGCACTCTACCCCAGGGTCCCACCACCCAGCACCACCCCAACCAGCCAATGTACAAGGAGCACCTGTCCCTTCTCCTCGCTAGGCCATGTTTACCATGGACCCTTGTCCCTCCGGTTTATAAGGCCATAGGCCAGTACAGCCCCTCTCCCCTCCCTCATTTGCATCCTCTCACTCCATCCTACCCCTCTAGAGCGTCCTCTCCCTCTCCCTAGCTCCATACTAGCCAGGAGAAGAGAAGAAAGGCCTCTCGACCATGGCAAGGAAATCGAGCGCTGAGCTCCCCTCCTCACTCTTCTCTCTCTGCATGTCACCTTGCACGAACCTCCTTGCTCCCCTTATGCTTCTCATACCTTTTTTTGGTCTGGCAGCAACCCTAGGAGCATCCCCGACTACCTCCCGAGCATGCACCGGCGGGCGAGCTTCCTCCCGGCGTCGAACGGCCCCGTGCTGGCCCTCTCTGGACTCGGCGTGAACCACCGCATCTTCCCCGCCACCTCCCCGTCGCCTTCGAGCACCTAGTGAGCTTCCCCGGTCCTCCCCCGCGCCCGCCTAGGGTTTCCTCCCCGCCCAGCCTGCCTCGTGAGGACGACAAACGGGCGCCGTCGGATCCCCTCTAATCCGACGGTCACCCTGCGCCCATACCCCTTGGCCCTCGGCCAGGCCAGCTGAGATGCGGCCCTCCTGTAGGCCTGCCCCTATAGCTGGGCCAAAACCCCTCCCCCGGCCAACTACCGCCAGATCCGGCCTACACCTTCCTTCTCCCTTTTCTTTTAATCATTTCCTAGATCTGGAATATAAAAGTTTGGTTTAAATCCAAATAAAAATATAAAATCAACTAAAATGTCCAGATCTTATTTTTCTTTGGTCCATGTGTGTCTTTACAAACAGGTAGACTTGGTGCTGGACAAATTAGATATTTAGAATAAAGATGATAAAATATCTACTAGGATTTGTCCCCTTCACTAATGAATTTATCCAGTTAGTTGGGTATCTCCAAATGGAGTGAATCCAATTGGTATTGAAAGGTATAATCCATACCTAGAATTTACCACTGGCCCCACCTAAAATGGCTTCCTAGTTTTCCCTTAGTAAAAATAACAAATTCAGGGCATTTCTTCCTTTAGAAAATTCCCTAGGTCAAACCAAGTGAGGTTCTGATCTAATTCCAACTGCCCATGGACACACATAACAGCGTCTTTCATAATCCAGTAGCTCATAATTTTATGATCCTCTGTTGAAATATGGTGAATTAAACTATTATGTCCATGGTTTATTCACTAATAAAATTACTACAATAGCTCTGTAACTCCAAAAAGATTGATTCCAATTTCTACAGAAAGGTATTCTCAGTAGCTAACATGTTCCCTTGGGAATATTCTGTAAATTAAATTTGATGAAAAAGACAAATCCCAGCCAGTACTGGCTTTGGGAATTTCTCAAGGAAATTCTGGTAATTGTTTTGAAGTGATTCCAACACCTCTTGAATCAGTACACTAAATATTACCTTTTCACACAAGGAAATAATTTTTGGAACTCCAGAACAGTTTATCCACTATAAAAAACATTATAAATCAAGAACAATTAATAAATTAGTTAAACCACTTTTGTTGTATTCATTTTATCAATACCTATCTAATAGTATCATTCCTATACAATGGTATCATACAGATCAAGCCCTTGGTCAAAAACCCCTCTCTTAGGTAGTTCCTTGTAACATCCCAAAAATACTAATCTTGGATCATAAAACTCTAATCATCAAAATTAGGGTTAACAAAAACTTTTCTAAAATAAAAATATGAAATCATGCATGGTGTATGCATTTCATTTGGAATTCTTTTGAACCACCTTGTTTGTGTGTTTCTTTGCTTGTAAATGGATTCTTAGGTGAAATAAGCATCATCTAAACATTTCCCAAACTTTTCCCAAAGACAAATAAATCAAAACAAATAAAATAAGGGAATGGTCATTCTGACCAATTTAACTCCCATGCCTACTTTGGCTGTCCCAAACTTTCAGAACTTAACAGAAACTTGTTTGGATCTTTGCACCCCTTGATTGTACTCATAACAAAGTATCAAGGCCCACTTTGTGATCATCCAGAAACTTTCAAATGCATAGTTTAAATGACAGTTCAATATTGAATCTTTATCATATGAGAAGATCCCACTTTTTCAAAAACCACTCAAACAAGCTCAAATTTCAAAACCCAAGCATCTGCAGACTCACCAGCACCAACCTAGCAAACCCACCCAAATTCTTTTCAAAATTCAAAACTTGAATTCTTGCGGCCATTTCATCAAACACTTTGCAGACACAAATTATCAAAATCTTAAACACTACTGTGAGCAGTGATTGAAGCCTAACTTGTCCCCTCTCTAGCTCACAACCATCTCAGTAGATCATCTAGCAAGTTAAACCAAGCACTAGCCTCACTGTAACCTAGGCAATGACATCAATGGTGAACAGCCGAAGCTCACCATGCCACCCCAGTGGAGACAACAAGCTAGAAGGAGATTTAGCCGTGCCAAACTTGTCTAGGAGGCAGCCCACCATCCATCGCCACTCCCTGTCCCAGCCGCGAGCGTTGCCAAACCCTGGACCACACGCACGGACCGTGCCCAGCTCGCCAACAACCATGCCGAGCATGCGCCAGAGCACCATGCTCGACCGACGCCCACAGACCGCACGCCGCCCTCGCCGCATGCATACATGATCGCCACCAACCCAGGAGACCGCCAGACATCCCCGTTCGTCGCCCCATGCCGCACAGCCACCGCTCGCCGTGGTAGACGCCGCCTCACAGAGAGCATCGCGTTGCATCAAACCGCACGCCTACACGCATTAAAACCGTAGAGCATCGCCAGGAGACCACCAAGCGATCGTCACCGCCGGCCATGCCTCTAGCCGCCCGTAGCCATGTCGCCACCGTCGACTGCCCATGTCGTTCGGTCTCGTCGTCGCGACTATAAATAGAGGACACCCCCAACATAATTGAGCACACCATCTCATTCCCCTCTCCTCACTGATCATGCCACCCCGTTCCCGGAGCAAGGCGAGCAGCACTTCGCTGGAATTTTGCCGGAGCATGCCGCCTCTAGAGAAGAAGGGAACCAGCGATTGGAGCCGCCCCAGGAGAAGCTGCCGGTACCAGGAGGTTCGCCGTCGTCGACTTCGTCGTTCGCCCCCCTCGCCGACCCTTGCCTGAGCCCCGGTGAGCCCCCACTGACCCGCACCTGCCGCATTAGGTTTCTGTCTCGCCGGTGTTGCCCAACATCGACGATGACCCTCAGCCGTTGGATTAGAACCAGATCGAACGCACCACATCGCCCCATACTGCTTCGCACCCCCTATCTCACTGACGTGTGGGAACAACGACTTAACCAGCCCGCGTAAGCGCTGTGCTTAGCAGGCTGGCCCAGTATCGCTTCCCGCGCAGCCCAGTTATTTGAATTTAACCTTTTCCATTTTTATTTCAAACACACTTCTGTACCCAGTTTAAAAAATCAACCCAGGTCGATTCAGTGAACCAAATTGAATGAAACAAATTTTGTTAGAAAGGTCTGGGAATGCTGAATCCAAGCCCGTTGGATTCAAGTCATTTGGATCTGTAGATCAGCCATGGTAAAAATAACAAGGCAGAAGCTTTTCTGCATTCAAACATTTTTCAAATTTAAACCATAATAGCTTTTGAGTTGATTCCAACTCTCAAAAATCACATTTAACCATACCTTTCAGAATATATAAAAATATATAGGTTTACTTATAGAAATAATGACCAAGTAATAAAAGAATGCCACATAGGCATTTCTAGCCACTTTAGTTAATTAAATAAAATTGTAAAACCACTTTAAATCACATTCCCATGGACTAAAATATGTGGTGATGACATGTGTCAACATGATCCCATGTTTGGTTTGGAGAATATTAAATCTTAAGTAGTTTTTCAATGAGTAGAAATTACTTTTCTAAAAAATAAAAGGAATTAAACCAAGCTTTAATCTTGTAATGTTAGTGATGATGCAAAGATCATCTATAGGACCCTTGTGTGTGATGAATGCAAGTAGTTAAGTATTTCTTGGTGATTGTGTACCTAGTAGTTATTCATAGATGCTAGTACCGACCAAGGATACAAGGTGGAAGGAGGATACTACTACGAAGAAGACGAGGAGAACTTCAACCACTGCTCTGCACAAGGCAAGCCTAATACTACTAGTTGATTGAGCAAGGTAACACTTGCAAGATTCTCTACTTTAGCAAGACTTACTAATCAAGTTGACCTATGCAAGCTAATACTTGCTTGTTACCATGTCAACTAGATGCCTTAAGCATATGTGATCATACCCACTTGATAACCCAATCCTAGTTTTACTTGCAAGCTTTCTACTTTATTTCTTTATCAAAGCTACTATTTAGAATTTACTTAAAGTGACTTTTAGATTCTAGGAGGATAATTGAAGGTTGCATAAAGAGCATTAAATTTGGCCTAAGCTAGATAATCTTGATGTCATCCTAAGGCATGAGAGTGCACTTAGTTAAACTCCACTTGTTTACCACCCCTCATTAGTACTCACTTCCACTTGTAGATGCTAGTGCAAGCCTAATACTAGTAGTTGAATGTGCAATCTAACACTTGCAATTATGAAAGTTAGATAACCTATGCAATGCACTAAGCATGCTTGGTTAGACATATTTGATGATACCCAATCCTAGTTTTACTTGAAAGCTTTCTACTTTATTTCTTTATCAAAGCTATTACTTAGAGTTTACTTAAGTGATTTGTAGATACTAGAAAGAAAATTGAAGGTTGCATAAAGAGCATAAAATTTGGCCTAAGCTAGATAATCTTTATGTCATCCTAAGGCATGCGATTGAACTTAGTTGAAACTCCACTAGTTTACCACCCCACATTAGTACTCACTTCCACTTGTAGATGCTAGTGATAAGCATAAAACTTGATCAAATTTAGATGGGAATACTTGGTGAAAATGGTTATGAAAACCTTCGAATGATGGATCATTCTACTGAGATGTTTTGACATGTGTTTCCGAACACCAGATGAGTTTGGTGATGAAAATGTTGAGGCATGAGCCTTAGCCCTTTATAAAACTGATGGTTGTCTGGATGCGATACCATTCCAATTTTATCGTACAACCACAATACCTAAAGATTGGGTAGGGCTTGACTGGAAACTTATATACCTTAGTATTAGTTCCCTCACGACCAAGGTCTGAGATGAGGCTACCTTGTGAATATTGTCCACCTGTGCAGTACCCAAGATGACAGTTGGTCATGGTTGGGAGGCCAAACTCACAGGAGAGGTGCTTATACTAGGGCGTGTAATTGAAAGGTTAGGATTGATTATCCGCATACCGAGTATGGTGAATTCAGGATTTGTTCCTGACGGATGTATCGAATGTTGTGGTGAAAGTGTACAATCTCTGTAGAGTGTCAAACTATTCGAATAGCCGCGTCCGCGGTTATGGATAGTTGGAATGGCCATACTGTTCCCCCGTCATATGTTTTCAAAAGACTTGTGAAATGAATTGAGATTTTGATTTGACTATAACAGGGTTGTGATATGAAATACAAGTTTCCTACTTAGGAGTTATAAAATTTTGACTATCTTCTCTTGATTCTCAACTTAGTAGAGATAAATCTGGCTTTTGCAAAACAACCCTAGAGCCTAGTGTGTAGGGGTTCGTAGCATGGAAAACAAAAATTTTCTATCGCATACAAACCAACAAGCCAAGATCTATCTATTAGATTGCGGCAACGAGTCGATGGAATAACTCACCCTCGAAGATTCCAAAGTGTTTAACGAGGCGATTCGTGGGTGATGTAGTCGTACTCTTTCCGATCTCAAGATCGCGTGAGCGATCCTTCCGCGCCACGTTCGGCAGCGCTCCCGAGTCGGTCACACGTTCGGTACTGCGAAGACCTTCCTCTCCCTTGTTCCAAAGCAGCGGAGGTTGTAGCACTCTCCTCGCGATTCAGCGACAACGGGCGTGGTACCAGGAAGTAGAGGGAAATCATGAGGCTTCGCCTTAAGCCGTGCAGTATGTTGGAGATTTTGAGAGTGGATATTTGTGGTCTTGTAATTAGACACACAAATTAGATGGCTCTAAACCAATTAGAAGGCTCTAAACCGGTGGATAAAGAAATTAGAAGCTCTAAACCAAAACGGCTCTAAACCGGAGATTAGAGGTGGAAACTTGTGTGTGCTAGGAGGGGCAGCCCTGCCCCTCCCTTTATAGGTGGGAGGGCCGGCGGCCAAGGGGAGGAGTCCCTCCCAAGTCGGCCTTGGGGCTGGCCGCCAAGGGACTCCTCCCAAGTCGGTTTCCTCTTCTCCTCCTCTTTCCACTTTCCAAAACTTGCCGCTTGACTTTCAAACTAGCCGCTTGACTTTTCAATTTAGGATTTAAATAAACCCTTTATTTTGGACAGAAAAGACACCTAGTACATTATGCAATCATTCCAATATGTAAGGACACATTCATGTACACTTCCCCCCTCCGGAGTGCCTGACATTCCGGGACCTTCTAGAATGTTCCCATGAAAACACCTAACCATTCCCCAACTCCAAACGGACTTTCCTTATATGAATCTTATTCTCCGGACCATTCCGGATCACCTCGTGATATCCCGGATCCCATCCGAGACTCAACAACATTCGGTCTCTTTCTCATAATACCATAACTACTCAAACAACGTCGAATCCTTATGTGTCTCCACGGTTCGTGAATTATGCGGACATGATCGAGACACTTCTCCGAACAATAACCAATAGAGGAATCTGGAAATTCATATGGCTCCCACATATTTCTACGATTACATTGCGATCGAATGAACCACTTACATACGATACCAATTTCCCTTTGTCTCACGATATGTTACTTATCCGAGGTTATGATCTTCGATCTCTCGCATACCTAGTTCATCCTCATCGATAAGTACTCTTTCTCGTTCCGTGATATGTGATCCCTTGTGAGCCAGTCACATGCTTGCAAGCTAATTGGATGACATTTCACCGAGAGGGCCCAGAGTATATCTATCCGTCATATGGATGGACAAATCCCACTCTTGATCCATGTGTTTCAACCAATACTTTCCGAACACTCAATACCACCTTTATAGCTACCCTGTTACGGTGTGGTGTTTGATGACATCAAAGCATCCATCCATTAAAGGTGATATGCATGATCTCATGGTCGAAGGAATTAGGTTACTATGTATCAGAAAGCATATAGCAATTGAACTATTGAAATGACTTGATCTTTATGCTACGCTTGTCTATAGGAGTATGTCCACCATATCATTCTCCTAACGATATGATCTTGTTGTTGATAACATCTCAATGTTCATGATAGGGAAACCACAATCATCAATCAACCAACAAGCTAGTGAAGTATAGAGGCTATACTAGGGACTTCAAATTAAGTTTACAAATCACACAAGTATTAATGTTTCCTTGTTAATACTATTATAGCATGAATGTAAACATTTATCATAAACACAAAGATATATAATAATAACTACATTTATTATTGCCTCTAGGGCATATCTCCAACAGTCTCCCACTTGCACTAGAGTCATCTAATCTAGATTACATGGTAATATACCGAACACCCATGGCAGTTTGGTGTTGGTCATGTTTTGCCCTCAGGAGAGGTTTAGTCAATGGATCCGCCACATTCAGATCTTTATATCCCCATCCTGGATATGTTCTCGAATAGCGTGGAAACGCAGCTTGATATGCTTCAGCTTCTTGTGTGACCTTGGTTCTTGCGCATTGGCTATGGCGCCCATGTTATCACAGTAGATAGACATTGGGTCCAGCGACTAGGAACCACACCCAACTCTGTAATGAACTCTTTCATCCATATCGCTTGTGAAGCCTCCGAAGCAGCCATGTATTCCGATTCAGTTGAAGATCTCGCCACAACGCTTTGCTTTGCACTCCTCCAGCTAACTGCTGCACCATTCAAAATAAATACGTATCCAGATTGTGATTTAGAATCATCCGGATCGGTGTTCCAACTAGCATCGGTGTAACCATTAACAACGAGCTGTTCATCACCTCCATAAGAAAGAACCATATCCTTAGTTCTTCTCAAGTACTTAAGGATGTTTTTGATCATTGTCCAATGATCCACTCTGGATCACTTTGATATCTGCTAGTTAAACTAACAGATATGCAATGTCGGGTCTAGTACATAGCATGGCATACATTAGAGATCCTATGGCTGATGCATAGGAGTCTTACTCATCCTTTCTCTATCTTCGCCGATGTCGGACTTTGAGTTTTACTCAAGGTCGATAGCAACATGGGCAAGAACCCTTTCTTGCTATCTTCCATTCCAAACCTCTTTAGAACTTTGTCCAAATATGTACTTTGTGACAATGATATTTGGAGTTTCGATCTATCTCTATAAATCTTTATGCCTAATATGTAAGCTGCTTCGCCAAGATCCTTCATTGAAAAACTATTATTCAAATATTCCTTGACACTATTAAGAAGGTCTACATCATTCCCAATCAACAATATGTCATCCACATACAGTATTAAGAATGCTACAGAGCTCCCACTCACTTTCTTGTAAATACAAGCTTCTCCATAAGTTTGTATAAAACCAAAACTTTTGATTACCTTATCAAAACGTTGATTCCAACTTCGGGATGCTTGCTTCAATCCATAGATGGACCGTTGAAGCTTGCATACCTTGTTAGCATCTTTAGGATCGACAAAACCTTTGGGTTGCATCATATACAACTCTTCATCAATGTCTCCATTGAGGAATGCTGTTTTGACATCCATCTGCCATATCTCATAATCATAATATGCAGCGATTGCTAACATAATCCTCACAGATTTTAGCTTCAAGAATCGGTGAGAAAGTCTCATCGTAGTCAACTCCTTGAATTTGTCGAAACCCTTTTGCGACAAGTCGTGATTTTTAGACAGTAACATTACCATCAGATCTGCTTTCTTCTTGAAAATCCATTTGTTCTCGACAGCCTTTCGCCATCCGTAAGTCCACCAAAGTCCATACTTGGTTTTCGTACATGGATCCAATCTCGGATTTCATGGCTTCTTGCCATTTATTGGAATCTGGGCTCATCATCGCTTCCTCATATGTCTCGGTCATCGGTGTTGTCCACCATGACATTCATAACGGAATCATACCAATGGAGTGGTACGAGTTCTCGTTGACCTCCGAGGCTCAGAGTAACCTCAACCGAAGTTTCATGATCACCATCATTAGCTTCCTCTCTTATTGGTGCAGGCACCACAGAACTTCTTCCGTGCGCGCTACTCGCAATTTCGAGAGAAGGTTCGACAACCTCGTCGAAGTTCTACTTTCCTTCCAACCACTTCTTCGAGAGAAATTCCTTCTCTAGAAAGGATCCATTCTTGCAACGAAGATTTTGCCTTCGGATCTATGATAGAAGGTATACCCAATAGTTTCCTTCGGTATCCTATGAAGACGCATTTTTCCGCTTTGGGTTCAAGCTTGTCCGCTGTAACTTCTTTACATAGGCTTCAGATCCCCAAACTTTAAGGAGCGACAATTTAGGTTTCTACCCAAACCATAATTCATATGGTGTCGTTTCAACGGATTTAGACGGTGCCCTATTTAAAGTGAATGCGGCTGTTTCTAATGCATAACCCCAAAATGATAGCGGTAATCTGTAAGTGACATCATAGAACGAACCATATCTAAGAGAGTTCGATTCTGACGTTCGACACACCATTACGCTGTTGTGGTGTTCCGGTGTCAATCGAAAGTATTCCACATTTCTTCAAATGCTCGCCAAACTCGTAACTTAGATATTCACCTCCACAATCGAACGTAGAAATTTAATCTTCTTGTTACGTTGATTCTCTACCTCACTTTGAAACTCCTTAAACTTCTCGAAAGTTTCGGACTTATGTTTCATGAAATAGATATACCCATATCTACTCAAGTCATCCGTGAAGGTAAGAACATAACGATAACCATCACATGATGCTACACTCATTGGACCACACACATCGGTATGTATGATTTCCAATAAGTCCGTAGCTCGCTCCATTAGACCGTAAAACGGAGTCTTAGTCATTTTACCCATCGACATGCCTCGCATCTTTCAAGTGATTCAAAATCAAGTGATTCAAGAAGTCCATCGAATGGAGTTTCTTCATACGCTTCACTCCAATGTGACCAAGACGACGAAGGCCACATATAGGTCGAGTTATCGCTGATTTCAATCGTTTAGCTTCAATTAATATGTGTATTTCTACTATCGAGATTCAACAAGAATAGACCATCTATCAAAGGTGCATGTGCATAAAACATATTACTCATATAAATCGAACAACCATTATTCTCGGATTTAAACAAGTAACCGTCTACGCAATAAACAAGATCCCGATATAATGTTCATGCTTAACGCAGGCACCAAATAACAATTATTTAAGTATAAAACTAATCCCGATGGTAGATGAAGAGGTAGCGTCGACCGCGATCACATCAACCTTTGATCCGTTTCCACGCGCATCGTCACCTCGTTCTTCACTAGCTTCCGTTTATTCGCAGCTCTGCTTCGAGTTACAAATATGAGCAACCGAACCAGTATCAAATACCTGTGCACTACTACGAATACTAGTGAGATACACATCAATAACATGTATATCGATATACCTTTCTTCTTGATGTTGCCGTTCTTCAAATCCGCCAAGTACTTTGGGCAATTCCGCTTCGATGACCTTCTCCCTTGCAAGAAAAGCACTCGGTTCAGGCTTAGGTCCAGCCTTGGTCTTCTTCGTCGGGCGTGGTAACTTTCTTACCACCCTTCTTGAAGTGTCCCTTCTACTTAGACTTGCCTTTCTTGAATTTGGTGGTCTTATTGACCATCAACACTTGGTGCTCTTTCTTGATCTCCACTTCGCAGATTTTAACATAGCAAACAGTTCGCAACTCTTTGTTCATGTTCGCATGTTGTAGTTCATCACAAAGTTCTTGTAACTTGGTGGTAGTGATTGGAGGATGCGGTAAACCCCAAAGTATTAGGAATCACTATACCCAAGCTTTGAAGTTTATTTGCGTCTGCACATCTTAAGCACATGCTCACCGACGAGCTGCCCTCTTCCATCTTGCGCTTAAAGAACTTTTCAGAAGCTTCATAACTTTCAATTGCCGCATGAGTCTCAAAATTAATTTGAGATCCTCGACAATATCATATGGGTCCGACTCTTCAAACCTTTTAAAGCTCCGATTCTAAACCATACAAGATAGCACACTGAACTATGGAGTACTGATTCTTCCGAGCAAGGTAAACATTCTTTACTTCATCGGGAGCATCACCAGTGTGGGTCACCAATGGTGCATCCAAAGACATAGGTCAAATTACCAGGTGAGGACAATCCTCAAATTGCGGAACCAATCCAGAAGTTGCTTCCATTGTTTTCAACTTTTCTTTCTCTAGGAACGCATTAAAATTGATGGTAGGGCTGCCATTGATCTACAACATATTTGCAATAGTTTAGACTAAGTTTATGACAAATTGAGTTCAAATTAATTAATGAAATTAAACTAGGTGAACTCCCACTCAAAACAACATCCCTCACATTGTTTTAGTGATCACATCGAACCAACTCCACTACATCAACACCGATCATCACGAGACTAGATATAGTTACAATGGCGAACAATCATCAAGTTCATCATAACGACGATATGATTCAAGCTTTACCTTTCGCGATCCGTGTTCCCGAGGCCATGTCCGTACATGCTAGGCTCGTCAAGATCAAACCTTAGCTACCGCATAAGCAAATCTGCTTGCTTACGTTGTATTCACCCGCGGAATCAAAGACACCCGATCATCACGTGGTGCTTCAAGCGACAAGCTTTGGCAACGGTGCATACTAAGGGTGAACACTTTAGAACTTGAAATTTATGTGCATGAGGGATCATCTTATAATGCTACCGTCATCTACTAAGCAATACAAGATGCATAAAGGATTAACATCACATGCAATTCATAATATGTGATATGATATGGCCTTTTCTTCTTTGTGCTTCCGATCTCCATCTTCAAGCACGAACATGATATCCATCATCACCGGCATTGGATCATGGTCAATGACTGTTCTTGATGGTTGTCGTCCACCAGCTTAAACTTTTACATCTATTTTGAATTGACACGGTGGTCTTAACAGAAATTTAAGACAACCATATGGCTTCCCCACGCTGCCAACTTACAATAAGGAACATTGCATACATCAAATATAATCACAATCATGGCCATATCACATCAAGACACCCCCGCAAAACAAAGTTAGACGCTTCTACTTTCTTTGCATATTTTACGTGGTTTGGGGCTTTCCATAAGTGTCGTTCTAACTTACGAACAAGAACCACAACATTGATACTAGCATTGTTGATTACCCGTTGTAAATTGGATCTTTACTATGCTAGGAGAAACAGGCACCCATAAAGCCACTTATGCAATACGAGTTGCATGTCAAGCGTGGAGCAAGTCTCATGAACGATGTCATGTAAGGTTAGCCCGGCCGCTTCATCCCAACATACCGCAAGATGCAAAGTACACAAAAGCAATCTACAATAAAAGCATCAACGCCCACAATGACCATTGTGTTCTACTCGCGCAACAGATCTACATATAGACACGGCTCGATACCCTTGTAGGGGTTCGTAGCATGGAAAACAAAAATTTTCTATCGCATACAAACAAACAAGCCAAGATCTATCTATTAGATTGCAACGAGTCGATGGAATAACTCACCTCGAAGATTCCAAAGTGTTTAACGAGAGCGGATTCTCGTGGGTGATGTAGTCGTACACTTCCGATCTCAAGATCGCGTAGATGATCCTTCCGGCGCTGCGTTCCGGCAGCGCTTCCGTGGTCGGTCACACGTTCGGTACTCGACGAAGACCTTCCTCTCCCTTGTTCCAGCAGCGGAGGTTGTAGCACTCTCCTCGCGATTCCGCAAAGACAACGGCGTGGTACCTAAGTAGAGGGAAATCCCAGGGCTTCGCCTTAAGCCGGTGCAGTATGGTGGAGCTTATGAGAGAGGCTATTAGTGGTCTAGTAATTAGACACACCAATTAGAAGGCTCTAAACCAATTAGAAGGCTCTAAACTGGCTAAAGCAATTAGAAGCTCTAAACCAAAACGGCTCTAAACCGGAGATTAGAGGTGGAAACTTGTGTGTGTGCTAGGAGGGCAGCCCTGCCTCCCTTTATAGGTGGGAGGGTCATGGCCAAGGGGAGGAGTACCTCCCAAGTCGGCCTTGGGAGGCGCCGCCAAGGGGACTCCTCCCCAAGTCGGTTTCCTCTTCTCCTCCTCTTTCCACTTTCCAAAACTTGCCGTTTGACTTTCAAACTAGCCGTTTGACTTTTCAATTTAGGATTTAAATAAACCCTTTATTTTGGACAGCAAGACACCTAGTACATGATGCAATCATTCCAATATGTAATGACACATTCATGTACCCTTCCCTCCGGAGTGCGGACATTCGGGACCTTCTAGAATGTTCCCGATGAAAACACCGAACCATTCCCCAACTCCAAACGGACTTTCCTTATATGAATCTTATTCTCCGGACCATTCCGGATCACCTCGTGATATCCGGATCCCATCCGAGACCAACAACATTCGGTCTCTTTCTCATAATACCATAACTACTCAAACAACGTCGAATCCTTAAGTGTGTCTCCACGGTTCGTGAATTATGCGGACATGATCGAGACACTTCTCCGAACAATAACCAATAGAGGAATCTGGAAATTCATATGGCTCTACATATTTCTACGATTACATTGCGATCGAATGAACCACTTACATACGATACCAATTTCCCTTTGTCTCACGATATGTTACTTATCCGAGGTTATGATCGTCGGTATCTCCGCATACCTAGTTCATCCTCGTTCGATAAGTACTCTTTTTCTCGTTCCGTGATATGTGATCCCTTGTGAGCCAGTCACATGCTTGCAAGCTAATTGGATGACATTTCACCGAGAGGGCCCAGAGTATATCTATCCGTCATATGGATGGACAAATCCCACTCTTGATCCATGTGTTTCAACCAATACTTTCCGAACACTCAATACCACCTTTATAGCCACCCTGTTACGGTGTGGTGTTTGATGACATCAAAGCATCCATCCAGTAAAGGTGATATGCATGATCTCATGGTCGAAGGAATTAGGTTACTATGTATCAGAAAGCATATAGCAATTGAACTATTGAAATGACTTGATCTTTATGCTACGCTTGTCTATAGGAGTATGTCCACCATATCATTCTCCTAACGATATGATCTTGTTGTTGATAACATCTCAATGTTCATGATAGGGAAACCACAATCATCAATCAACCAACAAGCTAGTGAAGTATAGAGGCTATACTAGGGACTTCAAATTAAGTTTACAAATCACACAAGTATTAATGTTTCCTTGTTAATACTATTATAGCATGAATGTAAACATTTATCATAAACACAAAGATATATAATAATAACTACATTTATTATTGCCTCTAGGGCATATCTCCAACATAGTGTCCTATTATCAAAAAGCCCTTCCACTTGTTAGTATTAGTTTGCGAGTATAAAGAGTACTCATGGCTTTGTCCCTGGCTATTCCCATGGCCAGACTATGAAAAGGAGTACCTGGAGGATGGACCCTAGGAAGGTTACGACAACTAGGATCATCTCCCATCGTCAGCATTGCCTGTGACCCCGAAGATGGAGCTTCGCCTATGCTACCGTTATTATTACGTATTCCTCTGCTTGAAGTTGTATTAAGAACTGGATCATGAGATCCCTATTTGTGTAAGACCTTATGAATGGTTTGTAAAGGATGATGTACTGTGGTATCCAATTCTGTATGTCTCGCAAAAATGGTAATCCTGGGATTGCGATGTATGTCATAACAGGCATCTAGGATTAAAAATCCGGGTGTTGACAAGTTGGTATTAGAGCCATCCTGACCATGGGAGACCCTAGTTAGACTGGACGTTTGAATCAAAAACTTAGTTTCAAAACCAAAGAAAACAAATATTTACAAAAACTTATTCTCATTCTTATCCCTTTGATTCTTTCAGGAAAATTCATGTTCCTCAAAAAACTCTTGCAAAATACATAAAATTTTGACACACTTGATCACTCTACTAACCTACTCATCCTATATTCTTATAGATGGACGTGAAGTACAACAAGTTTTATCAGTTGGGGAATGGAGGAGACCTTATCTTTGAGAGGGATTTGGACCAGCTTCTGAACTTCTGGAGCGTCCGCACCCCGAGTTCTTCGGAGCTCAGCTCAATGATCAAGGAGGAGAAGATCTGCAGTGGCTAATTGTTGCAAGTCTCCGAGGAAAGATTGAACCTCCCACTTCTGAGGGAATTCAGTTTACCTTAAGAGAGAACAACTGGCTCGATGGACTTGCCAGGGCCATGCAGGAAGCTCTTTCCTGTCTGTGTGGGTAGAGCGTCAATCAGATCAAGGGAACCCGCTTTTTGTTTTGCCCAAGGCGTGATGCTAATGGACAACCACTGGAAGCCCCATACCACCCTGAGCTGAAGACCCAATTGGACCACCTTAGCTTCATAATGTACGATCGTTAGTAGGAGTTGGATATCTGCCGTGACTACTCCAACCATAAGTCTGCCATCATCAAGACGAAGGATCAAACCATCTCCATGCTAGCAAACGATCGCAAGTCTCGCCGCCGTCAGCTCGACAAGAAGGAGTGCATCATTGCCCATCTTCGCCACTGTATCTCATCTTTGGAGGAGACCATCCACGAGAGAGACATGCAGTTGGAAGGAAGGGAGAATGCCGGAGAGGATCTTCGTGGAGACCCCTACTCCTATCTCAGCGATGATGATGATTTTCTGGAGGATCAGGCTATAGACTTCTTCACCGATGAGGATGATTTCGCCTTCATCGATGACGATGGAGACGACGAAGCCACCGATTCCGAGGAGTAGTAGCACTTGAGCACTAGCGTAGTGAGTAGTATTCGGTCCCACTGTATCGTAGTTTCCAGAATGGTTCTTAAAACCATCTGTTTTTCTTTGTTGTGGTGTGTGTTGTATAGTGTGCTATGAATGAATGAATGAAAAGCGAGTTGCTAGAAAAATCTGAGTCAAACTTTAAAAACTTTTCAAAATCCCAGAACATTAGAAATTTCCCTCTTTTCTCATGATCTATCTCAATCTTTAGATGCCACGTGGAGGAAGTGGTTCATCCCCGGACCCGATATTGCAGATTCTGCAAATGTTGACTTCTGACCGCGAAGCTGAAAGAGCAGAACGTCAAGCCAACCTAGCCACCCTGCAACAGATAGCTCAGCTAGCCCACAACAACCAAGGCCACGGAAATCAGGACAACCATGGATCTAAGCTCAAGAACTTCCAGAACACCAACCCACTTGTTTTCACTAAGTCGGAAGATCCCTTAGACGCCGATGATTGGCTGCAAACCATGGAAAATAACCTAGAAGTTGTCGGAGTGGAAGCCAACGACAAAGTTCTGTTCGCCGCGCACTATCTAGCCGGAGATGCCAGGGCATGGTGGAATAGTGTTCGCGCAATGACCGGAGGCCAGATGATGACCTGGGAGGAATTCAAGGTCAAGTTTAGCAGAACCCATTTGCCACCGGGTTTGATCAAGAGAATGAGAGACGAGTTCAGAGAACTGAAGCAAGGAAGGATGAACGTAGTGGAATACCGTGAAAAATTCTTGTCATTAGCTAGGTATGCCCCAGATGAGATCGACACCAAAGCCAAGAAGAAAGAGAGATTCCTGAATGGTCTGCACGATGAGATGCAGGCAGTGTTAGTCAATATCCCATTTGCTGATATTGAAGCCCTTGTCGACTCTGCCATCCAGATGGAAGGAAAGATCAACCAAGCCAATGAGAACTGCAAGCATCGCATGATGCATCAGCCAGGAACCCATCAGACCCCAAAGTATCGCCCTAACCCATCTCCTGGATTTGCCCTGAGAACCAACAAACCCCCAATGAACCGTCCGACCTATCCCAACCGTGGAAACCCTAGACCCGGAGGAAATCACAACAACCCCGGCAACTCTAGCAATTTCAACCGTGCCCCACCCAAGTTCAACACCAACAATGCTGCCACCAACACCAACACCGCTTGAGGATCGGAAGCAATGTTGTGCTCAGAAGAAAGGACAAGTCGCAAGTAACTTGTTATGACTGGAAATAAGGGCCACTACTCCAATGAGTGCCCTAAGAAGAAGAATGCCGCAGCACCCAATGCCAATGCCCCAGCTCAGCAGCAGCGTCGTGTTCAGCCCGGAAGAAGGTTTGCCCTAGGGAATTCGCTCAACCGCAATGGCCGTCTTTTCTCATGCATGCTGAAGAAGATCAAGAAGCACCAGACGTCGTGCTGGTTATGTTTTCTGTTAATTCAGTACTTGCAAGAGTGTTGTTTGATTCTGGTGCATCGCATTCATTTGTCACTGAAGAATTTGCATGCACTAGTAAAATTCACGAACAAAACTGAAGCATGTTATGATTGTTCAAATTCCCGGATCAACCACCAAGGCTAGGCAAATTTGCAAAGCCGTCCCTATCAGAATCCATGGCATAGATTTTTATGCTAACCTGATAGTACCCGGAACTAAAGGTTTGGAAGTAGTACTAGGAATGGATTGGATGTCCAAACATAAAGGATTGATTGACTGTGCCAAGAAAGCCATAACCATGACCAGTACAGCAGGAATATCAGTCGAGCATATATCTGAAACCTTACCTCGTCAATTCAAGTGCAAAAAGAGTATAGCCCAACCTACCACTGACCAAGTCCGGATAGTCTGTGAATACCCCGATGTATTTCCAGATGTTTTGCCCGGTATGCCCCCAGATCGGGATATCGAGTTTATCATTGAACTAATCCCCGGAACTGGACCAATAGCCCAGAGACCATATAGTATGAACCCGTCGGAACTAGTGGAACTGAAGAAGCAACTAGATTCCATGTTGGAAATTGGATTGATTCAACCAAGTGCGTCACCATGGAGGTCACCTGTTTTGTTTGTGGACAAGAAGGATGGAGGTAACCGTTTGTGTACGGATTATCGGAAATTGAATGATGTCACCACCAAGAACAAATACCCCTTGCCCAAGATAGAACATATGTTTGATCAGTTGACTGGTGCCAAGGTGTTCGCTAAGATTGATGTTAGAACTGGGGGTCATCGACTCAAAATTCGTGCAGAGGATATTCCAAAGACTGCCTTTACCACCAGATATGGATTGTACGAGTATAAAGTCATGTCTTTTGGATTAACCAATGCCCCCGCTTATTTCATGAATCTCATGAATAAGATTTTTATGGACTTCCTGGATAAGTTTGTCGTTGTTTTCATCGATGACATTCTGATTTATTCCAAATCAGAAGAAGAACATGAGCTGCACCTAAGGACAATTCTTGGAACCCTTAGAGAGCATCAGCTGTATGTAAAGTTTAGAAAATGTGAATTCTGATTACAGGAGGTAGGATTCCTCAGTCACATTGTATCAGCCGGAGGAATTTCTGTTGACCCTGCAAAAGTAAAAGATGTCGAAGATTGGCAAGCCCCAACCACTCAAACCCAAGTTCGTGCATTTCTCGGATTGGCGGGATATTACTGCAAGTTCGTAGAAGGATTCTCGAGTATCGCCAGACCCATGACCCAATTGCTGAAGAAGGACAAGAAGTTTGAATGGACCGACAAATGTGAAGCGAGTTTTCAAGAACTCAAGAGGAGATTGATTTCAGCCCCAATCTTGATCATGCCGGATATCACGAAGCCCTTCGATGTGTATTGTGACGCATCCAAGATCGGTGTCAGATGTGTGATAATGCAAGAAGGCAAAGTTATATCTTATCTATCTCGAAAACTGAAGCAACATGAGCAAAATTACCCAACCCAAGACCTCGAACTCGCAGCCGTAGTTCTACCCTGAAGACATGGAGGCATTACCTCATGGGAAATCGTTATGAGATCTATACGGATCAAAAGAGTCTGAAGTATATATTCACTCAGAATGAGCTCAATATGAGACAGAGAAGATAGATTGAGCTAATCAAGGATTACGATCTGGACATTCAGTATCACCCTGGTAAAGCCAATGTGGTAGCAGATGCCCTTAGCAGGTTGCCATGCCGTTTGAACTCCATGATCTTGAAGGAGCAACCAAGCCTGCACAAAGAGATGGAAGATTTTCGAATAGAATTAGTAAGTGAAGGATTTTTGGCTAGTATAGAACTCCAGCCCACTTTGATCAGTCAGATTAAAGAGGCGCAGAAGGGAAATGCTAGTACCGACGGAAGCAAGCGTCGTATCGGTACAGGCAAAGTACCCGGATTCATCGAAGACGAAGAAGGAGTTCTGTGGTACAAAGGACGCCTTTGTGTACTAGCAGATTTGGAGTTGAAAGAAGTTATTCTGAAGGAGGCTCATGATACTCTTTATTCTATCCACCCTGGAGGAACTAAGATGTATCAAGATTTGAAAGAGCAATTTTGGTGGCATAAGATGAAGAGAGAAATCGGAAGATCTATCGCCAAGTGTGATATATGTCAGCGAGTCAAGGCAGGACATCAAAGACCTGCTGGATTGTTGCAACCCTTGCGGATTCCAGAATGGAAATGGGATTACGTTGGAATGGACTTTATCACTGGACTGCCTACTTCTAGTAGGGGAAATGACTCTATCTGGGTCATAGTGGACCGATTGTCCAAAGTCGCCCATTTCTTACCCGTCAAGACCACATATCAGAGTTCGAAGCTAGCAGAGTTGTACATCGCTAGAATAGTTAGTTTGCATGGAGTCCCCAAGAACATCGTATCGGATCGAGGAACTCGGTTTACCTCGAGATTCTAGAAGAAAGTCCAGGAAGGTTTAGGAACCCGCCTAGATTTCAGCACCGCGTATCACCCTCAGACCGATGGACAAACGGAGCGAGTAAATCAAATACTCGAAGATATGCTGAGAGCATGTGTGTTAGAATATGGATCTAAGTGGGAAGATTGTCTGCCATTTGCAGAATTTTCATACAACAACAGTTATCAGGCTAGTTTGCAAATGGCCCCATTTGAATTTATGTACGGAAGGAAGTGTCGCACCCCTTTGAACTGGTCGGAAGTAGGAGAGAGTCAGATTTTCGGACCCGACATCCTACGAGAAGCAGAAGAGAAGGTTCACAAGATTCGTGAGCACCTCAAGACTTGCCAGTCCAGACAAAAAAGTTACGCCGACAAGAGATGTCGAGACCTCGCCTTCAACATAGGAGATTTTGTATATCTGAAAGTGTCGCCATTGAAGGGAATGCAGTGTTTTCAACTCAAAGGAAAGTTAGCCCCCAGATATATCGGACCTTTCAATATTCTGAACCATCGAGGAGAAGTATCGTATCAATTGGAACTACCTGAAGAGATGTCAGCCGTGCACCATGTGTTCCATATCTCGTTACTTCGCAAGTGTCTCGAAGTCCCAGAGAAGACTGAAGTGTTCAAGAATATCGATCATCAGACCATAGAAATCAACGATGACCTGACCTATCCCGAAGTACCCATCAGCTTTCAGAACTACCCGAACCCGAAGCCTCAAGTTTATCAAGATTCATAGGAGCAACCACACAGAAGAGGAAGCTACCTGGGAGCGCGGAGATCACATCAAGACAGAGTTTCCCGATCTCTTCAAATCCTAGGTAATCTTTTTCGTCCTTTTTTCAAATCTTGGGATGAGATTTTGTTTAAGGGGGGAAGGTTTGTAACATCCCAAAAATACTAAACTTGGATCATCAAACTCTAATCATCAAAATTAGGGTTAACAAAAACTTTTCTAAAATAAAAATATGAAAGCATGCATGGTGTATGCATTTCATTTGGAATTCTTTTGAACCACCTTGTTTGCGTGTTTCTTTGCTTGTAAATGGATTCTTAGGTGAAATAAACATCATCTAAACATTTCCCAAACTTTTCCCAAAGACAAATAAATAAAAACAAATAAAATAAGGGAATGGTCGTTCTGACAAATTTAACTCCCATGCCTACTTTGGTTGTCCCAAACTTTCAGAACTTAACAGAAACTTGTTTGGATCTTTGCACCCCTTGATTGTACTCATAACAAAGTATCAAGGCCCACTTTGTGATCATCCAGAAACTTTCAAATGCATAGTTTAAATGACAGTTCAAAATTGAATCTTTATCATATGAGAAGATCCCACTTTTTAAAAAACCACTCAAACAAGCTCAACTTTCAAAACACAAGCATCTGCAGACTCACCAGCACCAACCTAGCACACCCACCAAAAATCTTTTCAAAATTCAAAACTTGAATTCTTGCGGCCATTTCATCAAACACTTTGCACACACAAATCATCAAAATCTTAAACACTATGGTGAGCAGTGATTGAAGCCTAACTTGTCCCCTCTCTAGCTCACAACCATCTCAGTAGATCATCTAGCAAGTTAAACCAAGCACTAGCCTCACTGTAAGCTGGGCAATGACATCAATGGTGAACAGCCGAAGCTCACCATGCCACCCCAGTGGAGACAGCAAGCTAGAAGGAGATTTAGCCGTGCTAACCTTGTCTGGGAGGCAGCCCACCATCCATCGCCACTCCCTGTCCCAGCTGCGAGCATTGCCAAACCCTGGACCACACGCACGGACCGCGCCCAGCTCGCCAGCAACCATGCCGAGCATGCGCCAGAGCCACGCCGATCGACGCCAAGCATCAGGCCGCCGCCGCTTGCATACATGATCGCCACCAACCCAGAGACCGCCAGACATCCCGTTCACCGCCCATGCCGCACAGCGCCACCGCCGTCAAAAGACGCTGCCTCCGCCAGAGCATCGCAGCTCAGACCAAACCGCACCGCCCCTACGTGCTCATTAAAGCCGTAGAGCATCGCCAGGAGACCACCAAGCGATCACCACCGCCGGCCATGCCTCCAGCCGCCCGTAGCCATGTCGGCACCGTCGACTGCCCATGCCGTTCGGTCTCGTCGCCGCGACTATAAATTGAGGCCACCCCCAGCCGAATTGAGCACACCATCTCACTCCCCTCTCCTCACTGATCATGTCACCCCGTTCCTGGAGCAAGGCGAGCAGCACTTTGCCGGAATTTCGCCGGAGCCTGCCGCCTCTGGAGAAGAAGGGAACCAGCGATTGGAGCCGCCCCAGGAGAAGCTACCGGTACCAGGAGGTTCGCCGTCGTTGACTTTGTTGTTCGCCCGCCTCGCCGACCCTCGCCTGAGCCCCGGTGAGCCCCACCGACCTGCACCTACCGCGTTAGGTTTCTGTCTCGCCGGCGTTGCCCAACATCGACGATGACCCTCAGCCGTTGGATTAGAACCTGATTGAACGCACCACATCGCCCCATACCGCTTCGCACCCCGGTCTCACTGACGCGTGGGGACAGCGAAGTAATAAAAGAATGCCACATAGGCATTTCTAGCCACTTTAGTTAATTAAAATAAAAGGGTAAAAACTTATTAAATTGTGACACCACTTTAAATCACATTCCCATGGAGTAAAATATGTGGTGATGACATGTGTCAACATGATCCCATGTTTGGTTTGGAGAATATTAAATCTTATGTAGTTTTTCAATGAGTAGAAATTACTTTTCTAAAAAAAATAAAAGGAATTAAACCAAGCTTTAATATTGTAATGTTAGTGATGATGCTAGATCATCTATAGGACCCTTGTGTGTGATGAATGCAAGTAGTTAAGTACTGTTTGGTGATTGTGTACCTCATATTTATTCATAGACGCTAGTACCGACCAAGGATACGAGGAGGAAGGAGGATACTACGAAGAAGAAGCCGAGGAGAACTTCAACCACTGCTCTGCACAAGGCAAGCCTAATACTACTAGTTGAATGTGCAAGCTAACACTTGCAATTATGAAAGTTAGATAACCAATGCAATGTACTAAGCATGCTTGGTTAGACATATTTGATGATACCCAATGCTAGTTTTACTTGCAAGCTTTCTACTTTATTTCTTTATCAAAGCTATTACTTAGAGTTTACTTAAGTGATTTGTAGATACTAGAAAGAAAATTGAAGGTTGCATAAAGAGCATAAAATTTGGCCTAAGCTAGATAATCTTTATGTCATCCTAAGGCATGAGATTGAACTTAGTTGAAACTCCACTAGTTTACCACCCCTCATTAGAAATCACTTCCACTTGTAGATGCTAGTGATAAGCATAAAACTTGATCAAATTTAGATGGGAATACTTCATGAAAATGGTTATGAAAACCTTAGAATGATGGATCATTCTACTGAGATGTTTTGACATGTGTTTCCGAACACCAGATGATTTTGGTGATGAAAATGTTGAGGCATGAGCCTTAGCCCTTTATAAAACTGATGGTTGTCTGGATGCGATACCATTCCAATTTTATCGTACAACCACAATACCCGAAGATTGGGTAGGGCTTGAATGGAAACTTATATACCTTAGTATTAGTTCCATCACGGCCAAGGTCTGAGCTGAGGCTACCTTGTGAAGATTGTCCACCTATGCAGTACCCAAGATGGTAGTTGGTCATGGTTGGGAGGCCAAACTCACATGAGAGGTGCTTATACTAGGGCGTGTAATTGAAAGGTTAGGATTGATTATCCGCATACTGAGTATGGTGAATTCAGGATTTGTTCCTGACGGATGTATCGAATGTTGTAGTGAAAGTGTACAATCTCTACAGAGTGTCAAACTATTCGAATAGCCGCGTCCGTGGTTATGGACAGTTGGAGTGGCCATACTGTTCCCTCGTCAGATGTTTTCAAAAGACTTGTGAAATGAATTGAGACTTTGACTTGATTACAATAGGGTTGTGATGTGAAATACAAGTTTCCTACTTAGGAGCTATAAATTTTTGACTATCTTCTCTTGCTTCTCAGCTTAGTAGAGATAAATCTGGCTTTTGCAAAACAACCCTAGAGCCTAGTGTCCTATTATCAAAAACCCCTTTCACTTGTTAGTATTAGTTTGCAAGTACTTAAAGAGTACTCATGGCTTTGTCCCTGGCTATTCCCATGGCCAGACTATGAAGAGGAGTACCTAGAGGATGGACCCCAGGAAGGTTACAACAACTAGGATCATCTCCCATCACGCCATTCATTTGATGACGAAGATGAGCTTAGCCGCCACGCTACCGTTATTATTACGTATTCCGCTGCTTGAAGTTGTATTAAGAACTGGATTATGAGATCCCTATTTGTGTAAGACCTTATGAATGGTTTGTAATGGATGATGTACTGTGGTATCCAATTCTGTTATGTCTCACAAAAATGGTAAGCCTGGGATTGCGATGTATGGCATAACAGGCATCTAGGATTAAAAATCCGGGTGTTGACATTCCTACACTTTAAATCCAAAAAGATCCCTTGTTCCAATGCCTCCAAATACTCTCCCAATCCAATCAAATCAAACCTCCAACACCCTAGTGATGTATATCATGCAATTAACCTTTTCGTGATCTATGGTTTGATGCTTGTATGCCTTGTATTTATTGTGGTGTTGTTTGTTTGCATGTATGCTCGATAACGGTGATAGTGCGTTTGTGAGACGCCGAGAAGAAGGAAGGACCGGGTTATTCTTATATTTTATATTATTGATATTCTCGTATTATAAGGAAGTCAAGGGACATCTCGCTGGTCATAGGCAAGCCACCATTATTGAACTCCTATGTTCACTTACTCCTTTTTATCAATTGTTTTATATCTCGTTTATGAATCTCATGACTAAATGCATAGTTTGTCTCAAATAAAAGGCATGAGTAACTTGGCTCCTCCAAGTTATGGATTAGTGTCCATTAGGACACGTACCCTATTGACACCCATTTTTACCCCTTTAGATAGAGACTAAGATGATTAGCATCTTCCCTCTTGGAACCCTCGGTATTTCAATGAAAAAAAACTATTTTGGGTTTTACCCTACTACACGCATGAAATGATAGTGCAATTCCGTCGGAGGCAACAAATAACACACATAAAATGATAGTGCAATTTCGTCGTAGGCAATAAACACACATAAAATGATATATATAGCGCAATTCCGTCAGAGGCAACAATTAATAACACACATGAAATGATAGCGCAATTCCATCAGAGAGGCAAAAACGCACATAAAATGATAGCGCAATTTCCTCGGAGGCAACAAACACACATAAAATGATAGCGCAATTTCTTCGGAGGCAACAAACACACACACATATAAAATGATAGAGCAATTCCTTCGGAGGCAAGAAATAACACACATAAAATGATAGCGCAATTTCGTCGGAGGCAATAACCACACATAAAATGATATATATCGCAATTCTGTCGGAGGCAACAATTAATAACACACATAAAATTATAGCGCAATTCCATCGGAGAGGCAAAAACACACATAAAACGATAGCGCAATTTCGTCGGAGGCAACAAACACACATAAAATTATAGCGCAATTTTTCCGGAGGCAACAAACACACGCATGAAACGATAGTGCAATTCTGTCGGAGGCAACAAATAACACACATAAAATGATAGCGCAATTTCGTCGGAGGCAATAAACACAAATAAAATGATATATATATATATATAGCGCAATTCCGTCGGAGGCAACAATTAATAACATGCATGAAATGATAGCGCAATTCCATCGGAGAGACAAAAACACACATAAAATTATAGCGCAATCTTGTTGGAGGCAATAACACACATAAAATGATAGCGCAATTTCTTCGAAGGCAACAAACACACACATAAAATGACAATGCAATTCTGTCAGAGGCAACAAATAACACACATCAAATGATAGCGCAATTTCGTCGGAGGCAACAACAAACACACATAAAATGATATATATATAGCGCAATTCCGTCGAAAGCAACAATTAATAACACGCAGGAAATGATAGCGCAATTCCATCGGAAAGGCAAAAACACACATAAAATGATAGCGCAATTTCGTCGGAGGCAACAAACACACATAAAATGATAGAACAATTTCTTCGGAGGCAACAAAGACACACATATATAAAATGATAGCGCAATTCCGTCGAAGGAAACAAATAACACACATAAAATGATAGCGCAATTTCTTCAGAGGCAATAAACACACATAAAATGATATATAGGGCAATTCCATTGAAGGCAACAATTAATAACACACATAAAATGATAGCTCAATTCCATCGGAGAGGCAAAAACACACATAAAATGATAGCGCGATTTTGTCGGAGGCAACAAACACACATAAAATGATAGCGCAATTTCTTCGGAGGCAACAAACACACATAAATGATAGCGCAATTTCTTCGGAGAAAACAAACACACGCATGAAATGATAGTGCAATTCTGTCGGAGGGAACAAATAACATATATAAAATGATAGCACAATTTCGTCGGAGGCAATAAACACACATAAAATGATAGTGTAATTTCTTCGGAGGCAACAAACACATGCATGAAATGATAGCGCAATTCCGTCGGAGGAAACATTTAATAACACACATGAAATGATAGCGCAATTCTATCGGAGAGGCAAAACGCACATAAAATGATAGCGCAATTTCGTCGGAGGCAATAAACACACATAAAATGATATATAGCGCAATTCCGTCGGAGGCAACAATTTATAACACACATAAAATAACAGCGCAATTCCATCGGAGAGGCAAAACACACATAAAATGATAGCGCAATTTCGTCGCAGGAAACAAACACACATAAATGATATATATAGTGCAATTCCGTCGGAGGCAACAATTAATAACACACATGAAATGATAGCGCAATTCAATCGGAGAGGCAAAAACACACATAAAATGATAGCTCAATTTCTTTGGAGGCAACAAACACACACATATATAAAATGATAGAGCAATTCCTTCGGAGGTAACAAATAACACACATAAAATGATAGCGCAATTTCGTCGGAGGCAATAAACACACATAAAATGATATATAACGCAGTTTTGTCGGAGGCAACAATTAATAACACACATAAAATGATAGCGCAATTCAATCAGAGAGGCAAAAACACACATAAAATGATAGCGCGATTTTGTCGGAGGCAACAAACACACATAAAATTAGGGCACAATTTTTTCGTAGGCAACAAACACACGCATGAAATGATAGTGCAATTCCGTCGGAGGCAACAAATAACACACATAAAATGATAGAACAATTTCGTCGGAGGGAATAAACACAAAGAAAATGATATATATAGATATATAAATATATATAGCGCAATTCCGTCGAAGGCAACAATTAATAACACGCATGAAATGATGGCGCAATTCCATCGGAGAGGCAAAAGCACACATAAAATGATAGCGCAATTTCGTCGGAGGCAATAACAAACATAAAATGATATCGTAATTTCTTTGAAGGAAACAAACACACTCATAAAATGATAGAGCAATTCCGTCAGAGGCAACAAATAACACTCATAAAATGATAGCGCAATTTCGTCATAGGCAACACCAAACACACATAAAATGATATATATATATAGCACAATTCCATCGGAGGCAACAATTAATAACACGCATGAAATGATAGCGCAATTCCATCGGAGAGGCAAAAACACACATAAAATGATAGAATAATTTCTTCGGAGGCAACAAACACACACGTATATAAAATGATAGTGCAATTCCGTCGAAGGCAGCAAATAACACACATAAAATGATAGTTCAATTTCTTCGGAGGCAATTATCACACTTAAATGATATATAGGGAAATTCCGTCGGAGGCAACAATTAATTACAAACATAAAATGATAGCGCAATTCCATCGAAGAGGCAAAAACACACATAAAATGATAGCGCAATTTCGTCGGAGGCAACAAACACAAATAAATGATAGCGCAATTTCTTCGGAGGAAACAAACACACGCATGAAATGATAGTGCAATTCCGTCGGAGACAACAAATAACACACATAAAAGGATAGCGCAATTTCATCGGAGGAAATAAACACACATAAAATGATAATGTAATTTCTTCGGAGGCAACAAACACATGCATGAAATGATAGCGCAATTCCGTCGAAGGCAACAAATAAGACACATGAAATGATAGAGCAATTTTGTCGGAGGAAATAAACACACATAAAATGATATATAGCGCAATTGCGCCGGAGGCAACAATTAATAACACACATCAAATGATAGCGCAAATCCATCGGAGAGGCAAAAACACACATAAAATGATAGCGCAATTTCTTTGGAGGCAACAAACACACATAAATGATATATATACCGCAATTCCGTTAGAGGCAACAATTAATAACACGCATGAAATGATAGCGCAATTCCTTCAGAGAGGCAAAAACACACATAAAATGATAGCGCAATTTCTTTGGAGGCAAAAACACACATAAAATGATAGCGCAATTTCTTCGGAGGCAACAAACACACACATATATAAAATGATAGCGCACTTCCTTCAGAGTTAACAAATAACACACATAAAATGATAGCGCAATTTTGTCGGAGGCAATAAACATACATAAAATGATATATAGCGTAATTCTGTCGGAGGCAACAATTAATAACACACATCAAATGATAGCGCAATTCCATCAGAGAGGAAAAAACACACATAAAATGATAGCGCAATTTCGTCGGAGGCAACAAACACACATAAAATGATAGTGCAATTTCGTCGGAGGCAACAAATAAAACACATAAAATGATAGCGCAATTTCGTCGGAGGCAATAAACACAAATAAAATGATATATATATATATATATAGCGCAATTCCGTCAGAGGCAACAATTAATAACACGCATGAAATGATAGCGCAATTCCATCAGAGAGGCAAAAACACACATAAAATGATAGCGCAACTTCGTTGGAGGCAATAACACACATAAAATGATAGCGCAATTTCTTCAGAGGCAACAAACACACACATAAAATGATAGCGCAATTCCGTCAGAGGCAACAAATAACACACATAAAATGATAGCGCAATTTTGTCGGAGGCAACAATTAATAACACGCATGAAATGATGGGGCAATTCCATCGGAGTGGCAAAAACACACATAAAATGATAGCGCAATTTCTTCAGAGGCAACAAACACACACATATATAAAATGGTAGCGCAATTCCTTTGGAGGTAACAAATAACACACATAAAATGATAGATCAATTTCATCGGAGGCAATAAACATACATAAAATGATATATAGCGCAATTCTGTCGGAGGCAACAATTAATAACACACATAAAATGATAGCGCAATTCCATCAGAGAGGCAAAAACACACATAAAATGATACCACAATTTTTTTGGAGGCAACAAACACACGCATGAAATGATAGTGCAATTCCGTCGGAGGCAACAAATAACACACATAAAATGATAGCGCAATTTCGTTGGAGGCAATAAACACAAATAAAATGATATATATATATAGCGCAATTCCGTCGGAGGCAACAATTAATAACACGCATGAAATGATAGCGCAATTCCATCGGAGAGGCAAAAACACACATAAAATGATAGCGCAATTTCGTCGGAGGAAATAACACACATAAAATGATAGCGCAATTTCTTCAGAGGCAACAAACACACATAAAATGATAGCGCAATTCCGTCGGAGGCAACAAATGACACACATAAAATGATAGCGCAATTTTGTCGGAGGCAACAATAAACACACATAAAATGATATATATAGCACAATGCCGTTGGAGGCAACAATTAATAACACGCATGAAATGATAGCGCAATTCCATTGGAGAGGCAAAAACACACATAAAATGATAGCGCAAGTTCGTCGGAGGCAACAAACACACATAAAATGATAGAACAATTACTTCGGAGGCAAAAAACACACACGTATATAAAATGATAGCGCAATTCTGTCGGAGGCAACAAATAACACACGTAAAATGATAGCGCAATTTCTTCGGAGGAAATAAACACACATAAAATGATATATAGGGAAATTCCGTCGGAGTCAACAATTAATAACACACATAAAATGATAGCGCAATTCCATCGAAGAGGCAAAAACACACATAAAATGATAGCGCAATTTCGTCGCAGGAAACAAACACACATAAATGATATATATAGTGCAATTCCGTCGGAGGCAACAATTAATAACACACATGAAATGATAGCGCAATTCAATCGGAGAGGCAAAAACACACATAAAATGATAGCGCAATTTCTTTGGAGGCAACAAACACACACATATATAAAATGATAGATCAATTCCTTCGGAGGTAACAAATAACACACATAAAATGATAGCGCAATTTCGTCGGAGGCAATAAACACACATAAAATGATATATAGCGCAGTTTTGTCGGAGGCAACAATTAATAACACACATAAAATGATAGCGCAATTCCATCAGAGAGGCAAAAACACACATAAAATGATAGCGCGATTTTGTCGGAGGCAACAAACACACATAAAATTAGGGCACAATTTTTTCGTAGGCAACAAACACACGCATGAAATGATAGTGCAATTCCGTCGGAGGCAACAAATAACACACATAAAATGATAGAACAATTTTGTCGGAGGGAATAAACACAAAGAAAATGATATATATATATATAAATATATATAGCACAATTCCGTCGAAGGCAACAATTAATAACACGCATGAAATGATGGCGCAATTCCATCGGAGAGGCAAAAACACACATAAAATGATAGCACAATTTCGTCGGAGGCAATAACAAACATAAAATGATATCGTAATTTCTTCGAAGGAAACAAACACACTCATAAAATGATAGAGCAATTCCGTCAGAGACAACAAATAACACACATAAAATGATAGCGCAATTTCGTCATAGGCAACACCAAACACACATAAAATGATATATATATATATAGCACAATTCCATCGGAGGCAACAATTAATAACACGCATGAAATGATAGCGCAATTCCATCGGAGAGGCAAAAACACACATAAAATGATAGAATAATTTCTTCGGAGGCAACAAACACACACGTATATAAAATGATAGTGCAATTCCGTCGAAGGCAGCAAATAACACACATAAAATGATAGTTCAATTTCTTCGAAGGCAATTATCACACATAAAATGATATATAGGGAAATTCCGTCGGAGGCAACAATTAATTACACACATAAAATGATAGCGCAATTCCATCGAAGAGGCAAAAACACACATAAAATGATAGCGCAATTTCGTCGGAGGCAACAAACACAAATAAATGATAGCGCAATTTCTTTGGAGGAAACAAACACACGCATGAAATGATAGTGCAATTCCGTCGGAGGCAACAAATGACACACATAAAAGGATAGCGCAATTTCGTCGGAGGCAATAAACACACATAAAATGATAATGTAATTTCTTCGGAGGCAACAAACACATGCATGAAATGATAGCGCAATTCCGTCGAAGGCAACAAATAAGACACATGAAATGATAGAGCAATTTTGTCGGAGGCAATAAACACACATAAAATGATATATAGCGCAATTGCGCCGGAGGCAACAATTAATAACACACATAAAATGATAGCGCAAATCCATCGGAGAGGCAAAAACACACATAAAATGATAGCGCAATTTCTTTGGAGGCAACAAACACACATAAATGATATATATACTGCAATTCCGTTAGAGGCAACAATTAATAACACGCATGAAATGATAGCGCAATTCCTTCAGAGAGGCAAAAACACACATAAAATGATAGCGCAATTTCTTTGGAGGCAAAAACACACATAAAATGATAGCGCAATTTCTTCGGAGGCAACAAACACACACATATATAAAATGATAGCGCACTTCCTTCAGAGTTAAAAAATAACACACATAAAATGATAGCGCAATTTTGTCGGAGGCAATAAACATACATAAAATGATATATAGCGTAATTCTGTCAGAGGCAACAATTAATAACACACATCAAATGATAGCGCAATTCCATCAGAGAGGAAAAAACACACATAAAATGATAGCGCAAGTTCGTCGGAGGCAACAAACACACATAAAATGATAGTGTAATTTCGTCGGAGGCAACAAATAACACACATAAAATGATAGCGCAATTTCGTCGGAGGCAATAAACACAAATAAAATGATATATATATATAGCGCAATTCCGTCAGAGGCAACAATTAATAACACGCATGAAATGATAGCGCAATTCCATTAGAGAGGCAAAAACACACATAAAATGATAGCGCAACTTCGTTGGAGGCAATAACACACATAAAATGATAGCGCAATTTCTTCAGAGGCAACAAACACACACATAAAATGATAGCGCAATTCCGTCAGAGGCAACAAATAACACACATAAAATGATAGCGCAATTTCGTCGGAGGCAACAATTAATAACACGCATGAAATGATGGGGCAATTCCATCGGAGTGGCAAAAACACACATAAAATGATAGCGCAATTTCTTCAGAGGCAACAAACACACACATATATAAAATGGTAGCGCAATTCCTTTGGAGGTAACAAATAACACACATAAAATGATAGATCAATTTCATCGGAGGCAATAAACATACATAAAATGATATATAGCGCAATTCTGTCGGAGGCAACAATTAATAACACACATAAAATGATAGCGCAATTCCATCAGAGAGGCAAAAACACACATAAAATGATACCACAATTTTTTTGGAGGCAACAAACACACGCATGAAATGATAGTGCAATTCCGTCGGAGGCAACAAATAACACACATAAAATGATAGCGCAATTTCGTTGGAGGCAATAAACACAAATAAAATGATATATATATAGCGCAATTCCGTCGGAGGCAACAATTAATAACACGCATGAAATGATAGCGCAATTCCATCGGAGAGGCAAAAACACACATAAAATGATAGCGCAATTTCGTCGGAGGAAATAACACACATAAAATGATAGCGCAATTTCTTCAGAGGCAACAAACACACATAAAATGATAGCGCAATTCCGTCGGAGGCAACAAATGACACACATAAAATGATAGCGCAATTTTGTCGGAGGCAACAATAAACACACATAAAATGATATATATAGCACAATGCCGTTGGAGGCAACAATTAATAACACGCATGAAATGATAGCGCAATTCCATTGGAGAGGCAAAAACACACATAAAATGATAGCGCAAGTTCGTCGGAGGCAACAAACACACATAAAATGATAGAACAATTTCTTCGGAGGCAAAAAACACACACGTATATAAAATGATAGCGCAATTCTGTCGGAGGCAACAAATAACACACGTAAAATGATAGCGCAATTTCTTCGGAGGAAATAAACACACATAAAATGATATATAGGGAAATTCCGTCGGAGTCAACAATTAATAACACACATAAAATGATAGCGCAATTCCATCGGAGAGGCAAAAACACACATAAAATGATAGCACCATTTCGTCGGAGGCAACAAACACACATAAATGATAGTGCAATTTCTTCGGAGGAAACACACACACGCATGAAATGATAGTGCAATTCCGTCGGAGGAAACAAATAACACACATAAAATGATAGCGCAATTTAGTCGGAGGCAATAAACACACATAAAATGATATATATATAGCGCAATTCCGTCGGAGGCAACAATTAATAACACGCATGAAATGATAGCGCAATTCCATCGGAGAGGCAAAGACTAATGCTGGCACGCGTCCCGGTTCGAGCGGGAACGGGGGCCGGAGGCATGCGTCCCGGTTTGTAGCACAAACCGGGACTAAAGGCTGGGCGTCAGCCACGTGGCTTGGCACACACCTTTATAAATGCAATGCCCCAGCCCTCTTCCTCCACTCTGTTTTTTCTTGGTGGAAGGTGTGAGGGGTGTGCTAGTTTTTTTACCTATGCATGCATTCAAGGTGTTTGATGAAATGTTTGAGTGAATGATCCAGCTCAATTTCTCATAGAACAAAAATATAGAAGGCGCCCGAGACGCGCTTGAGCTTTCTCTCCTCTTTATTTCCCTCGATCGAGGTTAGCAATCTTATCTTTTCTCTGTCATTAATACAATGCATGTGTCGATGTGAATTGGTCATTTCACTATTTATGATGTCATGTTTTTGATAAACTTACTTATATGATGCAGATGAACGGTCGGGAATGGATGTACGATGACCGACTTATACCCGGGTATATGAAAGGCGTGGATAAATTTATCGATGTGGCTATGGCAAACAAAGAGAATAGTTTTATACGTTGTCCATGTGTTCAATGTCGGAACAACAAGGAGTACTCTTCCTCGAAAATCATTCGCGGCCAACTGATTATGAAAGGTTTCATGCCCAACTATAATTGCTAGACCAAGCACGGGGAAAGAGGGGTTATGATGGAAGACGGTGAAGAAGAAGATGATGATAACAACTATCATCATATGTTTCCTGAATACAGTGATACTGCAATGGAAGACAATGAAGAGGAAGGAGGTGAAGAACGGGCATCAGATGAGCCGGCTGATGAACTTGGTAGGGTCATTTCTGATGCAAAGTGAGACTATGAAACAGAAAATGAGAAGTTGAAGTTATAGGGCATGTTAGAAGATCACAAGAAACTGTTGTACCCAAATTGTGAAGATGGCAGCACAAAGCTCGGTACCACACTGGAATTGTTGCGATGGAAGGCAGAGTGTGGTCTAACTGACTCCTCATTTGAAAAGATGCTAAAAATAATGAAGCCGAAGTTTCCAAAACATAACGAACTTCCCGAGAGTACCTACGAAGCAAAGAAGACTCTCTGTCCTCTAGGATTAGATGTGCAAAAGATACATGCATGCATTAATGACTACATCCTCTACCGCAGTAAGGAGTATGAGAATTTAGATAAATGCCCGGTATGTAATGCATTGCGGTATAAGATCAGACGAGATAACCCTGGTGATGTTGATGGAGAGCCCCTCCGGAAGAGGGTTCCTGCTTAGGTTATGTGGTATGCTAATATAATACCAAGGTTGAAACGCATGTTCAGAAACAAAGAGCATGCCAGGTTGTTACGATGGCACAAAGAAGACCGTAAGAAAGACAGGAAGTTGAGACAACCAGCTGATGGGTCACAGTGGAGAAAAATCAAGAGAGACTTCCCAGACTTTGCAGGTGACGCAAGGAACTTATGGTTTGGTCTAAGTACGGATGACATGAATCCTTTTGGGGAGAGCTGCGATACACAAGACTGGCCCGTGACTCCATGTATCTATAACCTGCCTCCTTGGTTGTGCATGAAGCGTAAGTTCATTATGATGCCAGTGCTCATCCAAGGCCCGAAGCAACCGGGCAACGACATTGATGTGTACCTTAGGCCATTAGTTTAAGAACTCTTATAGATGTGGGGCAAACCAGGTGTACATGCGTGGGATGAGAACAAATAGGAGTCATTTCATCTACGAGGGTTGCTTTTCGTAACCATCAACGATTGGCCTGCTCTTAGTAACTTTTCAGGACAAACAAACAAGGGATATAAGGCATGCACGCACTTTTTAGATAAGACTGAAGGTACATATTTGCATAAATGCAAGAAGGTTGTGTACCTGGCGAATCAACGATTTCTTCTGACCAATCACCCCGTAAGAAAGAAAGGCAAGTATTTCAAAGGTGAGGCAGATCACCGGAAGAAGCCTGAAATCCCTGCTAGTGATGATGTATTTGGTATGGTCAAGGACATAAAAGTAATCTTTGGAAAGGGTCCCGACGGTCAATCAGTTCCGAACGACGTCGCTACAGGACACACACCCATGTGGAAGAAGAAATCTATATTTTGGGAGCTACCATATTGGAAAGTCCTACGTGTCCGCTCTTCAATCAACGTGATGCACGTGACAAAGAATCTTTGCGTGAACCTGCTAGGATTCCTAGGCGTGTTTGGGAAGACAAAAGATATACCAGAAGCACGGGAGGACCAACAAATTATGAAAGACCCAAAGAACATGCATACACAGAACAAGACAGATAAAGGGCGTCACTTAAGTCGTGCCAGCTATGCTCTTACCAAAGAAGAGAAGGAAATCTTTTTTGAAGTCCTTTACAGTATCAAGGTGCCGTCTGGCTTCTCATCTAATATAAAGGGGATAATAAAGATGGCAGAGAAAAAGTTCCAAAACCTGAAGTCTCATGACTATCACGTGATTATGACGCAGTTGCTTTCGATTGCATTGAGGGGGCTTCTACCGGAAAATGTTCAAGTACCCATTGTGAAGCTGTGTGCATTCCTTAATGCAATATCTCAGAAGGTAATCAATCCAGATATTCTTCCAAGGTTACAGAAGGATGTGGTATAATGTCTTGTTAGTTTTGAGTTGGTGTTCCCACCAACCTTCTTCAATATTATGATGCATCTCCTGGTTCACCTAGTGGAAGAGATTGCCATTCTCGGTCCGGTATTTCTGCACAATATGTTCCCGTTTGAGAGGTTCTAGGGAGTCTTAAAGAAATATGTTCATAACCATGCTAGACCAGAAAGAAGCATCTCCAAGCGATATGGAACAGAGGAGGTCATTGAGTTTTGTGTTGACTTTATTCCTGACCTTAAGTCGATTGGTGTTTCTGACTCGCGGCATGGGGGAAGACTAAGTGGAAAAGGCACGCTGGGAAAGAAAACAATGATATGTAGGGATGGGGATTCTTTCACTAAAGCACACTACACAGTTCTACATAATTCCACCTTGGAAGCTCCGTATATCGAGGAACACAAGAATATTGTATGCTCCAAAAACCCGGGGAAGCCTGAATCATGGATTACAGATGAACACATGAAGTCTTTTGGTGGTTGGATGCGGACACATCTCTTGAATGACACCACTGTTGGAGATCAGCTATACTTGTTGGCTGCGTCACCATCTTCTACTATATTGAATTTCCAAGGGTACAAAATAAATGGGAATAAATTCTACACGATCGCCCAAGATAAAAAGAGCACCAACCAAAATAGTGGTGTCCGCTTTGATGCAATAGACGAGAATGGACAAAAGGACACATACTATGGTTACATAGAGGAGATATGGGAACTAGACTATGGAGTCTCTTTTAAGGTCCCTTTGTTTCGCTACAAATGGGTCAACCTGAATGGGGAAGGGGTAAAGATAGACCAGTTGTATGGAATGACAACAGTGGATCTCAACAATCTTGGTTATAGAGATGAACCATTCGTCCTAGCCAATGATGTGTCTCAGGTTTTCTATGTGAAGCACATATCCTCCAGACTAAAAAAAAGAAAAAATATGCAAACGAATACATGATATGATGAGCCAAAGCGTCACATAGTTCTTTCAGGGAAAAAAACATCATGGGAATCGAGGACAAGACAGACATGTCAGAAGATTATAATAAGTTTGATGAAATTCCGCCCTTCACAGTGAAAACTGACCCAAGCATTCCGTTAAGTATAGAAGATGCTCCATGGTTACGTCTGAAGCGTTCATAAGGAAGGACATATGCCAAGAAGTTCATGCTCATATTATGTAACTTTAGTTCATGTCTGGCCGGGATATCTTTCGCGGTTTGTGGCTTGACCGAGACTATATATAGGGGGTCTTTAGTCAGTTTTGTAGTCTTAGTTTTTAATATTAATAAATGTCTTGAGTGTTAGTCCTGTTTTTTGGCTGGACCAGGACTATGAAGAAGTTGTCCCGATTCGTACTTACCATTAAGATCTGATCTCCAAACACGCGTGGTCACGTATTAGGGAGTGCCTCTATGACTAGTTTCTTGGAGATGCCGGAGGACTGGGATCCGGCGGCATCTCCCTAAAACTGGTCGTAGTGGTGTCCCTGCTCTCGCACACCATCTTGCAGCTTGTAACTTCTCTAACTAGATCAATACACCTAGGAGCTAACTAATTTCACATATTAGGGAGTGCCTCTATGACCAGTTTCTTGGAGATGCCGGAGGACTGGGATCCGTCGGCATCTCCCTGAAACTGGTCGTAGTGGTGTCCCTGCTTTCGAAAACCATCTTGCAGCTTGTAACTTCTCTAACTAGATCAATACACCTGGGAGCTAACTAATTTCACATATAAGGTAGTGCCTCTATGACCAGTTTCTTGGAGATGCCAGAGGACTAGGATCCGACGGCATCTCCCTGAAACTGGTCGTAGTGGTGTCCCTTCTCTCAAAAACAATATTGGAGATTCCTCAATCTGGTTGGAGGACTGGACTCACAAGGATGCCTATTTATAGTACAAGCAGCTCGGCATAGTGTCTACACTTACGACATAATGTCGACACTCACCCCTATTATTAGTGCTGACTCGTGTTTTGTACCGGTTGGTGTCTCCAACCCGGAGTAAAGGTTCATCTTTAGTCCCGGTTGGTGACACCATCCGGGACAAGGTACACGCCGCACGACATAATGTCGACACTCACCCCTATCATTAGTGCTGCCTGGCCCAGCCTGCCGAAATCCCTCCAACCGGGACTAAAGATGAACCTTTAGTATATTGTACCGGGACTAAAGATGATGTTGTGCCCATATTATGCATGCATGTGGACATTGGTATGGAGAACAATGTTGCAGGAGGAAGTTTTCCTTTTCGTCGCACGGAAAAGCCCTTTTCCATTTTCCGAGCGCAAACAAACGGGTTGTTTTGTGAAGTAACCACCAAAATGCTGTTTCAGAATTCTACCGTCCCATTTTCCTAAAATACTAGACCACCTTCAATGGACTATCTCCCAATCGGGACATCTCAAACCTTTTCGTCCATCCCAGGTAAAAAGGACAAATGTCTTCCGAATCAGCAGGAAGTGGGTCCGGTTTGTACTATAGGTACATGATCTAACGCCTGTGATTTTTTGAAAAAAATCATTTTTAGACTCGCAATATGTGGTTTCTTCAGAGATCCAATGCAAGTTCTAACGATGCTCGTCCCCTATCTTCATGCACACCGGTTCGACCATAGTTAGAAATTCAAAAAATTCAAAATGGGCATAAGAAATTCAAAAAAATACGAACAATGAAAATCCTTCGTGTGGTGTCATATTATGTGACATAGTTGAAAGGAAAAATACCAGACTTGGTATATTGATCATGTCTCTAAAAGACCTTCACAAAATGACCTATCATGTTTGAGGTATCATGGCTTTCGGTCCAAATGACCGATGTTATGTGCTGAATCACGACATAGTTTGTGATGCTGTGCCCATATTATGCATGCATGAGGACATTGGTATGGAGAACAATGTTGTAGGAGGAAGTTTTCCTTTTCGTGGCACGGAAAAGCCCTTTTCCATTTTCCGAGCGCAAAAATCGGGTCGTTTTGTGAAGTAAAACCAAAATGCTTTTTTAGAATGCTACCGTCCCATTTTCCTAAAATACTAGACCTCCTTACATGGACTATCTCCCAACCGGGACATCTCAAACCTTTTCGTCCATCCCGGGTAAAAAGGACAAATGTCTGCCGAATCGGTAGGAAGTGGGCTCGGTTTGTACTACAGGTAGATGATCTAACACCCGTGATTATTTGAAAAAAATCATTTTTAACTCGCAATATGTGGTTTCTTCAGAGATCCAATGCAAGTTCTAAATGAGCCATTTTTCTTCCCACCATTTTTTCCCGCCATTTCTTCCCGCCATTTTTCTTCCCACCAGTTCTTCCCGCCAGTTCTTCCCTCCAGTTATCTTCCTGCCATTTCTCACTATATATATATGTGTAGGGTTGGCCTCCATTGTGATTGCACATCTCTAGACTCATATCTGCAACCTCATCACTCTTTCCCATGACTTCCACCGTAGCACTAACCCCTAGGGAGGCGGAGGCGCTTGCTCGACCACCCTCGCCGCTTGGCCATCGTGTCCCCGCGGCTGGATCTCGAGCGCCGAGGCGCAGTTCCTCCTGTCCCTCTAGGTATGGCGTGTCGGATGGCCATCACGAACCACTACTACTTCGATCTCACGCCGGAGAAGCGAAGGAATCCCAGATGGCATCCCGACTATTTCCCGACTTGGGAAGCCTTCTTCATGGATCGGCGTGAGAAGGCACTCGCCAGGCACGAGGAGGACGACCCACCTCCTCCGAACTTAAACGAGGCCGGCCGTCGGTTGTGGTGGCGCGGCCAGACTCTCCAGAGCATCATGGCCTACGACACGGCCGCCGACTCTAACCCCTGCCTGCGCTACCCTCAAGTCTAGCCCACTCGTACTTAGCCTTCAAGGTTCAACTACTACGAATTCTAACGACGACAAAGAACGACGGCCATGCATTTCTTACTGAAAGTATGCGAGTATTACAGGTGTAGGCAGGAGCATGACTAAATCACTCCAACATTACAAAACAAGTTCGGCCGATTGCGGTTTAATCTGGCCATGTATCTTAATTATCAGTTCTTCTATGTAACTTTGTGTTAGTTGCGTTATGTACTTTAATTCCAGTTCTATCCTAATAAAATTTTCTTTTCGCCCATTATTTCTCGTCCTTTTTTCCCGCCCATTAATATATAAAAAAATATAAGTTAATTCAAATCCAAATTAAAAACATAAAATGGTTTTGAATTAGTTATTCAAATCCAAACACTTTTTATGTTTAAAGTTTTTCTAAATTCCAAATTAATATTCAAAAATATAAGTTAATTCATTTTTTAATTTTAAATGGTTCATAGTTTAAATGGTTACATTAATTATTTTTAAAAACAGAAAATGGTTTTGAATTATTTATTCAAATTCAAACACTTTTTATGTTTAAAGTTTTTCTAAATTCCAAATTAATATTCAAAAAAATAAGTTAATTCATTTTTAATTTTAAATGGTTGCATTAATTATTTTTAAAAATAGAGAATAGTTTTGAATTAGTTATTCAAATCCAAACACTTTTTATGTTTAAAGTTTTTCTAAATTCCAAATTAATATTCAAAAAATATAAGTTAATTCATTTTTTATTTTAAATGGTTCATAGTTTAAATGGTTACATTAATTATTTTTAAAAACAGAAAATGGTTTTGAATTAATTACTCAAATTCAGACACTTTTTATGGTGAAAGTTTTTCTAAATTCCAATGTAATTATCATTTAAAAAACATTACAAATTTAAACCCCAAAGTAAAATATAAGGCGGGAACAGAGAGAAAATTCCTGAAATTTTTTTAAAATAGGGTCATATGTCCCGGTTGGAGCCACCAACCGGGACTAAAGACCCCTGCGCGCGCCCCTTGGTCTGCTGAAAAAAGTGGAGTATACTCCTTTGGTTATAACTGGGTACCCCTCCTCTTCTTCCCCATCTCATCTCTTCTCGCGCATGACGCCGTCAAGACGCCTCCCACGCCTCGCCCAATAGCGTGCAGAAGCCATCGTCGCCCCGAGGCTTCTCCCTGAAGAATCGCCCCGCTGCATAATCGCCGCGAACGACTGTCTCCTCGAGCCCGACGACGCTGGCTGCGTCGATCTGCCGGCTCCCGACCTCGCCTCCCCGACACCACCACCGCACACCTGGTGAGCTGCTGGTCCTCGTGGACCCTATCTCTCGCCTCCTCTCGCTCTGGTTCCTCCTTCCTGTCGACCACCTGCCACCACCGCCGCTCACCGTCGTCATGCTCCCCTCTCCGGTGACCTTTTCGAGGCGGCACCGCTACTCTTTGGCTAGCCTCAACCTCCTCTCTCTAACGCGCGCACGCACGAGCCCTAGATCGCCCCCTAACTCCGTTCCCCGTCACCGTCCTACAAGCCACCGCCGGCGTGATTTCATCCTGACGTCACCCGTGCGTTAGCGCGCGCGCAGACCCACTTTGCCTGCGTGGCTTGCCTGAGAGGCCTCTGGCCCACAGGTCAGCCTCTCTGGCTAGCCCCAGACCGAGTGAGAAATGCCCCTCAACCACTTTTGCTTGTGTGGCTACTGAGGTGGCTCCGGGCCCCTCTGTCAGTCACTGTGGCTAGGTATGCCTGCGGTGTAAAAAGTTTAACCATCTTTTAGTAATTTCAGAAATAATTATAATCTTATAAATTCAATAACTTTTAATCTATAAGTCAGAAAAATATGAATAATATATCAAAATGTTCAGAAAAATGAAACCTAGATATCTAAGCTATAATCATACATTGTTCAACAACTTTTATGACAAGTTTAATTAGAAGAACAAATCCACCCCTCTCATGTGTTCCGGAGTTTCTCCGAGTTAGGGTTTTCACCCCTCGGAACCCCGATTAATTGTAGAGCATGATTTAGGGTTACATTTCAATGCAATTCAACTTATCATATCATCATACTTTCTTGAGCATTGCATCGATGCCATGTGTTGATTGTTTCCCTTTCTTTATGGTGTTTGGTTCTTCCCCATAGAATACGATATTGAGATCGAGATCGAAGCCAGAGATCAACACTGTCGAAGCTCGAAGACAAATACTTGACCAACTGTAATCAAGTCAAGTACAAGGATCCTGAAGCTCTAATTTCGGCTATCACCAGGCAAAGGCAAGCATAGCCCCACCATGATATAATCCTATGATTTTGAAAGCATTTCAATTCTTGCCATGATGCATACAATTCAACTGTGGTCTTTTATCGATAGATAGAGTGTCCTATCTGTTGCATTACTCCCTTTGAGCTTATATTACCTAATACACTGCTCCTAGCATATTAGGGTTATTAGTTTGCATTATTAGGTTTATTATTAGTTAGGTATTATTAGGTTTATTAATTAGTTAGGTATTCTTAGTCTTCGGCCCCATTGGTCAGTCACTGTTGGTAGCCCCAGACCCGATGAAAATCTACCCCCTGTGCTGATGTAAAGTGACACAGTAACTGTTTTAAAATGGTTTAATATTTTCAGAAATTGATATAAACTTGTAAATTCAATAACTAATGATTTATAAGTTAGAAAAATACAAATAATATATCAAAATGTTCAGAAAATTGAGAGCTATGTGTCTAAGCAATCATAATACATTGTCAAGCAACTTTAAACCCTAGTTTAGTTAAAGAAACATCAACACCCCTTATGTACATGTGGGTTCGCTGGTGTGTACTTGCTAGGGCATCCCGAACCCTTTTAAATCGATGTTGCACCTAGGGTTAGTGTACGATCTCTAAATCTGACATGTCATACATATTGATTGCGCATTGTATTATGCCATGTATTGATTGCCGCCTTTCTTTCCGGTATTGGTTCTTTGCGATAGGATCCACATTCTCCCTTAGCCACTTTGACTTATCCATTTTTTCCACCTATGCAGAAAATATGGACCCACACGACATAGACGAAGAAAAGGAAGAGTTGATCCAAGGTGTGATCCGCGGGGAAGAAAATTTAGACGTATCGACATTTCTGAACAACTCCGGTGAGGGTGATCCTGTTGTTGCCGAAAGAGACGACTTATTTAAGGTTGAAGGTGATGCCTTCCGCGAGGGATAAGGCGATGCCTTGTGTGATCGAGAAGACGACCGCTCCGGCGAGGTGCATGTAATATAATTAATTCATTAATTAATCATCTTCTATCTATATAGAAATAGTAACGACGATCTTTCTTCTTTTAGCCCTCTGGATCGAATAAATCTACTGAAAAGAGCGGACGAGGCCCAACCAAAAAGTTGGAAGACCATGAGAGGTTCAGGATCGAATATATTGGTGAAGACGGCAAACCGATTGCTTGTGAAGTTGTCGCAACAAAATTTGTGGCACAATGCGGAGTAATCGTTAGGGACTTCATCCCGATCACCATTCGAAATTGGAATAGGCCTGCTGATGCGGAAGAACAAGGAACGTCTTTATTTCTCCCTATTGTGGCCAAAGATTTACTATGGAAGAGGCTCATGGTTAATTTCAAACTACCGAAGATAGAGCTAGATCCAAATGCGGAGGATACAGTTGAGGACGCCTTAGAACATGGGAGAGCCATGGAGGCTAAGGTCAGGGAGTGGGCTATGAAGAAGATGGCCCAGTGTTTCACCAACTGGAAGAAAAGATTGCACCTTGACTATGTCATGAAAGAGAAGACTCCGGATTTCAAGAAGATTTAGTTTCAGAAGATAGAACCATTCTGGGCTGAGTTTGTGAATTACAAAACATCAGAAAAAGCTAAGAAAATGTCTGCAACGAATAAGCTGAATGCCGCTAACAAGAAGTATCACCATACTATGGGGCAAGGTGGCCAGAGGGCTGGCATTCCTAAGTGGGAGAAATTTGAGAATGAACTGTGTGCTAAAAAGATCATCCCAGAGACAGACGGTTGGATCGAACATGCAAGGAATTGGTTTTACAAGCATGGGGGCAAGTTGGACTCGGAAGGGAAGTGTATATATAACATACAACATAAAGAAGACCCCTTGCCAATCGAGAAGATGAGAAAAGCAGTAAAGGTTGTTAAAGATCGGGACTTCATTCTCGATAGAGAGAATGATGAGCTCACACTCGCCCTTGGAAATAAGGAACATGATGGACGAACACGAGGCACAATAGGCTCCAAACCATGGAGGACTGGGTTTCCCGAAGAGAGGAAGAAATATCCTGATAGAAGCCGTCAGAGGAGAAAGGACAAGGCAAAAGTTGAAGCAGATATTCAGAAAGAGCGAATGCGTATAATTGAAGAACGAATAAAGCAACAACAAGATGAAATTAACACACTTAAAGGGAAAAGTACTACCGGCCCATCTCAGCAGCACACTGAATTCGATGCTACCGGCCTATCGAATAATCGAAAAAGCAGTGTGGCTTCCACCGAGGTCCCGGGTGATGACAATGACGTTGACGATGGTGCACCGACGATGGCTCCTGTTGGCTACCCAGTGGACGATATCACACAGATGACACACTGCGAGCTACATGTCAAAGTTGTGAACATATCAATGAAGGTGACGGTTGGCTATGCCTTACCAATTGGACCCACACCAACTTACCACTGTCGTCCGGTTCCACAGGGCTACGCTGTTGTCGGGGTGGATGAAATCAGGCCCACCTTTGAAGTTTTGAAGCTTCACTACCCTGCAGGTGAAGGGGATGTGACTGAACTGGGAGACGCAACAAACGTCACCATTCTATGGCCAAAGGAATGTATCGTGCTTCGAAATCACACGCCAAGGCCATCTTCACCGCCACCTCACCCGTCTCCAGCGAGGTCGTCGCCGTCGCGGCAGCCGTCTTCGTCGCCTCACCTGGCTCTTTCGCCTCACCCGTCTCCGTCGCCTCACCAATCTCCAACGCAGCCATCGCCACGACAGCCATCGCCGACGCCTCAGGATAAAAAGCGTAAGCGTACCGCTACTCTGCTTCGTGCTAAGCGATCGCCGAAACGTAAACAAGATCCTCTTCCAAAAGTACCAAAGGTTCCTCCCAAGAGAGCTTATGAAAGTAGTGAAGCTGATACTACGGCTATCGTTGATGCGGAAACGACAATGTTTTTTGCTAAGCTGAGGTGGCCGAAAGAGCCAGAGTTCCCTAGCACCAAAGAAGAAAAATCCAGAGTGTTCAAAATGCTAAAGACTCTTCATCAACCCAGGCCAAAGCTATCATCGGACTATGAGCGTTCAATTCTCAAGTCACACGCAGCACAACAAGCCTCGAAGAGCAATACTGATGCAAGCGAGAAATCTGTTGCCCAGCTCGGAGAACAATCAAAACAGTCTTGCGCCCCTCTCAAGGTGATTTCTCATACCAATGTGGGGTCGAGCAAATATGGGGCCGAAGAGCAGTATGATCCAGAGGTAGTTGCACAATACGGAGAAGCTGCAGCTGCTCAAGGTATGAGTATTGCCCAGTACTTATCGCAGTTAGAGTACTTCCCCATGAGTGAAGTAGCATACAAATACCAGTACGGAAAACCTCTCGTCAAACCTGAGGAGGTAAATAATCTTCCAACAAAAATGCGAAGATTGCATAACTGGTACATGCATGCCACAAAGGCCGGGGCTAACTGGATAGTGCCGAGGGTTACAAAAAAGCATTATGGGAAAGAAATAGATGACATGATATCCATTGAATTTGATGAACTATTTCAATTATTCAATCAAGATGCCTTGGACAAATTGATCATCAGTGCCTATTGTCTGTAAGTACTAATTCTGTAATTAATTTAGTCTCTAGCTATCTCACCTCGTTTATTGCATGTATATAATCATACTATAATATGTCGAATGAAGATTCTCGAATGCAGCAGAGGACAAATCTATGACATTGGCTTCATTGACCCATATTGGGTTCATCAAGCTAATCTCAAAACAAGCCCCCAGGATATGGAGGATAATATCGTACACGCGTTAAGGTTTCAAGAAACCAGAAGGGAAATACTATTTCCTTACAACTTCGAGTGAGTGTTATTGTCTTGTATACACTTTCTATTTCGCTTACTCGATGTTAAGTATATAATTGATTAGTTATGCATTCGTAGCTTCCACTATATTCTGTTAATCACTCAACTTGATAAACGGCGTGTACTAGTCATGGACTCGAAACATAAACCCCTTGAGCAGTGGAAGGACATGCAGATGCTTCTACAGCGGCAATTCTAATCATTACGACACTATATAGGCAACGTTCCTGAATTTTATGATATCAAGTAATTAATAACTTCTTTTATTCGTTTTCTTCATCGGGCAGCGCTTGAAAACGGTTCACCAACAAGGCTAGGGGTGTTTGGAAAGAGGAGCTTACATTTAAAGCACTAGATGTAAGCACCACTAGCTATATCCGCGCATCTCTTTGATTCTAGTTTTAATACCGTTATTATCATACTTGATTATTATTTTGATTGAACTATGTTCTCGTAAAGTGCCTGACGCAGGGACTAGGTAACAATTTATGTGGATACTATGTTTGCGAGTTCATTCGGCAGATGTGCTGTGAGAAGGGTGGAAATTTAGAGCATATCCACATACGTAAACAATTTCAATAGTTTTTAATTACCATCAAATTGTGTTTAGTTTCATTCATATAGGCTGACTCCTTTTTTAAATCAGATCGAACTTCTACGGGACGGTCTTCTGCCAAAGGATCGCATACGAGCAATTCAGGAGGAATTGGCGGGATTCTTGGATGCAGAAGTCCTAACCCCAAAAGGGGAATACTATTCGGGTGTGTATAAACAATAGGGATTGTACAAAGAGCTTATTTCGTATGTATTGCATGAACTCGATCCGTGTATCAATGTAATATTGTCATGATGATCTTGTGTAATATAATGGTTCCTTCATTGATGAGTGCAAAACACTAAATAAACAATAAAACAACATAAATGAATTCTCTGCCGCGGCACAAAAAGTGGCCAAAATGCTGTCGCGGCAACAAAAGTTGCCAAAATGAATTCTCTTCCGTGGCAGAGAAATGTGTCAAATATCTGCCGCGGCAGAGGGTTATTTGTCCCGGTTCGTGTTACGAACCGGGACGGTTGCTCCCCCCCCTCGCCCTCTGCCGCGGCCACGTGTACCCCCTTTTGTCCCGGTTTGTGGGGCAACCGGGACTAAAGGTTGGGGCTTTAGTCTCGATTGCCCCGTCCCGGTGGGGCAACCGGGACTAAAGCCCCTTACCAACTGGGACGTATGGGCCGTTCTGCACTAGTGTAAAATGATAGCGCAATTTCTTTGGAGGCAACAAACACACATAAAATGATAGCGCAATTTCTTCGAAGGCAACAAACACACACATATATAAAATGATAGCGCAATTTCTTCGAAGGCAACAAACACACACATATATAAAATGATAGCGCAATTCCTTCGGAGGTAACAAATAACACACATAAAATGATAGCGCAATTTCGTCGGAGGAAATAAACACACAGAAAATGATATATAGCGCAATTCTGTCGGAGGAAACAATTAATAACACACATAAAATTATAGCGCAATTCCATCGGAGAGGCAAAAACATGATAGCGCGATTTTGTCGGAGGCAACAAACACAAATAAAATTATAGCGCAATTTTTTTGGAGGCAACAAACACACGCATGAAATGATAGTGCAATTCCATCGGAGGCAACAAATAACACTCATAAAATGATAGCGCAATTTCGTCGGAGGCAATAAACTCAAATAAAATGATATATATATATATATAGTGCAATTCCGTCGGAGGCAACAATTAATAACACGCATGAAATGATAGCGCAATTCCATCGGAGGGGCAAAAACACACATAAAATGATAGCGAAATTTCGTCGGAGGCAATAACACACATAAAATGATAGCGTAATTTCTTCGGAGGCAACAAACACATACATAAAATGATAGCGCAATTCCTTCAGAGGCAACAAATAACACACATAAAACGATAGCGCAATTTCATCAGAGGCAACAACAAACACACAAAAAATGATATATATAGCGCAATTCCGTCGGAGGCAACAATTAATAACACGCATGAAATGATAGCGCAATTCCATCGGAGAGGCAAAAACACACATAAAATGATAGCGCAATTTCGTCGGAGGCAACAAACACACATAAAATGATAGAACAATTTCTTCGAAGGCAACAAACACACACATAAAATGATAGAGAAATTCCGTCAGAGGTAACAAATAACACACATAAAATGATTGCGCAATTTCGTCGGAGCCAACAACAAACACACATAAAATGATATATACATAGCGCAATTCCGTCGGAGGCAAAAATTAATAACACACATGAAATGATAGAGCAATTCCATTGGAGAGGCAAAAACACACATAAAAATGATAGCGCAATTTTGTTGGAGGCAACAAACACACATAAAATGATAGCACAATTTCTTCGGAGGCAACAAACACAAACATATATAAAATGATGGCGCAATTCCTTCGGAGGCAACAAATAACACACATAAAATGATAGCGCAATTTCTTCGGAGGCAACAAAAACACACATAAAATGATAGCGCAATTCCGTCGAAGCAGGCAACAAATAACACACATAAAATGATAGCGCAATTTCTTCGGAGGCAATAAACACACATAAAATGATATATAGCGCAATTCCATCGGTCACCTCCGTAGGAGTTTAATATTATATATATAGTACACACTTATACATAAAATCATTAATAAGTGATACACCACACCAAAATCCTACTATTTATTCTTTGCACTCTGATTCTTCTTCTTGCCCTTCTGCTTGGTATTTTTGACTTGACGATCCTGCCAGTCTCATCGTCGTGACTCCTTGTGTACGGAGTTGTTGTAGCTGATGACCTAGACAATGTGGTTCTTCTTCTTCTTCTTTTTGTGTATGTTGCATCGTCTTCATCGGGTTCTTCCATCATCGGGTCTCCGACGAGTCCGTCAAAGTCTTTCTCGTTGGCGACTCCATCCATTCCGACGAGACCCCTTTTGCCTCTCCTCATGATGACATGGCTAGGCCTTGATGGGTCGGTAATGAAGAAGCATTGCTCGACGTGCTTAGACATCACCCATGGTTCATTTTGCATGGTGGGTTTCTTGGTCTTGGATTTGTTGGGCATACGCATGGTGGTAAAATTCTCGTCGTCTTTTCTGACCTCTGTACCCCATCTAACACGGAACATCGGTAGGTTCTCCCCGACGTAGTCGAGCTCCAAAATTTCCTCGATCCTTCTGTAATATCTTTTCTTCTCTTCAACCGTGTAAGATTCCATCGTCACACCTGAGTTCTGATAGTCACTTCTTTTGTCTCTCTCCTCTGTGTAGAATGTGTAACCGCTGATGTCGTATTCTTGATAAGTCATGAGGTTTGGCGCGGGCCCATAAGACAAAGCCACTGTGATTCTGTCCGTGACGCTTGTAATTGGTGGGGGAGTGGCATCAATCTGGTCTTTGAACCAGCACGCGAAAGAGGAGTTGTGTGCTCTAAATACCTCTTCTTCCGTCATCGGCCTGTTAGCATTTTGTTCTCGATCATGGTTTTGTGCTTTTCCACCCAAGGTGTGACATCGTCCATGTGTTGTAGCGCTACTAAGTGGGCCCTATAAAAGTCCGATCTCCTATCACACTGATCAACGTCCATTTCCTTCTTGGCAGTGCGGTGGCATACTCCCTCCAACCTACCGAGGTGCTTGTTCATGGGCATACCAACCGGACGTGCGTTTTGCTCGTTAAGATAATTCTTGTAGAAATAGACGCACTCCTCGGTGAGAAAGCCCTGGACGATGCTTCCATCCGGATGTGCCTTGTTATGGACGTATCCTTTGATGATTGTGTTCATTCTTTCCAACGCCATCATGTTGTGAAGGAACGGAGGCCCGAGATCCTCGATATCGTCCACTATATACAACAGCAGGTGGACCATGATGTCAAAGAATGCTGGCGGGAACTACATCTCAATCGCGGATATGATGGTGATGATCTCTTCCTGCAGCCGCCCGAGTTTCTTAACATTTACCGACTTCTGAGTGATGACGTCGAAGAAGTTACAAAGGATAGTCAGCGTTGCACGGACGTGCGGTTCCATGATCCCTCGGATTGCAACCGGAAGTATCTACGTCATCATGATGTGACAGTCATGGGACTTCTTCCCGTTGAAGATTCCTTTCGTCGGATCCAACCATCTATGTATCAGCCCTGCGTAGCCTAAGGGATACTTGGTTCCGAGGAGGCAACCGATCATCTGTTTGAGATCGTTAGGATATAGAGTGAAGGAGGGGCGCGGGGTTTCACTCTTCTTCAACCTTTTTCCCTTAGGATCTTCTGTCTCCTCCTCAACCGGCAGCTTCCCCGCCCTTTTGCGCTTGCGATCGTTTGTCTCCTCCTCAACCGTAGAAGAAGACGACGGGGGGGTGAAGCTCTTCTATGATATTCAGGGCCTTTAGGTCGTGTCTTGCTTTCGGCCCATCTTTGGTCCTATCCGGCATGTTGAGCAGAGTGCCAAGCAAGCATTCGCACACGTTCTTCGTGATATGCATGACATGAAGGCTATGAGGCATACCGATGATCTTCCAGTACGGCAAGTCCCAAAACACGGACCTCCTTTTCCATACCCCCATGAGCGGACTGTGTTCCTTTTCCTTCTTCTTATCTCCTCGCTTCTGCTTATGCTTCTTTATCTAACCTGGCGGAGGGAAGTGTTTCTAGCTTTTCAACAAAGCATCGATCTCCTCGCCGCTGCGCTTAGGCGGAGGTACTTCAAGATCATCCTTGTTGTTGAACAGATCTCCACGCTTCCTCCACGGGTCATTCTTGGGTAGCCACATCCGAGTCCTCATGTAGACGGTTTTCGAAGACCCAGGATCCTTACCAAGCTGAAGAAACAACATCTTTCCATGCACCTCACACAAGCCTTGTGTCAGTGGCACACCTGGAACGTGATATATCCGTATCCGAGATAGTCCTGCATTGTCATGATCAGCGCTGCTTTCAGACAGAAAGTTTGTTGGAGGTGAGCGTCCCATGTTTCTACCCCTTCGTCCCACAAGATGGATAGCTCCTCCTTCAATAGCTCAAGATACAGGTTGATATTGCTCCCTGGCTATATCGGCCCTGGGATTAGCATGCTCATGTGTATGTACTTCTTCTTCAGGCATAGCCATGGGGGGAGGCTGTACATCCATACAAACACGGGCCAGGTGTTGTGCTTGTTGCTCTGGTTGCCGAACGGATTGAGTCCGTCGGTGCTTGCACCTAGTCTGATGTTCCTTGGTTCTTTCCTAAAATCTTCGTACTCATCGTCTAATTCTTTCCACTGGCTTTCATCCGAAGGGTGCATCAGCACTGGGTTTTCAACCCGCACTGGATCCTTCATCACCACCTCCTTCCTTTCTGCATGCCAGCGCATGAGCTTTGCTTCCTTGGGGTACGCAAAGTACCACTGGAGATGGGGCTTGAGTGGGAAGTTCCACAAAACTTTTCTAGGAGCTTTTCTTGTCCCTTTCTTGTATCGAGGCTCGCCGCACCTTGGGCACCTGGTCAAGTCCTTGTGCTCATTCCGATAAATCACGCAGTCACTGATGCATGCGTGGTATTTTTCATGCAGTAAATCAAGAGGGCACACCACTTTCTTGGCCTCTTGTAGGCTACCTGCCAACGTGTTATATTTAGGTAAGTGCTTCTTCAAGTATCGGAAGAGTTCGTCTGTGCTTGCATCGTTCCATCCGTATCTTGCCTTCATCTCTAGAAGATCGAGAGTTACTCTCAAGCGGGTATCCTCCGGCCCACGACCTGCGTCGTACAACGGAGTTCTCGAGTCTACCTCCAGTTGATCCATCTTAGACTTGCGTCTACAAACAAATCTAGGGTCAGTCGAAGTGTTGCCGAGAAGAATTTCCTAAACATGAGGGTCGTGCATGGCCGCGGTTAGCGGGGTATTCCTTCTCTTTTCCTCGTCGTCCGCATGTTCTACTTCTTCCCTATGTTGTTCGTCACGGCCGTCATCGTCGTGGGTGCGACATCCTGTTCTTATCCCTCCTCATCATCTTCATTTTCATGTTGAACGGCATCCTCTTCCTTATTATGACCAAAGTCATCATCATCTTCATCATCCATCCACGGAGTAGTGTAGCGATCCATGAAACTATACCTGAGGAGGTGCTCATTCACCGTGTGTGACAAGGGATCAAACAATGACGATAGTTTGCATTTGCGACACGGACATCTTATTTCCAAGCGGTTATTTCGATACATGTCGGGAGTCGCACGTTCCACGTATCTATCCACCATGCTTTCCTTCATCTCGATGACCATATTCGCTTGCACAATAAGAGAATAGATTAGAACGTTACTGTCGCCGTGCTCGGCTGCTTTCACGGAAAAATTCGGCATGACATTTGCTAAAACTGGTCTCGTCGGAGTGCCAGAAATTCGTCGGAACGGAAGTTAATCGACATACGGCAAAACATTGGCAACTCATTGTACATGCACACATTCCACCGGCAAAACAACACAAAAAGGTCCACATATGCGTGCAACCACGCCAACACTCATGAACATTCCACCATACATATTATACCTATTAGTTGACGCGAGGTCCAAGAGCACCGGTAGAGAGAAGTGGAGGGAGAGCACCGGTAGAGAGAAGTGGGAAATAAAGGTGGTAGGGGAGATGGATCTAGATCTATATATAGATCTTGCTAGCTAGATCTACTAATGCATGCGAGGGGAGCAACATCTCCACAAATATATTAAACTTTGTTGGTTGAATTAGCTAAAATAGGTGGGGAGAAGTGGGGGAATGAGCTAGAAAAGCTTGGGCTTGAGTTTCCAAGAAAGGGAGAGCTAGTGGGGAGTGAGGAGGTGTTGCTAGGTTACCACCGACGATACAATCCCTAAACGCCGGTGGTAGTCCTTTACCACCAGCGGAAAGAGACAAGTCGCTGGAGGTAACAACACGGCACGGTGGCCGACCCGTCCCCCGCCATGCATCCCCGGCGAGCACTACCTGTTTCTCCAGCAGTATAAGTACCTATCCCCGGCAGGTGTCCTTCCGCCAGCAGTAAGTGTCGGACCAATATGGGGGCACGAGGCCCACCGTATCCCTGGCGTGAGCCCAATGTTTTCGCCGGCGCTAATTTTTCTAGCCCCGGAGAGCAAGGGCTCTTTCGCCACCGGTAAGTTGTAGCCCATCCGGGGGGCACGCGGCCCACCCTATCCCTGGCATGCGGGATCCCCTTTCGCCGGTGGTACTTCTGCTATCGCCGGCGTGTAGGTTTCGTTTCACCGGTGGTAATGTTATGCATGCCTGGAAGTGCTTACCGCAGGCGAGCAAGGTCCCACTTCGCCGGTGATAAGGATTGCTGCTATAAGGTTTTCTCTACTAGTGTACCTCCGCCACCGACCGACCCGAACATGCTAAATTTCTGGATGATATGCAAGTATGATATTCTTCTTTGCGTGTTTTACCCACGACATTGCATCAGACCAAATCTGAAATGACCCCATTCCAAAGGACCTCGTTCCCTAGACCGCCAAACTCCCATGGTATCCTCCAAACCACTGTACTTCTAACCAGCTCAAAACCTAATTACCCGAAAGCTAGTAGGCGCCGATCCGGTAGACCTTCTAACTCATGAAGCGGTTCTAACGACGTCGACAGAAGATAACCACCCTAGAGTAAAAGTGCAGTGCCATCCCCCAGCATCGGCCTACGACTCCAACCAAGAAAGTTGGTGACTCCACCAAGAACCCCTAGTTTCGCTCTAAGGGGGAAAGACCGTGTCTTTCCCTCCCAAAACCTAATAGACCCCGGGAGTCCCACACTAGTATGCGCTAAGTGATGACCACCCCTCCAAATCTGAATCATCGACCCTGCAAGAAGGAAGACAATAGGCACTTCTCTTGAATCAGAAGGTACTTCAGGAAAATCCTCCACTCCAAGGTAGACCATCTAGCCAACACCCCGGTGCATCAGGACCTTGAAGAGAGAAAAGTTGACCACAAGGAGAAGGAATAAAGAAGACTCAAATCTCCGTCTCGCCGCAAGAAGGAAGTACCCCGTCGACGCTAAACCTACCTAGACTTGTCCTAAGGGGAAAAGACTTCGTCTTTTCCACCTGTTTCATCTAAACCGCCTGATCTGAAGCCACTTAGCTCTGCTCCGTAATAGACCCTGTCGGTTAGTTGTAAAACTCGTTAGTGCCCAATAATTTCCACCGCTGAAATTGTTAAGCGGATGTTATCACCCAACCCTACTCTTCACTAATCTCGGGACGAGATTATTTTAATGTGGAAAGGTCTGTAACATCCCAATTTCAGCAACCCTGATTAATTGTCCAAAAGGCAAAAATCAGTGGAACAAAAACTTCTCTTGCAATGTTTGCTTAATTGTTCGCTTGTGCTCATGCAACTATTTGTGTATTAGGTGATGTACTCCTTAACCCAACACTAGTTTACAAAAGCTATTTTACAAAAGAGATATCTTGGCTCATCCTTCATATTCTTAATTGTTCTGGAATTTCAAAAACTTGAGCCAAGAGGACTTTGACACAACAAATTAATTCACTAGTTTAGATTAGAAAAACTATGGATACTATATGTATAATCTCCTTATGTTTTAGAGACAGAACTCCTAGCTACTCTTACCCCTAGGTTTTTCCAAAACCTTTATTAAAACCTTTTCATTCCAATCTTGGTAGGAATACCAAGATGATCCTTATCTTCCTTCAAAGCACACACAACTCAAAATACCCATACTTACCACAATCTAGGCTTGATGGTAACCCTATTGGTAGTTGGATAAGTGATAATATGAATTGCCTTGATCTGCTGTTTAATGAATTGTCTTAATCTGCTGTCTGATGAATTGCGTTGACCTGCCGATTGCCTTGTTTGCTTAGGAAATAGAGTGAACTAATATAGTAGCTTATCCCTTAGGACCCATTCTATGTTTGTGATCATCAATATCAAACCAATCATCCAAATCAGGATCAACCCAAGCCTCTTAAGTGACCATCTCATCTCCTAATCAGACCAATCCAGGGTTAATCACTCTCGATGGTTTACAACCTAGTGAAGAACCAATCCAAGTTTGGATCCCCTCTTTTCAATATATACCTCAACATCAACCTCTAAATGGAAAGGATAAATCCCCGCCACCCTCTCAAATATTTCCCTCTTGCATACTAGTCAAAATATCCAAATCTGCCAAAATGGCTAAGTCTGGATTTCTTATCTAGACTCAATCTTTGGAGCTCTACTTTTTCCAACATATGTGCATTCTTGAGAATGTACTTGAACCAACTTGTAGTACATATTTAGTAATACCAAAGCCTACTCTTTCTCTTAGCTAAGCCTATCTATTTCGCACTCATCCCTGATGGTTTTGTAGTCAAGATAATTATCTTTTTCTGCAAATCTTATCATCTTGCCTAATTTGGCAGAAGCTCACATCTATATGCCACCCCGCCTTGACCAAATCCTTGATTTTTTTTATGATATACTAATCATGGCCTATCAATCCCCACTTCCCTTGTAGTAATTTAAGCTTTGTGCTTCTTAAACCCACATGGTTTAGGAGGCTACCTGATGTATCTGTTATGGCAGCCTTAATTTCAATAAAGTTTGCCATCTCTACTAGACCAGCTCAAATCCAACCAAGATCAACCCTTGATTCCTTGGTCATATATATGACTTGGTATAGCTATCCATATCTCCCTTGTACCAAGGTGAGCTCTGATCTCACAAATACAACCCTGTTTAGGTGGCATAAAAATAACCAAACCCTAGATCCTCCCAAATCTAGTTTCCATCCTTTTCACCACATCTCTTAAAAACTCAAGGTTGACCATGATGCATACATCAAGTCTACATCACCTACCTTGAATATAATCAGTTCCCAAATAATTCCCATAATTATTTGGGGCCTAAAACTATTTAAATTCTTTTTTGGGAAAACCCTAAAAACCCTCTCTATAAAGGCAAGTTTGTTTTTCTCCAAATCACCTTGCCAACTCAAGGCACACTCGATGCCTATCTATCATATCCCATCCTTCCAACTCAAAAATAAATATTTTTGAGACTCTTTATTATTTCTTTTTGCCCTTTCTCCTAAATGGCAAAAACAAGAAATAATTCATTAAAAATACTTTTCCATCTCAATAAATTCTAATAAAATTCTCCAACGTGTAATATGGTATTTAGGACCATATCACATCAAAAACTAAGCTTGTCCAATGTCAAAATATCATCTTAGCTTCCATAATCTACTTACGCACCTTTTCAATAAGTGCATTTAAATGGGGTTATAATCTTTACAAAAATCCCATTTAAAATCTTGAAGAGGTTATTTTACCTCCTCTATTCAAAAAGTACCATTTCCCTCTTGGTCGTGCACTATAGCCCTAGCTACTGTAGCACCACCCCCCTTGCCCCATATGTTTGAAAGAGAGAGGGAGATAAAAATCTTGTGATGAAAAGACAGCAACAATCACCACCACCCACTTTCCTCCATCTAGCACTCAACCCCAGGGTCCCACGACCACCCAACACAACCCCAACCAGCCAATGGACAAGCAGCACCCTCCCTTCTCCTCCCTAGGCCATGTCCACCATGGATCCTTGTCCCTTTGGTTTATAAGGCCATCGGCCAGTATAGCCCCTCTCCCCTCCCTCATTTGCATCCTCTCACTCCAGCCTACCGCTCCAGAGCGTCCTCTCCCTCTCCCTAGCTCCATACTGGCCAGGAGCAGAGAAGAAAGGCCTCTCGGCCATGGCAAGGAAATCGAGCCCCGAGCTCCCCTCCTCACTCTTTTCTCTCTACATGTCACCTTCCACGAACTCCTTGCTCCCCCGAAGCTTCTCAAACCCTTTTCTTGGTCTTGCAGCAACCCTAGGAGCATGCACGATGACCTCCTGAGCGTGCACCAGCAGGCGACCTTGCGCGAGCTTCCTCCCGGCATCGAACGGACCCATGCCACCCTCTCTAGACTCAGCGTGAAACGCCGCGTCTTCCCCGCCACCTCCCCATCACCTTCGAGCCCCAGGTGAGTTTCCCCAATCCACCCCCGTGCCCGCCTAGGGTTTCCTCCCCGCCCAGCCTGCCCCGTGAGGACGACGAATGGGTGTCGTCGGATCCCCTCTAATCCGACGGTCACCCTGCGCCCATACCCTTTCGCCCCCGGCCAGGACAGCTGAGCCACGGCCCTCCTGTAGGTATGCCCCTATAGCTGGGCCAAAACCCCTCCCCCGGCCCACTATCGCCAGATCCAGCCTGCACCTGCCTTCTCCCTTTTCTTTTAATCATTTCCCAGATCTGGAATATAACTGTTTGGTTTAAATCAAAATAAAAATATAAAACCAACTAAAATGTCCAGATCTTATTTTTCTTAGGTCCATGTGTGTCTTTACAAATAGGTAGACTTGGTGCTGGACCAATTAGATGTTTAGAATAAAGAGGATAAAACATCTACTAGGATCTGTCCCCTTCACTAATGAATTTCTCCAGTGAGTTGTATATCTCCAAATGGAGTGAATCCAATTGTTATTGAATGGTATAATCCATACCTAGCATGTACCACTGGCCCCAGCAAAAATGGCTTCCTAGTTTTCCCTTAGTAAAAATAATAAATTTAGGGAATTTATGCCTTCAAAAAATTCCCTAGGTCAAACTAGGTGAGGTTCTGATCTAATTCCAACTCCCCGTGGACATAATCCCGTAGCTCATAATTTTATGAGCCTTAGTTGAAATTTGGTGTATTAAACTATATTGTGCATGGTTTATTCATTAATAAAATCACTACAGTATCTCTGTAAATCCAAAAAGGTTGATTCCAATTTCTACAGAAATTTATTCTCAGTACCTAACATGTGCCCTTGGAATTACCGAAAAAGCTTCTGTAAATTAAATTTGATGAAAAAGACAAATCCCTGTGAGTACTGCCTTTGGGAATTTCTCAAGGAATTCTATTAATTTTTTTGAGGTGATTCCAACACCTCTTGAATCAGTCCACTAAATATTACCTTTTCACCCAAGGAAATAATTTTTGGAACTCCAGAATAGTTCTGGTGAATTATTTCCTAAAACTAGAGTTTATCCACTATAAAAATCATTATAACTAAATGGCAATTGATAAAATAGTGAAACCACTTTTGTTGGATTCATTTTATCAATACCTATCTGATAGTATCATTCATATACAACGGTATCATATAGATCAAGACCTTGGTCAAAAACCCTCTCTTAGGTAGTTCCCAGACTTTAAATCCAAAAAGATCCCTTGTTCCAATGCCTCCAAATCCTCTCCCAATCCAATAAAATCAAACCTCCAACACCCTACTGATGTATATCATGCAATTAGCCTTTTCTTGCTGTATGGTTTGATTCTTGTATGCCTTCTATTGATCGTGGTGTTGTTAGTTTGCATGTATGCTCGATAACGGCGATAGTGCGTTCGTGAGACGCCTAGAAGAAGGAAGGACCGGGTTATTCTTATATTTGATATTATTGGTATTCTGGTATTATAAGGAAGTCAAGGGACATCTCGCTGGTCACAGGCAAGCCACCATTCCTGAACTCCTATGTTCACCTACTCCTTTTTATTAATTGTTTTATATCTCGTTTATAAATCTCATGACTAAATGCATAGTTTGTCTCAAATAAAAGGCGTGTGTAACTTGTCTCTTCCAAGTTATGGATGAGTGTCCATTAGGACACCTACCCTATTGACACCCATTTTTTAACCCTTTAGATCGAGGCTAAGATGATTAGCATCTTCCCTCTTGGAACCCTCGGATTTTCAATGAAAAAAACTATTTTGGGTTTTACCCTACTACAAAGTTTTCAAAATAAAACCCTTGGAAGGAGGCATCATTTCCAAGTGGAGGTTTTACTAAAGAAGATATGAGGAGGATGAAGAGAAAGTCAAGTAAGAGAAATAGAAGGGATGTTCTATGACAATGTCCGGAACAATTTATCCGTGCAACCACATTACCCCAGTCGCTGGGGTTTAGCTTGTAGTTGTTGTCCTTAGCCAGGGCTGCTTGTACTTGCTTAACGGGAGCAATCCATGGAAGCCCGAGTGGACTCTACTCCAGATCAGCGGATCTGGGGCCCCCATCGCCCGCTACGGCGGAAGTGTCGGTTCAACAATTGGGTCTCCCATGGACGGTATGTTTTAGGAGTAGGGAAGGAAGTGGAGTCAACAATTGTGTATTGCCAAGCTGCGGGTTTGGGTCTACGGAAGTGCTGCACGGAGGACTAAGGCCGTCGTGCTGCATACTCATACCTGGGAGAACAAACCCAAAAGGAAAAGCCGCCTTTACTAGGGATGGACAAATGAAAAGATAGGTTTTATTATTTGAACCCCCGTCTACCGTGTGTAGCGGGCCATGGTTGTAATCCCGGTGGATGTATTGATTCTTGTGGGTAAAGTGCGCAAAATCTGCAGAGTCTAATCTATTTGAATAGCCGTGTCAACGGTCAGGGACAGTTGGAATGGCAAGTTCTAGGAGTACCCTTTGGATATGTTGAGATGAATAAAAAGGATGTGACTTGGTCACGAGGAAAGATAAGAATGATTTTGGTTTTGACCGGTGATGGTCGAAGATGTTTTAAAGGGTTTTACTATAAAACTGTTTTGAAAGTGTTTAACGAGGATATGGGGATATCCATACTTTCAAAAAGGAGTCATATTTTCCAAAAACTCTTTTTCAACAAAGATATAGAGATGTCACTGTTAGACCTTTTCAGAAACAACTATAGTGTAGAGCTATCTCGCCACAGCCAAATATGCATATTCTTGTTATCTTGTCTTAGTGGTTTGCAAGTACATTCAAAGTACTCACCGGCATTGTCCCTGGCTATTTACTTGGCCAGATTGCAGATGTTAAGAAGTGACGAAGGTGATGACGTCTATGCGATCTAGGCCGTCTTCCCAGTCAGTTCCCTGTAGGTTAAGGCATGACATGGGCTCTACGCTTGAAGACTTCCGCTACTTGTGATGTAATTGCCATAATGGCCACTTTGTAAGTTTTGTACTCGTTACTTTATGGATGTTGTAATGATACTAGTCGGTTATGCTCACGGCTCACTAATCATGGGAACGTGAATTGTATGCATAAGGGGTATTCTCGGACCGTAAAGCCGGGGTGCCACACAACGCTTGAACACTTTAAAATTAAAACAAATTATAAAAGTCTTAATGTAAAAGAGTGTTTATAATTGACACAACTCTTGAACACTTTCAAATTGAAAAAAATATACTACTCTTAATGTAAAAGGGTATTTATAATTGACACAACTCTTGAACACTTTCAAATTAATTTTTTTTACAACTCTTAATGTAAAAGAGTGTTTATAATTGACACAACTCTTGGACACTTTCAAATTGAAAAAATTATACAACTCTTAATGTAAAAAAGTGTTTATAATTGACACAACTCTTGAACATTTTCAAATTGAAAAAATTATACAACTCTTAATGTAAAAGAGTGTTTATAATTGACACAACTCTTGAAAACTTTGAAATTATAGCGTCCTAAGAAAATCTTGAGAGTTTACAATTTTTATACCGTGAAAAGTGCTCCCTAAACTTGCTATACGAAAATTATAAACCTTCAAACACTTTGAAATCGCATTTAATACGTGATGATGATGTGCTAATAAAATCTTCAGAGATTATCATTTCATAAAATGTAATGCATAAACTTGCATATGGCACAAATTATACACCTTTGGACTCTTTGAAATCGCACTTAGGACATGATAATGTTGTGCTAATAAAATCCTGATCATTTATCATTTTCATGGAGTGAAATATAATGCAAAAATTATACACCTTTGAACACTCTCCCTTCAAATTATATTCAAAATAATTTGTTTATTGACTTAAAGTATCGGTGGCAAACTCGTTATTTTGCATGGATAGAGGGTTCCCCTCGACAGATATAGGGAGAGCGTAGCAGCCAAGATGAGAATAGGTGTGAGAGTTTGTGATTAAGAGAGAGGAGAAAACTGAATAGAACTTAGAAACCAAGGGAAAAACCAGTAGGACTTAAAAACCAAGGGCCAAACTGAAAAGGGGGTTCATATAGAAAACAAAAAGAGATATAAAAAATGGAAAATGCTTCTTTTATACAATAAAATACATCTTGGCATACATCAAACTATTTGCAATTCAAATATATATCAGTTTGACAATTGTTGCCTCATTCAGACAAATTATGTTTTGGGGGGGGATGTTTTGGGAAGAGGCTTGAGTAGAAAGCCATGAACCTTCATAGATAGTAGGTGATTTGAGAAGTGGTGATTTAGGTTAAAATTGATTTATATACATTTCTTATGGTGGCAGGTCACATAACAAGACTCCCTAGATAGATGCCACTATGTTTTGATCTTTTTGAACTTGTTGTGCATAAAATGAGTCAATTAGATAGCTAAAACCCATTCGTTGACTCTCTGTTGACAATCCACCAGAAGGTAAAAGTGAGTATATTGCACATGACAGTGTTAGTACTTGAGGAAAAAACTGAGTACAACCAAGCTGCTAGTGTTACATTTGAGGGTATAACTTAGCACAACTAAGTGGCCAAGGTTAGACATGAGGGGGAAAACGTGACACACAGGGCGGTAGCGCACACGTGTGGCCATATATGGTGCATTAGAGTACACGGTTACGCGGTGCATGGTGGTGCAGCAAAACGTATCCTCGCTTCACCTTTATAGATGCCTCCTCACTCTCACTCATCATTTGCTCACTCACTCATGCAACCATCTCCACTACCCCATCACCTTCTACAAACCCCCAAGAAAACCCCAACCACGCTGGCGATGGAGAAGAACAGAGCGGTGCCCATCGTCGCCTCCAAGGCCACCGGCGAGGCGGCCCCCATCCCCATACAGGCCCCCGTCGATGCATCGAAGGCAGCCGCCATCCCCGTCTAGACCCCCGTCCCCTCTTTTGCTGTAGCCGCTGGCGAGGAGGCCCCCGTCCCTATACAGGCCCCGTCGAGGAATCGAAGGCAGCCACCGTCCCCATCAAGACCCCCGTCCCTGCTTCCACCTTAGCCGCCGGTGACGAGGCCCCCGCCGGTCTCCAGCAGATCCTGCACGGCTGGGACCCCTACAAGGAGAACGATTATATCAGGCCGGAGAACCCCTTTTATACCAGCTTAGCCGACCCATGGTCGGAGGTAACTAAGGTTTTCTCCCCTTCATTTCTTCTTCCTCCATTCCCATCGTTGGATTCTAGATCGTGTGTTATTAGGGCTCGGCTATTTGTATTTTCAATCGTTGGATTCTAGGTATTTTTACAGTAGCTAATCCTCTTGTGTTAGATCTCGTATTTCGATGAATGCCCCAAGATGGTATCAGCACTAGCACCGATCTGTAGTTGGGATCAGTATTCGATTTGGTTAGAGATTTGGGGATTGGGGAATAATCAGGGGATCTCAATCGGTTAATTTATGCAAGTAATCAATCCAGATAATCAAGGTATCTCAATCATGTCCTTATTGCACTCTACTATTTTTTCCAACAGGTGGATAGCAGCAACGTCTGCAGCGATGACGAGTCCATGGACACCAAAACTCGTCAGGTGCTGAGGAAGCTGAAGTCCGGACAGTCAAGAACTTCTTCATCGGCGACGTCTATAGGTGGCCCTTCTAGACCAGGAGCCTCGCCACTAACTTCAAATCCCTCGTGAGGCATGCCGAGGACGTGAAGACCTGCAGCCTGTCAAAGAACATCCACCCCTTCAGAGACAATCACCACGCGCTCTGTTTTCAAATCCGCAACCTCCAGAAGGTGGCCATCGAGGAGGGTCACATGCCCTAGATCAAGCCCAAGGTGCCCAAGCTCAACGGACTGTGCAACAAGAAGTGGAGGAAGCGCCATAGGGAGGTGGCGGAGGCCCTCCTAGCGGAGGCCATGTGGGTCCATTGATCTTGTGTTGATGTTGTTTCTGTAAAGAAGCTTCTTTCATTTTATTGTCTATGTTAAACTTGTCTGCTATTGCTGAGCGGCCTAATTGTCGAACCATACAACCACAATACCCGAATTTGGGTAGGGCTTGACTGGAAGTTTATATATCTTAGTATGGGTTCCCTTGCGGCCGAGGTTTAAGCTGAGGCTACCTCATGATGATTGACCACCTATGCAGTTCCCAAGATGACAGATGGTCATGGTTGGGAGGCCAAAGTCATAGGGAAGGTGCCTATACTAGGGTGTGTAATTGAAAGGTTAGGATTGATTACCTGTGCAGTTCCCAAGAGTACGGTGAATTCGGGATTGTTCCTGACGGAAGAATCGAATATTGTGGTGAAAGTGTACCACCTCTATAGAGTGTCAGCTATTCGAATAGCCGCGTCCGCGGTTATGGACAGTTGGAGCGGCCGTACTGCTCCGTCGTCAGATGTTTTTGAAATGACTTGTGAAATGAATCATGACGTTGACTTGACCACAACTGGGTTGTGAAAGTTAAACTTAAGTTCCCTCTCAGGTGTTATAAAACCTTAAACTAGTTTTCTTTGCTTCTAAACTCAGTTAGAGATAAACCTGGCTTTTTGCAAAACAACCTAGAGCTTAGGATTCCTACTTGAACCCCTTTACTTGTTAGTGATAGTTTGCGAGTACTTAAAGAGTACTCATGGCTTTGTCCCTAGCTATTCCTGTGGCTAGACTATGAGGAAGACTATCGGGAGGATGGACAACAGGAAGTCTACAACAACTAGGATCATCTCCCATCGTCAGCATTGCCTATGACCATGAAGGTGGAGCCTCGCCCACGCTACAGTTATTGTATTATTCCTCTGCGTTGATTGTACTAAGACTGGATCATGAGATCCTTTATTTGTAAGACCTTATTATGGTTTGTAATGGATGATGAACTATGGTACCAATCTGTTATGTCTCGCAAAAATGGTAATCCGGATGTATGGCATAACATGCATCTAGGATTAAAAATCCGGGCGTTGACAAGTTGGTATCAGAGCCATCCTGACCATAAGAGACCCTAGTTAGCATGGACGCTTGAATCAAAAACTTAGTTTCAAAACAAAGAAGTGAGTATTTATGAAAACGTATTCTCATTCTTACCACATAGATTTTGTCATGAAAATTCATGTTCCTCAAATATTCTTGCAAACCTACATAAAATTTGACACACTTGATCACTCTACTAACTTACTCATCCTATAGATGGACGTCAAGTATAGCAAGTTCTATCAGTTGGGCAATGGAGGAGATCTCATCTTTGAACGTGATTTGGACCAACTCTCGGAACTTCTGGAGCGCCCGCACCCCGAGTTCTTTGGAGCCTAGCTCAACGATCAGGAAGGAGGAGAATTGCAATGGCTGATTGTTGCAAGTCTCAGAGGGAAGGTTGAAGCCCCCACCTCAGAGGGATTCCAGTTCACCTTAAGAGAGAACAACTAGATAGATGGACTCGCCAGGGCCATGCAGGAATCTCTTGCCTGTCTGTGTGGGCAAAGCATCAATTAGATCAAGGGCACGCGCTTTGAGTATTACCCAAGGCGTGATGCTATGGGACAGCCATTGGAGGCACCGTATCACCCGGAGCTGAAGCATCAAGTGGACCATCTCAGCCATTGGAGACAATCGCCATGCTTGTGAAGGATCGCCAATCTCGTCGCCGTTAGCTTGACAAGAAGGATCGCATTATTGCTCGCCTTCGTCACGAGGTGACAGACTTGGAGGAGACCATCCATGAGAGGGACATGCAGCTTGAGGAGAGGGAGAATGTAGGGGAAGATATCCGTGGAGACCCCTAGTCCTACCTTAGTGATGATGATGACTTCCTGGAGGATCAATTCATGGACTTCTTCACCGATGATGATAAATCCGCCTTCATTGATGATGATGATGAAGACACCGATTCCGAGGAGTAGTAGCACTTGAGCACTAGCGTTAGTGAAGTTGTATCTGGTCCCACTATATCGTAGTTTCACATAATGGTTCTTAAAACCATATGTTTCCTTGTTGTGGTGTGTGTTTGTATTGTGTGCTATGAATGAATGAAAATCAGGTTGCTAGAAAAGCCCGAGTCAAGATTAAAATTTAAAAACTTTTCAAAAACAAATCCCTGAACCCTAGAAATTTCCCTCTTATCTCATGATCTATCTCAATCTTCAGATGCCTCACGGAGGAAGAAGTTCATCCCCGGACCCAATGCTCCAAATCTTGCAAATGTCGGTTTTAGACCGTGAAGCTGAAAAGAGCCGAACGTCAAGCCAACTTAGCCACCCTCCAACACATAGATCAGATGGCCAACAACAACCATGGAAACTAGGACAACCATGGATCCAAGCTCAAGAACTTTCAGAACACCAATCTACCCATCTTTAGTAAGTCTGAAGAGCCCTTAGATGCTGATGACTGGCTGCAGACCATGGAGAACAACTTAGAAGTCGCAGGAGTGGAGGCCAATGAGAAAGTACTATTTGCCACCCACTATTTGGTAGGAGATGCAAGAGCTTGGTGGAACAACGTTCACGCCATGAATGGAGGACAGATGATGACTTGGGATGAATTTAAACTCAAGTTTAGCAGAAACCATGTGCCAACGGGTTTAATCAAGAGGATGATAGATGAATTCAGAGAACTGAAACAAGGGATGACGACAGTAGTTGAGTACCATGACAAATTTCTATAATTATCTAGGTATGCACTATATGAGATTGACACTGAAGCTAAGAAGAAGGAGAGATTTTTGAATTGTCTATATGATGAGATGCAGACAGTGTTAGTCAGTATTCTGGTTGCTGACATTGAAGCCCTAGTTGATTCTGACATCCAAATGGAAGGCAAGGTCAACCAAGACAATGAGAACCGCAAGCGTCAAATGATGCACCAACCAGGAACCCACCATACCCCAAAGTATCGTCCCAACCAGTCTATAGGATTTTCCCCAAGAAAAAATAGACCCCCGATGACCCGTCCGAACTATTCCAACCGTGGAGGAGGAAACTCAAGGCCCGGAGGAAACCACAACAACAACAACCTCGGCAACCGCAGCAATTTCAACCGTGCACCGCCCAAGTTCAACAACAACAATGTCGCCAACAACACCAATACTACCCCAAGGACTGGAAGCAATGTTGTGCCTGTTGCAGGAAAGGACAAGTCTCAGGTGACTTGTTATGAATGCGGAACAAAGGGTCACTACTCCAATGAGTGCCCCAAGAAGCTTGCAACAGCCCCCAATGTGAATGCCCCAGCTCAGCAGCAGCGCCGTGTTTAGCTTGGAAGAAGATTTTCCCCAGGGAATTCCCTCAACCACAACGGCCGTCTGTTTCACATGAATTCTAAAGAAGCCCAAGAAGCGCCAGATGTCGTGCTGGGTATGTTTTCTATTAACTCAGTACTTGCAAGAGTGTTGTTTGATTCTGGAGCATCGCACTCGTTTGTTACAAAAGAATTTGCATGCACTAGTAAGATTCAACCAACAAAATTGAAGCATGTTATGATAGTTCAAATACCTGGTTCAACCACGAAAGCTAGACAAATTTGCAAGGCCGTAACTATCATAATTCGTGGCATATATTTTTATGCTAATCTAACAGTACTTGGAACCAAAGGATTAATCGACTGTGCCAAGAAAGACATAACCATGACTTGTACCGCTGGAGTATCAATAGAGCATGTATCTGAAACCTTGCCCCGTCAATTCAAGTGCAACAAGAGTCTAGCCCAACCAACCATTGACCAAGTCAGAGTAGTCTGTGAATACCCCGACGTATTTATAGATGTTTTGCCCGGTATGCCCCTAGATTAGGATGTCAAGTTTATCATTGAACTAATCCCTGGAACTGGACCCATAGCCTAGAGACCGTATAGTATGAACCCGTCTGAATTAGTGAAGCTGAAGAAGCAAATAGATGCTATCCTGGAGATAGGACTGATTCAACCAAGTGCGTCGCCATGGAGATCACCTATCTTGTTTGTGGATAATAAAGATGGAGGTAACCGTTTGTGTATAGATTATCGGAAGCTGAATGATGTCACCATCAAGAAAAAGTACCCACTGCCGAAGATAGAAGATCTGTTTGACCAGTTGACCGGTGCCAAAGTGTTTTCTAAGATTGATCTTATAACTGGTTATCGTCAACTCAAGATTCGCACAGAGGATATTCCAAACACTGACTTTACCACCAGATATGGACTGTATGAGTACACGGTCATGTCTTTTGGATTAACCAATGCCTCGCTTATTTCATGAACCTCATGAATAAGATTTTTATGGACTTCCTGGATAAGTTTCGTTGTTTTCATCGATGAAATTCTGATCTATTCCAAATCAGAACAAGAATATGAGCTACACCTGAGGACCATCCATGGTACCCTTAGGGAGCATCACTTGTATGCCAAGTTTAGCAAATGTGAATTCTAATTACAGGAAGTAGGATTCCTCGAACATATCGTGCCTGCCGAAGGAATTGCCGTTGACCCCACAGGATAAGGATTTTGAAGAATGGCAAGCCCCTACCACTCAAACCCAAGTTCGTGCATTTCTTGGATTAGCGGATATTACCGCAAGTTCATACAAGGATTCTCGAGTATCACAAGACCCATGACTCAATTGTTGAATAAAGATAAGAAGTGGATGGACAAATGTGAAGCAAGCTTTCAAGATCTTAAGAAGCGATTGATCGCATCCCCAATCTTGATCTTGTCGGATATCATCAAGCCTTTTGATGTGTATTGTGACGCATCCAAGATCGGTCTCGGATGTGTGCTAATGCAAGAAGGGAAAGTCATATCATATCTATCGCGACAACTGAAGCAACATCAGCAGAACTATCCTACCCATGACCTTGAACTAGCACCCGTAGTTTTAGCCTTGAAGACTTGGCGGCATTACCTCATGGGAAACCGTTGTGAAATTTATTCGGATCAAAAGAGCCTGATGTATATTTTCACTCAGAAGGATCTGAATATGAGGAAAATGAGATGGATAGAGTTAATCGAGGACTATGATCTGGACATCCACTATCACCCTGGCAAAGCCAATGTTGTAGCAGATGCTCTTAGTAGATTGTCGTGTTGCTTGAACACCGTGGTTCTAAAGGAGCAACCAAGTTTGCACAATGAGTTGGAAGATTTCATAATGGATTTAGTAAGTGAAGGATTTTTGTCTAGCATAGCACTTCAACCCACTTTGATCAGTCAGTTCAAGGAGGCGCAGAAAGGAAATGCTAGTATTGACGGAATCAAACATCGTATCGTTACATGGAAAGTACCCAGATTCACCGAAGATGAAGAAGTAGTTTTGTGGTACAAAGGACGTATCTGTGGACCAGTAGATTCATAGTTGAAGCAAGATATTTTTAAAGAAGCCCATGATACTCTTTATTCTATCCACCCTGGAGGAACGAAGATGTATCAGGATTTGAAGGAGCAATTTTGGTGGCATAAGATGAGGAGAGAAATCGGAAGCTACATAGCCAAATGTGATATCTGTCAGATAGTCAAGGCGGGACATCAGAGACTCGCAGGACTGTTGCAACCATTGCAGATTCCGGAATGGAAATGGGATTCCGTCGGAATGGATTTTATAACCGGTTTGCCTACATATAGTAGGGGAAATGACCCTATTTGGGTCATAGTAGATAGACTTTCCAAAGTAGCCCATTTTTTAACAGTCAAGACCCCTTAACAGAGTTCGAAGCTAGTAGAGTTGTACATTGCTAGAATAGTCAGTTTGCATGGAGTTCCCAAGAACTGATTTCAGCACAGCTTACCACCCTCAAACTGATGGAAAAATGGAGCCAATAAACCTAATACTCGAAGATATGTTGAGAGGTTGTGTGTTAGAATATGGATATAAATGGGAAGACTGTCTGTCGTTCGCAGAATTTTCATACAACAACAGTTACCAAGACAGTTTGCAAATGGCCCCGTTTGAATTCATGTATGGAAGGAAGTGTCGTACCCCTTTGAATTTGTCGAAAGTAGGAGAGAGTCGGATTTTCAGACCCGACATCCTACGAGAAGCAGAAGAGAAAGTTCACAAGATCCGTGAGCACCTCAAGACCGCCCAATCCAGATAGAAGAGTTATGTGATACGTCGGAAACGTATCTATAATTTTTGATGCTCCATGATTGTTTAGTATCTACTTTGCTTTGCTTTGTCTACACTTTGAGGTGTCTTTATATGTTTTCCGGACCTAACCTATTAACAAGTTGCCACAGTGCCAGTAGCATGTTTTCTTCTGTTTTTGGTTCGAAAAAGGCAAAAAATCAATATTCTTGGAATTGGACGGGACAAAAGCCAAAGTCAATATTTTTACCGTGGGCGAAACAAAGCTAGAAGACGAGACGGAGGGGCACCACACGGTGGCCAAACCCCTCTAGGTGTGGGTGGGCCCAGCTTGCACCTAGGTAGGGTGTGGCCCCCCTAGCGGCCCCCTGCCTCGCCTCTTCGCCTATAAGAATCCCCCAATGCAGAAATCCTAGGACCTGATCAAAACTCCACGAAACCTTCTGTAGCCACCATGTAAGGTTCCCAACCTTTAATAAGGTGGAGATCCCTGTGTTTACAATGCTAGTCCCTGGATCAATAGCTAGCATCCATAGTTAAGATGTAATATCAAGAAACAAAGGTCATAATACAACATTATAACCAGGAATAAAATAATTCATTACATCTTACATAGCTCATTTGGCTAACTCATTATAATGCAGCATAAATAACTAAAGGATGGAGTCCTTCATCTTCAAAGTGCCACAGGCAAACATGTTGGTTGTAGACTTGTAATCCTATTCAACACACTTCACTAATATCAAACGAACCTGCAACATAATAAGTTACGGCCACAAGGGTCAATACATTTGAATTGTATTGGCAAGTGATACTATGGTAGCATAGTGGAGTCTATCATCTATATGCATTTGGCTAAGTGGAGCTTAGGCTTGCTTTGCTCAAAATAGTTTTTCCTTATCATTTGAAAACAGTAAGTTTTTGTTTGTCAAAATCACCCAAGGCATCTCCCAATAGAAATTGGCACTACTAGGAAACTAGCTATAGATAGATATATACATGGCGCATGGTTCGACCATGCCACAAAAACAATCGATGGCGCATTTAGTCAAATGCGCCAGTCTTCCAACCGTGCGCATATAGGAAAAATGCGCCACAGAAGTTGGAACTTCTGTGGCGCATATGTCCACATGCGCCACAGAAGTACAACTTCTGCGGCGCATGTGGACATATGCGCCACAGAAAGCTCGGGTGGACCCTACCACTGTATTCATTTACTATACTCTGACCAACATTCTGTGGCGCATATGACCATATGCGCCACAAGTTTATCTTCTGTGGCGCATATAGAGGCATGCGCCACAGAAGTTTCTTTTGGAAAATCAGATTCTACCCCCCCCTGTGGATCGCCTTTTTAGCCTTGTAAAAAATAATAGAAAATGAAAAACACTTCAAAAAATAAAATCCTTTCACATAGTGATAGGTAATATGGTCTAGTTTGTAGGAAAATTAACAAACATGCATTCGACTTTTTATACAAAAAAAAGTTTATGCCACGGTAAAACGGCCGTAACTTTTGTCGGGTTCGCAGCATAGAAAACAAAATTTTTCCTACGATGTGAACTATGTACCAAGATCTATATATTAGATACAAACAATGGGCGGATGTATATCCGTAGAGAACATACCCTTGAAGACCGACAAAGCTTAAGGAGTTAAACTCGTGGTTGATGTAGACGATCTCTTGCCCATCTCAAGATCGAGAGGAAGTCCTAGCGCCGCAAATCAGCACCGCATCCGTGCTCGCACACACGTTGGAGGCACCGAGCAACCTCCGCCTCCTCGCTCTAGCGATGCAGCGGAAGCACAACTCTTTCTTGCCGAATAGCCACCGGGAACATGTATCTCGCTAGTCCGAGACCATGGGGGGTAAATTCTAGAGGGGGAGAGAGATCCTTCACGAGGAGGTGTGAGAGACAAGTGAGAGGAGGGGCTACTTTTATAGGAGGAGGGGGGCACCCAAGGGGGTGGCCGCCGGCCATGGGGGATGCCCCCTCCCCTCCTTTCATTCATGTAGGTGGACACTCCACTCACAAAATGTCCCTTCAATTTTCTCCACTCAAAAGTCCACTCAAATTCCCATTAAATTTCCACCAAATTTTATGCAAACTCTCATTAAATAAAACTCTTTTATTTTATTCAGAATTTTTTCAATTACTTTAATGACAAACATTCACAAATAATGCCTTGCTAGAATTCTATTTCACATGCATAACCACTTTATGCAATTTCACCCGAAAACCTGTTTCGGTATCTAGTGAAATAAATTCCTGCGCTTGTTCATTCTTTCGGCATGAAACTTTTGCTCCAATTGGATGTAGGTGTCTATTAAGTGTGTCACCCTATGGTTCGTGAATAATGCGGACATGATCGAGACCCCTCTCGTATCAATAATCAGAAGCGGGATCTGGAGACCCGTACTGACTCCCACACATTCAACGATGACTTTCTTGTGATCGTCGGAACCTTTTACGCTAGTATCTTAATCCCTTTGTTTCACGATATATTACATGTCCGAGATTCGATCATCGGTATCTCCATACCTAGTTTGATCTCGTTACCGACATGCACTCTTTTCTCGTTCCCGTGATATAACATTCTAGTGATCAAATCACTTGCTTGCAATCTAATCAATGTGATATCACCGAGAGGGCCCAGAGTATATCTATCCGTCATCGGGATGAACAAATTCCACTCTCGATCCATGAGCCTCAACATAACACTTTATTAGTTCTGAATCCATCTTTATAATCACCCTGTTACGGTGTGACGTTTGATGTTATCAAGAAACTCTTCCGGTGTTAGTGATTGACATGATCTCATGGTCTAAGGATTAGGATCACTTCGTAAGTTGTTATAGCAATATAAACTCAATGACTTTGATCATAATGCTATACTTCGGATGAATGTTCATCACACCATTACACTAATGTTGTGATCCCGTTATTAACAACATCCAATGTCCATGATCAGGAAACCTTGATCATCTTGTTAATCAACGAGCTAGTTTATGAGAGAGGCATAACTAGGAACTTTATGTTTGTTTATTAAAAACACATGTATTAATGTTTCCGTATTAATACAATTATAGCATGCAAAATAAACATCTATCATATACTTGGAATACACATAATAAACACTTTATTATTGCCTCTCAGGGCATATTCCCTTCAGTCTCCCACTTCGACTAGAGACAATAATATAGTTACATAGTGATAAATCTAACACCCATTGAGTTCTGGTGTTGATCATGTTTTTCTCTAGGGAGAGTTTTAGTCAACGGATCTGCTACATTGAGATCCGTATGTACTTTACAAATCTTTATATCTCCATCCTTGACATGCTCGCGGATGGAGTGAAACCGGCGCTTAATATGCTTGGAATGCTTGTGAGACCTTGGTTCTTTGGCATTGGCAATGGCACCATTGTTGTCACAATAGATCACCATTGGGTCCAACGCGTTTGCATCCACTCCTAGTTCGGATATGAACTCCTTCATCCAAACTGCTTCCTGAGCCGCTTCTGAAGCAGCAACATATTCGGCCTCCGTTGTTGATCCCGCTACCACAAGTTGTTTGGAGCTCCTCCAACTAACCGCTCCGCCATTCATGAGAAATACGTATCCGGATTGAGACTTAGAGTCATCCGGATCGGTGTCAAAGCTAGCGTCAACATAACACTTAGCAACGAGCTCTTCTTCACCTCCGTATACAAGAAACATATCCTTAGTTCTTCGTAAGTACTTAAGGATATTCTTGACCGCTATCCAGTGTTCCGAACCTGGATCCGATTGGTACCTACTAGTCAAACTAATAGCATGTGCCACATCCGGTCTTGTACATGGCATGGTGTACATTATAGAGCCTATGGCTGAAGCATAGGGGACTTTGTCCATTATCTCTGTTTCTTCCGCCGAAGCCGGACTTTGAGTCTTACTCAATGTCTTGCCTTGCAACATAGGTAAGAACCCCTTCTTACTTCCGTCCATTTTAAACTTCTTTAAAATCTTATCAAGGTATGTACTTTGCGATAGCCCTATTAGGCGCCTAGATCTATCTCTATAGATCTTTATGCCTAATATGTATGACGCTTCACCTAGGTCCTTCATTGAAAATTTGCTGTTTAGATAACTTTTAACACTGTTTAAAAGATCTATATCATTTCCGATCAATAATATGTCATCCACATATAATATCAGAAATGCCACATTGCTCCCACTCTTTCTTGTAAATACAAGCTTCTCCATAAGTTTGATCACCTCATCAAAGCGGAGATTCCAACTTCGTGATGCTTGCTTTAATCCATAGATTGATCGCTGAAGCTTGCACACTTTGTTAGCATCCTTAGGATCGACAAAACCCTTTGGTTGTATCATATACAATTCTTCTTCAATATTACCATTGAGAAACGCGGTTTTGACATCCATCTGACATATCTCATAATCGAAATATGTAGCAATTGCTAACATCATCCTAACTTACTTTAGCATCGCTACGGGACAGAATGTCTCATCGTAGTCAACTCCTTGAATTTGTCGAAACCCCTTTGTGACAAGTCGAGCTTTATAGACGGTCACATTACCATCAGCATCAGTTTTCCTTTTGAAAATCCATTTGTTCTCCACGGCCTTTCGGTCGTGAGGTAATTCCACCAAGTTCCAAACTTGATTTTCATACATGGATTCCATCTCGGATTTCATGGCTTCTAACCATTTGTTGGAATCCGGGCTCATCATCGCTTCTTCATACGTCACAGGGTCATTATTTTCATCAACCATGAAATTCATGACAGGATTTCCGTCTGACTCGGGGCTGCAGCGTCTGCTTGACCTGCGAGGTTTGGTATTACTCTCTTCGGAGTTTCATGATCATTATCATTAGTTCCTCTTCAGGTGGAGCCAACTCGGAACAACTTCGGCGCGCTTATTGGCCATACTTTGAAGAAGGTTCAATAAACTCTTGAGTTCTACCTTCCGACTACTCACACCTTCGCGAGAAACTCTTTCTCTAGAAAGGATCCATTCTCGCAAAAACCTTGCCCTCGGATCTGTGATAGAAGGAATACCCAATAGTTTCCTTAGGGTATCCTATGAAGACGCATTTTTCCGCTTCGGGTTCGAGTTTATCCGGTTGAAGTTTCTTCACACCCAAACTTTAAGAAAAGACAGCTTAGGTTTGTTTCCAAACCACAATTCATACGGTGTCTTTTCAACGGATTTTGATGGTGCCCGATTTAAAGTGAATGCAGCAGTTTCTAGTGCATAACCCCAAAATGACAACGGCAAGTCCGTCAGAGACATCATAGATCGAACCATAACTAATAAAGTACGATTACGACGTTCCGACACACCATTTCGCTGTGGTGTTCCGGCAGGCGTGAGTTGTGAAACAATTCCACACTCTTTCATGTGAGTGCTAAACTCGTAACTTAGATACTCACCTCCACGGTCGGACCGTAGAAATTTGATCTTTCTATTATGATGATTTTCCACTTCATTCTGAAATTCCTTGAACTTTTCAAAGGTTTCAGACTTGTGTTTCATCAAGTAGATATAACCGTATCTACTCAAATCATCCGTGAAAGTAACAAAATAACGATATCCACCTCGCGCCGACACACTCATTGGACCACATACATCAGAATGTATGATTTCCAATAAATCTGTCGCCCGTTCCATTGAACCGAAAAATGGCGTTCTAGTCATCTTGCCCATAAGGCATGGCTCACATGTATCAAATGATTCAAAATCAAGTGATTCCAAAAGTCCATCCGAATGGAGCTTCTTCATGCGTTTAATGCCAATATGACCTAGACGGTAGTGCCACATATATGCAGATATATCATCATTAAGTTTAATCCTTTTAGCATCAACATTATGAATATGTGTAACATTATCGTCGAGATATAATAGAAATAAACCATTCATCATCGGTGCATGACCATAAAAGATTTCATTCATATAAATGGAACAACCATTGTTCTCGGATTTAAATGAATAACCACTTCGCATCAAACACGATCCAGATACAATGTTCATGCTTAGTGCAGGCACCAGATAAAAATTATTCAAGTTTATAACTAATCCCGACGGCAAGTGGAGAGGCAGCGTTCCGACGGTGATCACATCAACGCTTGATCCATTGCCGACACGCATCTTGACCTCACCCCTTGCTAGCGGTCGCTTGTTCCGCAGCCCCTGATTCGAGTTACAAATATTAGCAACTGAACCCATATCAAATACCCAGGTGCTACTGCGAGCACTAGTCAAGTACACATCAATAACATGTATATCATATATATCTTTGTTTGCCTTGCCGGCCTTCTTGTCTGCCAAATACTTGGGGCAGTTGCGCTTCTAGTGGCCAGTCCCCTTACAATAGTAGCACTCGGTATCAGACTTAGGTCCAACTTGGGGTTTCTTTTCAGGCACGGTAACAGGCTTGCCGCCCTTACTTCCCTTCCGTTTTCCCTTCTTGTCTTTCTTGAAACCAGTGTTCCTATTGATCATCAACACTTGATGTTCCTTTTTGATCTCCACTTCTGTAGTTTTAAGCATTGACAGAAGCTCGGGGAGAGACTTCTTCATGCCTTGCATATTATAGTTCATCACAAAGCTCTTATAGCTAGGTGGCAGAGACTGCAGAACACGATGGATGCCTAAGTCAATGGGAATAGTTATTCCCAAGGACACAAGCTTATCGGCGTAACCCGACATCTTGATTACATGCTCACTAACGAAGCTGTGCTCTTCCATCATGCAGCTAAAGAACTTTTCTGAAGCATTGTAGCTCTCTACAGCAGCATGTGTGTCGAAAATCATTTTCAACTCACCCATTGTATCAAAAGCATTGCCATTTTCGAAATGCTTTCGAAGTTCCGTCTCTAGTCCATACAATATGCCGCAATGAACTAAGTTGTGGTCCTCCTGACGAGTCTGATAGACATTCTTCTCCTCGTCAGGGGCATCCTATAAAGGTGGGGGGCCTAATGGCGCTTCTAGCACGTATTGCTTTTGTGCAGCAGAGAGGAGAATCCTCAAATTCATGGACCATTCGGTAAAGTTGCTACTGTTCATTGCTAGTTTCTCTTTCTCCATGAACACATTGAAATTAAAAGCAGGTGGTGCCATCTACAACAGAATTTGTAAAGTTTAGACTAAGTGTATGATAGATTGAGTTCAACTAATCCATATTACAAATGAACTCCCACTCAAAAATGACATCCCTCATGCCTTTTTGGTGATTACATGAACCAATTCCACTATACCAAGTCCAATCATCACGTGAGTCGGTATAGTTTCAAAGGCGAGCATCAAATAGGCATCATATCAACTATATGACTCATGCTTAACCTTTCGGTCTGTGTTTCGAGGCCATGTCTTTACATGCTAGGCTCGCCAAGTTAGAACCTTAGTATTCACGTGTGTAACTGTTTTACACCCGAAATATGGTCGTGGATCCAAGAACACCCGATCATCAAGTGATGTCTTGGAGCGACGAAACATAATCGGTGCATACTAAAGGAAGAACACATTCTTATCTTGATATTTAAATGAGGGATCATCTTATTATGCTAACAAAGCGCTAAACAAGCAATATAAGATGCTATCAAACATCACATGTTTGTTAGTGGAATGATATGGTTCCCGCAGATGATCTCTATCATGCGCATCGTGGTATGATCACTATCATACCTATATGTGTAAATCCAAGGTCTATGGAGTTTACACGCTATGTGTGTTGTAAGTGTATCATCTCATACTTCTACTTACAACACTACCATATCGTAACACTAGCCCAGCAACAATCTAAACTAGACGCCTCTAATTTATCCATTGCAAGTTTTACGTGGCTTAGGGCTTTCGAGATAGAACCGTTCTTAACTACGAACATGAACCACAACGAGGATAATCAAATTGTTGACAACTCGCTTGCAAAATAGATATTGACTATAGTAGGAGATACAGACACCCGCTAGCCACTTATGCAAACTAGTTGCATGTCAAGCGTGGAACAGGTCTCATGTGCGAGGACATGTAAAGTTTGTCCGGGCCGCTTCATCCCACTATGCCACCAATATCCAAAATTACAACAAAGGAGCAACAACATGATCATCATCGCCCACATACTCATATGTGTACTACCCGTGTATAGTATCTACGCATAGATCCGTCTCTGATACCACTTTAGGGTTCGCAGCATAGAAAACAAAAAATTTCCTACGATGTGAACTATGTACCAAGATCTATCTATTAGATACAAACAAGGGGCGGATGTATATCCGTAGAGAACATACCCTTGAAGACCGACAAAGCTTAACGAGTTCAACTCGTGGTTGATGTAGACGATCTCTTGCCGATCTCAAGATCGAGAGGAAGTCCTAGCGCCGCAAATCAGCAGCGCATCCGTGCTCGCACACACGTTCGAGGCACCGAGCAACCTCCTCCTCCTCGCTCCAGCGATGCAGCGGAAGCACAACTCTTTCTTGCCGAATAGCCACCGGGAACATGTATCTCGCTAGTCCGAGACCATGGGGGATAAATTCTAGAGGGGGAGAGAGATCCTTCATGAGGAGGTGTGAGAGACAAGTGAGAGGAGAGGCTCCTTTTATAGGAGGAGGGAGGGCACCCAAGGAGGTGGCCGCCGGCAATGGGGGCTGCCCCCTCCCCTCCTTTCATTCATGTGGGTGGACATTCCACTCACAAAATGGCCCTTCAATTTTCTCCACTCAAAAGTCCACTCAAATTCCCATTAAATTTCCACCTAATTTAATGCAAACTCTCATTAAATAAAACTCTTTTATTTTATTCAGAATTTTGTCAATTACTTTAATGACAAACATTCACAAATAACCCCTTGCTAGAATTCTATTTCACATGCATAACCCGAAAACCTGTTTTGGTATCTAGTGAAATACATTCCTGCGCTTGTTCATTCTTTAGGCATGAAACTTTTGCTCCAATTGGATGTCGGTTTCTCTTAAGTGTGTCACCCTACGGTTCGTGAATAATGCGGACATGATCGAGACCCCTCTCGGATCAATAATCAGAAGCGGGATCTGGAGACCCATACTGACTCCCACACATTCAACGATGACTTTCTTGTGATCGTCGGAACCTTTTACGCTAGTATCTTAATCCCCTTGTTTCACGATATATTACATGTCCGAGATTCGATCATCGGTATCTCCATACCTAGTTTGATCTCGTTACCGACATGCACTCTTTTCTCGTTCCCGTGATATAACATTCTAGTGATCAAATCACTTGCTTGCAAGCTAATCAATGTGATATCACCGAGAGGGCCCAGTATATCTATCATCATCGGGATGAACAAATTCCACTCTCGATCCATGAGCCTCAACATGACACTTTATTAGTTCTGAATCCATCTTTATAATCACCTATTACGTGTGACGTTTGATGTTATCAAGAAACTCTTCCGGTGTTAGTGATTGACATGATCTCATGGTCTAAGGATTAGGATCACTTCGTAAGTTGTTATAGCAATATAAACTCAATGACTTTGATCGTAATGCTATACTTCGGATGAATGTTCATCACACCATTACACTAATGTTGTGATCCCGTTATTAACAACATCCAATGTCCATGATCAGGAAACCTTGATCATCTTGTTAATCAACGAGCTAGTTTATGAGAGAGGCATAACTAGGAACTTTCTGTTTGTTTATTAAACACACATGTATTAATGTTTCCGTATTAATACAATTATAGCATGCAAAATAAACATCTATCATATACTTGGAATACACATAATAAACACTTTATTATTGCCTCTCAGGGCATATTCCCTTCAACTTTTGCATACGATGTCGAAAAAATACGTATAATATACCAAAATGACGAGAACGAGATTTTGCATCCGCTCGCAACCACCTTTGGTGGTTTAGCGATTATTTAGATTTTAAAAATTCGAAAAGAGTAAAAAGTTATGGCTAAAAGATCATTTTTTCCTGCAAAAAAATAAAAAAGGACGACAAACTTCTATGGCGCATTTCTTCCATATGCGCCATAGAAGTTTTGGGAGGGATTCGAATTTTGAATCCCTCCCCCCTTCTCCCTCTCTTATACTCTTCCACTCCTCCATCCTTCTTCTCCTCTATCCTTCTTCTCATCCACTTCTTCTCTCATTCACCTCACATTCTCCTCCTCCTCCTTCTCCTCCACCCCGGTGATCTTCTCCTCCTCCTCCACCACCACCCCGGTGAGCTCCTCCCTCCTCCACCCCGGTGAGCTCCTCCTCCTTCTCCTCCTCCTCCTCCCACCTCCCTCCTCCTCCTCCCACCACCCTCCTCCTCCACCCCGGCGAGCTCCTCCTTCGACGACCTTCTCCTCCTCCTCCTCCGATGGCCTCCTCCTTCTCCGGTGGCCTCCTCCTCTCCTCCACTAGCGACCTCCACCTCATCCACCAACGACCTCCTTCTGTCCTCCATTGGCGACCGCCTCCTCCGACGAGCACCACCTCCGACGAGCACCACCTCCGGCCAGATCTGGCCGGCGTTTTTTTGAAATTTGAAAAAAACTTCTGTGGCTCATATTGTCCAAATGCGCCCATAGAAGTTTGAGATCTGGTTCGGGACTTCTGTGGCGCATTTTGGCCATATGAGCCACAAAAGTTTTTCAGACTTCTATGGCGCATTTCAATATGTGCCACGGAACTGAACTTTAGTGGCGAGATAACAGTGGCGTATCCCATATGCGCCATAGAAGTACAAAAATGGTGCGCCACTGATGGGCATTTTCCTAGTAGTGTGGTGATCCTTCAACCCTTGTTCAACCACAAAATTTTAACTTAGAAATTGGGATGAGGAGATTCTTGATAGCTTCCATGTCTTGATGCTCAAATTGTCCTTTACCAGGGACATGGCTAAGTACTTAGATTTTACACTCTATAGAGGTGGTGCACTTTCCCCACAAGACTTGGTTTCACCAAGACAAGATCTTTCAGAAGCCTTCCCTTAGACTAGAATGGACGCTTTCCAACCTATCATTCCCCTACCACCAACTGTCCATTTGGCTAAGTTATTGCAACCTATATGATCCAGGCAGAGCCCATAATGCCAAGTGGCTGCACTTGAAGCTTCTCAACATTTGACATCTCAAATCTCTTTGTTCCTGGGTGGCCATCCACAAGTGAGATACACAAGGTAAACCATAGAAATGGGCCTTGTGTAACCACTCAACACAAACCATTCCTTCCATTCCACCTAGGTGATTCATTCACTTAGTTGTTTTATTAAACAAAACACAACTCCTTGTTTTCTACTAGCTAAGCTAAGCATAATAGTAGTAGGAATCTTAACTTAGTAAATTTCTACTAAGGTTTCATCTACTAGGATTTCCCATGGCATAATTTATACTTAGCAAAAATTCCATGCAAGTCTTACTAAGAAATATGACTAATGCATAGTGAAAATATTAGGACAAAAGTATGAAGCATCACTTGCATTTTTGGTAGAGAATTATAGGTTCATTCCTTGATCTTGCAATATTCACACTCTTCAAATTCCACTACAATTCAATCAAGCAAGCAAGAATTCAATCTACCATTCAAGCAACATCACATAAAATAATAGAAACAAAGCAATGCATGCAAGCATTCTAAAGATTGTTTTATAAACATTCTAAAACACCTAAAACATGTTATAAACATTCTAAAACACTTATTGGTCATTTTATAAAAGTGGCAAAACCATTTGCAAAAGATTTTACTTATAAACCATTTTTAAACAAAATAAATATTTTATGCGGTTGAAAATGCTTTTAGCAAAGCAACAATCTTTATAGGGTTCACCAAATACATTTTTAATTCTAAAACTTGGTGTTTGGGGTCAGAGAGTTTAAATCAAAACATTTCCCAAAGGTTTTTCTCCAAAAAGCATTTTTAACACATAAACAATATTTTTAATTCTATTTATATGTTTTGATTTTTGTTTAATCAATTCAAACATCCATTTGAATTCAAACTTCAAAAAAACTTTGTGTAGATTTTAATACTGATTAATAATACATTCCAAAGTCAAATTTAGAATAATATATTTATTCTTTTTAGGGCATATTAATTAATTAAAATAGGCCCTTGTATTAATTCAATCAAGATTTAATAATGTTTTAAAAATCCATTTGAATTCTAAATCCTTCCAAATCTTTTCAGTAGCTTTTATTTATTTATTAGGGTGTCAAATAATTCACTTTGATTTATTTGGAATATTTTTAATATGATTTATTAATCATTTAAAATTGGGTATTTGTATTTATTCTAATGAAATCAAATATGGTTTTAATTCCATAAAACTTCATTTAAATGATTCTTTTATTTCATTTAATTCAATTAAATAACTTGTATTCCACTTGGGTAAATTCAAAATACCATTTTCTCATGATTTAAATAATCATTCTTATTGGAGATTTGTCTTTATTCAAATAGAATTTGGTTAATGCCACTTTATTTTATTTGGAAAACTCTTTATCCTTTTATTTTATTTGGATTTGGATTATATTAATTCCATTTGCTTATCGATTAGGCCAAGATTTAATTTGGTCTTTTAAATATTCCTTACTTAATATTTCTTTCTTTATCTTATAAAATCCATCTCTTTTTATTTATAGATCCAAACTTGGTGATTCCAATTGGTAAAATCTTATTTAATATTTGTTTATGCTTTTAAATACCTTTAGGATTATTTGCTCACCATTTGGTATGGATTTTAGATAGATGCTTTATTAGCTTTGGAAATTCAATTTCCTTGTCTTATTGAATTCATAAGATTTTCTTTATGGCTCCAATTTAGGTGAAACCAATTCCCATGGTTTTATAATAGTTCTATTTGTTATTCTTGATCATTTTGAAATGTTTGTTTGACCATTTTTTATATGGATCCAATCTATAGGCTTAGATATAACTTGGAAATGTTTTCCTTCCATTAGGGTTTTAGGGTTTGGGTTTATTTTCCAAGTCTTTAAATTTCTAGATGCATTTATGAAGAATGCATTCTACTTGATTTGAATTTTAATTGGATTCAAATATTAACCGAGGTTTGTTCAAGATGCGATTTTAAGTTTCCATTTAGAAACAAAAGTTTCTTTTCACCCTAAATTCCAACAATTATTTATTTTTCACATTACAAAATTTGGAAAATTTTGGGATGTGATAGGCTACCACCCTTAAAATAAATCTCGTCCCGATATTTGGGAGGGCTAGGGGTTACAAGTTGGCTCAAAACAACTAGGGTACTACCACCCTAAAAACATTTCCAACTAGATTACTTCTTGGCTTGCTTGGAATCTTGTTGAAATCTCTCTGGGCATACATCTGCATAGTGTCCTTTGTTTCCACACTTGAAACATGTGACAAGGCTGAGATCCTTCATGGGCTTGTTTATCTTGTGCTTCATCTTTTCTGGACAATTGCTTGCATAATGTCCTTGATCATCACAATTGTAACATGTGACAAGATTGAGTTCTTCACGTATCTTCTGTGGACAAGTTGACACATAATGGCCTAGCTCTTTGCAGTTGTTGCACCACACTTGGCTAATTTCCTTATACTTTTTCTTCTTCTCTGGACATTCATTGGCATAGTGTCCCATCTCTTTGCAATGGCAACACTCCACTTGACTTTTGTCCTTCTTCTTCTTGGGTTGCTGCAAAGCTAGGAGTGCTTCTAGTTCATGCTCTTCATATCTTATCTCAAAGGTGGGAAAGTTTCCTGGTCTCCTTGATCTTTTCCTTGGGTAATACATATGTCTCCTCTTTGGTCCATCAAATTGAGTCATACTGCATGGAGGTGCAAGCTGATATTTTCCTTTGTCTTCATGGGGGTTTACAATCTGTTGATACACTCCACCTTGTTTCCTTTGTTGAACTATGGAATAGATGGGGCATTGGATAGGGACATGATTATTTCCTTCACATAGGAAACAAGTAGCTTGAGATGTGGGGCATTGATTAGTTGGATGTTTCTCTTCACAATTGGGGCATTGATCTTCATGCTCTTTGGAAGTGTGATCCTTGTCTCCACCAACATTGCAATCTTGAGTTCCTTCTATAATATCATCCTTGACATCCTTGTTGTCATAAACTCCTTGGGAAGGGTTGTCTCCCATGTTGATCATTTGATTTGTCACCTTTTGCATCAATTGAGTTTGGGTTTCCAAAAACCTTTGCATGGTTGGGTCTAACTCATTGTTGTTGGCCAAAAATTGAGTTGTCACTTGGTTCAACTGGGTTTGGGTCACTATGAGTTCTCTCATGTTGATCCCCTGGTTGTTGTTGTTGTCACCATCCTTGATGTTGGAGTTTCTTGGAGTAGTCATCTGTTTGGGTTGGATTGGGATTAGAATAGGCAAAAGATTTATAAGGAATTAATTCTAATCACACACATAACAATACACACAAGCAATGTGCAAGCAATCAAAAACAAACATTCCAATCAAACAACGAAGTTTCAAGGACATTTTTAAGTAACAAAATATTTTTTCTACACCACATAAGTTGGTGGGTTTGATTTAAACTAAATATGGTGGTCCAACTATATGGTTCACTTGGATCTTTCCATTTTTCTTGGTTGACTCTTCATGAACAAGATCTTTATATCCATGGAGAATTACTTGTATCTTGGCCACAAAAATTCAAAGGTGATGATGGTTCCTTCTAAATTGTGTTTCCTTAGTCTTCAATTCTTGAGCAATATCTCTTGTCTCACTTGTAGTCCTTAGTGATATCCAAGTTTAAGTCCTTGTTGAGAATAAGGTTGAAATCACTTGAGTTGGTGAAGTCCTTTGTTCATGTTGAAGTCTTTGCTCATGGTGGAGGCTTTATCCATCAAGTTGAAATAAAAGAGATGTAAAATCAAAACCAAAAGGTTGAGGAAAGAGTTTACAAGATTGTTTGTAAATAAGTTTTGAACAAATACAACTCCTATTTTTCTAAGGGGTTTTGTCCAATCCTAGGGTTACATTCCTACAGGCAACACGGTGCTCTGATACCATCTGTAAGGTTCCCAACCTTTAATAAGGTGGAGATCCCTGTGTTTATAATGTAAGTCCCTGGATCAATAGCTAGCATCCACAGTTAACATGTAATATCAAGAAACAAAGGTCATAATACAACTTTATAACCAGGAATAAAATAATTCATTACATCTTACATAGCTCATTTGGCTAACGGATTATAATGCAGCATAAATAACTAAAGCATGGAGTCCTTCATCTTCAAAGTGCCACAGGCAAACATGTTGGTTGTAGACTTGTAATCCTATTCAACACACTTCACTAATATCAAACGAACCTGCCACATAATAAGTTACAGCCACAAGGGTCAATACATTTGAATTGTATTGGCAAGTGATATTATGGTAGCATAGTGGAGTCTATCATCTATATGCATTTGTCTAAGTGGATCTTAGGCTTGCTTTGCTCAAAATAGTTTTTCCTTATCATTTGAAAACACTAAGTTTTTGTTTGTCAAAATCACCCAAGGAATCTCCCAATAGAAATAGGTGATCCTTCAACCCTTGTTCAACCACAAAATTTTAACTTAGAAATTGGGATGAGGAGATTCTTGATAGCTTCCATGTCTTGATGCTCAAATTGTCCTTTACCAGGGACATGGCTAAGTACTTAGATTTTACACTCTCCAGAGGTGGTGCACTTTCCCCACAAGACTTGGTTTCACCAAGACAAGATCTTTCAGAAGCCTTCCCTTAGACCAGAATGGACGCGTTCCAACCTATCATTCCCCTACCACCAACTATCCATTTGGCTAAGTTATTGCAACCTATATGATCCAGGCAGAGCCCATAATGCCAAGTGGCTACACTTGAAGCTTCTCAACATTTGACATCTCAAATCTCTTTGTTCCTGGGTTGCCATCCACAAGTGAGATACACAAGGTAAACCATAGAAATGGGCCTTGTGTAACAAAACACAAGTCCTTGACTTAGAAATATTCCATAGTATGAATATATTCCACCCTTTTTTCTACTAGCTAAGCTAAGCATGATAGTAGTAGGAATCTTAACTTAGTAAATTTCTACTAAGGTTTCATCTACTAGGATTTCCCATGGCATAGTTTATACTTAGCAAAAATTCCATGCAAGTCTTACTAAGAAATATGACTAATGCATAGTGAAAATATTAGGACAAAAGTATGAAGCATCACTTGCCTTTTTGGTAGAGAATTATAGGTTCACTCCTTGATCTTGCAATATTCACACTCTTCAAATTCCACTACATTTCAATCAAGCAAGCAAGAATTCAATCTACCATTCAAGCAACATCACATAAAATAATAGAAACAAAGCAATGCATGCAAGAATTCTAAAGATTGTTTTATTTGGAAAAGTGGCTTCTAACATGTTATAAACATTCTAAAACACCTATTGGTCATTTTATAAAAGTGGCAAAACCATTTGCAAAAGATTTCCCTTATAAACCATTTTTAAACCAAATCAATATTTTATGTGGTTGAAAATGCTTTTAGCAAAGCAACAATCTTTATAGGGTTCACCAAATTCATTTTTAATTCTAAAACTTGGTGTTTGGGGTCAGAGAGTTTAAATCAAAACATTTCCCAAAGGTTTTTCTCCAAAAAGCATTTTTAACACATAAACAATATTTTTTATTTGACTAGAAATGAACTAAATCAAAGATTTACTATTTAGCTTTACCAAATAAATTTTCAAATCCATGAGTTGGTTTCTAAGGTCAGTAGGTTCAAAACAATCCATTTTCCAAAAGTTTTATCACAAATATAATTTTAGAATGAATTTTATATTCAAAATATGTCTACACAAGTTTCTGCAAAAACAACCAAATTAACAGAAGCAATTTACTAAACAAAGTGCATGATTGGAAAGTACTCATCTTGCTGATTCCATTGATATAAAATTTGCAAAATTTGGACGTCTGGATTGAAAGTTATGAATTTTGCAAGTTTACAAATCCAATAGATCAAATTCTGTTTTTAAAACAACACACAGGCCACGCGTCGTGTTGCTATTGGTTTGTACCGTTTCGGTTGGAGTGCGCTACGAGGTGCGTTGGATCTAAGTGGGACTGAATGGTGCAGATGAGCTCGTACCCATTTTTTAAGTGACTCTATCTACGCCAGAGGATCAAGATCCAATGGTCCTCAGTGTTTTGACCTAGAACTGGCGGCGCTGGAGTCTGACGCGCGGCGGCCTAGAAGTGGTGTCGCCACGATGCAGGAAGCGAGAAAGAGAGAGAGGGGGCTCACCGAGTTCGCCGCATGCTGCTGATGCTCAACGTGTTCGCGAGAAGGCAGGGGGCGCACGAGGACGAACGTAATTGCTCGCCGGAGTTGTCCTCTGGTTCGGGCTCGCACGGTTGTCGACGGGGGCGAGGCTACAAGGCACGGGAGAGCGAAGCAGAGGGTCTGTTAGACGCGCGTGAGAGAGGAGAGCGTAGGGGTATCATCCAGAGAGGAAGAGGAGGTCGGTATTACCGGGGAGAGGTCGACATAGTTGTTGTCAACGGCGGTGGTGCTCTGTCGAGGTTGTTGCCGCGGGTGAACGAGAAGCACAGGGAGATGCGCTAGAAGCTGGGGATCACGCTTGTGTGCTCAAGTGGGCAGAGGAGTAGTTGGGCTTGCCGGAATTCGCCGGGAAGCTCGTCGGGGTTAAAGGGAGTTGAGGTCGAAATTTGGGCAGTCTAGTGGCTCCGGTCGAGTGAGGTCTGAGGGGAAAAGAAGGAGGAGGGCAAGGCGAGTTAACGAGAGTAATCGCGGGTGTAATTGCTGCAACGTTAAGACGAATTTACCCGGAGAAATTTTGGGCAGAAACAACGAGGAGGGGAGGAACTGGTCTGCGGGGGTGAAGGAGACAATGACGTGGCTGTGGGGTAACGTTGTCAGTGAGATAGAGAGAGAATGTCACATCCCAAGATTTTCCAAATCTTGTAATGTGAAAAAAATAAATGAATAAAATAAAACTTTGTTGATTTTTAGGGTGAGAAGAAACTTTTTGAATCCAATTGGGAACTTTCAAAACCTATTTGGATCAAATAAAATCCTAAAGTAATTTAAAAAGATAAATAAACAATAAAAATATTTAAAATTACTATTTGGAATCTTTTAATAAAAAGATTTGGTTTTCAAAAGCAAAAGGTAGATTTATAAATAAGGATTATTTATAAAGCCAAATTAAACCTTGGCCAAGATTTTGAAACAAAAGGTTTTGCTTTGATTAAAAGAGTAAAGGTTTATTTAAACAAAATAATGAGGATTTATTAATATCCAGTTTTATTAAGAATAAAGGCTTTTCCCATTTTAAATAAACACTAAAACTTATTAAATTATTTTAAATAAGTTTTCCAAGTATCTTATATTTTCAAATAAAACCTACTGATTTGGTTTTGTTAATATTTAGTTTTCAAATGGAGATTTTATTAAATAAATCAAAATCTATTTGAATTAATAATTAAGATCTATTTTATTTAATTATTAAATAGATCCTAAAAAGAATAAAAATATTATTTTTGTTTTGGGACTTTGGTTTAAGTTGTTAAACAGAACCAAATTCAATTACAAGTGTGGTGAAAGTTTGATTTGTTTTGAATGTTTGATTTGTTGTTTGAATTTCAAAACAGAAAATCAAAAGAGAAAAAGAAAAAGATTTAGAACAGGAAAAAATAGAGCAAAACGACCCATCCCAGCTAAGCCCACCTGGCCCAGTCAGCCCACCTATCTCCTCGCCCCCGAAACGTTTTCCTTACCACGAAAGAGACCCACTAAGCCAATGACGGGTGGACCCTCGTTCCCTCTCTCTCTCACGCTGCCAAGCGGACCCCACCGCCAGCTCACCTGTCTTCAACCCCGCGACCTGTTCTTCCCCCAGACGCCGCTGCTTATTCTTCGTTTAATTCTTCGCCTTAATGTCGCGTTAATCCCTCGCCGTGACCACGCAGTGATAAACTCCCGCGTCTCCTCTCTCGTTCCCCTCTGTCGCCCCACCTCAACACGCCCCCAGGCCGCCCTAATTCCTCCCCGAGCACCTCTGTCTCCGACGACCCTCCTTGCCGATTCCGGCAGCACCACGCCACCCCTTACCTCCTCGAGCATGTAGCTGTGATCCCCATCTCCTGGCGGACCTTTCCGCATCGCCAGCTCGCTCGCACGCGCCCCGGAGCCTCGACAACGACGACTCCAAGCGCCGCCACCGTCTGGTTTAACTCCGGCGAGTGCCCCAGGTAGTTTCCGTCCGCCCCTTCCCCTCTCGTTCACGCACGCAAGTTCTACTCACCCTCACGCATCTAACAGACCCCTTGTCTCGTCCTCCTGTGCCTTGTAGCCCTGCCCCAACGTCGACCGAAGCACGCCCGACGCCGTGTAGACTCCGGTGAGCAATCCATATCGGACCAGAGCGCCCCTCGACAAACTGACCGCACCTTGAGCTTCCCCACGACGTTGCGAACACGGTGAGCATAATCCCTCCCTTCCTCGCTTCCTGCATCGCCCGCCGTTTCGCCGTGACCGTCGGCGCCGCCAGTTCTTGGCAAGTGGATAGGAGCCGTTCGATCCAGATCGATGTGACGCGATTAGATCACTTAACGCTGAAAGGGTACGCAGCCAGTGCCGTGCGATTCAACTTGATCCAACAGCCTACATCACTCGATCCACCCGAACCGGTACCGACGAATAGGAAAACACCGCGTGTCACCAGTTCTGTTTAAAAACAAAGTTTGAATCAGATTTGTTTGCAAAATTGAAACCCTTGTAACTTTTGATCCACACGTCCAAAATTTGCAAACTTTATATCAATGGAATCAGTGGAGCAAGCCCTAGACAACCATGCCATTTGTTTAGTAAAAAGCTTCTGGAAAAATGTTTGTTTTTGCAGAAACATTTGTATGCTTGTTTAGATTGTAAAAATTGTTCAAAAATGATTTTGGGGATAAAATCTTTTTCAAATGGAGTGATTTGAACCTACTGACCATAGGAAACAGTTTGTGGTTTCAAAAATATATTTGGTGAAGAAAAAGAATGATTCTTTGATTTAAAACCAAATCTAGTCAAATAAAAATATAGTTTATTTATTAAAAATGGTTTTGGAAGAAAACTTTTGGGAATTGTTTTGTTTTAAACTCTCTGACCCTAAGCACCAAGTTTTATGGTTTGAAAACATATTTTGTGAACCCTATAGATTAATGCCTTAGTAAAAACATTTCTACACCACATAAAATAATACTTTGTTTTGAAAATGGGTTATGAAGTGAAACCTTTTGCAAATGACTTTGCCACTTTACAAAATGACCAATAGGTGTTTTCAAATGTTTATGACCCATTAGGAACCACTTTTTCAAATAAAACAAAGCTTGGCATGCTTGCATGCATTTCTTAGACTTTATCATTTTATGTGATGTTTTGCTTGATTGGTAGATTGAGATTGTGCCTTGCTTGATTGATTTGTAGTGACTTGAAGATTGTGATTGTTGCAAGGACAAGGAGTGAACTTGTACCCTCTACCAAAAAGGCAAGTGATGCTTCATACTTTTTGTCCCATTACTTTCACTATGCATTAGTGATTTTTCTAAGTAAAACTTGCATGGAATTTTGCTAAGTATAAACCTTGCTATAGGAAAACCTAGTAGATGAAACCTTAGTGGAACATTTCCTAAGTTAAGAATCCTACTACTATCAAGCTTAGCTTAGCTAATAGAAAACAAGGGTGGATTATACATTCATACTATGGAAAAATTTCTAAGTCTGAGGACTTGTGTTTTTGTTTAATAAAACAAATAAGTTAATGAGTCACCTGGGTGGAATGGGACTTGAATGGTGGTTTTTGGTTGAGTGGTTCACAAGGCCCATGTTTATGGTTGACCTTGTGTATCTCACTTGTGGATGGCCACCCAGGAACAAAGAGATTTGAGATGTCAAATGTTGAGAAGCTTCAAGTGCAGCCACTTGGCATTATGGGCTCTGCCTGGATCATATAGGTTGCAAGAACTTAGCCATATGGACAGTTGGTGGTAGAGTTTGATAGGTTGGAACGCGTCCATTTTGGTCTAAGAGAAGGCTTCTGAAAGATCTTGTCTTGGTGAAACCAAGTCTTGTGGGGAAAGTGCACAACCTCTACAGAGTGTAAAATTTAAGTACTTAGCCATGTCCCTGGTAAAGGACAATTTGAGCATCAAGACATGGAAGCAATCAAGAATCTCGTCATCCAAATTTCTAAGTTAAAAACTTGTGGTTGAACAAGGGTTAAAGGATCTTCAATCTTTGATTGGGAGATGCCTTGCAAAAGATGATTTTTGTCAAACAAAAACTTAGTGTTTTCAAATGATAAGAAAAAATATATTTTGAGCAATGCAAGCCTCAACTCCACTTAGCCAAATGCATATAGATGATAGACTCCACTATACTACCATAGTATCACTTGCCAATACAATTCAAATGTATTGATCCCTGTATCTGTAACTTGTATGTTGCAGGTTTGATTGATATTAGTGAGGTTTGAATGATTAGGATTACAAGTCTACAACCAACATGTCTGCATGTGGCACTTTGAAGATGAAGGACCCCATGCTTATAGATATTCTGCTGCAATGTAATGTAATAGCCAAATAAGCTATGTAAGATGTAATAAAATTATGTTATTCCTGGTTATAAAGTTTTATTATGACCTTTGTTTCTTGATATTACATCTTAACTGTGGATTCTAGCTATTGATCCAGGGACTAGCATTGTAAACACAGGGGACTCTACCTTATTAAAGGTTGGGACCCTTACAGATGGTATCAGAGCATTGTGTTGCCTGTAGGATTAGTAACCCTAGGATTGGACAAAACCCCTTAGAAAAAGATAGGAGTTTTATTTGTTCCAAAACTTATTTACAAACAATATTGTAAACTCTTTCCTCAACCATTTTGGTTTCAACTCTACATCTCTTCTACTTCAACTTGGTGGAAAAACCTACCCCATGGCCAAAGACTTCATCATGTGCAAAGGACTCCATCAACTCTAATGACTTCAACTTCTTCAACTCTAATGACTTCAACTTCTTCAACTCTAATGACTTCAACATCTTCAGCATATCCACCAAGGACCTCAATATTGGATACCACTAAGGACTACAAGTGAGACAAGGAAATCTTACTCAGGATATGGAGACTGAGGAAATGCAAAATTAAAAGGAGTTCACTTCACTTGAAGTATTGTAACCAAAAGTTTTCCTCAAGGAAACCATGATCTCATGCAAGAAGAATCAACCAAAAAGGAGGAAGGAAAGATCACAAGTGAACCATATAGATGGACTACCATATTTTAGTTAAGTCAAACACACCCACTTATGTGGTGTAACAAAAATATTTTGTTGCCTAATTATGTGCTTGAAACTTGTTGTTTGAGTGGAATGTTTGTTTGTGATTGCTTGCACCTTGCTTGTGTGAATTGTAATGTGTGTGATTAGAAATATTCCCTTAGAAATATCTTGCCTATTCTAATCCCAATTCAACCCAAACAGATGACTACTCCAAGAGACTCAAACATCAAAGTTGATGACAACAACAACAACCAAGAGGACAACATGAGAGAACTCATAGTAACCCAAAACCAGTTGAGCCAAGAGACAACTCAGCTTTTAGCCAACAAAAATGGACTAGACCCAGCCATACAAAGGATTTTGAAACTTCAATCCCACTTGTTGCAAGGATTGGTTACTCAAATGATCAACATGGGAGAAAACTTTTCCCAAAGTGCTAATGACAACAAGAATGACAAAGATGTTAATCTAGAAGGAACCCAAGCTAGCAATATTTGTAGAGACAAGGATCATGCATCCAAGGAGCATGAAGATCAATGCCCCAAGAAGAGGGAAAGATTTCCCACCTTTGAGGTGAGATATGAAGAACATGAACTAGAAGAATTCCTAGCTTTGGAGAGACCCAAAAAGAAGAAGAAAGACAAAAGCCAGTTGCAATGTTACAATTGCAAAGAGATGGGACACTATGCCAGTGAATGCCCAAAAAAGAAGAAGAACCAAAGAAACAAATAAGAGGCAATGATACCAAAGGAAAAGAAAGATTTTAGCCAAGTGATGTGCAACCACTGCAAAGAGTTAGGACATTATGGACCATATTGTCCAGAGAAGCCACCTCAAGACCTCATCCTTATCACATGTTTCAAATGCAAGGAACTAGGCCACTATGCAAACTTCTGTCCAGGAAAGTTACACCAAGATTCCAAGCAAGCCAAGATGTAATGTAGTTGGAAAATTTTTAAGGGTGGTAGTACCCTAGATGTTTTGAGCCTACTTGTAACCCTAGCCTTGTCAAAATCTCGGGACAAGATTTATTTTAAGGGTGGTAGCCTGTCACATCCCAAGATTTTCCAAATCTTGTAATGTGAAAAAAAAATGAATAAAATAAAACTTTGTTGATTTTCAGGGTGAGAAGAAACTTTTTGAATCCAATTGGGAACTTTCAAAACCTATTTGGATCAAATAAAATCCTAAAGGAATTTAAAAAGATAAATAAACAATAAAAATATTTAAAATTACTATTTTGAATCTTTTAATAAAAAGATTTGGTTTTCAAAAGCAAAAGGTAGATTTATAAATAAGGATTATTTATAAAGCCAAATTAAACCTTGGCCAAGATTTTGAAACAAAAGGTTTTGCTTTGATTAATAGAGTTAAGGTTCTATTTAAACAAAAAAATGAGGATTTATTAATATCCAGTTTTATTAAGAATAAAGGCTTTTCCCATTTTAAATAAACACTAAAACTTATTAAATTATTTTAAATAAGTTTTCCAAGTATCTTATATTTTCAAATAAAACCTACTGATTTGGTTTTGTTAATATTTAGTTTTCAAATGGAGATTTTATTAAATAAATCAAAACCTATTTGAATTAATAATTAAGATCTATTTTATTTAATTATTAAATAGATCCTAAAAAGAATAAAAATATTATTTTTCTTTTGGGACTTCGGTTTAAGTTGTTAAACAGAACCAAATTCAATTACAAGTGTGGTGAAAGTTTGATTTGTTTTGAATGTTTGATTTGTTGTTTGAATTTCAAAATAGAAAATCAAAAGAGAAAAAGAAAAAGATTCAGAACAGGAAAAAATAGAGCAAAACGACACAGCCCAGCTAAGCCCACCTATCTCCTCGCCCCCGAAACATTTTCCTTACCGCGAAAGAAACCCACTAAGCCAATGACTGGTGGACCCTCGTTCCCTCTCTCTTTCTCACGCTGCCAAGCGGACCCCACCGCCAGCTCACTTGTCTTCAACCCCGCGACCTGTTCTTCCCCCAGACGCCGCTGCCGTTCCGCCGTTTAATTCTTCGCTTGATTACGCCTTATTGTCGCGTTAATCCCTCGCCGTGACCACGCAGTGATAAACGCCCACATCTCCTCTCTCGTTCCCCTTTGTCGCCCCACCTCAACACGCCCCCAGGCCGCCCTAATTCCTCCCCGAGCACCTCTGTCTCCGACGACCCTCCTTGCCGATTCCGGCAGCACCACGCCACCCCTTACCTCCTCGAGCATGCAGCTGTGCTCCCCATCTCCTGGTGGACCTTTCCGCATCGCCAGCTCGCTCGCGCGCGCCGCGGAGCCTCGACAACGACGACTCCAAGCGCCGCCACCGTCTGGTTTAACTCCGGCGAGTGCCCCATGTAGTTTCAGTCCGCCCTTTCCCCTCTCGTTCACGCATGCAAGTTCTACTCACCCTCACGCGTCTAACAGACCCCTTGTCTCGTCCTCCTGTGCCTTGTAGCCCTGCCCCCAACGTCGACCGAAGCACGTCCGATGCCGTGTAGACTCCGGTGAGCAATCCACATCGGACCAGAGCGCCCCTCGACAAACTAACCGCACCTTGAGCTTCCCCACGATGTTGCGAACACGGTGAGCATACTCCCTCCCTTCCTCGCTTCCTGCATCGCCAGTTTCACCGTCGTCTGACCGTCGCCGCCGCGCGCAGCCGTCGAGCGCCGCCAGTTCTTGGCAAGTGGATAGGAGCCATTCGATCCAGATCGAAGTGACGCGATTAGATCACTTAACGCTGAAAGGTTACGCAGCTAGTGTCGTGCGATTCAACTTGATCCAACGTCCTGCATCACTCGATCCACCCAAACTGGTACCGATGAATAGGAAAACGCCGCGTGTCACCAGTTCTGTTTAAAAACAAAGTTTGAATCAGATTTGTTTGCAAAATTGAAACCCTTGTAACTTTTGATCCACACGTCGAAAATTTGCAAACTTTATATCAATGGAATCAGTGGAGCAAGCCCTAGCCACCCATGCCATTTGTTTAGTAAAAAGCTCTGGAAAAGTGTTTGTTTTTGTAGAAAAATTTGTATGCTTGTTTAGATTGTAAAAATTGTTCAAAAATGATTTTGGGGATAAAATCTTTTGCAAATGGAGTGATTTGAACCTACTGACCATAGGAAACACTTTGTGGTTTCAAAAATATATTTGGTGAAGAAAAAGAATGATTCTTTGATTTAAAACCAAATCTAGTCAAATAAAAATATAGTTTATTTATTAAAAATGGTTTTGGAAGAAAACTTTTGGGAAATGTTTTGTTTTAAACTCTCTGACCCTAAGCACCAAGTTTTATGGTTTGAAAACATATTTTGTGAACCCTATAGATTAATGCCTTAGTAAAAACATTTCTACACCACATAAAATAATACTTTGTTTTGAAAATGGGTTATGAAGTGAAACCTTTTGCAAATGACTTTGCCACTTTACAAAATGACCAATAGGTGTTTTCAAATGTTTATGACCCATTAGGAACCACTTTTTCAAATAAAACAAAGCTTGGCATGCTTGCATGCATTTCTTAGACTTTATCATTTTATGTGATGTTTTGCTTGATTGGTAGATTGAGATTGTGCCTTGCTTGATTGATTTGTAGTGAATTGAAGATTGTGATTGTTGCAAGGACAAGGAGTGAACTTATACCCTCTACCAAAAAGGCAAGTGATGCTTCATACTTTTTGTCCCATTACTTTCACTATGCATTAGTGATTTTTCTAAGTAAAACTTGCATGGAATTTTGGTAAGTATAAATGTTGCTATAGGAAAACCAAGTAGATGAAACCTTAGTGGAACATTTCCTAAGTTAAGATTCCTACTACTATGAAGCTTAGCTTAGCTAATAGAAAACAAGGGTGGATTATACATTCATACTATGGAAAAATTTCTAAGTCTGAGGACTTGTGTTTTTGTTTAATAAAACAAATAAGTTAATGAATCACCTTGGTGGAATGGGACTTGAATGGTGGTTTTTGGTTGAGTGGTTCACAAGGCCCATGTTTATGGTTGACCTTGTGTATCTCACTTGTGGATGGCCACCGAGGAACAAAGAGATTTGAGATGTCAAATGTTGAGAAGCTTCAAGTGCAGCCACTTGGCATTATGGGCTCTGCCTGGATCATATAGGTTGCAAGAACTTAGCCATATGGACAGTTGGTGGTAGAGTTTGATAGGTTGGAACGCGTCCATTTTGGTCTAAGGGAAGGCTTCTGAAAGATCTTGTCTTGGTGAAACCAAGTCTTGTGGGGAAAGTGCACAACCTCTGCAGAGTGTAAAATCTAAGTACTTAGCCATGTCCCTGGTAAAGGACAATTTGAGCATCAAGACATGGAAGCAATCAAGAATCTCGTCATTCAAATTTCTAAGTTAAAAACTTGTGGTTGAACAAGGGTTAAAGGATCTTCAATCTTTGATTGGGAGATGCCTTGCAAAAGATGATTTTTGTCAAACAAAAACTTAGTGTTTTCAAATGATAAGGAAAAATATATTTTGAGCAATGCAAGCCTCAACTCCACTTAGCCAAATGCATATAGATGATAGACTCCACTATACTACCATAGTATCACTTGCCAATACAATTCAAATGTATTGACCCCTGTGGCTGTAACTTTTATGTTGCAGGTTTGATTGATATTAGTGAGGTTTGAATGATTAGGATTACAAGTCTACAACCAACATGTCTGCCTGTGGCACTTTGAAGATGAAGGACCCCATGCTTATAGATATTCTGCTCCAATGTAATGTAATAGCCAAATAAGCTATGTAAGATGTAATAAAATTATGTTATTCCTGGTTATAAAGTTGTATTATGACCTTTGTTTTTTGATATTACATCTTAACTGTGGATGCTAGCTATTGATCCAGGGACTAGCATTGTAAACACAGGGGACTCTACCTTATTAAAGGTTGGGACCCTTACAGAGAACAGGTGGGGTCCGCAGCTCAGTGATTGGGTGGGTGTGTCTGTGAGTGAGAGAAAATGATTCGGGGGAAAGAGGGGAAATGGGCTGCTGGGCCAGATGGGCTGGGCTTGCTAGCTGGGTAGGCTGGTTCCATTTTTTATTGTTCTGAATGTTTTTCCTTTTCTATTTATCTGTTTTGATTTTTGTTTAATCAATTCAAACATCCATTTGAATTCAAACTTCAACAAAACTTTGTGTACATTTTAATATGGATTAATAATACATTCCAAAGTCAAATTTAGAATAATATATTTATTCTTTTCAGGGCATATTAATTAATTAAAATAGGCCCTTGTATTAATTCAATCAAGATTTAATAATTTTTTAAAATTCATTTGAATTCTAAATCCTTCCAAATCTTTTCAGTAGGTTTTATTCATTTGTTAGGGTGTCACATAATTCACTTAGATTTATTTGGAATATTTTTAATATGATTTATTAATCATTTAAAATTGGGTATTTGTCTTTATTCCAATGAAATCAAATATGGTTTTAATTCCATAAAACTTCATTTAAATGATTCTTTTATTTCATTTAAGTCAATTAAATAACTTTTATTCCAATTGGGTAAATTCAAAATACTATTTTCTCATGATTTAAATAATCATTCTTATTGGAGATTTGTCTTTATTCAAATAGAATTTGGTTAATGCCACTTTATTTTATTTGGAAAACTCTTTATCCTTTTATTTTATTTGGATTTGGATTATATTCATTCCATTTGCTTATGGATTAGGCCAAGATTTAATTTGGTCTTTTAAATATTCCTTATTTAATATTTCTTTCTTTATCTTATAAAATCCATATATTTTTATTTATAGATCCAAACTTGGTGATTCCAATTAGTAAAATCTTATTTAGTGGCGAGATAACAATGGCGTATACCATATGTGTCACAGAAGTCCCAAAATGATGTGCCACTGATAGGCCTTTTCCTAGTAGTGCATGATCAAGATCTAATCTATTTGTAATCATGCATGTTGTTTCCGAGGATACGATGGCTATAGAGATTACTATGTCAGATTGATTAATGGTTTTGTCTATTTGATACTACCATGTCTGTGTTGTTTGTGATCTTGCATGCTCTTCATTGTTAGTAGCTATCTTGGTAAGTAGTTGCTAGTGACTCCAAGAGGGGGTATTTATGCTCGCTAGTGGGTTCATGCCTCTAGTTTCCAAGGGAAGTGACAGAAATCTCTTCGGTTATGCTGTTGCCACTAGGGAGAAAACAACGGTATCTTGTTCATGTAACAAGTGGATTGTTTACCTTACACACTTTGCTTAAAGTAGTTGTATGTTGCTTGCAACTTAATATTGGAGGCGGTTCGGATGATAACCTGAAGGTGAACTACTAGTCATAGATGCAGTTGGATGGCGGTCTATGTATATTGTTGTATTGCCCAATCGAATCTCATATGATATTTTTGTCTAGTATTGCATTGTTATGCCTTGCTCAGTTCCTGTCAATTGCCCTGCTATAATTTGTTTACCCTTCATGCCATGTTGTTTATCTAAGGAGAGCACCTCTAGTGAACTATGGACCCCGGTCCAATCTTTACCATTGATATATCTTCCACTATTTACTTGCTGCTAACCATTCATCACCTTTCACACCATACAGTAAATCCTTTGTTACATCAAACCGGTGAGCTTGACAACCTCACTGATTCGTTGGGGCAAAGTCTTGAGTTTGTGTTGTTCAGGTTTCCATGTTGCTTGCAACACCTTTGAGACATTTCCTTCCTCCTTCTAGTTCGATAACCTCGGTCTCTACTAAGGAAAACTTCTTGTGCTCATCACACCTTGCTCTTGGGGTTTCCAATGAAGTGGCCCACGTCAACACTGGGTGCACGCATCATTATGCCGACAAGAGACGTCGAGACCTCGCCTTCAATATCGGAGATTTTGTGTATCTCAAAGTGTCACCTTTGAAAGGAATGCGACATTTCCAACTCAAAGGAAAGTTAGCCCCCAGATATATCGAACCCTTCAAGATTTTGAATCGTCGAGGAGAAGTATCGTATCAACTGGAACTGCCAGAGGAGATGTCGGCCATGCATAATGTGTTTCACATCTTGTTACTTTTCAAATGCCTAGAACTCCCGGAGAAGACCGGAGTTTTCAAGAATATTGATCACAGAACCATAGAGATCAATGATGACCTGACATATCCCGAAGTACCCATCCATTTTTTGTAGGAAGCTTTCAGAACCACCAGGACCCGGAGTATCAAGTTTCTCAAGATCCAGTGGAGCAACCACACTGAAGAGCAAGCTACCTGGGAGCGAGAGGACTACATTAAGAAAGAGTTTCCAGATCTCTTTAAATCCTACTTTTCTTTTTCTCAAATCTCGGGAAGAGATTTTTGTTTAAGGATGGAAGGTTTGTAACATCGCAAAAATATTAATCAAGATTATCAATTTCCAATCACCCAAATTTAGGGTTAACAAAAATTTTGTTAATTAAAAAAATCAATATGAATGCATGTGTGTATGTGATGAATGCATGAATTCTTTAATAGACTTGTTTGATTGTTGTGAATGGAAAGGGTTGGTTTAAATATGAAAACAACATCATCTAAATCATTTCCAAGCAGAATAAAATCAATATAAATTCAAAAACAAACAAAATGAGCTAATGGTCATTTTTGCCAATCTTGCTCACTAGACTAGTTTGAGTGTTTCTAGTCCAAGATTTCAAACAGAAACAAATCTAATTATTTTCACCCCTTGTTAGACCAAGTGAAAGTGCACCCAAGCCCACCTTGCAAACCCATAGAAACATTTGGCAACCCTATTCAAATGACATTTGAAAATAGAATCTAGTTCATATGGTAAGATCACCATTTATCAAAACCCAACCAAACCAGTTCACCTTGACAAATCCATTCAACCAAATACTCCCTAGCATGTGACCAGTACACTCACCAAGTTTCATCCAAAAATTCAAATATGAATTTCTTTCAGCCATTTCATCAAACACTTGGAGACACAAACCAAATTCTGCCAAACTTCACTATTTTGAGTAGTAATTTTGCCAAACATTGTTCCCCATTGATCACCCTTGTCTCCCCCAGTGAGCACACCAACATTAAACCAGCCTAGACCCCTACCATTGCACCATGCCGTGCATGACTGAGCACACCCTTGCTAGCCGACCATGGCAAGCTAGCCAGATCCATCGCCGCGCCTAGCCACCATGTCCAGGAGGCACGCCACCGTCCACCGCCACCTTCTGTCCAGCCCTCGAGCCTTGACAAGCAGTGGACCACCAAGAACACACGGGCCTAGTTTGTCTCTGCCATGTCCAGAGCGCACCAGCTCGCCATGCTCGACACACTCGCACAGACCGTGCCTCACCTTCGCCTCCCGTGCCTGCGATCACCACCGTCCCAAGAGAGCACCACACATGTCCATTTGTCGCCGTGTGACCAGGAGCGCCTGTGCATCATAAAAAACATCGTCGGTGCCACTCAGAGCACCAGCGCGTTCCAACCAAATCGCACCACCCCTTGGTGCACCATCGAGCTGTTGAGCACCTCCAGGAGACCGCGCACCATCCCCTAGCCTCAGCCATGCCCGTAGCTCACTGTAACCCCGACCCTGACAAGCACTGCCCCTGCCGCTCGGCCTCTCTCGCTCGCCTATAAAAGGAGGCCTCCCCCGCTCGTTTTGTTCACACCAGTTCACTCCCCACCCCTCACTGTTCCTTCCCACCTCTTCCCGAAGAAACACAAGCTCTCCCTCGCTGGAATTTCGCCAGAGCCTGCCACTGCTAGAGGAGAAGGGCGTCATCGATTGGAGACACCCTAGGAGGAGCCGCCAGTACCAAGAGAACCGCCGTCCTCGACTTTGTCGTTTGACCCTATCGCCGACCCTCACCTGAGCCCCTGTGAGCCGCCCTAGACCCCCACTGGCCGTGCTAGGGTTCGATCTCGTCGTGTTCTATTCGACGAGAACGATGGCCGTGAGCCGTTGATCCTTAGTCTAATCCTACGTTCGTAGTTAGCCCGTACCCCTTCCCCAACCCCCGTCTCACTGACGTGTGGGGAAACCACTTAACCAGCCCGTACGCACGCTGTGCGCAGTGGGCCGGCCTAGTTAGAATTCCTGCGCAACCCAGTTAGTTTGAATTTAGATTTATCTATTTAGTTTCGAACCTAGTTCTGGCAGTAGATTCAAAAATCATTTCAGCGAGTTGTACTGAACCAAATAGCCTGAAACCAATTTTGTTAGAAAGGTATGGAAATTCCTAATCCAAGCCTGTTGGATTCAAACCATTTGGAATTATAGATCACCTATATTAAAAATAACAAGGCAGAGACTTTTATGCATTCAAACATTTTTCAGAATTCAACCATAAAAGCTTTTGAGTTGATTCCAACTCTCAAAAATCACATTTGATATAACCTTTCTGAATATATAAAAATATCTAGGTTTACTTGCAGTAATAATGGACAAGTAATAAAAGAATGCGCCATAGGCATTTCTAGTCACTTTAATTAATTAAAATAAAAAGGTTAAACCTTATTAAATTGTGACACCACTTTAAATCACATTCTCAAGTATTGAAATATGTGGTGATGATATGTGTCAACATGATCCCATGTTTCTATTGGAGAATATTAAATCTTAAGTAGTTTTTCAATGAGTATAAATTACTTTTCTAAAATAAAATAAATAAAACTATTGCCTTAATTCATGTGATGATTGTGATGATGCTAGATCATCTAGTGTGAGCCTTTGTGTGCTAAATATAAGTAGTTAAGTATTGTTTGTGATTGTGTACTTCGTATTTATTTATAGACGCTAGTACCAACCAAGGATACGAAGAGGAAGGAGACTACTATGAAGTGGAAGCCGAGGAGAACTTCTACCACTTCACCGCACAAGGCAAGCCATCCTAGCAAGCTAACACTTGCAACTGTGAAATCTAGATAATCTATGCAATTCATTAGGCATGCTTGATTATATAAACTTGATTATCCTAAATCCTAGTTTTACTTGCAAGCTTGATTATTTTTATTTCTTTATCAAAATTCTTTGTTTACCTATAGGTAGTGTTTCTGAAATTTTGGGAAGATATTAGATGTCATCCTGAGGCATGAGATTATACTTAGATAAGTCACACTTGATTACCACCTCTCATTAGTGTTTACCCCCAACTTTAGTGGCTAGTGCTAAGCATAAAACTTGATCACTTTAGATGGGAATACTTGGTGAAAATGATTAGGAAAACCTTGGAATGATGAGTCATTCTAATGAGATGTTTTGACATGTGTTATGGAACACCAGATGATTTCGATGATGAAAATGTTGAGGCATGAGCCTTTGCCCTTTATAAAACTGATGGTTGTGTTTGGATGAGATACCATTACAATTTTACCGTACAACCACAATACTTGAATTTGGGTAGGGCTTGACTAGAAGTTTATATATCTTAGTATGGGTTCCCTTGCGAATGGGGTTTAAGCTGAGGCTACCTCGTGATGATTGACCACCTGTGCATTTCCCAAGATGACAGATGGTCATAGTTGGGAGGCCAAACTCATAGGGGAGGTGCCTATACTAGGGTGTGTAATTGAAATGTTAGGATTGATTATCCACAATCTGAGTGTGGTGAATTCAGGATTGTTCCTGACGGATGTATCCAATATTTTGATGAAAGTGTACCACCTCTGCAGAGTGTCAAACTATTCGAATAGCCGCGTCCGCGGTTGTGGACAGTTGGAGTGGCCATACTGTTCCGTCGTCAGATGTTTTCGAAATGACTTGTGAAATGAATCATGACATTGACTTGACCACAACATGGTTGTGAAAGTGAAACTTAAGTTCCCACTTAGGTGTTATAAAACCTTAAACTAGTTTTCTTTGCTTCTAAACTGAGCTAGAGATAAACCTGGCTTTTTGCAAAACAACCTAGAGCTTAGGATTCCTACTTGAACCCCTTTACTTGTTAGTGATAGTTTGCAAGTACTTAAAGAGTACTCATGGCTTTGTCCCTAGCTATTCCCGTGGCCAGACCATGAGGAAGACTATCAGGAGGATGGATAACAGGAAGTCTACGACAACTAGGATCATCTCCCATCGTCAGCATTGCCTTTGACCATGAAGTTGGAGCCTCGCCCATGCTACCGTTATTATATTATTTCGCTGCGTTGATTGTACTAAGACTAGATCATGAAATCCTTTATTTGTAAGACCTTATTATGGTTTGTAATGGATGATGAACTATGGTACCAATCTGTTATGTCTCGCAAAAATGGTAATCCTTGAATTGCGATGTATGGCATAACAGGCATCTCGGATTAAAAATCCGGGTCCTAGATGTCAACAACCTCTGTGCAGGAAATGTGTCTATGCTAGGTCCTAGATGTCAACTTCTATTTGAAAGAAACGTGTGTATGTTGGAATATTTTTTCGGTTTGAGTCTGCCATTATGATCTTGGCCACATTGGTGGAATTTTAGGGGAAACGTGTCTATGATGCAGTAGCAGTTTACCTGGGCCTAGATGTCAGCGTTATAGAGTATAAAAAATGTTAATCTACACTCCAATGCTGGGTCCCACATGTCAGCCTTCTATGTACAGGAAACATGTCTATTGTGGGTCCCACATTGCAGCCTTCTCTGTGCAGGAAACGTGTCTATGCTGGGTCCCACATGTCAGCCACTATTTGAATTAAACGTGTCCATGTTGGGTTCCACATGTCAACCTCTATTTGAATTAAACGTGTGTATATATGTTGTACTCTTTTTTCAGGTCGGGTCCGCTGTCCTGACCTTGGCAACATTGATAGATACAACAACAGTTTATATGGATCCCACATGTCAGCCACTATTTGAATTAAACATGTCCATGTTGGGTCCCACATGTCAAGCTCTATTTAAATTAAACATGTGTATATATGTTGGAGTGTTTTTTTGGGTCGATTCTATCGTCCTGACCTTGGCAACATTGCTAGATGCAGCAACACTTTATCTGGATCCAGATGTTAGCCTGAGAGTACAAAAAAGTAACTCTATGTTAACACAAATTTCCTAGGATTCGAACTCGAGACCTCACCACCAGTTGACTGGGTGCCTTGCCACTATGACAGAAACAACTAATTGAATAGAATTGTTAATATTTGCTATTATAACTTATTGACTTGTCTCCTTAAATTGCCCAGGTTAAAGGGACCTACGCCCCTGAGACCAACCAACCAAAACATGTCGAGTGGCCTCCAAAACCATCATCGGCCACGGATCAATTAATACTACAAAATTTGAACTTATTATTACAATTCACCATAGATCTAGCCCCAGAACTTGCTTGCACGTGTAAAACTGTACTACTAGATGATAACTACTAGTACTCAACACCAAACCAATGTTAACCAACCTGTACTACTAGATGAGAACTGCTAGTACTCAACACCAAACCAATGTTAACCAACCTATTCTACTAGATGAGAACTAACAGTACTCAACACCAAACCAGTGTTAACCTACCGCCAATAAAAGCTTGACCGCATCTCAACATCAATATTAAGGGTTTCATAGATTATGTACATACCGCACTGCCACCGAGATGAAGTTTCAACGGTTTTGGAGATGAGGTTGTACGGGCCGCCGCCAACCCGCCTAAGACGATTAAGTTGTGGCGGTGGTGGTTGTCAATGGAGCGTAGCACAACAACGATAAAAGTAGAGAGACAAAGAGTGCATGTGAGGGAGATATGGACCTGGGCTTGGGCTGGGGATGGTGAGGGAATAAATGTAGCGAGCGCAGACGCATGCTGTGGACAAAGCAAATCGAACGGCCACCAATATAGTAATACTAGACCTACTGTAGAAAATTGGGCACGACAGCTTGAGTGCTTGCATAGGGAAATATTAAACACATAAATACAAAAGTATATTATATGGTGCCTACAGGCAATACTGGATATGATGTTGCATGCTGATACTACAATACAGTATGAAAGTAGAACGTATGTAGCATTGTAAATTACATGGTGAGTACTACTATATATCGAAATGATGTTGTGAGTGTTAATATGTTTTTCTGCATCTTGGTAAAACTTCATAAAGCTCGAGGCAGGGTTGGCACTAACCACATTGGCGCCTCAATCATTTGTTCCCTATGTTCAACTTCCGTGTAGTTAAGTGATGAACCTAAAGCAGGCCCCCCATTGATGTGCATGCGGCTCCAATTTGGAATTGGTTGTGGGCGATGTGGGGAGCGCACATGTGTAGAAAACACACAGTCTGCCTTGAACACTAGCAGAGATTCGTCAGCATCGACAGCAACAGGTTCGGGGTTTCGAGGGTGTCAAGGACTAATGGATGGTTGATTCCCACAAACACTGATCTCCCATCATATTGTTCCTTTTGATCCAGTTTGGTGCTATAGGGTCATCCCAATAAAAGTCACTACTGAAAACGTGGATGCGAAGTGAGGGATAAGAGAGCAGCTCTCTACCCATGTATGACACTGGATCGCCATGGCTGCTGGTTCGTGCACCCCTTGTGTGAATCCACAGGACACCCTATCCCCAGCCTGATTCTGCCATGTACTAGCTGCGTGATGCAAGATCTTAAGCCTTGGCATCGTCACTAGCTGGGACGTTTACCAGCTCTTCAATAACTGGATCCTTTATGACACGGTGACCTACAAGTATACTTGTGTGTGCATTTCAGTTAGCAAAATATCACTAACAATGGCGTTGTAAGTAATTTATAAATTTTACTTTTATATAACGACACTCACTCCAATTGGTTGGTTCCCAGACCAGAACATCTCCTCGCAGATCTTTCACCGCGTATACGTGATCAATATGACAAGTGGCTATAATTACCGCAATGGCATCGACATACTTTGCTGGTGCAATATAGTCGTTCCGAAGGTAGTAATGAATTTGAAAAACACTGCCATCGCCCTATAGTACCATTGGTTGTCAAATTTGTATGGTATCCTTTTATCTGTATCTTCAGCAACTCGATACTCGCTTTCTTGTATTTGTAAGTGCATAGGGGCCTGGGGAAAACGTGGGCACGACATGGATGAATATTAACACCCTACACAGGTGGCATCTCAATATGTTCCATATTGTAGACGTTTTGGAGGTACCATTGCCCCTGGTGTTTTTCCATCGCAATCCACTCTCCTCTGGCACCAACCCAGTGACCCTTGTTTTCATATCCATCTTCGTCCAAAGTTCCTGGTATGTCATCATCAACTAGTACAAATGCTTCTATTGTTGGATTGTCTAGTGGCATTAGCAATGTGTCAATACCCTGCAATAGATTTTATTCATATCTAGGGTCATGCAAAGTGTTCCACAAAGGGGAAAGTGGCAAGCTAGCTTTGACGAAACCATGATGAGTAAATCATTCATCCAAACAGACGCACCGAGGAAAAATGTCTTGTTTGGGTTAAAGAAAATGTGTAGGAATAGGAAATTTTTCTATGGTGGTGGCACTATAAAAACGTTTGGTTCAAAGGACTGAGGTCACAAGAGACAGGATAACATCATAAATATACTCTTGGGTGACGTTTGACTTTCATTTGACCATGTTTATAAGAATCCTATGTTTTGTTTTCTTGTAAACCAAAAACCAACTTTTTACAAAATACTTGTGTTTTCAAACACAAGAAATATGAAATGTAAGGACAGACTTGATTGGCCAATATACTTGTATTGACAATCCAGGTCGTTCTTGTCTTTTCAGTTTGGATGAGAGAGAATTGAAAACATAGGAATTTCACATGTGCGGGTTTGCCGGTGAAAAACAGGCGATTGTAAAACATAGGAAAACTACCTACATGAATGTCATGTCTCTATGCTATGCACATGATGAGAGTGTGGGCTCAAGTAGATTTTACAATTACTACGGGATTTAGGCATACGAAGGAGTCGAATCCTACAAAAATCGTGCAAAACTGCTTTTTACCTCCTCGGTCGACTAGCCATGTTTGTGGGTTAAAGTGAAGTAGGGTGGGAGAACCAAACGGAAGAGCAGGATCTTCCGCCATACCTCAACGCATGACAGCCATGCAGTGAGCCAGGCGAGCGGTGCTCAGAAGATCGGCGCGACTGGTGATGTTGCTCAGCTGTCCGTAGTGGCGGTTGCCAAATTCAATTGCCTGGATTTAGCGCTGTGATATCTTACGGTTCATCGCTCTAGACGGCCAAACACTGCCGGATGTTGTTCCGGGGAAGAGAACTGCAGAAGATTTGTGGGGATGGTTGTCTGTTTCTACCTTTCTACAAGGGTGGAGAAGGGCTAGGATCGTACACAATCAGCTGGAGCGGAAGAGGAAGACAATGAGGGGCAGGCAGTTTCTCACCAAAATAAAAGATGGGGTGGGGGGCGTCCGGCGGTTCTCCTGCGGTTGTCAGATTGACTACTCCGTCCTAGTGACAAGGCATGTCCAAACATGGAAGTTAACCTAGACGCTTATGCAAAAAGGAATAATAATAACAGAAAATTAGATGTATTTCTTAAATGCTCTGGCCCGCAACGCTAGCCCCATGTTTAAGGGGCTAATGTTTTTTCCTGTCGGTATCTAGGTTATAATCGCAAGGAAAATGACATCATGCCAGAAAAAAAAGTTAGAAGTGCCCGATAGCAGAAAACACAATTTTTTTGCGTGCATGCATAGTAAAGATCCTGAAATTTATTACTAGTACTAATTGTACCCGGTACCTCGTGTCAGGAACCAATTGCAGCTTTGTTCTGACATCGCACAGACTTCAAAATCCTCCTCCTCGCTGCTCTCGCGCTTCCTCTTGCGTGCTCTCCGTCTCTTCTCGCTCCCACATTTTTTTTGAACAAGGGGAAACTCCTTGTGGCAATATTGTTTTTTCTAGAGGAAAATAGTGGAAATATTGTTCTGCATGACAAGAGGCACCCATGTACTTCTACCAAGTATGGTAACTGCACCATGCCAAGTTATAGCATAGCTAAGAACTTGAATTTTTCAAAAACTCTCGGTGGTTTTGATGTACCGAATTCGTACTTGGATCAATCTATCACATTTACTTGTACTCCTATAGTTATAATTTTACACTAATGGTGGGAGTATATTTTACATCCTGGACATAAAAAAGGAAAATCACATCAATGTCCATACATTTAGCACAAAGAACCCTCCAATTAATCAAGGAAAATAGTCGGGTTCATCTCCTTCTTGAGAGAGGAGCAGATCAAGCCATACTCTTCATACAACTTCCTCTTCAATTATTTCTAGAATATGGCCAAATTTGGCGGCATGCCAATTCTTGGATATGGGATCATCAACATAAACTATGATGTAGATATGGCCATGACCTTGGTCGTTTGGTTGGAAATCCAAGAATTTTCATAATCATTGACAATAATGATTAAATTCATTTAAATTTTACCACTTACTAGACGGTGTGAGTACATTTTACATCAAGTTCCTAAAAAGGAAAATTACATCGAGGTCCATACATTTAGCATGAAGCACCCTAAAATTAAGCAAGGAAAATATTTGGATCGACTCCTTCCCGAGATAGCAGTTAATCGAGCCATACTCTTCATACTACTTCCTCTTCGATTGTTTCCAAAATATGCCAAGAATTGGTGGCATGCATATTCTTGGATATGAGATCATCAACATAAAATATGATGTAGATATAGACATGTACTTGATCGTTTTGCTTGAAACCCAAGAATGTTCATACTGATTGATTGATAGCTAAGCTTAATTTCGTTTAAATTTAACAACTTACTATTTGGTTCAAATGTTCCATGGATGGTGGGAGTACATTTTACATCAAACACCTAAAAATGGAAAATTACATCGAGGTCCATACTATTAGCACGAAGCATCCTTAAATTGAGAAAAAATAAAATAGTCAAGTTCAGATCCTTCTCGAAAGAGTACGCAACTGATCGTGCCATACTCTTCATATTCGTTCCTCTTTGATAGTTTTCAAAATATGGCAAAATTTGACAGCATGCTAATTCTTGGATATGGGATCATCAACATAAAGTATGATGTAGATAACGCCATGACCTTCGTCGTTCGGCTTGAAATCCAAGAATGTTCATACTAATTATGATAACTAAGCTTAATTTCATTTAAAATTTACCACTTACTTTTAGTTTCAAATTTTAACCGGACGATGCGGACTAAAAAAGGGGAAAATCAAATTGAGTTCCATACATTTACCACAAAGCACCCTAAAATAATGCAGGGTAAATAGTCAGGTTAGGCTCCTTCCCGAGAGAGCACGCAACTGATCGAGCCATAATCTTCATACTACTTCCTCTTTGATTGTTTTTAACATATGGAAAAAATTAGTGGCATGAAAATTCTTAGATATGAGATCATCAACATAAAGTATATGATGTAGATATGAATATCTTTAATTTAAAGGAAAACATTAATTATTTTCATTTCTAAAATCCAAAAAGGTTTTTTGTTCATAAAACTCGGAAACTCCCATGATTTAGCAGCATTTTTGTTCACCATGCCAAGATGCAACCACCTACAAACTATGGGATCAAACAATACCACAAAGTATACCCATTTACCCTTGTCATTTGGCTTGAAGCCCGAGAATTTTCACAAATGGCAGGACATATTTTGAAGGAGTTTGTTTTTTCGAAAATTGTGAATTATCATGATTATCATCTTTGACAATAAGTAGTACAAGTCAGAGGATGTCGTGTGATATTTTTTCATTTTTTTTTTTTGATTTCGAATCAAGGTCAAATTTTCTAGATGCAAATTGAATTTTTTTTACATTCGATTTTTTCGAAGCCTGAGTTTGTCAATTATAAAATTGAATTTTTTCCTAATCCTATAAATTGAAAAACATTCTTGTGATTTAGAAAACTGGTAATATTAATAAATTGAGTAATTTAAATGGGCGGGGTTTCAGTAATAATAAGAATCTTGAAAACTCAAGGAACTTGGGAATCGCGAGTAAGAGCATCGTCGTCCACTGTGTGTGAAACTAGAGAGTAGCATTTCGAGTCATAGACTTTATACATTCTTTATAGACAAAATACTCATGTCATACGGATAATTATCATAAAGTTTTTCCCGATAGTTAGGAACTCCTTCTAGCAAAACAGATTAGTACAACAATATGCACCCAATATACTTGGGAACTCTATCCTAAATAAACATATAATGTCGATAGGGGAATAAACTTTGTCGTTTAGTTTGAGTTGAAACCAGAGAATAATTAATGTGAGAACGCCACACAAAAAATATTGTACTTTTATTTTGAATGTTAACAAAACCATGTCAACTATGTCGGGATGCGGATGCACAACAAGAACTTGAATTTTTCAGAACTTTCAGTGGTTTTCAATGTACTAAATTCCTGGTTAGCTTTAAAAGTTTTTTAGAAAATTTTGAGAGCAATCTACCGAGGTTATTTGTAGTAAAAATTTGGCATGATCGGTAGGACTACATTTTACATTGAAGACCTCAAACAATATAAAATTACATAGAGTTCCAAACATTTAGCACAAAGGCCCCTAAAATAAGCAAAAAAACAGTTTTGTCCGCTCCTTATCCAGCGAGTAGTTGAGCCATACCGTACTACTATACTTACTTGCTTCGCACAAAAAAATGCTCTTTACTTTTGAATCGGTGTGCTGCAGGTCGCGCAGGGTGTGAAATGGAAGGATAAGGAAAGTCAAATGCAGGTGTGTATTGGATGAGGGAGAGATCAGCCGGCTGAGGCGTGGGGATGATGATGAGAAAGTGAAGGAGAGAGGAAACACTATTTTTTACTTATTACTCATCACCGTACATCTGTACCTTGTACCTCTTGTCAGTAACCCATCGTAGCTTTGCACTGACATCGCGCAGCCTTCAAATCCTACTCTTCGGTGCTCTCGCACTGCCTCCTGCGTGCTCTTCGTCTCTTCTAGATCCTAGATTTTTTCAACATGGGGAAACTCCTAGTGGCAATATTTTTTTAGGAAAATAGTACTAGCAATATTGTTCACCATGCCAAGAGGCACCCATGTACTTCTACCAAGTATGATAACTCCACCATGCCAAATTTTTGCACAGACAAGAACTAGAATTTAATTTTGATGTACTAAATTCCTAGTTAGCTTAGAAAGGTTTTTGTAACATTTTAAGATCAATCTATCGAATTTAGTTCTACTCCATAAAACAATCCCTTGTGCACCACTATATTTTGAATATCCATCCCTCTGGATGTTTGGGAAGGAAGTTAAAATTTCGAAACCGGGAAACTTTGAAACTGCTAAGCAGTAGTAGGAGTACTAATTTTTGCTGTCAAGACCCAAAATGGTTCCTTCTTATGCACAACAATGCAGGACGTAGATGAGCGAGATACTCACACGGAGCCGCCGACACAAGGAGGGTCCACACACGTGCGCAGCGCCACATTTTGGAGGAGGGAGAGATGAGGCGGCCGGGTATGGGGATGGTGAGGAAGTGAAGGAGAGAGAAAATACAAGTTTTTTTGCGTGCATATATAATACTAGTACTACTACTAGTCCGTACAGTGGTACTAGTAGTTCACTGTACCCTGTACCCCGTGTCAGGAAGCCATCGCTGCACCGCCTTCAACTCCTCCTCTCCCCGTTTAAAATAAAACTCCTCTTCACTGCTCTCTCGAGCTACCTCCTCTTTGCTCATAGTCTATGTTCTTGATCTTTCTTTTTTATATAGATACATATTCTTCCTACTTGCTTTACAGAAAATACACTCCTGTGCCCTAAAAAATGATTTTCTTATTTTCCGAATGGTTCAAAACTCCCAATTCCAACACTATTTACCATGCCAAGATTCATCCATATGCTCCCAAATATGGGAACATCATGCACCGGGTGAGTACATTTTACATGAAGAACCTAAAAAAGCAATCTACCACTTAGTCTTAGTTTAAATTTAACATAATAATGTCAAATCGGCTTAAATTCTTTGTAAAGGAGGGAGTACTACTTGTGACATGAAAAAAAGAGCACTCCTCACTTTCGAACCAGCTTGCTCCAAGTGTGATTTATGCTTCCTCTTCGTGTGAAAGGGAACGAATGGAGGTGGAGAAGTTGGGACTAGGAAGCCTCGCTAGAACGGTTCCCCCACAAAAAAAGGAACATAATGGTATGCATCCAATGCGATGGGCCCACCCTGCTGAAATTTCCTACTACTCATTGTACATGTACCTTGTGTAAGAAAATCATCGCATCTTTGCTATAGCATCGCACTGCCTTCAAATCGTCCTCTTTGCCCCCTCCTATATTCTCTCGGTCCCTTCTCCCTCCTAGTTTTTTATAAACAAGGGAAACTCCTAGTGGCAATATTGTTTACCATGACAAGATTTTACCACCACTTACTTTAAGATTAAAATCTTACACGGGCGGCGGGACTACATTTTACACCAAGTACATTTTATGGACTCCTTCTCGAGAAAGCACCTCATCGAGCCATACTCTGCATACTACTTCCTCTTCAATTGTTTTCAAAATATGGCCAAATTCGGCGACATGCAAATTTTTGGATATGGGATCGTTATCAATAGAAAATATGATGTAGATATGGCCATGACCTTGGTCGTTCAGCTTGGAATCCAAAAATGTTCATACTCATTGACAACTAAGATTAAATTCGTTTAGATTTTACCACTTACCTTTAGGTTAAAATCTTACATGGGAAGTGGGAATGCATTTTACACCAAAGACCTAAAACAGGTAAAATTACATCGAGGTCCATACATCTACCAAATAGGTTCCTAAAAGGGGGAAAATTACATTGAAGTCCATATACATCTAGCACGATGCACCATAAAATTAAGCAAGGAAAATAGTCATGTTGGCTCCTTCTCGAGAAATCACCTCATATCAAGCCATAATCTTCATACTACTTCCTCTTCGATTTTTTCCAAAATATGACCAAATTTTCGATGGGTGGTGGGATTACATTTTACACCGAGGACCTAAAAAGGGAAAATTAAATCAGGTTCCATACATTTACAAATAGGGCCCTAAAAGGGGAAATTACATCGAGGTCCATATATACCTAGCATGAAGCACCATAAAACTAACTAACCAAGGAAAATAGTCGGGTCGGCTCCTTCTGGAGAAAGCACCTCATCGAGCCATACTCTTCATACTAATTCCTCTTCTATTGTTTTCAAAATATGGCCAAATTCAGTGACATGCAAATTCTTGGATATGGGATCATCATCGACAGAAAATATGATTTACATATGGCCATGACCTTGGTCGTTTGTCTTGGAATCCTAAAATGTTCATACTCGTTGACATCTAAGATTATATTCGTTTAGATTTTACCACTCACTTCTAGGTTAAAATTTACATGGACCGGGTGAGTACATTTTACATCAAGGACCTAAAAAAGAGGAATATTGCTTCGACTTACATACATATAGTATGAATCACCATAAAATTAAGCAAGGAAAATAGATGTGTCGACTCCTTCTCAAAAAAGCAGCTCATCGAGCCATACTCGTCATACTACTTCCTTTTCGATTTTTTTCAAAATAGGGCTCAGTTTGGCGTCATGCAATTCTTTGATATGGGTTCATCATCGTCAAAAAGTATGATGTACATGTGGCCAAGACCTCAGTCATTAGGCTCAAAATCCAAAAATGTTCATACTCATTGACAATTAAGCTTAAATTCGGTTAGATTATACCACTCACCTTTAGGTTAAAATCTTACATAGGCTGTGGGAGTACATTGTACACCAAGGACCTAAGAAAGGTAAAATTACTTCGAGGTCCATACATCTACCAAATAAGTCCCTAAAAAGTCAAATTACATCGAGGTGCATATACATCTAGCACGAGGCACCATAAAATTTAGCAAGTAAAATAGTCGGGCCGGCTCCGTCTCGAGAAATCACCTCATCTCAAGACATACTCTTCATACTACTCCCTCTTTGATTGTTTGCAAAATATGACCAAATTTTACACGGGCGATGGGAGTACATTTTACACCAAGGACCTAAAAATGGAAAATTAAATCAAGGTCTATACATTTACAAATAGGTCCCTTAAAAAGGGTAAATTATATCGAGGTCCATATATATCTAGCATGAAGCACCATAACCAAGGAAAATAGTCGGGTCAGCTCCTTCTCGAGAAAGCACCTCATCGAGCCATACTCTTCATACTACGTCCTCTTTGATTGTTTTAAAAATATGGCCAAATTTGGCGACATGCAAATTCTTGGATATGGGATCATCAGCGACAGAAAATATGATTTATACATGGCCATGAACTTGGTCTTTCGGCTTGAACTCCAAAAATGTTCATACTCGTTGACAACTAAGATTAAATTCCTTTAGATTTTACCATTCACTTTTAGGTTGAAATTTTACTCGCATTGGGTGAGTACATTTTACACCAAGGAACTAAAAAAGGAAAAATAACATCGAGGTCCATATACATATATCTTGAAGCACCATATAATTAACCAAGGAAAATAATCAGGTCGGCTCCTTCTCAGGAAAGAACCTCATCGAGCCATACTCTTCATACTACTTCCTCTTCAATTGTTTTCAAAATATGGCCAAATTCAGCGACATGCAAATTCGTGGATACGGGATCATCATCGATAGAAAATATGATGTAGATATGGCCATCTCCTTGGTCGTTTGGCTTGAAATGCAAAAATGTTCATACTCATTGACAACTAAGATTAAATTCGTTTAGAGTTTTCCACTTGCCCTTAGGCTAAAATCTTACATGGGAAGTGAGAGTACATTTTACACCAACAATCTAAAAAGGTAAAATTACATCAAGGTGCATACATATACCAAATAGGGCCCTAAAAACAGAAAAATTACATCGAGGTCCATATACATCTAGCACGATACACCATAAAATTAAGCAAGGAAAATAGTCGGCTCGGCTCCTTCTCGAAAGAGGACCTCATATCTAGCCATACTCTTCGTACTAATTCCTCTTCGATTGTTTTCAAAATATGACCAAATTTTACATGCGTGGTGGGAGTACATTTTACACCGAGGCCTTAAAAAGGAAAAATTAAATCCAGGTCCATACATTTACAAATAGGTCCCTAAAATGGTAAAATTACATCAAGGTCCATATACATCTATCACGAAGCACCATAAAACTAACCGAGGAAAACAGTCGGGTCGACCCATTCTCGAGAAAGCACCTCATCGAGCCATACTCTTTATACTACTTCCTCTTCGATTTGTTTTAAAATATGGCCAAATTCAGTGATATGCAAATTCTTGGATATGAGATCACCATTGACAAATAATATGATTTACATATGGCCATGACCTTGGTCGTTTGTCTTGAAATCCTAAAATGTTCATACTCATTTACAACTAAGAATAAATTCGTTTCGATTTTACCACTCACTTTTAGGTTAACATTTACACAGGTCGGGTGAGTACTTTTACATAAAGGACCTAAAAAAGGGGAAAATTGCTTCGACAAAAAGTATGATGTACATATGGCCATGACCTCGGTCCTCGTTCTGCTAAAAATCCAAAAATGTTCATACTCTTTAACAACTAAACTTAAATTCGTTTAGATTTTACCGCTCACCTTTAGGCTAAAATCTTACACGGGAGGTGGTATTCCATTTTACATGGAGGTCTATAAATTTACCAAATAGGGCCCTAAAAAGGTAAAATTACATCGAGGTCCATATACTTCTAGCACGAGGAACCATAAAATTAAGCAAGTAAAGTAGTCGGGTTGGCTCCATCTCGAGAAAGCACCTCATCTCAAGCCATACTCTTCATACTACTTCATCTTCAATTGTTTGCAAAATATGACCAAATTTTACACGGGTGGTGTGAGTACATTTTACACCGAGGACATAAAAAATAGAAAATTAAATCGAGGTCCGTACATTTACAAATAGGGCCCTAAAAAGGGGAAAATTACATCAAGGTCCATATATATCTAGCATTAAGCACCATAACCAAGGAAAACAATCGGGTTAGATCCTTCTAGGGAAAGCACCTCATTGAGCCATACTCTTCATACTACTTCCTCTTTGATTGTTTTCAAAATATAGTCACATTCGGCGACATGAAAATTCTTGGATATGGGATCATCACGGATAGAAAATATGATTTACATATGTCCATGACCTTGTTCTTTCAACATGAAATCGAAAAAGTTCATACTCTTTGACAACAAAGATTAAATTTTTTTAGAGTTTACCACTTACCTTTAGGTTAAAATTTTACATGGACCGGATGAGTACATTTTACACCAAGTACCTAAAAATGGGAAAATTTCTTCGAGTTCCATAGATCTAGTACGAAGCACCATAAAATTAAGCAAGTAAATTAGACAGGTCGATTCCTTCTCAAAAAAGCACCTCATCGAGCCATACTCGTCATACAACTTCCTCTTTGATTATTTTAACAATATGGCTCAATTTGGCATCATGCAATTTCTTGGATATGAGATCATCATCGACATAAAGTGTGATGTACATATGTCCATGACCTCATTCGTTCGGCTCAAAATCCAAAAATGTTCATACTCGATTGACAACTAAGCTTAAATTCTTTTCGATTTTACCACTTAGTTTTAGGTTAAAATCTTACATGGGAGATGGGAGTACATTTTACACCCAGGACCTAAAAAAGTGAAAATTACATCATGGTCCCTACATCTACCAAAAAGGGCCCTAAAAAGGGGAAAATTACATTAGGGTCCATATACATCTAACACAAGGCACCATAAAATTAAGCAAGGAAAATAGTCGGGTCGGCTCCATCTCAAGAAAGAACCTCATCAAGCCATAATCTTCATACTACTTCCTCTTCGATTATTTTCAAAATATGGCTAAGTTATACACAGGCTGTGGGATTACATTTTACATTGAGTACCAAAAAAGAGGGAAAATTAAATCGAGGTCCATACATTTACACAAAATGCCCTAAAAAGGAAAATTACATCAAGGTCCATATACATCTAGCATGAAGCACCATAAAATTTACCAAGGAAAACATTCGGGTGAGCTCCTTCTCGAAAAAGCACCTAATCGAGCCATACTCTTCATACTACTTCCTCTTCAATTGTTTCCAAAATATGTCCAAATTTGGCATCATGCAAATTCTTGGATATGGAACCATCATGAACAGAAAATATGATTTGTACATATGGCCATTACCTTGGTCGTTCCGCTTGAAATCCTCAAATTTTCATACTCGTTGACAACTAAGAATAAATTCGTTTATATTTTACCACTCACTATTAGGTTAAAATTTTACACGGACCTGGTGAGTACATTTTACATCAAGGAACTAAAAAAGGGAAAATTGCATCGACGTCCATATATCTAGCAGGAAGCACCATAAAATTAAGCAATTGAAACAAACGGGGTGGTCCTTCTTGAAAAAGCACCTCATCGAGCCATAGTCATCATACTACTTCCTCTTCAATAATTTTCAACATATGCTCGATTTGGCGTCTTGCAATTCTTGGATATGGGATCATCATCGACATAAACTATGATGTACATATGGCCATGACCTCGGTCATTTGTCTCGAAATCCAAAAATGTTCATACTCGTTGACAACTAAGATTAAGTTCATTTAGATTTTACCACTTACTTTTAGGTTAAAATTTTACATGGGCGGTGGGAGTACATTTTACATCAAGGACCTAAAAACGTAAAATTGCATCAAGATCCATACATTTACCACAAAGGGCACTAAAAATTTCGTCAAACTTATCATAGCTTGACTTTTCAGAAAAAAAGTCCTTAAGCCTTGGGACCGAGGGAGTACTAGTAAAGGGGATAGAGGGTTACCCTCTCCTCCAACCATCCCCTCTCTCTATCACATTCACATACTTACCTCTCAAATGTGATTCGTTAACCCAAGTTTCTTCGATGGAAAAAATGTCGAAACCTTTGTCTATGGTGGAGCCGGGGTCCTCATCAAGCTCTATTTCGAAGCTGTAGGTGGCTTGTTCGATTCTTCCGGCCGCATGGCCCTTTCTGAAGAGTCCTTCTCCTTTTGCGTATGTGCAGGTCGTGCGCAAGGTGAGGTGTCCATCGCCCATATGGTTTCGGCCAGCTATGACGGAACCCTCATTGCCTGCCGAGCGATCGTCGAATCTTACGGCGTCGGCTTCGTCGGGCCCGAATGCTCATGCGGCGTCAGACCCGTTCTTGTTATCTGCAGGTTGGACTCTCATTCCCGATGTGCCAAATTTCAGAGTGTACGCGGCGAAACCCCTATAGGTGGCTCCCCCTTCATCTGCGATTGTCCATGCTTCTTCGGTGTATGTGGATGGTCCTTCGTTAGTGACGCCGTGTTCATCTTCTCAATCCATCGACCCCTATGCAGCAAGTTCGCCCCCCACTGCAACGAGGTTAGATTTTGAGGATTGGAGCTTTAACCCAAATCCAACGTGCATCTAGTCAGATTTTGGCAACGTCTACTGCATGTCCCTTTTTAAACTGCTTAGTTATATGTCATATTCTTGATAATTGACGTTTGTGCTATTCTTTATATGTCATATTTTTTATAATCGTATTTTGTGTTGTTCTCCTTAGTTATGATATATTCTTGGTGATGATGATGATATAGGATTATATTTGGTACTTAGATGATGCTTTGTTCTTCATAGTTATGATATATTTTCCATGATGCGTTGTGCTATTCTTGTATATTTTTTTATGATGCATTGTGTCCTCTTTCCTCATTTTGTCATTTCGTCCATTTTGATCCTTGTTCTGCTGGTTTAGATTAAATGATATGCCTTCTAGTTGTTCACATTATTTCAAATACCCTCCAATTTAGGTAATTTTGATTATGCTGACACTGTTTATTAAATTAATTACATCATGCCTTGTGCTTTTTTGGTATTTTCATGATGTATTACATATATGTTGTTTTGTTTATCCAAATAATTCATTGTGGTGTTTTATCCATACAGATTATTCATTGTGATGCTTAATCAATCTAATTAAATGGTATGCCTTCTAGCTGTTCAATCAATATTGTTTTGGTATTTTCGCTGATGCATTGCATATATGCTGTTTTGTCTATCCAGGTAATTTATTGTGTTGTTTTATCCATACAGATTATTCATTATGCTGCTTAATAAATCTAATTTTGAAGACCCACCGGGCTAGGTGATTCTGATGATACATCCTGTTGTTTAAGCAATTTCATTTACCTGATACCTTGTGTTGTTTAGGTAATTTTTAAGGTGCAATGAGGCATTGTGATCATTAGTCAATTTATACGATGCATTGTGGTGTTTTGTTAATTAAAAAGGTCTAACGCAATGGTAATTTTCATGTAGGATGGCTTAGCTGTAATGCCAAAATTAGACTGCAATCTTTATCGGACTGCTCCTTCTCCAGGTGGCTATGAAGATGCTCTCGCCATCATACCAAGGGAGTTGAAGCTGTCGGGCAGGAGAGTGGAGGCCTTGGCAAGGGCGAGTGCTGCAAGGTCGGTCGCTAGTTTTGCCAAACCAATAGGACGCCCTAGGTCAACCGAACACCATGCCACTGCGCATCGTCCTAGGCACTTCTACATCTAGTTAGTCTAGCATGACTTGTATATGCTTATCATCCCAACTTACTTCAAGCCTTATGTGAATGGACGCCCCTACCCGCAGCTACTAGTGGTCCAAGCGTGCGAGGAATGTGATTGGATTGTCCATGCCAACTGCAAGAAAGACCAAATCGTTCTAGACAAAGGGTGGGCTACCTTTGCTGCTTTCCATGAGTTCAAGGAGGGTGACTTTCTCATGTTCAGGGTCACTATAGAAGGGTTCAAGATGAAAATCTACGACCGCATCACCTCCTGCCAAAAGGTGTTCGTTTGTCGTGAGCATGCTCAGAACAATTAAGGGCCTCTTTGGATCAAATGATTTTCGAAGGAATTTTGGAGGAATTCAACCCATAGGATTTTTCCATAAGGAAGCCACTTGTATGAAAGAAATGATACCTCCAAAATTCGTACTTATTGCATTCCTACATCCCAATCCCATAGGAATCTAAAGATCTATTTTTTTACACTGATTTGTGTAGGATTGAGGCACTTTTCTTGTGTGTTCGGTTTGTTTCATGCCCGCAGATTTGCTCTCTTTTGCAATCCTTTGTTTTGTACATGCGACCCTATTAAATTCCTTTGTTTTGAAATCTTATGATCTAAAGAATCCGTAAGTTCTCTTTAAATTTTCCATTCAATCTTTTGGTTAGTGTTTGTGATGATTAGGCGTAAAGCCCTAAGTATATTTGATTTAATGTGACTACTACTACTACAACTAAAAGTACTGTACTACTATTACTACTCTACATTGGAAAGTTCTATGGAGTACTAGTAGTAGTACTAGTATCTTTTTCATGTGGCTGTACGAGAGATTGTAGATGCCTGATCGCCAAAAAATTGTAGAAGCCTCTGGGTTACCTAATTTCACTCTAGTTTTTCATCGCTCGGATAGAATCTTGTCCACTACTTTGAGAAGAAATTATACAAAACTTCGGTGGGTCATAAAAATATTTATAGCTACTTGCTCGATCGCTAGCATGGTGTCCTACCCATATTCTACTCCGAGAGACCTACGTTTATTTCCTACTACGGCAGAGCACTCATCCTACCAAGTGGGTCTTTGGATAGACCGACGAGATTGCTCAAAGGGAGGCAACGAGACCCAGACCTTGACATATTGCTTCCACTATTCACTCTCTTCCTACTAGTACTACCTTGCTCCACATTCGTAGAAACCATTTCCTTCCCCACTGTTCCTCCCTTGATTCTTTACTTGTTCATCCACTGATGTCACAAAATAACCTGTGTCGTTGGAAGAACAACAAGATCGCGGTGGAGAAACCCCGCCGTCAGTGGGACCTGCAAACTTGGAAAGAGAAACGGGACAAGCAAGGTAGCGAGGGCTCCTCCTCGTGCATGTATCCGAAGAGCGGCTATCACTAGGACCAAGAGTTTGGGTAGGTGTTTGTACTTCCGTTGATTCCTGGGCTGTCTACTCCTACTATTGAACCATCTTTCTACATCTTCTAGGCTAGGCGGCTCGAGCGCCGAATTTTCCACCACACGGGTCGATAGCATGATGGATAACTCTGACTTGTATGATTACATCATGCCCTCTCTCTTTGAAAAAAAGAGGTAGGCACTATACATGTAGTGGCATATTTATATTCTTCTCTACATGCACTCCATGCATGCTCTATTAATGATGATGGATTTTCATGCAGGAAGTGACAATGATAATCTCGTCCAAATTATATGAAATTAACATCCATCACATCAAAAATCTGCAGAAAAACTTCGATCTCAACCTAGAGTGTGATCGCCTCCGAGCCGATCTGGCTTTTCAAAAGAGGCTCTCACGATCTTATGAGAATGACTATTCAACCCTTCGCGCTGAGTGCAGTAATTTAAAGAAGGAAGTCACCGAGCTCTACAGGCATCTTCTACCATTGCGGAGGCCATCGAGGTCACGTCCCGCTAAGTAAGGAAGGTAGAATCCTTCTCATGTTGGCCGTCGATATCATGACCATTGTGGAGGTCGTGTCTCCGAAGGGCGTCCATAGTGTTGCAATCACTGAATCTGAGACATTGAAATGTTTGGCTTTGGAGTAGGAATTGGTAGGAAGGGAGAAGCCTTCCACTAGCCTTTTTTTTGGTTTCTCATCCGTTTTCGCATAATTATATTCCGCTCTTATTAGCAATCGAATGCGCTCTGTGGAGCTTTTTGTAAACGATAGTACTAGTTACTACTAGCTAATTGTTTGTATAGTATCCCACTAAATTATTACTTCCATTCTTGTTATATTCATTGGAGGATGAGATGGTTGGCTGATAATTGTTGCATGCTCTATTTGATGGGTCTCCGTGCTGAGTCTAACTGGTGCATCCATTTGGTTTCGACTCGACTCCACTTTTTCCTATATGGTACATATAGCTTATCATCATATTGGCTCATTCAACATAGGGGATAGAGGTAAATCATTTTTCTATTCTCACGAGAAAATTATCTACATTGATTAGCGAGAGTCATCAGCGGACAACACAAAAAACGGTATGTCACTTAATCAACAAAAGAAATGGAGCTTGTGCGCACATGCATGCAACTCAGTAACTAGACTGTGATGAGATCAACGAATATACAGAGAGCACGAGTAATATGATTAACCCAATAGAATCCACTTAATAGAGGATGCATGCAACTCAGTAACCAACTACTATCATGCATGTAATCACGATGCATGGTAGTTATATAGTACTTTTTTGGAGATCCATATATTCATTCCTTTTTTTGTTGATTGGGATGCATACATTCACTCTTGAAAATGGAGTAACCAACTATTACTATCATGCACGTAATCACGATGTGCTAACATAATAGCAATAACTTGCGTTAGTACGTTTTTTTAGCTACATGCATTCACTCCTGAAAATGGAGTACACAAAATTTTTTAACTCGTGGAGCGCCAAAATAACCTAGCCCCCAGCTAGCCCGATTAATGGTGTATTACTACTATATTGTGGCCTGCACATCTACCCCTATAGTCTACTCTGGGACACCCATCGATTTCTTGCATAGAAGTCCGCGCCAGAGCCTTGATGAACAATTAAAAACAGTTATAATTAAAACAACAATCATCTTCACCTTTATGAATATTACAACCCCCCAACATCGGTGAAACATCGACGATGCGAAGCAGCACCCGATCAAGCAACTACGACTCGCAAGGCCACTTGTCTATCAAACAACAGGAAATAGGTGGTGTCTAAGGCAATATAGGCTGCAAGGTGGATAACGGGTACAAAAGTAATAAAACATCGCAACACAGGTAGCAATAGATAAATAGGAGGAAATAAAAACTATAAATATAAAATAGGTAGAAAAGGGGAGAACACCTGCCTGAGAAACAATGCGAAAGATTCATCTGAAGAATGGGACATAGCTCGCATCCACTCAAGGGCCTAATCCATGAAGAAGCAATGCACTAAAAGAAACACTTGATGCACTATTTAATACTACAACAAAAGAATCGGCATGTTCGTGATATCATGCATGACATGCCAAAGGTGTGATGCAATTAGGCATGACATGATGTGGACCAATGGTGTTTGCCATATGTGGGGCTGCATCAAGCTGGGTCAGAATACTTTTGTTTTCTCAACACATATTCCGGATATCACCAAATTCCGATAAAAAAATCGGAAAAAATCAAGAAGTATTTTGTCACTCCATTTGAAATCGTCTGCTACACAATTATGTCATTTGGCTTAAAGAACATAGAAGCTACATATGAGCGCACTATGCAGCGTTGCCTCAATGATCAAATCGGACGCAACGTACATGTATATGTGGATGACATAGCGGTCATCTCCAAAAATAAGGAACATTGATTTCCGACTTGGAGGAAACATTTGCTAATCTTTAGAAATACAATATCATGCTTAACCCGAAGTAGTGTTTCTTCAGAATCCCAGCCAAAAAATTGTTAGGTTTCATTGTGTCTTAGAGAGGCATCAAGGTGAACCGGGAAAAATTAAGGCTATACTCAACATAACCAGGACAACTCGCCTGTAGGACATGCAATGTCTCACTTGTTGTGTCGCAACAGTGAGTCGGTACGTCGGCCAGCTCGGAGAAAGCAACAAATTTGTCTAGACCGAAGAAGCTGAAGCTGTCGTCCAAAGCCTAATAGAATTGCTCTCATCTGCTCTGATTCTTATAGTGCCTGAGCCTCAAGAACCTATGTTGCTTTACATTGCCGCGACAAACAAAGGCATCAACATTGTCACATCGGTGGAGTGCAAAGAGGAAAAACAGGAACAGTTGGTGCAGTGTTCGACTTATTATCTCAGCAAGGTTCTATCAGAGTCAAAACAACAATATAGGCATTACAATAAGCTAAACTATGGCATATTTTTTGCTTCCATAAAATCTAAGACTTCGTGTTGAAGTTCATAAGACAAACTGGCACTATAAGAAAAGTGTCCTTTTACAACGGACAATTTTCGTGGTTGAAGGCCCGTTTTTCGTTGTTGCAAAGATTTCTACGATGGATGAACTTCGTGGTGGAATCCACGTCACAAATTTCTACCAAGGTATTTTTTTCAACTGTGGCGAATCGCACCCTTCAGCCACAAAAAGTAGTTCTGTCATAGATCTGTTCAATAGCCGCGTTGACTGCTGACGTCATGCAAACTTCCACATGGAGAATGCCATTAATGGCCATTTAGCGTTGTTAACTATCAATGAAACTGTGGTGGAAACCAGGCCCAGGTAAGGCCGGATAATTATTAAGTGGGTCGGCACATTAAGAGTACTGAATAGTATCCTGGCCCATTATTGTTTCGTCCTACACTGTTATAAATGGGCCCACTAGTTCTGCCCTCTACGACCCGTAAACTTTAGGGCTTGATACTGTTATGACATGCACTGCTTTAAATGGGCCCATTTGTATGACCCGTAAACTATCTGGCCCATTAATATTTCGCCATGTACTGTTTGAAATGAGTCTGTTTGACCAGCCCGTAAACTTTCCTCCCCGTTACTATATAGTTATGCACTGTTTGAAATGCGCCCATTTATTTGACCCGCTGTGGCCCATATACTTTTGGGTCCATTACTCTGCAGGCCCATAAAGGTCCTACTCATATTCTGGCATGTTACTATTCTAGCATGGTAAGTTTGTCGACATGTTACTGTCCTGGCCTGTTATTGTTCTGTCCTACTACAATCCATGCCTTTTTCTGGCCTGGCCTGCTACTGTTTTGGCCAGTTATTGTTTTTTTTTTCTTTTAAGGTTTTGTCCCATTACTGTTCTGGCCAATTACTATCATGGTTTGATACTTCTTTGGCATGTTACTGTTTTGGCCTACTATAGTTTCGGCATGTCAGTGTTATGTTCTGTTACTATTACTAAGCACGCTTGTGTGTGGGTCTGTTACTTTTACGGTCTTTTATAGTTTCAGCTTTTCTGGAGCCCATGCCCAAAAGGTGTACAACTTGCGAGCATCTTTTACTTTTCATCATCGGCCCAATACAAGACTGGCAAATAACAAAGCGCATGCACCCTAATCGACCTGGGAAGTGCAGGTATGGTACCGCCGACCGCTATGTGTGGACGGCGTAAACTAAATGCCTACACGACCTATGCGATTAATATAGATTTTCTATCAAATGCAAAGTACTTCAAATTATTACATATTATCAACTCAAGGGAAAGAAAAATCAGCATATTAGTTGACAATCGAGTTGATAGCAGTCCTCAATTTGCTTTCTCGATCTATCACATACATCTCCTTTTTGAGTGTGACATCTACATTCCAAAATAACCTTGAGACATGATCTTGCAGCCCCCTCTTTGGTCGTGATAGCAATAATTGTAGCCTGAAACTAAGTAATAACAAGTTAATACATCAAACAAGAAAAACTACTCATTTAATTGATACGACATGAGCTATGAACTGGAGTTTACTACTAGTTAATGGTTCAAATATATTGACCATCACGTCAAACAAACAGGACAAGCAAGCGTTAAACAAGTGTGCCTACCGTGAAATGAGAAATATAACAATGTGTGTGGCTTAGAATTTAAGCAAATATAAACTAACCAGATCATTTTAAAAAAAATATAGAAGAATAAACCAGACAATTGCATGCAGTTACTGTCATAGGTAAGAATGAATGAGATAGAACTTATAATAGGATCATGCGAGAACTTGTAGAGAGGGAATGCAAAACAGAAATAAACTAAATAGTAGAGGATAGTTATGTTATTGCTTAGGACGAACCAAAACCAGATACGAAATATAATGGAATCGCTTGTGAATCTGTAGAATAGGACAAGGAAGCATTAGACAAGTGTGCCTACAATGAAATGGCAATCAAACAAAGTGTTTATTAGAATTTCAGCATATATAAACTATCTAGGTCATTTAAACAAATATATATGGAAGTAGTTGTATATCCTTGAATGCAAGATACGTTGGGTGACTTAGAATTTGCGGTGAGCTAAACAATAGGCATGCAGTTACTTTAGCATCTAGGGTTCAACAAGTTATAAATTATAATGGCATCATAAGAGAACTTGTAGAGTAGGAATGTAAACCACAAATGAACTACAAAGTAGAGGATAGTTATGTCGTTGCTTAGGATGAACTATCACCAGATAAGGAAACAATGTCATTGCTTGTAAACCTGCAGAAGAGGCTTTGCAAACCAACATGTTCAATCTTCCCTTTTTGACCTCTATGCAAGGAAAAATAAAATGTCAGTGTTGTAGCTTTTAAAGATCTAGATGGAAACAACAAAATTATAATCGAACTAGGACAATGAGTATAAAAGGGTACTATAGGATAGCATAACGATGAAAGGGAGGAAATAATGGCATGAACTTTGCACAAGACGAACCAAATAGATTCGGTAACGTGTGGAGTAGGTAATCCACACTAATGTTTTTCACTGACTTTATATTTTGCAAGAACTACACAATAGCATGCAATTACTATTGCAGGGAGTAGCTAAGAACATATACATAACAAAATAACAAACATGTGCATTACTTGAAATTTGTAGAGCAGCGAATGCAAACTAACATGTCTAGTGACCTTATATGTAGCACAAAGAACAGGCATGCCCAGTGACTCATATGTACTAGCACAATTTACAAAAATGTAGTTCACTACAACAGGCTTGAACTTTCTATACTGCTGACAAAACATAAATGGTTGGAGATTTTGTTACCTTGGTCGGAGAGGTATCTAAGCATCGTCGGTACCGTGCGGGTGATGTCCAAGTAACCAAGGGTGCTGTGGTTGCGGGGAAGCAGATCTTTGGCGGTCGCGGAAGTAGATCTTGGGAGGTCGAGGAAGCAGATATTGGGTGGTCGATGCCGGCTTGAGCACGGTGGACGAGAGCGTCGCTGAGGAAGATGCGGTGCAGCAAACGGCGATGCCCATATAGCTGGTCTGGAGCAGTGGACAGTGAACTCGTTGAACTAGGGCCGACTTCTTTTTAGCTTGTGATTTTAGAGAAGCTAGCTTTTGGTAGATTGTGGGAAGAATCTGTGGTGGGAAGAAGCTAGTAGAATCATACTCCTTCTATTCTTTTTAGCTTCTGGGCATTTGACTTGTTTAATATGTTGAGTTGTGAAATGACCATTATACCCTTAAAATTTATGTGTGATATAACTAAGTGAATAATACCCTATATATATTGTACAATAGGAATCACTAGTAGAATTTGGACGTGATCAAATAGCTATCAAGGTAACTGTAGAAATTGTACATGATTAGCTATCAGCCTACTAGAACATGATTAGCTACAGTAGGAATTGCTCGAAATTGTACTACCAGGAATTGCTATCAACCTAAATTGTATTAGCAGAAATTGCACAACATCACACGGCACTGCGGCACTAGCAGATGTGTTAGGATTTGAAATCAGCGACAGCAAAATAGGGGCAAGAACGCGTTGCAGAAAATGGAAGCGAGTACGACGGCCTCCCAACGACGGATCTGTAGGGAGCTGCGCGGATCTCCATGGCGCCAGGGTGGAGCGGATGCGTCCTTCAACTGCTGTCGGTCGCGTGCGGCCGCTGGCGGCGCGTTAGGCGCGGGCGGCGGTGGACGACCTCGCATGCGGCGTCTGGCGGCGGGGCGGTGGCGGCTAGGCCGGGCGGCGGTTGTCGGTCGCTGCGGCGGCGGGGGATCCCTAGCGTCAAGCCCGGACATCACGTAGTCAAGAGGGTCCCGGCTGATGCGTGTGAAACGATGCGGCTGTGCGGTGGCAATTTTTGTAAATACAAGAAAGCAGAGGGGCAGCGCACGGTACCGTTTCGTTTCAATCGGCAGAAGCTCGGGAATCAGTCGAGAATCAGCTCGCGGGCCGATTCTGATTTTAAGAAGAAACTCGGATTCGTGGTGGAAAAAAGCTGGACCGAATCAAACTTATTCTTTTGGGCTTATGCGATTCTGGGTCTAAAATCTGTTCTATAAGCTGAAAAGAAGTCGGCCTAGATCCCATCTGATGGACATCGGTGAAGTGGCTCCGGTACGATTGGGTAGCTTTCGGTAGCGGGGAAGCAGAGCTTCAGCGGTCGACGACGCCATTGGAGCGGTCATCAAGACCGCAACTCTAGTGAAGTGGCAGAGACACCTGGTGAACTAGATCGGGTGGGGTGGGCGTCAATGAAGCGGCTCCGTGACGGTGCACGAGACCACATCTCAAACGGCTCAGCCCGCCAGCCGGTGCACGCGGTGGTTATGAAGCTAAGGGCATGGGAGAGGAGCCTTTGATTTTTTGGAGGGCCACGGGAAAAACTGCGCGAATTAGGACTATTGAGGTGAAAATGAAAATAATTACGATCGTGCCCCCAATCTACCGACTATAGCTTTCCCATGGGGCATCTAAACAATGGGTAGAATGGTAATTTTAAAGACAAAAGATTTTTAAATGGAGGGGCACGAGTTTGTTCAAGGTCGGTGTATGATTTTCCGCTCGATTGAGATTTTGAATTTGGCTAGCATCCATTTATTAATAGAAAAAATGTAGTAGACCGTATGCTATATGTGCAGGAATTCAAGTCCGAGAGTCACATCAACTGATCATCCATATCCATATTTTTGCACACAAACATGGATACCATGTAGGCGGTAAACTTTGTCGCCTGACTAAGTTTTGAGTTTAGATAGCATCCAAGTACTAATATAAAAATGGTACTACCTGGGTGGGAAATTTTGCCTCCAGATGTTTGAAACCGGGTGACATGAAAAGCTTCAGGTTGGTGGATTATTTTGCCGCTCGATTACGATTTTGAATTTTGCTGCCCCCCATGTTTTAATAGAAAAAAGGTTGTGTAGACCGTACGCCATCTTGTTAGGAATTTAAGGAACGAGTCACATCTACCGATGCCTTTGATTCAAACGGTATAGGCGATAGGTTTTGGTGGCCGACTATGATTTTGAATTTGGAGATTGTCCGAAGAATAATTTACAAAAATAGGCCATTCTCTCTCTATTTTAGGAATCTAAGTCGAGGCAACAAATAAATGTCTAAAGTAGCTTCCATTCAAGAATATAGTTCCATTTATCATAAGCGGGTGTGAAAATGGTGTGCAACCAAGGTCTACTAATTATTTAGGTGTCGGCATAGAATCTTCTACAGGAAGCACTAACCAAATGGTAGTACTAATTCAGATCAAATAAAAAACTTCTACAAAACTAATATTACTGCATACTATAAAAACACAAACACCAGCTACATGAGTATATGTAGATCACATAAAACAAGGCTTCATCATGCATACAGTACTATATTGAGAGAAATAATGTTTCACCAGATAGCACTAACATTCCAGTCCCTGCAGCTTCGTGACTACAACACAAAGAAAGGTGCCACCACAGTTCCATCAGCTACCAAAACAAACAAACATCAGACTGCAGTTCCAAATATCAAAACCTGGGGTAACACATGCTTTCCCAAACAAGCCTTGCTTGTTTATCTAAGTGTTACTTTCATCTCCTTGATGTGGCAGTCTGTATCAGATGGGTTGCTGACATGAGTTCCTTTTCATTTCTTTGATTTAGCACTCTGAATAATGTCGGTTGCTGAAGGAAATGAACAAAATGATCCGGAAAATCATAGGTGTACAAACATGTAAGGTTTGCACATGAATGACTACACTAATAAGTTGTCATTAAGTAGAGATGTAAAGTACACCAACGCTTAGGTGATCTGAACTTCTTACACTTCATGCTGCTATGATATAATTTGGATACTCCCTCCTTCGCCCATATAACCACCATTTCTCTATCCTAAAATGCGCATAATAATCTTACAGAATATTTCCCATCAGATGCCCATGATTTCTCAATGCCAAGGATAGTATCCAACTCGACCTTTGTATGAGGAACCCAAGCTTCCCATTTGCCTATTGATGATCTTGCACTAGACCACGTGCATAGAGTGAAATCCCTTATAACTACACGGCCAACATCTTCATTATGCCCCTTAGCGATGACAAAATTGCGTCTAGAAATATCAAGTGTCTCATGTGGGCACTCAATATAACACAGCTTTGTTGTCACATTGTTGAAGGCAATTATATATCTGGACTTCATTGTTGGCCAGTACAAAATACCCCCTATGAGAGTTGCCGGCCTCTGATAAGTATTAGCCATAATCTCAACACGTTTAGTCCAGTCCTCCCATTTTCCAAACTCTGGTGAGTACCTCTGGACCAGTGCTTGGTTACCATTGGTTACTATACAAACAACCCAAAAATTGCTACAATAGTGTGAAGACAATTCCCCATGGTTTCTCGAACAGACAATTGTTCCACTGTCATACTCATGTTTCTGCCAAATTGGTGCTTCTTGTATCATTGTTTCACTTCAACTGATTAATCCCAAGCCATTATCATGTTAGACCCCTGTGGACAATGAAGTAGCACCCTACCATTGTGAAATCCGAGTACATATGGTTTGTAGGCTTTATGTACTTCCACAGGGCTGTTCAGCTTCTTAAAGAATCATGATTTGTTATGAATCGAGCATCCTCCGAGCTGTTGGTGAAAATCCAAGTAACAACATTCCTTTATTCTGTGACAGGGTTAGATTTCTGAAATCATTGGTTCCCATGAAGTCCATCCAACTCTTTTGGGCGACTGATGCCCTCAGTATGAAAGATGTGTGCGAAGGTAGCCTGATAAGAATTTGACTGACTACATCGCTTGGCAAGTGTTTGATTGTTTCATATGTTTTTCACTAAAGCTGGTAGGATGATGCAAATAGCACAAGTGCGTCGTTAGAATTAAGTAAACTGCACAAGGCATAATGAACAACCCTAAAAAAAGAATTAAGTAAACACCACAATGCATCATATAATTTGACAGGAAAATTTATCATCAAAATTTCGTAAATTGCACGCATTTGAAAAACTACCTAAAAAGAAGAGTGTGTCGACAAAATATCTAAACAACACAGGAATCAATTAGAGTAGTACGAAAGCACCACAAAGTGCTTCACCAAGTCGGAACAAGGTAAAGGGAATGAAGAACATTTTTTCAAAGGTCACCGAGGAGGACAGAAAGGCCCCACCAAGATTTTATCATTTTACCATAAAGAAGGGGAGAACAAACGGACGCAGCATAAGTGACTTGGTGAACCTAGGTCTCATGGTGACTTGCCTAAAGATCCACCTTCCATCTTAGATTCAAGGAATGACAATAGCTCAGATTTTAAAGTACAAAGAAAAACTATTAAAAAAATGAAAATAAATTAGTAAATCATAGGATGCCTAGGTTTGAATCCTGTGAACATTTCATCCCATTCGTGTGGGACCCCAGATTTACGGTCCGAAAATCCCCGCCATGATCTCGTGATCAGTGTGTCGTGGCACATAACCGACTAGTATCATTACATAAACCATAACTAGCGAGTACAAAACTTACATTATTGCCATTATGGCGATTACATACAACAATAGAGGAAGTCTTCAAGCGCAGACCCCATGTCATGCCTTAACCTATAGGAAACTGACTAGGAAAATGGCCTAGCTCGCATAGACGTCAACATCTCCATCGTTCCTCGTTCTTCTGGAATCTGACAGGTAAAAAGCCAGGGACAATGCCGGTGAATACTTTTAATGTACTCGCAAACCACCTTAAGAAAATAATAATAATGTTGATATGCAATAAGGCTGTGGTAATAGGAGGGCTCCAAGAGTGGTTCTTTTCTAAAATACTTTCTCTTGTAGATGTAGCATCTACACGATTTTGTTGAGAACTATCATAAAATAATTTGGAAACCATTTTGAAAAGCCTTAGAAAACACTAGGAGTGGGTCACCCTATTTCATCTCCACAGTCCTCAATTGACCGGGTTATCCTCTTCCTTGCTCCTAAGCACCACCCCATCTTCTCCTATGTCCTTCAGACCACCAGGTTTATAAAACACTTTGTTTTTCAAAGTCCTTTTTGAAAACAAAACCAACATCGCTCTACAGCAACCTTCCTAACCGACCATGACCGTGGACACGGATATTCGAATAGATTTACACTCTGCAAAGGTTGTACACTTACCCACACCAAACGGGTACCCTGCCCTGATCCTTACTGATCATGGGTCGAGTAACCGATCAAGATTCTCCGGATGCCACTCTAGCATAGGTCCTACCCTATGAGTTGTTCCTCTCAACACCGTGACGTCGGGATCCACAGACCAACTGGAGTGCACCCAACTCCTCCAGAGGCTCATACTATCGCCTGACCACTCACATGGGTGGTCTTTCTTCCTCCAAGTGACTGCCTAGCAGTTGAACCTTTTCTGTAAAGGATGCTTAGAATTAGAGGGATATGATCCCTTATAAGTAGTTGTGAGAATTCCCTCACCGGAGTAGCAAACATTAAGTCCAGCCATGTCCCACTCCAGGGTAATGTGGTTGCACGAGTTAATTGTTCTAGCAAAACTACAAAGAATCAGGTGCCTTTTTTATAGATCTTTTTCCTTCATCTTTCGTCCCACCTTTTGTAAAACCAAAACCTTTTTTTTATTTTTAAAACTTCTCTTGGTAGGCCGAACCTCACCAAGGTTTTCTCATAAAACATTTTGATAAACCTTTTTTCAGGGTCTTCCCATCCTATACTTCTACTTCGGCTAAAATAGGGTCTCCAAGGGGTTATGGTGTTAAACACCATCTACCATACCAGGAACAATTATGTGGCATCAAGGGTGTCGTACTTAGTGGTACAAATGGATAATAGCCTGGAGGAGCCAAACATTCCCTCATAGGAAACATAGAATATAAAAACCATGCAATTTACATAATTAAGTTGTTAAAACATGCATAAATATAAAAGTAGGATAAGTGCTTATGAGAAAGAAGGTGGCTTGCCTGTGACCAGCGAGATGTCCCTTGACTCGTTAGAATACCAGAATACCAATAATAATAAGAATAATAAGATCCAGGGGTTCCTTATTCTCGACGTCACGCAATTGCAACTATCGCCATTATCGATCATACATGCAAACAAAACAACACCACATTCAATGCCAGGAATACAAGCATAATAACATACAGAAAACAAACAAGTAATATATGTTACAATTCAGTATGCTTTTGAGTTCTTGGATTTAGGGCAATTAGAAATGCTTGAAAAGCATTTAGGGTTATTCTTCAATGGATTTGGGAGGCTATGACTGCTTATTAAAGGGCTGTTAAACTAGGATCCATTTATGTATGATATAAATATGCAAAAATGATATCATCAGAAAGGTATTAATAAAATGAAGCCAACAAAAGTGGTGTCACTATTTTATCAATTCCCATTGGTTTATAAAGAATTTTCTAGTGAATAGAACTCTAGTTTTAGGAAATAATTTACCAGTAATGTTATGTATGTCTAAAGATTATTTCCTTGGATTATTTGGTAAGGCTTGGTGAAATGGTTCATTGAGAGTTGGAATAATCTCAAAATATTTAACATAATGCCACCGTACTGGAGGGTTTTTGTCTTTTTCATCGGATTTATTATACAACATGTTTTGATGTGATTCCAAAGGCACATGGTAGTCATTTATAGTACCTTCTATGGAAATTGGAATCAACTGTTTTGGATTTACAGAACTACTATAGTGGTTTTATTGGTGATTAAATCGTGCACAAAACGGTTTAATTCACAAAAATTCAACCAAGGATTAATAAATTATGGGCTTCTAGGGTTGAAGTAAATTGGTATGCTTGTGTAACGTGAGTTGGAATTAGGTCAATACCAATTTTTGTTTTACCTACATAATTTTATACATATAGAAATGGCCTGGTTTTGTTATTTTTATCAACGGCAAAATAGGAAGAGATTTAAAGTGGGGCCAGGGTGGTAGGCAACGTACTTGCACTTCCTTGAGAGACAAATTGGTTTCAAGTTAGTTTGCTAAACCAAATTTTATGAATGCTTTTATTTGTGAAAATGATACATTTAGGTACTAAAACTCCTATTATTAATCTATACATTAAACTGCTCAATTTTTGGTACTATATGTTGAAGAAAACATGTATGCGGATACCAATATTCAGATTTCGGCAAAATCTTGTAATTTTCATTTTTATTTGGATTTAAACTGCTGGGCTATTTATTAGATCTAGAATAAGGGTATTTAAAAATAAAAAGGGAAGGTTTGCTACTGGTCCAAATCTGAGGGAGCAGGGCCGACAATGCGCAGGACGGCCCATCTGTGTGCATGGAGACGCGCGCGGGGGCGGGTTCAAAGGCGCAACACAGGACCCGCCCGTTGGCCATTGGATTAGGGAGGCATCGATGGCTCTGGGGCCGTCTTCTTCCTCACCGTAGGGTGGAGGAGGGCCGGGGAAGGTCCAGGGCGACGCGGAGCAGCACCGCGACCATAGGAAGGGGTGGAAGAGGGGTGTTCCCCAACAGGGAGGAACTACCGCGACGACGCCCATTGGGGTGGCCTTCGGAGTTCATCAGCGGCACTGGAAGGGTTGTCCCTGGTCAAGAAAAAGCATGGTATTAGGTGGATCTAGTCCAGCGGGATACAGGTACGCTGAGAGATGGACTGGGGGAGGTCAGGTGACCTGCCAACTCATATGAAAGGGTAACCCCGAGGGGTTTTTCTTCTTCTCCTCCTAAGCAACAGAGAGAGAGGGAGATATCGAGGCTCTAGGAAGGAAGAAGGAGTGGAGGTGGTCACTGACATGGATATACCCCACGGGTACATGGCAGTGGTATACCTGGTCTAGTCTAAGGAAGGCCCACGTCAAGACACACGGCCCATGAAGATTTCGGGTGGCCCAAGCCCATGAAGATTTCGGGTGGCCCAAGTCTAGATTAGATATAATTTCAAAGGGTACCAATCCTAATTTGTAACCGACTCGACCTAATCCCGGGACCTTCCTATCTATATAAAGGCCAGGAGGGTACGGCGAGAAGGATCTCTCCAGCACCACATACGCACCTCATGCCAGATTGCATCTGCGCACCCCTATAACTTTCGGTTCCGCCGTAATCAAGAGCAGACAAGTAGGAGTAGGGTTTTCCCTCTGGGGGCCTGAACCTGGGTAAATCTCGTGTCCCGTGTTGCTTGTTTGTTAACCGTTCCATGAATTCTAGCATCCCCATCTTCTCAAATACCCAAGTCCATAACAATGGGCATTGACGAAATAAACCCTCGTCAATTGGCGCTGTCCGTGGGGATTGGGGACGCTGATCCTATGGTCGTGACGGTTCCATCCGGAGCGATCTACAACTCACCAGCAACGGAGATTCACCTCCTCTTCGGTGCTTTCGACTTCACCACCCACTCGCCGGCCACCCTGAGGGATTTCGAGTCTGTCGACGATGGACTCGAGATGCTGTTCGGGAGCTCATGCTTCCATGTGGGGCAGAGCGGCACCCTCCGCCTCCCAGGACGGGTGCCACCACCATCCATCAGGCTCGCTTCATGGGAGCCACCTATCGGTGCATTACACACATCGACACTGATAGGCGACTCGGATGATAGCAGCAGCTGCAACTTAGATCTATGCGGCCCTCCCTCATATGAAGGAACCTACGGTTCCGCATCTGAAAGCTACGGCAGCAGCGATCCAATCCGCGGGCGCTACCTATGCGCCGTCGTCATCAACAACGTAACGGACTTGTCGCCGGGTTCAAGTGCACAGCAAACACCCAACCCCCTCTCGACCTGCAAGTTGAGAACGGACGGAACAAGGAGATCCGCCTAACAGGCACAACAAAGGCAACGCTCACGCCTACAACCGGATCAACCTCAACGAGGAAGGATGGCGCCAAGAACGCGAGGCCGTGGCAGGCAACCTAATCCTACCTGTGAATTATTCATGGGATCTACTGATGTCCTACCACCTTCTCCTGATCGACGAGCACAACCGGCAGGTGAAGCTGATGGAGGAGCTCCACAAGCGAAAGAAGGCAGTTGCAGAATCCAGTGCGCGGCGAGATCCACAAGCTGATGGAGGAGCTCCACGGAGCACATGGATCCCAAGGAGCGACGCGAGGACACCAGGGCCCTCAACACATCATTCATGATGATGGACTCGCACTGCAACGTCATGCCGAAAACACCGCAGATTGCGATCATGGCAGCCAGTATCTATCTTGCATCTCATCCGTCTCCCGTGGGCGACCCGAAGAGCGCCATGCACAAGTTTGCACTAGCAGGCCTAGAACTTGTTGGAGCCACGCTCCACAATGATACTCCTGCGAAGCCGAAGAAAAAGGCTGCGGTCAAGTTCACCCGGAGCTCTACGCCCTCATCCAAGGAGGACGAGCACGACCTGCGCCGGCTCCGCAAGAGCCCACGGCGCCGCAGCAGCAACTACGATGCTCGCAACGAGCTCACCCAGCGCAAGATCGACAAGGAACGCGCCAAACGCACATGCTCAACTGAGTCCGAAGAGGAGGATGACAGAGAGCTGTGCCGAGCCAGATGCTTAAGTAGATCCATTCGGCGAACGCGGATGGCAAAAAATTCCAAGCTTCCTTCGGACAACCCGAAGTTCGACCGCATGCAGAAGCCAAAAGCTTGGCTCGATAATCACCTGTCATCAGTCAAGCTCCACGACAGGAACAAAAACACCGCCTTACAATGCCTTGAGCTGCAGCTGACAGGCGCGGCCAGGTTCTGGCTCAGCAGCCTATCTTCCGGCTCCATCCGAATCTGGGAAGAGCTGGTGTACATCTTCATACGCAACTTCAAGGGCACCAACAAGAGGCTAGCATCAATCAAGGAGCTACGGGCCTGCACCCAACGTACCAGCGAGTCGATCCGCTCGCACATACTCCGCTGGTCCCACATCAAGAACTCCGCCGTGCACATCTTCGAGGAAAGAGCAATCCACGCCTTCAAGGATGGTGTCAGGCGCCCAGATTTCAAGGAAATACTTGGGCGCTTCAAGCCCAAAACGCTCGACCACCTCATGGACATCGCCAATCGATGGGAAGACGGCGAGGATTCCGTCAACCGAGCACATTCGAATGACGAGAACGACTACGGCCACAGGCGCGAGCGCCGCAGCAAGAGAACTTCACGCGTCTATGACGATCGCGAGGGAGTTGACATGGTCGCGGATGGATACGTCGACTGACGCAATGACAGCAACCACAACAGTGGATACCGTGGAGGCAACTACCGCGATAGCGGGCGACCGGTGCAAATGTGGCAACGTTGCAGCCGCGACGACGAGCCTTCGTCATACGACAAGTTGTCTAGTCCCTCCACCATCCACTTCTACATCGACAAACAAGATGGTAATAAGAAAGCAAGCCACATGCTCAAGGACTGCCGCGAGTTCCAAAAGCACAGCTAATGCCTCACCCAAATGCGGCGCCAGACCGTGAACCCTGGGTTTGGGCCCACACCCATACCAGGTGACATCGCCCATGGAGCTCCTACACCGCCACCCGTCGGTCCATCGCAGACGATGATCGGACCAGCGCCAAATAATGGTGCAGGAGGGTACCCGCCGCCAAAAGGGTCCCTGATGATCTAGAAGGGGCGCCCAACCAACAGGGTGCAAAAGAAAATCACCTGCCAAGTCAGCCTAGCCATGACCTCTCCACCAGCCATCCGTGAGTACCTCTGCGACACGGAGTCCTGCATCACGTTCGATCGTTCGCATCACCCACGTCAGATCCCTCGCCTAGGTCATGCTGCCCTGGTGCTTGAGGCACAGATCGGGGAGTTCGAGATGAGATGCGTTTTCATGGACGGCGGCAGTGGCATCAATCAAATGTTCGCTAGCACACTCGCAGCGATGCGAATACCGCTGTGCAGCCTGGAGCAATCAGACATGATGTTCCACGACATAGTCCTAGGGAAGGGCATATACCCCCTGGCCAAGATATGGCACAATGTCATCTTTGGGCAGCCCGAAAACTTCAGGAGCGAGAGGCTAGAGTTTGAAGTGGTGGACTGGCCATCACAATACCACGCCAACCTCGGACGCGTGTCATTCATATGATTCTTGGCGGTACCGCACTATGCATACCTGCTACTGAAAATTCCTGGACCTAGGGGCGTCATCACCGTCCAGGGAAGCTTCACCCGATTCGACCACTACGGCAGCGACTTCAATAGAATCTCCTAGTCGTTCGGCATGCAGGAGGAGCTCACGAGGCTTAGAGAGGTGACAGACAACAGGGCAGCCCTAGTCACCAGACAAAATGCACCCGACATGTCGTTCGACTCCATGGTCAACACAAAGAAGGTGCAGGTCCATCCGACGGATGCATCAAAGATGGCATTGATTGCCAACGACCTCAGTCCCGCATAGGAAAGCGAGCTCGCCGAATTCCTCTATGAGCTCTAGGAAATTTTCACGTAGTGTCCTGTGGACATGCCAGGAGTTCCCAGGGAATTCGCCGAGCACCCACTTAATATGTTTCCAGACGCGAAGCCAGTCAAGCAGTTGATCTGACGACTGTCCGAACCAAGAGACGAATCCATACTACCTGCCGAGGTATGCCACAAGGCCCCACGGGTCGTCGCCTACAGCGAAGCCGAATCATCGGTAGCACTCGAAGATGCCGACGACACACTCGACAAGGCATGCGACAATGCCGCGGATCGCTCAGCGGTCTATCAGTAGAGCCTCCGTAACTACCACAGCCACCGGCTATGCCTTCGTCGAAGGAGATCTCGTCTTGCGACTCAAGCAAGAACGGCCCAAGAAGCTCGAGTAACCCTAGGAAGGACCCTACATCGTCACCGAGGTCACCCCAGGTGGAGCCTATCGCCTCATGGACGTCGCATCAGGAGTCGAATACTCCAACCCCTAGAACGTCGCACAACTGGGACGCTTCTACCCCTAGTTACCTTTTACTTTAAATAAGGCTACTCAGCCAAGGCTACTCAGCTGAACAATATACCTTCTCGTTTTCTATGAATAAAAGCTAAGTTTCTTGGCCCAAACACCTTTTTATCCTTACATTAATTCTCGCTAAATACGCTCGAGGGCTATGCCTCACCTCACGACTTCGTCCACTGAGAACAATGCATACAATCTGAGTAGCTGACCACGTTAGGCTAACGAAAAGGACATGCACATAACAAAGCACCACGTGCCAATACATATAAAACATTACAAAGGGCATTACGAGCCCACTCGAATAAGTACAAAATTTACATCATATGTTTTCTTTATAAGATCTACCTATTCTAGAGCATTACATTCACCCGTTGCTCGAACAAATCTAGAATCTCCTAAGCATGCTGCGCCATAGCCGTAATGGGGGCGCATGTCCCATAAGCTGCCATCTGGTTGAAGGGGCGGCCCAGTCGCCACCTCCGCAAGATTGACATCACGGCGATGCAACCGAACAAGATACAAGGCAGTCTTCAACCCAGCAATCAGCTGATGGCACACCAACTCCTTGACATGGCCCACATTTCTAAATTTGCCAAGAAGACCCCAAAAAGTAGAAGGTGCAACGTGCAAGGGGAACATGACAGACCAAATGGCTGCAAGAGAAGCCCTCGCCTGCCTCAGCACCCAAAGAACCTAGTGTACACGATCTTGCACCGTTGCAAGGAAGATGGCCCGATCACGGTCCATCCAAAAGAAACCACCAACATCCAGGTCTTATTGCGTTAAGCAGTTCATCCGAATTGCGACGGGTTCCTTCTCTTACCGCGGAACAATATTCACATCTGCAAAAACATGGAATGAGCCTGTATGCAAATAGGGTGCTCCCAAAAGGACATCGGTTCACGAAGACTTACATTGAAGTTGCTCACCCATCTGGCGCAACTCCCCAGCAAGAACTCCTCCCTGGCTGTGGCCCGCTTGGCCTTAGACTTCCACACATCTGCGTGGCCACGAATGCTAAGGATGTCCTTCTAGAAGCTGCGGACACGATCACGCAGAAAGGCCAATTGCGACACATCATATAAAGGTGGTCACGGCTGATTAGCAGTTGGAATGACAACCGAAACCTCACTCGGAGGACCCTAAAGGCAAATAAGCAAGCATGAACATCACAAGCATTTTTGGTAGCATCTTCAAATACAAATTTTTATAGATAGATAAAGCCACCTCGTAGCATAATTGGACTTGTTCATCCGCAAGAAGTTACAAAAGGCAGAAAAAGAAGAAGCTACACTAGCTACAATAGATAGGCCTAAGCACCCTCATCCGGAGCAGTCTTGGAGCCTGACTGCCTGCTCTTGGCCTCATGCTGCTGCTTCACCGCATATTCAGCCAGGAGGTCGATGAACTTAGGCCCATAACGCTTACAGCGAGAAGCCAAGAGGGCGAAAGCTACCTGAGAGCCATCTGCCGCCGTCAGCATCCGAGACGTGATCTGATGAAGGTCACGCTCGGCTCCAGACACCATCGCCATGGCCAGCCCCATGGAGGCGCCGATGCCCTTCTACTTGCGCTTATACTCCGTCGGAGCTTCCTCTAACAAAGCATCCGCAAGGGAGTCGACATCGTCGAGGGCAATGCCCTTGGGGACGACCTCCTTTTAGAAGCGCGTGAGCACTTGTTTGGCTTTCTCCAAGGAGCCAGCGGCAGTGGCGCAGCGATCCTCAATTGCGGCAGCAGCATCAGCCAAAGCATCTCCGTGCTCCAATGCATCATGATCAAACGTGATGCCAGAAGCATCTGATGAGAGGAAGAAAAGAGCACTTGAATGAGGAAGGATAAAACGCACTCGAATATTAGAAGACCAAAAGGATGCAAATAAAACTTACCAGAAATAACCTTGGCAGCATCCATGAACCTGTCGGCCATCTCCTTCTCCCGCGTGGCTGCAATGGCCGCGAGCTGCTGCTCGTGATCTTCAGCCTCCTTCTGCAGGTGCTCCTTGGATTCTGCAGCATCCATTGCCCTCTTCTCCGCCTAGCCGAGGCTCTTTTCGAGACCGTTCAGCCTTAGGAGCCCGTCATTGTTATCATCTACAGCACGAAGAAACATTGAATCAGCACAAGCAAAAGACTTGGAGCAGACGGGCAATAAAAAGGGTGAAAGCCACGAACCTTGAAGCTACTTCAGCTCAGCCTCCAGCGCCAGATGCTGCCGGATGAGAAGGTTGGAATTGTGCACAAAAGGCTACAGAAGAAATAGAAACAAAAGTTGATGAACAAAAGGGATCGAGGGCTGTCCCTGCAAAAGCAAAAGATCAACAGGACATACAGAAGGACTAGGGGGATCCCCCCATGGAGTAAAAAAAGACAACACTTACATGTTCAGGCGTGGACTCCGAAGGTCTGCATGCTTCCTTTTGAGCTATGACTTCCCGAGCCTCTAGCCTAGAGGAGTTCGGGTCATAGTCCTCAGAGTCGGCCACCACCTGGGGGATAAAAGCCGTCGGCTTCCACTCCGCCATAACTTCCTTAGTGTACCCATCAAGGGACTCCTTCGAAGGATTGCTGCAAGCAACCAATCAAATCAGCAACAAGCTAAAGTTACAAAGCCGAAAATGAAAGAAAGACTCAAGCGCAATGACTTACGAATCAATGTCCGATAAACTGAAGACAGGAGTTGCCTTCTCCTTCTTCTTCTTGGCTGGCGGCTGCGGAGCCACAGCCCGAAGGGGCATGGCAGGATAAGGCACATATGATGCACCATCATCCTCACCATGCTGATCAAGGAACGACAGACCCCTTGGAGTTGGTGGGGTAGATGCATCCGAAGACTCGCTCTGGGTGCGCTTTCGGGTCCGCCCTTCGCTCGGCTTGAGGGCTTCCGCGGTAGGAGATTGCGCCGAAGGAAGTTCGGACTTAGAATCCACAACTTCATTATCCGGCGCAACCGGAAATTTCTCAGGTAGAGGGGGATCATCCCAGCTACCTTGAGGTCCTGCAAACCAAAGGCAGAAGATTAGTGACACTACAAGATGAAAAAACACTCGAAAAAGCGCAACGCGCAAACTACAAGTTTTCCACCAGCAAAATCGCATTTTTGGCGCAGAACGGGGAGGTCAATGATTTCCCAGGATGCCCTCATCGGCCTTGTACTTCAGCAGGGACCGAAGTGCTCTATCAAGGTCACCCGAAGACATCTCCTCAGGTGAAACTCTCGTTGCATCATGGTGGCCAGCATATAGAAACATCGCGTACGCCCTTGCTTGGAGCGACTCCACCCGACCCTTGAGGAAAGTGCGGATGATGTCCACGCCATTGACCTCCTTACTAGCCACCAGTTGGAGTGCCTCCACGCGATGGTAGAGCTCCTCCACCTGCACCATCTCACCCTCCAAGACGTGGTTCTTCTACGACCTCTTTGGGACGATTTTCTGAGCGGAGTCGAAAGGGGCGAGGACATATTCTTGTCCGTACACTTTGGAATTGCAGATGTAGAACCACTTCTTCCGCCAATATTGTATGGACTCGCACATGGAAAAGGAAAATAAATGGATAGAAGAACGAATAGAGATGATGCAGCCGCCGATCGGATAAACACCGCCGGTGCCAGACTGCCTCTTCACGGAATAGAGCTTTCGGAAGAGGCCAAAGTGCGGCTCGATACCGAGCCAGCACTCGCAAAGTGTGATGAAACAAGCGATATGGAGAAGAGAACTGGGAGACAAATGATGCAATTGAATCCCATAGAAAAAGAGGAGTCCACGAAGGAACTCGTGGACAGGAAGAGAAAGACCGCGGATGAAAAAGGCATAAAACATCACCTGAAACCCTTCGGGTGGGTGTGGATTACCTCGTCGCGAGGGAGGATGGTGTCCTCCTTGCTCTTGGGGATCAACCCAGCATCGTGAAGCTTATGCAGATCCCCATCACACATTTCTGTGCGCTTCCACCCGCCGTCAGTGGCATGGGCCGTAGTGGCGACCTTCTCGCCACTGACAGCGGCTCTCGAACCAGCTCCGACGGTTGTCTTCTTAGGGCTTGCCCATCTTGCAGCGACGAGTGCGGCGGTGTGAGTGCTAGAAGGAGGAAAGAAAAGTGCGAAGAATGTCCAGAGCGCAGCGAATGGCAACGAAGCTCGTGAGAATGTAGGCAATGGAGATGAGCAAATGATGAAGGGTAAAAACAAAATCACTGTTTACCTACGGTATAAAAGGAATAAGACGACGCACAAGAAACGTTGATTCAGAATCCCTAGCGCGCACCTCATATCTAACCATACACGTGTCAGCACTACACCTAACCATCGCCAGCACGCCGTCCACTATGCACGGAAACCAAGGAGATGCCATAATTTTTGCCACGTCTACACGTGACTAGTCAACTTCAAGTCAGGCGGTGGGACCCACGATCGTCTCGTCGCATCATGTTTGCTACCGCAGATGGTTGAGATTACCAATCATCAGCACTAACATCATCAAAGCACAGCCAGCAACGGCTCGAAGTTTTCAGTTGATCAATCAAGTACTTACTCGAATCTACGATTCATGAAACTACTCGGGGCTACACCTATCAGGAGCGCTAGCCGCGCAGCTGAGAAATTATCTTCGAGTCCTACATCGAGTCCTACATCGAGTCCTACACCTCGCAATTATCTTCGAGTCCTACATCGAGTCTGCGACTCCACTACGGACTAGGGGGCTACTCCCATAGGGAGGATCGGTTGAGAATCCGAAAAAATTGTGTCCTTCGGACCTAAGCTGAAAACGACTGAACTGAAGTCTCTGCTCGAGTCCACGAATCGAACATACACTCGGGGGCTACTCCCATAGGGAGCGCTGATCACGCACCCTATGAATTCTTCGACTGTGATCCTTCGGGTCAAATACGACAAAATATTTTTGGCAACTTTGCCCAACTAACGCTAAAGAGAGAAGTAGTCTCCTTGGCCACCCGAAATACCTCCGCGGTGATACAACTTTGTATGTTGTATCTGTGACGCAAAGATAAGCCCTATAGATATCATCTAATGGCCTGGTAACGCACCTGACTGCGCTCTACCAGTAAACTTCCGTGTGAACAGGCACGATGAAAATCCTAACGGACGCGTCGGGTACATCACTTGAAAAATTACTGGGATGCGACTCCTGTAATACCTCAATGGCCTGAGTCGAATCACACCAGCAATCGTTCCGAATTCGAGTCCTATGACAGTTAACTGCCCCTGATCTGTTGGGTGAGCCAGGCACACGCATCAACAATCTGTATGAACTAAAACATTTCTCCTTAAAATAACAGGTTCAACTGCACCCGAAAGATTGAAGAGTCCTCAGCCGAATCTATGATTCAACGAAACACTTGGGGTCTACTGACATGGATATACCCCACGGATACATGGCATTGGTATACCTGGTCCAGCCCAAGGAAGCCCACATCAAGACACGCGGCCCATGATGATTTCGGGTGGCCCAAGCCCATGAAGTTTTTGACTCCTTGGAGGACAAGTCAAGATTATATAGAATTGCAAAGGGTACCAATCCTAATTTGTAACCAACCTGACGTAAGCCCGGGACCTGCCTATCTATATAAAGGCCAGGAGGGTACAGAGAGAATGATCTCTCCAACACGACATACGCACCTCACGCCAGATTGCATCTATGCACCCCTGTAACTTCCGGTTTCGCCGTAATCAAGAGGAGACAAGTAGGAGTAGGTTTTTTCCTCCAGGGGCCTAAACCTGGGTAAATCTCATGTCTCGTGTTGCTTGTCTGTTAACCGTTCCACGACTTCCATCATCCCCATCTTCTCCAAAACCCAAGTCCATAACAATGGGCATTGACGAAATCAACCCCCGTCAGTCACAATTTGTTGACATGCATAGAGAGTAGAGTAGAGGAGAGGGGGCTAAGCTCAAGTAGGGAGAAACGGCCGAGGTGCCATTTTCTTCTTCTCTCGTCCAAACTGTAACATCCCAAAAATATTAATGAAGATCAAGTTCTAATTAACCAAGATTAGGGTTAACAAAAGCTTTTATAAATTAAATTCAAACTTATGCTTGTGTGTAGGAATGCTTCTAATGCCATTTTTGATTATTGTAAGTGATGAGAATTGTTTAGAGATCAAAACCATATCATCTAGGTCATTTCCAAACCAGATCAAAACAAAAGAAAATCAAAATATGAAGCTTATGACCTAATGGTCATTCCTACCAAAGTTAACCACTAGCTCACTTTGAGCATCTCTAGCAACTAATCTCAAACAGAAACTTTTCCATTTCTTTTCTCACCATGCTAGACCTAGTGACACTAAACCCAGTGAATCTTTCCAACCTTGCAGAAACATTTTCAAACCCATTTGAGAGGCAATTCAAAATTGAATCTATCTTATGTATCAAGATAGCCATTTTTGGAAAACCACTCAACCATTCACCACTTAGAAAACCATTGCACCCAGAGACTACCAAGATTAGTACCAGAACACCCACCAAAAATCACTGGAAAATGTGATGGTTTAGTTCATGTAGCCATTAGATCGAACACCTGGTGATCACAGTACAAACTCAACCACTATACACTGTTTTTATCAATCCTTTTCTCACCATTGTGACCTCATCGAGCTCACACGTCGTGCCCTTAACTCCTCAGTACCATCCCGTGCAAGGGAGCTCTCTCACTCGATCAATTGGGTAGTGCAAAATCGTACCCGAGCTCACCTTGCCTCCCCGACGCGGACAAGCCGCCACAGACCGCGCTGCCCTCGCAAACGATGTCTAGGAGGTAGCCCTGACCACACCGCCCCTGCCTATGCATGCCTCGACCAAAGACCGCTAGAGGAGACGCCAGTAAAGCCATGCCCATTTAACGCCATACCATGCCAGTGTCGCGCTAGAGCGCCGAGCAATCCCGTGCACACACGCTGCGCCCCGCTCTCGCCCTGCGCCATTATGTTCACCATGACTCCAGCAAGCTCCTAGACACGATCGTTTACTGCGTGATCACCGTGACCACCATACGGCGTGACGACTGCCGCCCGTACCGCCGCATAGCACGGACGTTCTAGAACGATTTAGACCGTGCTTCGCTGTTCCACTGTGCGTATGAAGATATCCCTGAAGCACCGCGTCGACTTATACCCTTGGCCATGACTATAGGTCATTGTAACTGCGTCGCCGGCAAGCCCGAGCCATGCCGATGTGGCCCTTCGCCACATTATAAATATAGCCCTCCCTTGACCTCAAAACGCACACCATTCCATTCCTCTCTCACCCAATCCTAGAGCAAGGCGAGCACCACCTCGCCGGAATTTCACCGGAGTTCGCCGCTACAGAGGAAGGAAGGAGCCAATGCTAGGAGCCACCTGAGGAGCTGCCACGACCACCAGTCGAACCGCCGTCGTCGACTTGTGTTCATTCGCCCCCATCGCCAAACTTAGTTGGAGCCCTGGTAAGCCCCAAACGATCCCCGTCGTAGCGCTAGGGTTCTGTCTCGCGCGTGCCCTGCGACGGAGATGACGGCGCTTAGTCGTCGATCGCGCTCTAATCCTAAGGCCTAGATTTGTTGATACCGCTTCACGTGTTGTTAGTTGCTGACAAGTAGGACCATCCCAGAGCAGCCCGATGCACGCGCGTTGCGTAGTTGGGCCACCCTATTTGCATTCCCGCACGCATCCCATAAATTCAAACTTAGTTTTGGCTTTTATTTGAAAAACCCCATACTATATGAAACTTTAAAAATCAATTCAGGAAGATTCACTCCACCAAATTGAATGAATCCAATTTCGTTTGAAAGTAGATGAAAAAATCTAATCATTCCTGTTGGATTCAAACAGTTTGAAACTATGGATCACCCTCAGTAAAAATAACAAGATAGTAGCTTTTATCACTTCAAACATTTTTAAAAAATAAACCATAAGTGATTTTGAGTTGATTCCAACTCTCAAAAATCATTTTGGACAAGAACTTTCTGAATATATAAAAATATACATACTTACATAAAATAAGCTTGGACCAAAATTAAAAAATGGCTTTATAGTCATTTCTAGTCCCTAAAATATTATTAAATAATAGTGTTAAGCTTTGTAAATTAGGCCAACCACTTTAAATCACATTCTCATGTATTAGAATATGTGGTGATGACATGTGTCTATATGATCCCATATTTGAATTGGAGAATATTAAATCTTAAGTAACATTTCAATGAATAGAAATTACCTTTCTAAAAATAAGATAAATAAAATCTTGTCACCTTTTCTTGTAATGATAGAGATGATGCTAGATCATATAGTATGACCCTTGTGTGATAAATAGAAGTAGTTAGGTATTGTTTGGTTATTGTGTACCTCGTATTTATTTATAGACGCTAGTATCAATCTGGGCTACGAAGAGGGGGAATTCTACGAAGACGAGGAAGAGAACTTCGACCACCTTACCAACCAAGGAAAGCTAAGCTAAACCATGAAAGACTCACTTGTAAGCCTTTGTCATTCCACTTTGATTATTTCCTGTCCCAGTTTTATTTGCATGCTTTACCTTTTACCCTTTTTGCAAAGTTGTTCCATTAGTAAATCAATTGATGATTAATGGGACATTAGGAAAGATGCCAACAAGAGCTTGGAGCTTGGTATAGATAGAACCACTAGCTTAGTACCCCTCAAATAGTGGCACCATCCTTGGTAGATGCTAGTGCTAAATTAACCTTGATCACTATAGATGGGAACAAATGATTATGAAAACCTTGGAATGATAAGTCATTCTATTGAATTTATTCACATGTGTTATGGACACAATGAGTTGAAGATTATGATGAATGAAGTATGTGACCAGACATTGATAAAAACTGATGGTTGGGTTCGGATGAGATACCATTCCAATTTTTTCCATACAACCATAATACCCGAATTGGCTAGGGCTTGATTGGAAGTTTTTGTGTCTTAGTATGGGTTCCCTCGTGGAACAAGGTGCGTTGAGGCTACCTTCGGAATGTGACTGTCCATGTATGCAGTTCCCAAGATGACAGATGGTAATGGTTGGGAGGCCAAACTCATAGGGGAGGTGCCTATACTAGGGTGTGTAATTGAAAGGTTAGGATTGTTTATCCTCATACCAAGTATGGTGATTCAGGATTATTCTTGACGGATGTATCCGAATGTTGTGGTGAAAGTGTACGACATCTATAGAGTATACAACTATTCGAATACCCTCATCTACGGTTATGGACAGTTGGATGGCCATACTGTTCCGTTGTCAGATGTTTTACAAGTTGTGGAGATGAAACTAGGTTCCCACCTAACTAACTTAGAAAAATAAAGTTAGGCTTTTATTACTAGATGTTGGTTGAAATAAAATTGGCTTGTGGCAAACAAACCTAGAGCTTACGATTCCTATTAGAATTGTCTTATTGCTTTAGTGTAAGTTTGAGAGTACTTCAAAGTACTCATGGCTTTGTATCTGGCTATTCACATGGCTAGAATATGAAGGAGACTATGGGGAGGATGGACAGCAGGACGTTTATGATAACTAGGGTCATCTCCTATCGCCAGTATTGCCTGTGACCCTGAAGATGGAGCCCCGACAATGCTACTATTATTATTTCCGCTGCTTTGATTGTAATCAGACTTGATCATGAGATCAACTATTTGTATGACTATTAAGGTTTGTAATGGATGATGAACTATGATACCAATTTGTTATGTCTCGCAAAAATGGTAATCCTGGGATTGCTATGTACAGCATAATAGGCATCTGGGATTAAAAATCCGGGTGTTGACAAGTTGGTATCAGAGCCAGCCTGACCATAGGAGACACTAGTTATAATGGACATTTGAAAACTTAGTTTCCCAAAAACAAAGAAAGTGAGTATCTATGAAAACTTATTCTCATTCTTATCCTTGAAAATTCTTTCCAAAAGAGATTCATATGTTCCTAACAAAGTTTTTGCAACCTTACATAAAATATGGCACAGTTGATCACTTCTCTAACTTACTCCTCTCAAATTCCTTATATATGGACTACACCTACAACAAGTTTTATCAGTTGGGCAACGGAGGAAACCTCATCTTTGAGAGTGACCCGAGTCATCTTGCGGAATTTCTAGATCTCCCGCATCTGGAATTCTATGGAGCTCAACTCCATGATCACCCCGCAGGGGAGCTGCAGTGGCTGATAGTTGTAGATATGCACGAAAAGATGGAGCCACCTACATCTGAGAAGATCCATTTCAGCATCAGAGAGAACAAATGGATAGATGGATTGGCCAGAGCAGTGCAGGAAGCGCTTGCCCGACTATGTGGGCAGAATATCAACAAGATCGTCGGCACCCGCTTTGCTCATTATGCCAGAAGTGACACCAATGGACAACCCTTGGACCTGCTAGGCCACCCTGAGTTGAGGCACCATGTGGAAAATCTTGCTTTCATGCTTCTTGAGAGTCAGAAGGAGCTGGACAATGCTCGTGCTGACGCCAACGAGAAGCAACTTGCTGCCACCAAGAAGGACCAGACTTTCATCTTTCTCATCAAGGAGCGCAAGTCACTTCGCCGTTTGCATGACAAGAAGGATCGCATCATTTCTCGCCTTCGTCACAAGGTGTCATCCTTGGAAGAGACCGTCCATGATTGGGACATGCAGCTTGAGGAGAGGGAGAACGAAGGGGAATATATCCGTGGAGATCCCTACTCATACCTTAGTGATGATGACGACTACTTGTAGGACATGGACCAGGAGTTCCACACTGATGATGAGGACCGCGATTTCATTGATGATGAAGAATACAGCGGTTCTAATGAGTTGTAGCACCAGAGCACTGTCATAGGCATGAGTTGTATCCGGTCCCACTGTATCTTAGCTTGCCAGAATGGTTCTTAAAACCATTTGTTCGTTGTTGTGCTATGTTGGAATGTGTTGTTTGTATTGTGTGCCTGGAACGAATGAGAATGAGTTGATGGCTTTCAAACCCTAGCCTTACTCAAAGTTAAAAACTTTTAAACCAAACCCAAAAACCTTAGAAAAATTTCCCTCTTGTCTTATGATCTACCTCAATCTTCAGATGCCTCGCGGAGGAAGCAGATCATCTCAAGACCCAATGGTCCAAATCCTGCAAATGTTAGTCGCCGATCAAGAAGCCGGTAGAACCGAGTGTCAAGCCAATCTTGCCACTCTTCAACAGATCTCCCAACTATCACATGACAACCAAGGCCATGGAAATCCGGATAATCACGGATCCAAACTTAAGAACTTCCAGAACACTAATCCCCCTATCTTTAGCAAGTCAGAAGATCCCTTAGATGCTGATGATTGGCTGTAGACTATGGAGAACAACTTGGAAGTTGCTGGAGTAGATGAGGCAGAGAAAGTAATGTTTGCCACCCACTATCTAGCTGGTTCTGCAAGAGCATGGTGGAATAGCACCCATACCATGAATGGAGGACAAATGATGACTTGGGATGAATTCAAACTCAAGTTCAGCTGAACCCATGTGCCACCAGGTTTGATTCTACAAATGAGGGATGAATTCAAGGAGTTGAAGCAGGGAAGGATGACTATGGTAGAGTACCATGACAGATTTCTCTCTGTGTGTAGGTATGCCCCCGATGAGATTGGTACTGAAGCCAAGAAGAAGGATAGATTTTTGAATGGTCTGCACGATGAGATGCATACGGTGCTAGTCAACATTCCTTTTGTTGATCTAGAAGCTTTAGTGGATTCAGCTATCCAGATGGAAGGGAAGATCAACCAAGCTACTGAGAACCGTAAGCGTCGTATGATGCATCAACTTGGACCCCACCATACCCCAAAGTATCGCCCCAGTTTGTCTGCCAGATTCGCACCAAGGAACACTAGGCCACCTATGTCACGCGTGAACTTTCCCAATCATATCGGAGGAAACCCAAGACCGGGAGGCAACAACCATTACCAGAATGGAAATCCCAATAACTTCAAACTTGCACCGCCAAGGCTCACCAACACCACTAACAATACTGCCCCAAGGACTGGAAGTAATCTCGTACCTGTTGCAGGGAAGGAAAAGTCAACAATCACCTGCTTTGAGTGTGGAGTGAAGGGTCACTACTCCAATGAGTGCCACCAAGAAGATTGCTGAAGCACCCAATGTTACTGCACCTGCCCAGAAGCAGCGTCATGTCCAACCTGTAAAGAGATTCTTCCTAGGCAACCTTGGCCGTCTGTTCCACATGAATGCTAAAGAAGCCCAAGAAGCGCCAGATGTCGTTCTGGGTATGTTTTCTATTAATTCAGTACTTGCAAGAGTGTTGTTTGATTCTAGAGCATCGCATTCAATTGTTACGGAAGAATTTGCATGCACTAGTAAGATTTAACCAACCAATTTGAAGCTTGTTATGATAGTTCAAATACCTGGTTCAACCACCAAAGCTAGAAAAATTTGCAAGGCCTTACCTATCAGAATTCATGGAATAGATTTCTATTCCCATCTAATAGTACTTGGAACAAAAGGTTTGGAAGTAGTACTAGGAATGGATTGGATATTTAAACATCAAGGACTCATAGATTGTGCCAAGAAAACCATAACCATGACAAGTAGTACCAGAGTATCACTTGAGCATGTGTCTGAGACCTTGCCCCGTCAATTCAAGTGCAACAAGAGTTTAGCCCAACCGACCCTAGACCAAGTCAGAGTAGTCTGTGAATACCCCGATGTGTTCCCAGATTAATTGCCCGGTATGCCCGTAGATCGGGATATCGAGATTATCATTGAACTAATCCTTGGAACTGGACCCATAACTCAGAGACCCTATAGTATAAACCCGTCAGAGTTAGTGGAGCTCAAGAAGCAACTTGATGACATGATTAGCAAAGATTTGATACAACCAAGTGCATCGCCATGGAGATCCCCTGTTCTATTTGTAGATAAGAAGGATGGTGCTACTCGTTTATGTACAGATTACCGGAAGTTGAATGACGTCACAATCAAGAACAAGTACCCATTGCCGAAGATGGAAGAATTGTTTGATCAGTTGACCGGTGCCAGAGTGTTCTCTAAGATTGATCTTAGAACTGGTTATCATCAACTAAAAATTCGTTTAATGAATATTCGAAAGACTGCCTTCATTACCCGATATGGATTGTATGAGAACAAAGTCATGTCTTTTGGATTAACCAATGGCCCCGCTTATTTCATGAATCTCATGAATAAGATTTTCATGAACTTCTTGGATAAGTTTGTCGTTGTTTTCATCGATGACATTCTAATCTACTCCAAATCGGAGGAAGAACAAGAACAACACCTAAGCGCCATCCTTGGAACCTTGCGGGAGCATCCGTTATATGCCAAGTTTAGCAAATGTGAATTCTGGCTAATGGAAGTAGCATTCCTAAGACATATTCTGTTAGCTGGAGGAGTTGCTGTTGACCCTGCCAAGATTAAAGATGTGGAAGAATGGAGAGCCCCAACCACCCAAACCGAAGTTCGTGCATTTCTCGGATTAGCGGGATATTACCACAAGTTTGTTGAAGAATTTTCAAGCATCGCTAAGCCGATGACTCAGTTACTAAAGAAAGATCAGAAGTTTGAATGGACTGATAAATGTGAAGCAATTTTTCAAGAGCTCAAGAAGAGATTGATTTCAGCCCCAATTTTGATCATGCCGGATATCACGAAGCCCATTGAGGTGTATTGTGATGCATCCAATATTGGACTCGGATGTGTGTTATTGAAAGGAGGCAAAGTGATATCATATTTGTCCCGACAACTAAAGCAGCATGAACAGAATTACCCCACCCATGACTTAGAGTTAGCCATAGTAGTTCTACGCTTGAAGACATGGCGTCATTACCTCATGAGTAATCGTTGTGAGATTTATTCAGATCATGGGAGTTTGAAGTATATTTTTACTCAGAAGGAGTTGAATATGAGGCAAAGGAGATGGATAGATTTAATGAATGATTATGACCTTGACATTCACTATCACCCCGGCAAGGCCAATGTGGTAGCGAATGCTCTTAGTAGAGTGCCGTGTAGATTAAACACCATGATTCTAAAAGAGCAATCAAGTTTGCATAAGGAGTTGGAGGATTTCAGAATGGAACTAGTTAGCGAAGGATTCCTAGACAGTATTGAACTTCAACCCACTTTGATAGATCAGATCAAGGAAGCCCAAAAACTAAATGCCGGTATCGATGGAATTAAGCGTCGTATCTGTATAGGGAAGGTACCCGGACTCACCGAAGATGAAGGAGTTCTGTGGTACAAAGGACGAATCTGTGTGCCAGCAGATTCAAAGTTGAAACAAGATATCTTGCAAGAATCCCATGATAGTCTTTATTCTATCCATCCGGGAGGAACGAAAATGTATCAGGATTTGAAGAAGCAATTTTGGTGGCATAAAATGAAGACAGAAGTCGGAAGCTACATAGACAAATGTGACATCTGTCAGAGAGTCAAAGCGGAACATCAGCGATCCGCAGGATTGTTGCAACCTTTGCAAATCCCAGAACGGAAATTGGATTTAGTTGGAATGGATTTCATCACTGGTTTGCCCACATCTAGTAGAGGAAATGATTCTATTTAGGTCATAGTGGATAGACTTTCAAAGTAGCTCATTTCTTACCTGTCAAGACCACTTATCAGAGCTTGAAGCTAGAATTGTTGTACATTGCCAGGATAGTCAATCTGCATGGAATCCCCAAGAACATTGTGTTGGATCGAGGAACCCAGTTTACCTCAAGATTTTGGAAGAAAGTACAAGAAGGATTAGGAAACAAACTGAACATCAGCATAGCCTATCACCCCCAGACCGATGGACAAACGGAAAGAGTAAACCAAATACTCGAATATATTTAGGGAGCTTGTGTGTTGGAATATGGATCTAAATGGGAGGACTGCCTGCCTTTTGCAGAATTCTCATACAACAACAGTTATCAAGCCAGTCTGCAAATGGCCCCATTTGAGTTTATGTATGGAAGGAAGTGTCGTACCCCCCTGAATTGGTCGCAAGTAGGAGAGAGTCATATCTTTGGACCCGACATCCTATGAGAAGCCGAAGAGAAGGTTAACAAGATCCGTGAGCACCTCAAGACCGCACAGTCCAGACAAAAGAGTTATGCCGACAAGAGACGTCGAGATCTAGCCTTCAACATCGGAGATTTTGTTTATCTCAAAGTATCACCCTTGAAAGGAATGTACTGTTTCCAAATCAAAGGAAAGCTTGCACACAGATATATTAGACCCTTCAAGATTCTAAGTCTCCGAGGAGAGGTATCGTATCAGATAGAACTGCTTGAAGAGATGTCAGCCGTGCATGATGTGTTTCATGTCTCGTTACTTCGGAAATGTTTAGAAGTTCTATACACGATGGAAGTTTTCAAGAACATCGATCACAGAGCTACTGAAATCAACCCGGACTTAACCTATCGTGATGTACCCATTCATATTTTGGAAGAAGCTTTCCGAACTACCCGGACCAGGATTATCCAGTGGAGCAACCATATTGAAGAAGAAGCCACTTGGGAGCGCGAGGCCTACATGAGGACAGAATTTCCCAGTCTCTTTAGTTCCTAGTTTTTCCTGAATCTCAGGACAAGATTCTTATTAAGGGGGGCAGGTTTGTAACAACCCAAAAATATTAATGAGGATCAAGTTCTAATTAACCAAGATTAGGGTTAACAAAAGTTTTTATAAATTAAATTCAAATCTTATGCTTGTGTGTAGGAATGCTTCTAATGCCACGTTTGATTGTTGTAAATGATGAGAATTGGTTTAGAGATCAAAACCATATCATCTAGGTCATTTCCAAACCAGATCAAAACAAAAGAAAATCAAAATATGAAGCTTATGACCTAATGGTCATTCCTACCAAAGTTAACCACTAGCTCACTTTGAGCATCTCTAGCAACTAATCTCAAATAGAAACTTTTCCATTTATTTTCTCACCATGCTAGACCTAGTGACACTAAACCCAGTGAATCTTTCCAACCTTGCAGAAAAATTTTCAAACCCATTTGAGAGGCAATTCAAAATTGAATCTATCTTATGTATCAAGATAGCCATTTTTGGAAAACCACTGAACCGTTCACCACTTAGCAAACCATTGCACCCAGAGACTACCAAGATTAGTACCAGAACACCTACCAAAAATCACTGGAAAATGTGATGGTTTAGTTCATGTAGCCATTAGATCGAACACTTGGTGATCACAGTAAAACTCAACCACAATACACTGTTTTGATCGAACACCTTTGTTCACCATTGTGACCTCACCGAGCTCACATCATGCCCTTAACTCCTTAGTACCATCCCGTGCAAGGGAGCTCTCTCACTCGATCAATTGAGTAGTGCAAAATTGTACCTGAGATCACCTTGCCACCCCGACGCGGACATGCCGACACAGACCACGCCGCCCTCGCTCACGATGTCTAGGAGGTAGGCTTGACCTCACCGCCCCTGCCTATGCACGCCTCGACCAAAGACCGCTCGAGGAGACGCCAGCAAAGCCGTGCCCATTTAACACCATACCATGTCGGTCGTCGCTCCAGAGCACCGAGCAATCCAGCGCGCACACGCCGCGCCTCATTCTCGCCCTGTGCCATTATGTTCGCCATGACTCCAGCAAGCTCCTAGACACAATCGTTTGACCGCGCGATCACCGTCACCACCATACGCCGTGACGACTGTCGCTGGTACCGCCGCAGAGCACGGACGTTCTAGAACGATTTAGACTGCGTCTCGCCGTGCCAATGTGCGTATGACGATCGCCATGAAGCACCGCGTCGACCTATACCCTTGGCCATGACTATAGCTCAATGTAATTATGTCGCCGGCGAGCCCGAGCCATGCCGCTTGCCCCCTTCACCGCAGTATAAATAGAGCCCTGCCCCGACCTCAAAATGCACACCATTCCACTCCTCTCTCACCCTGGAACCTCTCTGACCCAACTCTGGAGAAAGGAGAAGACCACCTCGCCAGAATTTCACTAGACTTTGCCCCTGAAGAGGAAGGAAGGAGCCGATGCTAGGAGATGCCCCAGGAGCTGCTGTGACCACCAGTCAAACCGCCGAGGTCGACTCATTGGTTCGCCCCCATCGCCACACCTAGCTGGAGCCCTGGTAAGCCCCCGATGACCCCCGCCATAGCGCTAGGGTTCTATCTCGTGCGTGCCTTGCGATGGAGACGATGATGCTCAGCCGTCGATCGCGGTCTAATCCCAAGGCCTAGATTTGCTGATACCGCTTCGTGTGTTGTTAGTCACTGACAGGTAGGAGGAGCCCCGGAGCAGCCCGCTGCGCGCATGTTGCGTAATTGGGCCAGCCTATTTGCATTCCCGCGCGCAGCCCGTCAATTCAAACTTAGTTTTGGCTTTTGTTTGAAAACCCCCATATTGTATGAAACTTAAAAAATCAATTTAGAAAGATTCATGTTTGAAAGAAGATGAAAATCTCTATCCACTCCCGTTGGATTCAAACAGTTTGAAACTATGGATCACGCTCAGTAAAAATAACAAGACAATAGCTTTTAGCTCTTCAAACATTTTTTAAAAATTAACCATAAGTGATTTTGAGTTAATTCCAACTCTCAAAAATCATTTTCGACAAGACCTTTCTGAATATGTAAAAATATACATACTTACATATAGTAGCCTTGGCCCAAAATTAAAGAATGGCTTTATAGTCATTTCTAGTCCCTAAAATATTATTAAATAATAGTGTTAAGCTTTGTAAATTAGGCCAACCACTTTAAACCACATTCTCAGGTATTAGAATATGTGGTGAGGACATGTGTCAATTTGATCCCATATTTGAATTGGAGAATATTAAATCTTAAGTAACTTTTCAATGAGTAGAAATTACTTTTCAAAAAATAAGATAAATAAAATCTTGTCACCTTTTCTTGTAATGATAAAGATTATGCTAGATCACATAGTATGCCCCTTGTGTGATAAATAGAAGTAGTTAAGTATTGTTTGGTGATTGTGTACCTCGTATTTATTTATAAACGATAATATCAATCTAGGCTATGAAGACGAGGAAGAGAACATTGACCACCTTACCAACCAAGTCAAGCTAAGATAAACCATGCAAGCCTCACTTGTAAGCCTTTGTGATACCACTTTTTACTTGTCCTAGTTTTATTTGAAAGATTTACCTTTTACCCTTTTTGGAAAGTTGTTCCATTAGTAAATCAATTTATGATTAGTGGAAGATTAGGAAAGGTGCCAATAAGAGCATGGAGCTTGGTATAGATAGAACCACTAGCTTAGTACCCCTCAAATAGTGACACCATACTTCGTAGATGCTAGTGCTAAATTAACCTTGGTCACTATAAATGGGAACAAATGTTTATGACAACCTTGGAATGATGAGTCATTCTATTGAAACGTTTTGACATGTGTTATGGACACAATGAGTTGAAGATTATGATGAATGAAGTATGTGACCCGACTTTCATAAAAACTGATGGTTGGGTTCGGATGCGATACCATTCCAATTTTTCCGTACAACCACAATACCTGAATTGGGTAGGGCTTGACTGGAAGTTTATGAGTCTTAGTATGGGTTGCCTCGTAGAATGAGGTGCGCTAAGGCTACCTTGTGAATGTGACTGTCCACCTATGCAGTTCCCAAGATGACATATGGTCATGGTTGGGAGGCCAAACTCATAGGGAAGGTGCCTATACTAGGGTGTGTAATTGAAAGGTTAGGATTGATTATACGCATACCAAGTATGATGATTCAGAATTATTCCTGACGGATGTATCGAATGTTGTGGTGAAAGTGTACCACCTATGTAGAGTGTCAAACTATTCGAATAGTCGCGTTCGTGGTTATGGGCAGTTGGATGGCCATATTGTTGCGTTGTCAGATGTTTTCCAAAATGACCTGTGACTTGAATGGTGACTTTGACTTGACCCCAAAAGTTGTGGAGATGAAACTAGGTTCCCACCTAAATGACTTAGACAACTAAAGTTAGGCTTTTATTACTATATGCCAGTTGAAATAAAATTGGCTTGTGGCAAACAAACCTAGAGCTTAGGTTCCCTATTAGAATGGTCTTACTACTTTAGTGAAAGTTTGTGAGTACTTCAAAGTACTCATGGCTTTGTCCCTGGCTATTCCAATGGCCAGACTATGAAGGAGACTATGAGGAGGATGGACAGCAGGATGTTTATGATAACTAGGATCATCTCCCATCGTCAGCATTGCCTGTGACCCTGAAGATGGAGGCCCGACCATGCTACTATTATTATTTCCGCTGCTTTGATTGTAATTAGACCTGATCATGAGAACAACTATTTGTATGACTATTAAGGTTTGTAATGGATGATTAACTATGATATCATTCTGTTATTTCTCGCAAAAATGGTAATCCTAGAATTGTCATGTACGGCATAATAGGATCTGGGATTAAAAATCCGGGTGTTGACACACCAGAGCAAGGGCATAGGAGTGGAGCTAGGGGATGGTGCTTTGAAGGAAGAGGAATAAAATGAGGGCCAAGAGAGGGGGTAGATTGGCCTATGTCCTATTTAACCCGAGTTGGGGAAGTCCGTGGTGGACTTTGTCCATAAGAGCAAGGCAAATTGGTGAAACCAGGGGCTAGACTTATTATGGGCGTGTAGGTACGAGGGATGGGGGTTTCTTGTTTGGTTCATGATAGGGAGAGAGTGTTAGCAAGATATTAACAAGGGGCAAGACTATATATTATTTGTGTGTCTCCTCCTTCCTCCAAGCATAAGAGGCAAAGGGAGAGGGGTGCTATGTGGTGCTACAGTATAGCATTACCAGAGGCGTGTGAGGTGTGTTGTACAAGTTTGGGGTATTAGGTTAGAGAAGGTTTTTTTGGGGTTTAGCTTAGAGGATTTGATTAGTTTGCAAAATTGGTCGTCAAAAGGGTTGTGAAGGAATTTTAAAAGTTTGCTTTGGCCAGGAGATGGAAATTATACTAGTGGGTAGATGGTGGAAATACCTCACCCTAGGAATTGTTTGGGATTTTTATATTGGGCAAGGTTGGTTTTTGATATGAGATGGTCCTAAATACCATATCACTCATTTGGGAATTTTATTGGAATTTTTTTGTATAGAAACTTATTTTTAGGTTATTATTTATTGTTTCTGCCTTTTAAGAAAAAGGGCAAAAAGAAATAATAAAGGATCTCAAAAATATTTAATTTTGAGGTGGAAAGATAGGATAGGATATATAGGCATAAAATGTTCCCTTATTTGTAAAAGTAGATAGGAGATAAACAAACTTTCTTTTATAGAGAAGGTTTTGAGGATTTTGCAAGGAATGTAATTTAAATAGTTTTAGGTTCATAATAATTATGCGAATTATGTGGAAAATGTTTATATCCAAGGTGGATGATGTAAACTTGATGTATCCATCATTGTCAACCTTGATTTTTATAGAACAAGGTGGATTTTGGAAGGGAACGAGGATTAGAGGATCTAGGGCATTGATATTTTACACCACCTAAACCAGGTTGGATTAATGAGCTCAGAGCTCACCTTTAGGGAAGGGATAGGTGGATGGTTAGACCAAGATATATAGATGACAATGGAATCAAGGGTTGGGCTTGGTTGCATTTGAGATGGTTTAGGAGAGATGACAAACTTTGTTGAAAATAAGGCTGCCATAGCAGATATGTCATTATGCCTCATAAACCATGTGGGTTTAAGAAGCGCAAGGACCCAATGGAAACAAGTGAAGGATGGATTGATATACCATGGTTAGTAGGTCATAACCATGCAAGGAGTTGGTTAGGGGAGGTGGCATAAGGATGTGATATTCTGCCAAAGTAGGCAAGATGATAAGATTTGGAGTAAAGATTACTTTCTTGACTAGAAGACCATCATGGATGAGTGGGTCCAAGAATGGGTTTGCCAAGGGAAAGGGTGGTATTTGGTAGTCCTAATGGTGTACGACAATATGGTTCAAGTACATTCTCCATAATGCACATAGATTGGAGTAGGTGGAGTTCCAAAGATTAAATCCAGGTATGGATTTCAGACTTTGTAGAGGTCCCAACCTGATAAGGTAGAGGTCCCTGTGTTTACAGTGATAGTCCCTGGATCTAATAATTAGCACACACAATTTAAGATGTAATATCAAGAAACAAAGGTCATATTACTATTTATAATCAGGAATAAAATAATTCATTACAACTTACATAGCTCATATGGCTATCTTATTACAAAGCAGCAGATATAATCATATTGCATGGAGTCCTTCATCATCGTATGCCACATGCAAACATGTTGGTTGTAGACATGTAATCCCTACTCAAAAAACTTCACTAACATCAAACAAACGTAGAACATAATAAGTTACAGCCACATGGGTCAATACATTTGAATTGTATTGGCAAGTGATATCATATTGATAAGGAAATCAAACATCTACATGAGTATTTGGCTAACTGGAGTTTTGGCTGGCCTTTGCATAAAACAAGTTTTCCCTATCCTTTGAAAATAGTTTTTCTCTTTTTCAAAACATTTCATCACACAATGGTAGACTTCTTACACACCAAGTGCTTCCCTTGTTCACCCCACAAGTTTTAACTTAGAGAAATTGGGATGAGGAGATCCTTGATCATTTGAATGTCTTTGATGCTCAAAATGTCCATTACCAGGGACACGACTAAGTACTTAGGTTCTACCCTCTCGAGATGTGGTGCAATTTCCCCACAAGACTCGAGATGCATCAAGATGAAAATTTTCAGAAACAATCCCTCAAATCAGCATAGACGCGTTCCATCCTATCATCACTACCACCAACTGTCCGCCTATCTTATTTCTTGCAACCTATATAGTCAAGGCATAGCCCATATGCCATGTGGCTGCACTAGAAGCTTCTCAACATAAAACATCTCAAATCTCTTTGTTCCTGGGTGTCCATCCACAAGTGTGATATACAAGGTAAACCATAGACATGGGCTTTGTGTAACCACTCAACACAAACCATTCTCACGATTCCACCCAGGTGATTCACAAACATAGTTATTTTATTAATAAAAAAACATAGTCATAGAGTTTGCATAATATCATAGCATGAATATTCCACCCTTGAATTCTAATAGCTAGGCTAAGCATACTAGCATAATTTTTTTCTTATCTTAGGAATATTCCTACCAAGATATATTCTATAGGATCTACTATGGCATAGCAATATATAAAATAGTCCTATCATGCATACTACAAAATATCACTAATGCAATATTGAAAAGATAGGACTTTTGATGACCAAAGTATCACTTGCCTTTTTGTAAAAAATCTAGGTACACTCCTTGATCTTGCAATTGTCACACTCTTCAAAGTTCACTACAATTCAATCAGGCAAGGCACACATTCAGAACTAACAATTAAACAATTAACAAAACAAAACAATAAGAACAAGGAAATGCATGCAAGCATGCAAAAGGTTGTTTTATTGAAAAATTGTTTTCGAACAAGGCTCTAAACACTTCAAAACACCTACTGGTCTTTTATAAAAGTGGGAATTTCAATTAAAAACCAAGTTAGTGAAAATAGGCCTTTTTAAATCATTTTTGTTTTGCTAGAAATGCTTTTATTCAAAGGAATAATTCCTATTGTTAACAAAATATATTTTTATACTCAAATTTTAGTGTTTATGGTTAGAGGGTTCAAAACAAATCCATTTGCAAAAGGTTTTACTCAAAAATAATTTTTAGAACAATATTTATATCCAAAATAGTCCTAATAATGTTTCTGCAAAAACACCTAAGTTTCCTAAAGCAAATGACCAAACCAGGGCCATAGTTGCAAATTTTACATTTTTCTGAATCCATTGATATAAAATTTGCAATTTTTGGACATACATATAAAAATTTACGGATTTTACAAATTTAAACATCTAATAGATCAAATTATAGTTTTTAAAACAGAGTCTGGCCACGTGTTTGTTTCTAATTGGCTAGTACCGCTTCGGGTGGAGCGAGCTACACGGGCTGTTGGATTTAAGTGGATATGTGCGGCTTAGATCAACCAATACCGATTCGCCTAATTGATCTAACTCAACCATTGGATCTGCATCCAACAGTTCACAGAGCCTTGACCATAGATGCGCGGCGCTGGAGACGGTGCGCAGCGGCGGCGCTCTTTCTATGGCGGTCCAGCAATTCTAGGAAGCAAGGGAGGGGTTCTGGGGCTCACCAGGTTCGTTGGGACATGACGATGCTCAACGTGTCAGTGGTTGGCGAAGGGGCGCACATACGGGGCTCGTATTCCTCGCCGAAGTCCGTGCTGGTGTCAGTGGCTTGCAGAAGAAGGAGTGTGAGCCAGGGGGAAGGGGGAGGTGTAACATCCCAAAAATACTAAACTTGGATCATGAAAATCTAATCATCAAAATTAGGGTTAACAAAAACTTTCTAAAGGAAATCATGAATGCATGCATATGTGTATGCATGGATTTTGAAATCCTTTAAAACCACCTTGTTTGTTTGTTCCATTGCTTGTAAAATGTTTCTTAGGTGAAATAAACATCATCTAAAACATTTCCCACACTTTTCCTAAAGACAAGTAAATCAAAACACATATATGAAATGAATGGTCACTTTGACCAATTTAACTCACATGCCTACTTTGGCTGTCTCAAACTTTCAGAACCTAACAGAAACTTTTCTGGATCTTTGCACCCCTTGAATGTACTCATAACAAAGTATCAAGTCCCACTTTGTGATCATCCAAAAACTTTCAAATTCATAGTTTAAATGACAATTGAAAATTGAATCTTTATCACATGGGAAGATCCCACTTTTTCAAAAACTATTCAAACAAGCTCAATTTTCAAAACCCAAGCATCTGCAGACTCACCAGCACCAATCTAGCAAACCCACCAAAAATCAATTCAAAATTCAAAACTTGATTTCACGCGACCATTTCATCAAACAGGTTGCAGACACAAATCAAACAAACATCAAACACTATTGTGAGCAGTGATTCTTGCCTAACTGGTTCCCCATTTAGCTCACACACAACTCAGTAGATCATCTAGGAAGATTATCCAGGAACTAGCACCACTGTGAGCTTGCCATTGCCATCAATGGTGAATAGCCGAGCACCCTCTTGCCACCCCATAGTCGACAGCAAGCCTAGCCAACATCTCTGGGAGGCAGCCCACCGTACACCGCCACTCACTGTCCCACCCGCGAGCTTTGCCAAGCCCTGGACCACGCGCACAAGACGCACCCAGACCATGCCGAGCGTGCGCCAGAGCGCCACCCTCGACCATCACCATGCACACCGCCCAGGCATACACAATCCCCACCGACCCAGGAGACCGCCAGACATTCCCGTTTGCCGCCCGTTCCAGACCAAACCACACCGCCCCATGCCTCGAGACCATGTCGTTGAGCATCGCCAGGAGACACCGCACCGTCCCCTACCCTTGCCCATGCCATTAGCCGCATGTAACAGCGCCCCCGACGAGCTCACTGTGCGCCCCGACGGTCCCCTCACTCGACTATAAATAGAGGCCACCCCAGCACGAATACTTCACACCATCTCACTCCCCTCTCCTCACTGATAGTGCCACACCATTCTCAGATCAAGGCGAGCACCACCTCGCCGGAATTTCACTGGAGCCTGCCGCTGCCGGAGAAGAAGGGAGCCAGCGATTGGAGCCGCCCCAGGAGCTGCCGCGACCACCCCTGAGTTCGCCGTCGTCGACTTCGTCGTTCGCCCGCCTCGCCGACCCTCGCCAGTACCCCGGTGAGCCCCCAGCGACCCTCACTGGCCGCTTAGTTTCGTTCTTCGGAGTTGTCTCGCGTCGACGATGACTCCCAGCCGTTAGATTAGAACTAGATCGAACGATCCACGTCGTCCCATACCGCTTCGCCCAGCCCCGTGTCACTGACCAGTGGGGACACCCACTTAAGCAGCCCGCGGGAGCACTGCCCTTAGCAGGCCAGCCCAGTAACTTTTCCCGCGCAGCCCAGTTATTCAAACTAAACTTTTTCTATTTCAATTCAAACAAACTTCTGTACCCAACTTCAAAAATCAACCCAGATCGATTCATTGCACCAAATTGAATGAAACCAATTTTGTTGGAAAGGTCTGTGAATGCTGAATCCAAGCCCGTTGGATTCAAGTCATTTGGATCTATAGATCACCCATGGTAAAAATAACAAGGCAGAAGGTTTTCTGCATTCAAACATTTTTCAAATTTAAAGCATAATAGCTTTTGAGTTGATTCCAACTCTCAAAAATCACATTTAACCATACCTTTCAGAATATATAAAAATATATAGGTTTACTTGCAGAAATAATGTTCAAGCAATAAAAGAATGCTACAGAAGCATTTCTAGCCACTTTAATTAATTAAAATAAAATGGTAAAACCTTATTAAATTGTGACACCACTTTAAATCACATTCCCATGGACTACAATATGTGGTGATGACATGTGTCAACATGATCCCATGTTGGGTGTGGAGAATATTAAATCTTAAGTAGTTTTGCAATGAGTAGAAATTACTTTTCTAAAAAATCAAAGGAATTAAATCAAGCCTTAACCTTGTAATGTTAGAGATGATGCTAGATCATCCATAGGACCCTTGTGTGTGATGATTGCAAGTAGTTAAGTATTGTTTGGTGATTGTGTACCTCGTATTTATTCATAGACGCTAGTACCGACCTAGGATACGAGGAGGAAGGAGGATACTGCGAAGAAGAAGCCGAGGAGAACTTCAACCACTGCTCTGCACAAGGCAAGCTAAAACTTGCAATACACTCTACTTTAGCAAGCCTAATACTACTAGTGAATGTGCAAGCTAACGCTGGCAAGATACTTTACCTATGCAAGCCCATACTTGTTACTACACCTACTATATGCCTTAAGCATAAGTGATCACCCCCACTTGATAAACCAATCCTAGTTTGCTTGCAAGCTTCTTACTTTATTTCTTTATCAAAGCTTACTTAGAGTTTATTTAAGTGACTAGTAGATTTTGGAAAGATGCTGAAGGTTGCATAAAGAGCATAAAATTTGGCCTAAGTTAGAAACCTTGACATCAGCCTAAGACATGAGGTTGTACTTAGTTGAAACTCCACTAGTTACCACCCCTCATCATTACTACACCCACCTGTAGATGCTAGTGCTAAGCATAAAACTTGATAAATTTTTAGGTGGGAATACTTGGTGGAAAAATGGTTATGAAAACCTTGGAATGATGGATCATTCTATTGAAATGTTTTGGACATGTGTTTCCAAACACTTGAGAACTTTGGTGATAAAAATGTTGAGGCATGAGCCTTAGCCCTTTATAAAACTGATGGTTGTCTGGATGTGATACCATTCCAATTTTATCGTACAACCACAATACCCGAATATTGGGTAGGGCTTGACTGGAAACTTATATTCCATAGTATTAGTTCCCTCACGGCCAAGGTTTGAGCTGAGGCTACCTTGTGAAGATTGTCCACCTGTGCAGTACCCAAGATGACAGTTGGTCATGGTTGGGAGGCCAAACTCACAGGAGAGGTGCTTATACTAGGGCGTGTAATCGAAAGGTTAGGATTGATTATCCGCATACTGAGTATGGTGAATTCAGGATTTGTTCCTGGCGGATGTATCGAATATGGTGGTGAAAGTGTACAATCTCTGCAGAGTCAAACTATTGAATAGCTGCGTCATGATTATGGACAGTTGGAGTGGCCATATTGTTCCCCCGTCAGACTTTTCAAAATGACCTTTGAAATGAACTAAGATTTTGACTTGACCACAACAGAGTTGTGATATGAAATACAAGTTCCTGGCTAGGAATTATAAAATTGTGACTAGCTTTAGAACTCAGTAAAGATAAATCTGGCTTTTGCAAAACAACCCTAGAGCCTAGGGTCCTATTATCCACCCCCCCCCTTACCTATTAGTATTAGTTTGCGAGTACTTAAAGAGTACTCATGGCTTTGTCCCTGGCTATTCCCATGGCCAGACTATGAAGAGGAGTACCTGGAAGATGGACCCCAGGAAGGTTACGACAACTAGGATCATCTCCCATCGTCAGCATTGCCTGTGACCCCGAAGATGGAGCTTCGCCTACGCTACCGTTATTATTACGTATTCCGCTGCTTGATGTTGTATTAAGAACTGGATCATGAGATCCCTATTTGTGTAAGAATTTATGTATCGTTTGTAATGGATGATGTACTATGGTATCCAATTCTGTTATGTCTCGCAAAAATGGTAATCCTGGGATTGTGATGTATGGAATAACTGGCATCTAGGATTGAAAAATCTGGGTGTTGACAGGAGGTCTGATCTCACCGGAATCATGGTCAAGGCTCGTCGGAGGCAGCGGCGATGCAAGCAAGAATTCTTGCAGCCTGGGGGCTCCTAGGATGCGGCGTCTACGGGAAAAGATAGAGGGGTCAGAGGGGAATATGTGAGCATGGTCGCGGGGAAGAATAACTCCAGCATTCAAGCGAATTCAATCGAATTCATTTAGACAGAACCGACGAGGAGGAAAGGGGGGCAGGGTCAATGCAGGGTTGAAGACGACGCTAGCATGGACGTGGGTCCAGATGGTCAGCGAGAGGGTGGGTGGATGCGTGGTTGATAAAAGATCCACGGAAAGAGAGGCAGAGAGCCGGGTGGGCTGGTTCTGGGCCTGGGGTGCTGGCTGGCTTCGTTTTCTCTATTTTTTTTCTTCTAAATCTTTTTCTTTTTTCTGATTTATGTTTTAATTCAAATCAAATGATTTAAGCTTCAATTTGATTTCAAATTTTCACCAAACCTTTTCAATAGGTTTTATTCAAAATAACTGTTGCTTTATTTAGTCCAGTTTGGAATATTTCAAATATTCTCTTATGATTTAATATTTATTTATATTAGGCATTTTATATTTATTTAAATAAAATTAAATATGGTTCAAATCCATATAATTTTATTTAAATAATATTTTATTCCTTTATTTTATTTGAATTACCTTTATTCCATTCCCTAAAGAATTTGGCCAAGATTTAAATTGTCTTTTAAATAATTTCTTATTTATTTAATTCTTTCTTTGTTTTATAAAATCCATATCATTTTATTTATAGTTCCAAAATTGATGATTCCAATTTGTATAGTTTTATTTAATGTTTGTTTATCTTTTTAAATCCTTTTAGGATTACTTTGCTCACAATTTGGTATTGATTTTTGTTAGAAGCTTTATTAGCCTTGGAAAATTACTTTCTTTTATCTTATTAAATTCATAAATTTTTATCCATGGCTCCAAATTGAATGAAATCAATTCCCATGGTTTTATAATATTTTTAATTACCATTTTTTGATCATTTAGAAAGGTTTGTGGCTGAATTTTATATGGAACAAAGCCATATTATTGGAGTGATCTTGAAGATGCTTTCTTTCTTAGGGTTTTAGTGTTTGGTTTAACTTTTCCCAAATGCTTTGAAAGTTCAAGATACATTCTATTTATGAATGCATTTGATTCTTTGAATATATGTTTCTTTCTTTCTCATTCAAGTTTTGTTCAAGTAGGGTTTTGATGTTTCCATTTAGAAGCAAAAAGTTTCTTTTCACCCTAAATTTCAACATTTGTTTCTTTTGTTTGTTTATTTGTCACATTTCAAAATTTGGAAAATTTTGGGATGTGACAGACTACCACCCTTAAAAGGAATATCGTCCCGAGATTCGAGAAGGCTATAGGTTACAAGTTGACTTCAAGACAACTAGGGTACTACCACCCTTAAAAGATTTTTAACTAGATTACATCTTGGCTTACTTGGGGTCTTGATGTAACTTCTCTAGACAGTTGTTTGCATAGTGTCCTTTGTTTCCACATTTGAAACATGTGACAAGGTTGATGTCCCTCATAGGTTTTCTTGTCCTGTTCTTCTCCTCTTCTGACAATGTGATGCATAATGGCCTAGCTCTTTGCGTTTGTGGCACTTTAGTTTGCTGATGTCCTTCTTCTTTTTGGGTCTCTCCAAAGCTAGGACATCTCTTAGTTCATGTTCTTCATATTTCACCACAAAGGTGGGAAACTTCCCCGGTTCTTAGAACGGTTCCTAGGATAACATCCATGTTTTGTATTTTTTCCACCATAGTGGGTTACAATGTATGGAGGTGCATACTGAAATTTGACTTTGTCTTCATCCTTCTTGGTAAAAGTTGTACCTTGATGGATGTTTCCAAAGACTTGATGTTTTCCATCTTGTTTCATCTGTTGAACTATAGGGTAGATGTGGAATTGGACAGGGACATGATCATTTCCTTCACATAGGAAACAGGTAACTTGAGATGCGAGGCATTGTCTAGTTGGAAGTTTCTCTTCACAAATAGGGCATTGGTCCATATGCTCTTTATAAGTATGTCCTATGTCTCCACAAATTTTGTAGGCTTGACTTCCTTCTATAATATCATCCTTGATATCATTTTTGTCACAATCTCTTTGGGAAGGGTTGCTTCTCATGTTGATCATTTGATTGGTCATCCTTTGCAACAATTGAGATTGGGATTCCAAGAACTTTAGCATGGCTAGGTCTAACTCAATGTTGTTGGCTAAAAACTGAGTTGTCACTTGATTCAACTGAGCTTGGGTGGCTAGCAGTTGTTCTGTCATGTGTATCTCTTGGTTGTTGTTACCATCCCTTATGTTTGAGTTGTGGTCTCTTGGAGAAGTCATCTGCTTGGGTTGGATTGGGATTAGATTAGGCAAAAGATTTCTAGAGGAAGAATTCTACTCACACACAACAAATCACACAAAGCAATGTGCAAGCAATCACAATCATCCATTCCACTCAAACAACAATGTTCAAGCATATTTTAGGCAACAAAATATGTTTGCTACACCACATAAGTTGGTGTGATTAATAAATCAATTTAAACTAAACACCTAGTATGGTGGTCCAACTATGGGGTTCACTTGAGATCATTCCATTCGTCTTAGTTGTTACATCATGAACAAGATCATGGTATCCTTGGAAGAAATTCTTGCACCTTGGTCACAAAGTTCAAAGGTGATGATGGTTTCTCCTAAGTTGTGTTTCTTTAGTATCCAAGTCTTGAGTATTATTCTTATCTCACTTGAAGTCCTTAGTGAAACTGAAGTTGAAGTCATTAGTGATGGTGAAGTCCTTGCTCATGTTGAAGTCTTTGTCCATCAAGTAGAAAAGGGAGAGATGTAGAATCAAAACAAAATGTTGAGGAAAGATTTTACAAGATTGTTTGTAAATAAGTTTGAACAAATACAACTCTTATTTTTCTAAGGGGTTTTATCTAGTCCTAGGGTTATAATCCTACAGGCAACTGTCAACACCCGGATTTTTAATCCCAGATGCCTGTTATGCTATACATCGCAATACCAGGATTACCATTTTTGCGAGACATAACAGAATTGGATACCACAGTACATCATCACTTACAAACCATACATTAGGTTTTACACAAATAAGGATCTCATAATCCAGTTCTTAATACAACTTCAAGCAGCGGAATACGTAATAATAACGGTAGCATAGGCGAAGCTCCATCTTCGGGTTCACAGGCAATGCTGACGATGGGAGATGATCCTAGTTGTCGTAACCTTCCTGGGGTCCATCCTCCAGGTACTCCTTTTCACAGTCTAGCCACGGGAATAGCCAGGGACAAAGCCATGAGTACTCTTTAAGTACTCGCAAACTAATACTAACAAGTGAAAGGGGTTTTTGGTAATAGGACACTAGGCTCTAGGGTTATTTTGCAAAAGCCATATTTATCTCTACTAAGTTTAGAAGCAACAAATGCTAGTTGAAATTTTATAACACCTAAGTGGGAACTTGTATCTCATATCACAACCCTGTTGTGGTCAAGTCAAAGTATCAATTCATTTCACAAGTCTTTTGAAAACATCTGACGGGGGAACAATATGGCCACTCCAACTGTCCATAACCACGGACGCGGCTATTCGAATAGTTTGACACTCTGTAGAGATTGTACACTTTCACCACAACATTCGATACATCCTGTAACTACCTCGGTGAATTACGCTCTTAGTTACAAGCCTGGATGAGCGGAAATGGTTAAAATAGTACGGTGGGGCCCAAATGTCACTCACAGGTAGACCTTTCGGCCGTCCTAACCATTTCCAAACATCGGGACAAGAACGAGCGGCGTAATCGGCAGGCGAAGGGATCAACTACATACACAAATGAGTATGTATGCAAGCGACCATACAACAGTCCTCAGAGCCATTCCATCTAAAAGAAATAGAAATATTGCAACGCCATACGGCAAGATCCAAATATCCTAGATAGATATAATAGTTTAGGATATCTCCTCATACATCAAACATCAGAGTATCAGGCGGAAGCGGAAAACAAGATCCGAGTACGGATAAGAAGCAAATCGGCATAAGATGCCCCATAAATAAACACATCCCGCCCACAGATCTCACGGATCCCCGTTCCCGGAATCTCTACACCGAATGATCGTTGCCCACATCGTCCGTCTCCTCCACCCAGTATCCATCTTGCGAGTTTACCTGTTCATCTGAATCAAACAATTTATCGTGTGAGACCCTAGGGGTACTCAGCAAGTCTTTATGCCTCTAAAGGGGACACAACCTGGGGTGACGCAATTGCAGCAAAAGATAATACCTAACAATTCTATAGATACTCGCTAACCATCCGCCTAACCATAGATAGACGGATGTCCGTGAATTAATAACAGCTTGATTATAACGAATATTAACAGATCCATCCTCCTCCTCGCTTACCAACGAGGAAGCGGACGAACACCCCCATCCGTTGGCAGTTTTATTATCCATTCCATGAGTGTTGCACTATTTACTAGTCAGGTACTTAGTCAAATTAAAAGCGGTACTTTAGTTATACTTGTCTATGATCGAGAAACTGTGCTCCAAGTCGTCCATAACCGCGGACACGGCTTTCGGAAAGATTTACCTGCAAAGGTGCACAAATAGCAACACACACTCGATCAACCTCGGAAAAACCAAATCAAAACCCAACGAGGCATTCACGACAAAGCGATCACAGGATTCAGAAATATTTCAGGGGGCCACCCCATTAAGCTACCCGCAACGAAGTTGGCCGGCTCCGAGACGGACTCAAGGTTTGCGTCAATGGCTGTAAACGACTGGGAACCCGAAAGTGTGACTGGGCTTGTCGATACCGTGAAAACACTCCGCTTACCTAAACAGACAGTGCTCCTCACACAATCTTAAATAAAGCAAGAAACATGGCATAAGTACAGAATAGTAATAAAGCCCCAAACTACTTTGTGGCCCCAAGAAATAAGAATGAATCAAGCTCGCCTGGGGGTCCATAAGCCTCCGGATGTGGATAGCGCGAATATTCAAGGAACAGGAATCAAGTACTGGGGTCCCACGGACACAAGTGAGCATGAAAAACCAAATAGCAAATATTGCTCACCGATGCCACTTTCATTAGTTATCCCATTACTACTCAGGTTAAGTTGTTTAGGTACCTCGTTATCCATTGGACACTCACATACCCTACACATGCTGTTCTACGACCCGCATGGCTCAAACAACTCCTGTAGTAATGGCTCATGGGATGGAGGAACAAGCTTCGGTGGGGTTTAAAAGTAAAGGCTATGCAATACTTGGGATTCAGTTTAATGCAATCGCGACTCAATGATGCAAGAATAAGACAGAGGCAATAGGTACTATATGTATGCAAGCATGTGGTAGTGCTTGCCTGGCAGCTCAGTTGAAGCGAGGGACGGATCTGGGTAGTGCTCCTGGGTTTCCTGATATATCCCCTGCTCAGCGTCTATTCGAAGAAGAACCAAACAAACAAGGGCCAACATAAATAGAGTGCACAAGCATATGAATTAAAATGCGACAATCAAACAATCATGCCATGATGAATGATGCACAATTTGCATGGCAATAAAGTAGCATGGCATGGGTGAGGTGTGGAATACAAGAATAAAGCATTTTATGGAGTTTTAGTCACATTTTATCCTCAAATAAGTTGCTGTATACTTTATATTTATATGATGCATGCTGCAATTTAGAACATGGAATGCATAAACAGAAAGGTCTCGTCGAGCTGACCATTTTAGACATATCATTTGTCAAATTTGGAGTTATAAAACAAAAGTTATTAATTAAATAAGGCAAAGGGCATTTTATTTGTAATTTTGATCAACTCGAAAATTAAAGTGTTCAAAATATATTTTGAAGGGCATATTTGAATTCCTCACATTTTTCTGATTTCAAAACATATATTACATGTTTAATTTGGAATTATATTTTAAAATTTATTTGAAAACAGATTTGAATTTGAATTTAAAACAAATTTGAAAAGGTTTAAATTAAAACAGAAAACCGCAAGACGTTTTACACTCAGGCAAACCTAGCCACAGACGCTGACGGGTGGGGCTGATATGCTGAGTCAGCGCGGCCGACGTGGCGGGAACTGGTACGGCTTTTCTTACCGCGGGGAGTTCCAGCCACAGAGGATGACTGGTGGGCCTCCAGGCGGCAGGGCCACAGCACGCGCGCGGGCTATCGGGCGCTGACACGTGTGCTATCCGGGGGGCGCGGGGGTGTTTTTCTCAGAAACCGAGGGCCTCTTCAAAAGAAAACGGCGGCGAATGACAGGTGGGGCCGTGGGGACTGCGGGTTCAGGCGGGAAAAACGGCCGGGTCTTTTCTGTAAAAGCGTCGCCGCCGCCGGACTGTCTGCTGCGCGCCGATCTGCAGAGACCAGGGGATCGGTCGGAGTTCGGACGATGATGGAGACCAAACGGCGGCGAATCTCGCCAAGCCGCAAAAAGGGAAGATGGAGAGGGTGGTGCGGGCTACAATTCTCGTTTAGCAAGCTCGCCCAGGCCGTTGTTCCGGGCCAGAGCGCGACGCGCGGCAGTGCACGGAGGCTGCTCGACGGAGCGCGACGGTGTTGCGGCGGGCTAGAAGGGAAAGGGATATGTCCGAGAGGTAGAGGTGCTCACCAGCGACCATCCGGTGCAGACAAGCGTGCTCGAGGCGGACCAGATCAACAGCGTGGCTCGTGGCCGGCTTCGTCGGCTCCCTCGCGGCATGGTGGCGTCGATGATGCTCCGGCGAGGTTCAGGCACGGCTGCAGGTCCAGGGAGACGGTGAGGTACGGGGAAAGGTACTGGTACTCATGGATCGGCTTGACGTCCACCGGAACGGCAAAGGACGGAGGGGGTCGTGGCTAGGGTTTAGGAGGAGGAGATGGCCATGGCGTCTTGGAAGGAAGAAGGAGAAGGGGTGAGGGGCTTGGGCGCCTCCTAGATGGGAACTGGGTGGGTGAGGCGGTAGAGAGGAAAAGGGAAGCACATGGGGGTGGTGGTAGCTTTCAAAAAGTGGAAAAGAGAGGAGGAAGGATGCATCGGGTAGTCTCTCCTCTTCTCTTCTCTTTGTCTTGAAGCCAAAGCAAGGAGTGGGGAGGGCAAATGAGGGGTGAGACGTGGTGGAGCCTGCCTGGTAGGGAGAGAGAGGGGAAGCCAAGAGAGAGGGAGAGGGGAAGGGGTAGCTCGGCAAGGTTAGATGGTGGCCTCGGGTTAGGGTTAGGTGGTCCTCATGGTATAGAGAGAAAGAGAGAGAGAGGGAGATGGCTTAGGGTTTGGTTTTGATAGGGTTTAGAGGGGTAGATGGGGTAGCCTAGGGCTGGGGTTGATGCTTCGGCATGGAGGGGGTAGAGAGAGAGATGGAAGATTTTGGTTAGCTTGGTAGATTAGAGTGAGGATGATGGTTTGGTTTAGCCAAAACAAAGAGGTAGGTTTATATTAGGGTTTAAGAGATTCAAAAACAAGAGGACAACTAGTTTGAATTTAAAAGCAAAGCTCAAACCAAAATAAAACAAAACAAAGAATAGAAGGCCAAGGGTTATGATTGGATGGAGTATGCAATAAGTGACTTGCATGCATGTGAGCATATTTTGTGGAACAAAATATGGGGCACATACATGTGAGGAGAAGATTTGCAAAGATAAAAGATGCAATTAAACCAAGATTTTGAGAAGGGACATGTTTACATGGCATGCTAGAGATGATTTGGATCACAACCATATAGCCATGTGTAGAAGAAGAGGGGGACCCATAATATACATGTGGAAAGAATTAAAATGTCATCCAACAATATGACCACATACATATACATGGTTGGTAAAAGAAGATGAAATCAAAGAGGAGGTGATATGGCAAGTTAGTAGATGGAAGGAATTTAAAATAGATGCCCTCAACTCAAATTGGGCATTAAACAATATATATCAAGAGCCAACTACAATGTATCAAGAGGCAAATACAATTAATAAATGCATATGAGATAAGAACCAAATGAAAAGGGTTTTACATGATGCTCAAATGCAAGGTGGCATGATGACATGAGAAAGATATAATTATGATGCAACAATTATATGTAGGAAGTAGCATATATATAGACTAGGCTAGTAGCATTGCAATTGTTAGACAATTGGGATGCTACACATTCGTCAGGAACAAATCCTGAATTCAGCATACTTAGTATGCGGATAATCAATCCTAACCTTTCAATTACACGCCCTAGTATAAGCACCTCTCCTGTGAGTTTGGCCTCCCAACCATGACCAACTGTCATCTTGGGTACTGCACAGGTGGACAATCTTCACAAGGTAGCCTCAGCTCAGACCGTGACCATGAGGGAACTAATACTAAGGTATATAAGTTTCTAGTCAAGCCCTACCCAATCTTCGGGTATTGTGGTTGTACGATAAAATTGGAATGGTATCACATCCAGACCACCATCAGTTTTATAAAGGGCTAAGGCTCATGCCTCATCATTTTCATCACCAAAATCATCAAGTGTTCGGAAACACATGTCCAAAACATTTCAATAGAATGATCCATCATTCCAAGCTTTTCATAACCATTTTTCCACCAAGTATTACCATCTAAAGTTGATCAAGTTTTATGCTTAGCACTAGCATCTACAAGTGGGGGTAAGCACTAATGAGGGGTGGTAAACCAGTGGAGTTTTAACTAACTTCAATCTCATGCCTTAGGATGACGTCAAGATTATCTATCTTAGGACAAATTTTATGCTCTTTATGCAACCTTCAAGTATCCTTCTAGTATCTACCATTTATTCCAATAAACTCTAAGTAAGAGCTTTGATAAAGAAATAAAGTAATAAACTTGCAAATAAAACTAGGATTGGTTTATCAAGTGGTTATGATCATATATGCTTTAAGGAATATAGTGGCATGGTAGCAAGCAAGTAGTAGCTTGCATAGGTCAACTTGATTAGTAATGCTTGCAATTATTGGCTTGCATAATATCAGTATAAGCTTGCTAAATTGCAAGTGTTAGCTTGCACATTCAACTGGTAGTATTAGGCTTGCCTTGTGCAGGGCAGTGGTTGAAGTTCTCCTCGGCTTCTTCTTCGTAGAATCCTCCTTCCTCTTCGTATCCTTGGTCGGTACTAGCGTCTATAAATAAATACGATGTACACAATCACCAAACAATGCTTAACTACTTGCAATCATCACACAAAAGGGTCCATAGATGATCTAGCATCATCACTAACATTATAAGATTAAAGCTTGGTTTAATTCCTTTTATTTTTAGAAAAGTAATTTCTACTTATTGAAAAACTACTTAAGATTTAATATTCTCCAAACCAAACATGGTATCATGTTGACACATGTCGTCACCACATATTTTAGTCCATGGGAATGTGATTTAAAGTGGTGTCACAATTTAATAAGGTTTTACCCTTTTATTTTAATTACATAAAGTGACTAGAAATGCCTATGTAGCATTCTTTTATTACTTGAACATTATTTCTGTAAGTAAACCTATATATTTTTATATATTCTGAAAGGTATGGTTAAATGTGATTTTTGAGAGTTGGAATCAACTCAAAAGCTATTATGGTTTTAATTTGAAAAATGTTTGAATGCAGAAAAGCTTATGTCTTATTATTTTTACCAAGGATGATCTACAGATCCAAATGACTTGAATCCAACGGGCTTAGATTCAGCATTCCCAGACCTTTCTAACAAAATTGGTTTCATTCTATTTGGTTCACTGAATCGACCTGGGTTGATTTTTGAAACTGGGTACAGAAGTGTGTTTGAACTAAAAAGGAAAAGGTTAAATTCAAATACCTGGGCTGCGCGGGAAAGGTTAACGGGCCGGCCTGGTAAGCACAACGCTTCCGCGGGCTGCGTAAGTGGCTGTCCCCACGCGTCGGTGAGACAGGGGGTGCAAAGCGGTATGGGGCGATGTGGTGCGTTCGATCTGGTTTTAATCGAACGGCTGAGGGTCATCGTCGACGTTGGGCAACTCCGGCCAGACTGAAACCTAATGCGGAAGGTGAGGGTCGCTGGGGGCTCACCGGAGTTCGGGCGAGGGTCGGCGAGGCGGGCGAATGACAAAGTCGACGACGGCGAACCTCCTGGTACCAGCAGCTTCTCCTGGGGCGGCTCCAATCGCTGGCTTCCTTCTGCTCCAGAGGCGGCGGGTTCCGGCGAAATTCTGGCGAAGTGCTGCTCGCCTTGCTCCGGGAACGGGGTGGCACGATCGGTGAGGAGAGGGGAGTGGAATGGTGTGAAGAATTCGAGCGGGGGAGGCCTCTATTTATAGTCGTGACGGTGAGACCGAACGGCATGGGCAGGCGACTGTGGCGACATGGCTACGGCTGCTAGAGGCATGGCCGGTGGTGGCGATCGCTTGGTGGTCTCCTAGCGATGCTCTACGGCTTTAATGCGCTTGCATGGGAGGTGCAGTTTGGTCTGGAACGCGCGATGCTCTGCGCGGCAGAGGCGGCGTCTTCGATGGCGAGCGGTGGCTCTGAGGCATGGGGCGGCGAACGGGGATGTCTGGCGTGTTCCTGGGACAGTGGCGATCGTGTATGCACGCGGCGAGGGCGACGCGCGGTCTATGGGTGTCGGTCGAGTGTGGCACTCTGGCGCATGCTCGACATGGTTGCTGGCGGGCTGGCCGCGGTCCGTGCGTGTGGTCCAGTGAATGGCAGCGTTCGAGCGCTGGACGGGGAGTGGCAGTGGGGTGTTGGCTTGCTCCTAGACATGTTGTTTCGGCTTGGTGCTTGCTCCGGCTAGCTAGCCATTGTCGGCTGGCAAGGGGATGCTCGGGTTGGCATGGCATGGGGCAAAGGGTAGGGGCTAGGGTTTTTCCAAGCACTGGTTGGCACTGGGAAAGACAAGGGTGATCAATGGTGAACATTGCTTAGCCAAATTACTGCTCCAAACAGTGAAGTTAGGCTAGTTTGATTTGAATCTGCCAAGTGTTTGATGAAATGGCCGCATGAATTCAAGTTTTGAATTTTGAAAAAAAAATTGGTGGGTGTGCTAGGTTAGTGCTGGTGAGTCTGCAGATGCTTGGGTTTTGAAAGTTGAGCTTTTTTGAGTGGTTTTTGAAAAAGTGGGATCTTCCCATATGATAAAGATTCAATTTTGAACTGTCATCTAAACTATGCATTTAAATGTTTTTGGATGATCACAAAGTGGGCCTTGATACTTTGTTATGAGTACAATCAAGGGGTGCAAAGATCCAGAAAAGTTTCTGATAGGTTCTGAAAGTTTGAGATAGCCAAAGTAGGCATGGGAGTTAAATTGGTCAAAATGACCATTCATTCATTTAGCTTTGTTTTGATTTATTTGTCTTTGAGAAAAGTTTGGGAATTGTTTAGATGATGTTTATTTCACCTAAGCAACATTTTACAAGCAAAGAAACACACAAACAAGGTGGTTCAAAATAATTCAAAATGAAATGCATACTCACATGCATGCTTCCATAATTTTATTTAGAAAAGTTTTTGTTAACCCTAATTTTGAGGATTAGAGTTCGATGATCCAAGTTTAGTATTTTTGGGATATTACAAACCTTCCCCCCTTAAACAAAATCTCGTCCCGAGATTTGAAAAAGGACGAAAAAGATTACCTAGGATTTGAAGAGATCGGGAAACTCTGTCCTGATGTGATCTTCGCGCTACCAGGTAGCTTCCTCTTCTGTGTGGTTGCTCCACTGAATCTTGAGAAACTTTATGCTTCGGGTTCGAGTAGTTCTGAAAGCTTCTTCAAAAATACGGATGGGTACTTCGGGATAGGTCAGGTCATCGTTGATCTCTATGGTCCGATGATCGATATTCTTGAACACTTCGGTCTTCTCGGGAACTTCGAGACACTTGCGAAGTAATGAGATATGGAACACATTGTGCACGGCTGACATCTCTTCAGGTAGTTCAAATTGATACGATACTTCTCCTCGACGCTTCAGAATCTTGAAGGGTCCGATATATCTGGGGGCTAACTTTCCTTTGAGTTGGAAACGCTGCATTCCCTTCAATGGCGACACTTTCAGATAAACAAAATCTCCTATGTTGAAGGCGAGGTCTCGACGTCTCTTGTCGGCGTAACTCTTCTGTCTGGACTGGGCGGTCTTAAGGTGCTCACGAATCTTGTGAACCTTCTCTTCTGCTTCCCGTAGGATGTCAGGTCCTAAGATCTGACTCTCTCCTACTTCCGACCAGTTCAAAGGGGTGCGGCACTTCCTTCCATACATGAATTCAAATGGGGCCATTTGCAAACTGGCTTGATAACTATTATTGTAAGAAATTTTGCAAATGGCAGACAGTCTTCCCACTTGGATCCATATTCTAACACACATGCTCTCAGCATATCTTCCAGTATTTGATTTACTCGCTCCGTTTGTCCATCGGTCTGAGGGTGATACGCGGTGCTGAAATCTAGGCGGGTTCCTAAACCTTCTTGAACTTTCTTCCAAAATCTCGAGGTAAACTGAGTTCCTCGATCCGATACGATGTTCTTGGGTACCCCACGCAAACTAACTATTCTAGCGATGTACAACTCCGCTAGCTTCAAACTCTGATATGTGGTCTTGACGGGCAAGAAATGGGCGACTTTAGACAATCGGTCCACTATGACCCAGATAGAGTCATTTCGCCTACTAGAAGTAGGCAGTCCAGTGATAAAGTCCATTCCAATGGAATCCCATTTCCATTCCAGAATCTGTAAGGGTTGCAACAATCCAGCGGGTCTTTGATGTCCTGCCTTGACTCGCTGACAAATATCACACTTGGCGATATAGCTTCTGATTTCTCTCTTCATCTTATGCCACCAAAATTCCTCCTTCAAATCTTGATACATCTTAGTTCCTCCAGAATGGATAGAATAAAGAGTATCATGAGCCTCCTTCAGAATAACTTCTTTCAACTCAGAATCTGATGGTACACAAAGGCGTCCTTTGTACCACATAACTCCTTCTTCGTCTTCGGTGAATCCAGGTACTTTGCCTGTACCGATACGACGCTTGATTCCGTCGATACTAGCATTTCCTTTCTACGCCTCTTTAATCTGACTGATCAAAGTGGGTTGAAGTTCTATGCTAGCCAAAAATCCTTCACTTACTAATTCTATTCGAAAATCTTCCATCTCTTTGTGCAGGCTTGGTTGCTCCTTCAAAATCATGGAGTTCAAGCGGTACGGCAATTTGCTAAGGGCATCTACTACCACATTGGCTTTACCAGGGTGATAGTGAATGTCCAGATCATAATCCTTGATTAGCTCAATCCACCTTCTCTGTCTCATGTTCAGCTCCTTCTGAGTGAATATATACTTCAGACTCTTGTGATCCGAATAAATCTCACAACGATTTCCCATCAGGTAATGCCTCCATGTCTTTAGGGCTAGAACTACGGCTGTGAGTTCGAGGTCATGGGTTGGGTAATTTTGCTCATGTTGCTTCAATTGTCGAGATATATAAGATATAACTTTTCCTTCTTGCATTAGCACACATCCGAGACCGATCTTGGATGCATCACAATACACATCGAAGGGCTTCGTGATATCTGGCATGATCAAGATTGGGGCTGAAATCAATCTCCTCTTGAGTTCTTGAAAACTCGCATCACATTTGTCGGTCCATTCAAACTTCTTGGCCTTCTTCAGCAATTGGGTCATGGGTCTGGCGATATTCGAGAATCCTTCTACGAATTTGCGGTAATATCCCGCCAATCCGAGAAATGCACGAACTTGGGTTTGAGTGGTTGGGGCTTGCCAATTTTCTATATCTTTCACTTTTGTAGGGTCAACGGCAATTCCTCCGGCTGATACAATGTGACCGAGGAATCCTACCTCCTGCAACCAGAATTCACATTTGCTAAACTTTGCATACAGCTGATCCTCTCTAAGGGTTCCAAGAATGGTCCTTAGGTGTAGCTCATGTTCTTCTTCTGATTTGGAATAAATCAGAATGTCATCGATGAAAACAACGACAAACTTATCCAGGAAGTCCATAAAAATCTTATTCATGAGATTCATGAAATAAGCGGGGGCATTGGTTAGTCCAAAAGACATGACTGTATACTCGTATAATCCATATCTGGTGGTAAAGGCAGTCTTTGGAATATCCTCTGCACGAATCTTGACTTGATGATAGCCAGTCCTAAGATCAATCTTAGAAAACACTTTGGCACCGGTCAACTGATCAAACAAATCTTCTATCTTGGGCAAGGGGTACTTGTTCTTGATAGTGACATCATTCAACTTCCGGTAATCCGTACACAAATGGTTACCTCCATCCTTCTTGTCCACAAACAAGACAGGTGATCTCCATGGTGACGCACTTGGTTGAATTAATCCAATTTCTAGCATGGAATCCAGTTGCTTCTTCAGTTCTTCTAGTTCCGACGGGTTCATACTATATGGTCTTTGGGCTATGGGTCCTATTCCGGGGATTAGTTCGATGATCAACTCGATATCCCGATCTGGGGGCATACCAGGCAAAACATCTGGAAATACATCAGGGTATTCACAGACAATCCGGACTTGGTCAATGGTTGGTTTGGCTATACTCTTGTTACACTTGAATTGGCGAGGTAAGGTTTCAGATATATGCTCGACTGATATTCCGGCTGTACTGGTCATGGTTATGGCTTTCTTGGCACAGTCAATCAATCCTTTATGTTTGGACATCCAATCCATTCCTAGTACTACTTCCAAACCTTTAGTTCCGTGTACTATCAGATTAGCATAAAAATCTATGCCATGGATTCGGATAGGGACGGCTTTGCAAATTTGCCTAGCCTTGGTGGTTGATCCGGGAATTTGAACAATCATGACATGCAAACATTTGAAGATTATTTTTCCTTCAGCACAATCAATTGACGCTCCTACAGTGCTAAGGAAAGGTCTTCCAAGTATTATAGATAATTATTCACCCTCTGACATTTCAAGAATAATAAAATCAGTGGGAATAACATGCTCATCTATCCTAAGCAGAACATCCTCAATCATACTAGTGGGTTGTTTAGTGGATATGTGAGCCATCTGTAAAGTGATAGAAGTATGGGAATACTCCCCTAATCCTAACCTTTTATAAAGGTACATTAACTCCTGCACCTAAATCACACAAGGCACTGTGAATATCAGTTTTGCCAATTCAGCATGAAATAGCTGGTATTCTGGGATATCCCGATTTAGACAATAACTTCCCATTTGTAGGATAACTAGTCGTCGTGGAAATAGCTTCAGTTATTTATTTCTTTCTATTAAGAACATCATGGAGAAATTTAGAATAGGTGGGAACTTTTATTACATCCGCAAATGGAATTTCTAGACGAAGGTCACCAAGTGCCTTTTTGAAATAATCATAGATTACCTGATCCGGTGCTTTCTTTTTGTGATCTGGATATGGAAGTTTTTGCCCACCTTTCTTATTCTTGTCTTTTACCTTTTGTGGGGGATCAAGTTGTTTAGTTGCTTTCTTTTGTTGCTGCCTATCGTTTTTCTTATTTTCTACTACAACAACTTCATCTTCATTGCTTGTCTCTTTTTTTCCCTTGGATCAACATTCTCTGCATCAGAGTCATGTCGGTCATCCTGTGCATCATTTTTCTCCTCCAAGGTTTGATCTTGTGTTTCTTGAGCAGTTTCATCTTGACGATCCAGTAGTGTGTCATCTTCTTGGCTTGCTTTGAGCAAGGTTTTTTCCCTTCGATCTTTTTCAGCTTCATATTCTAGTGGTCCTAATGGTCCTATAACAACTGCACCTCTCCTTGTAACAACATTAGTAGAAATAGGAATATTTATATCATCTTGAAGAAAAATTTGATAACCAAATGATATTTGTTCACATTGGGTTTCAATCATACTAAGGTACTTGTGAAATAATTTTATTTCATGGCCAATCTCATCGTAATTTTCCGTGAGTTCTGCCAAAATCTTCTTATGTTTTTGAAATTGCTTACGCAGGTTGTTATGAGATTTGGCATGTCTATATTTTAATTCTTGAAAAACTATTCTAGTTTCATCTTCTTTAGTAAATACTTGTAACAAATCTACTTTGTTTTTCTGAACAAGTTCAAAAGGTATACCTTTCTCTTTCATTGTTTCGCGTACTTCAGGCATAAGATCAGGAGTTATATGAAGTATTCCTTGTTCCAGCTTAGTGCCAAAATCATGATTATATAGAGAATCATTCTTATCCCTAGTAGACATCAATTCCAAACATGCTTTAGTAGTTAAAGTATTTATCGATCCTCCTGCTGATAAGCCAAGAAACTCTCTGCATCGAGTATTAGGACCGTGATAAAATAAATGGCAAACAGTGGATTCGGAATAGCCATGATTACGAATACTATTGATCATTCCTAAATATCTATCCCAAGCTTGTGGGTAGTTTTATCCCACGTTCTGACTGAAATTGCCTATATTCTTTCTAATTTCAGTTACCTTTTGAAAGTATTAAACCTGTTTATGAATTTAACGATACAATTTTCCAGCATTTAATGTAACGATGAGGGAGAGAATATAACCATTCTAGAGCCTTACCTTTAAGAGACCAACGAAATAATTTTAGACATGGGAAATCTCTAGGAAAACCTTTTGGTCCAATTGATGTTATCACATTGTTGAACTCTCTAAGGTGTCTTCCTAGGTCTTCATCTTCCCTTCCACTGAAATCTTTTTCCTGCAAAATTTTTATAATCTCACTATCAAATCAATATTCTCTAACTCCAGGATTAGGAAATTCTATTGGTTGTTTAAGATAAGTAGAATTTTGAGCACTGTATTCTCTGATAGTTTACTCAGGTTTCTTGGGAGTTGTCCTGTGAATGGACATGATTTCCATGAAATCACTAAGTTTTTCAACTTCAACCTTATTTGACCTTAAAAGTTTTTCAATAATTTCCTTGCTCCTTTGAACAGGTACACGATCAAAATAATCTGGTAGATAGGTCCTACCAAAGCGTGTGGACCCTTTGTATCCTAGGGAGACCATTTTGTAGTAGTAACACCTGAAATGTCAAGAGATAAAACACTTAGCACTTAGCTCCCCGGAAACGGTGCTAGAAAATAGCTTGATGACTGCAAGTGCACAGATCTTTTGTAGCTAGTTTTGAAGTTAAGATATAGATCCCATAGGGAGCCCAAAGGTAAGTGTTTATGAATGAAGTCTCTGTCACACTCAAAGTTGTCACAGGTCTTCGAGTGAATTTACTACAAGTGTTGAAATAAGAATAAACTTTTGGATTAAAATAAATGTATTTACATAAAACTAAAATGTAAACTTAACAAATAAAAATCATAAAAGTAAAGAACGATTCGATTGTTTGTTGTTTTCTGCAGATGAAAAAATAGGCGCGGGGAGGTACATTTCATGGTGATAGTAAATGTACCAAGTGGATGAGTGATAAGTTTAACAATTATAATCTTATAAGTATGTGTGTAGGCGAGCAAACCATAATTAGCCATAACTCCTCTTGGTAGATTTCATCCTAACTTCAATAATCCTACTAGTTTGTTACCAACACCATGGTCAGTAACTAGACGATTAAGATCCTTCAGGTTGCTTAGCAATTAAGCTCCTTGGATCAGACTAATGCAATAGGCACACTGGCTCCTTGTGCTCCTCAAACTCAAGTAGTTTTCCATTGATATCCCCGTGTCACTTAGGGGTCGCTGGTCTGCTAGCAAACAATATCTTATCTATGTAGAACAAAGTATCATGTTGTCTAGGCCCTTAATTGGACAACAAGCATTAGGCATCCCACAGATAGTCAAGCACACATAATATAGTAATTAAAATCAATCACGAACTAATGTAAAATGTATACGCACATCACATCTAACCAAACCCTTACATCTCCCACGCCCAAGGGAACTTATTCACACATGAGAGAAGAAAGCATCATCGATATAATTATATAAATGGAGTTCTTCTTGATATTACCATGGAGATCCATAATAAGAATAGAAAATAAATCCAACACAATTCAAGATGGGAAGAAACAGTCTCAAACCCTAATCCTGCAAAGTAATGGCTATGGGGGTGTGGTGGCTAGGAGGTCGAAGTTCATGGAGCAAGATGAAGAACATCTTCGCCTTCTTCTCTGAATCTCTTCTTTCTCCCTTCTGGATGGAACGGTGACTGTTGTGTTCTTTTTTCGTCCTCGGCCTCTTCATGAAAGTTGTCCCTTTCTACAAGACCAAGGCGGTGGCAACTATATGGCAGGAACCATACGGCCGGAGAAAATATTCCCACCGTATAGTTGCTCGTTAAAGCTACTAGTTGCTTCCCTCGATTTCTTCCTAAAAGAGACTTGCTTATTTTCACCTGAATATTGTATTTTTTCTATTAAAACCCTCTGTTGATGCTTAGAACCTGAAACACACATTAAAAACCAAGTTTCCTTTGCTACCGAAGTATTAGCGTTAGGTAAAGATAGAAAACCATTAAATCCAGACAAAAACCATCAAGAAAAGCCATTTAAAATTATCGAATCTCACAGCTTGGAGTAGGTCCATTGTTATTAGGTCACAACCATGAAAAGAGTTGGTCCAATCAATATGGCATATAGGTGCGAGATTATGCCAAAGTATGCAAGATGATAACATTTGCAGAAAAGATTATTATCTTGACTACAAAACCTTCACTGATGAGTGGGTCTAAGAATGATTTTTCCAAGGGAAAGAGTTGACTTTGGTAGTACTAATGATGTACTACAATATGGTTCAACTACATTTTTAGTAATGCACACAGTTTGGAGTAGGTGGTCTTCCAAAGATTGAATCTAGTCAAATATTCTAGACTTTGCCAAATTTGGCAGATTAGTGTAATTGGGACTAGTGAATGGGGGAAGGATACAAGGGTTCATTCTTATCATCAAGGGGATGATATTGAAGGGTAGATTGTCTAGAGTGGTTTCATGCTTTTACTAGGTCCTTGATGAGTTGGATGCTAATATAAAGGATTTTCTTAGGATTGAGCTGGTGATATAGATTAGGATCACTTGAGTGACTTAGGATAGATCTAGCTTAGGATGTTTGGTTCAAGATTTGGGGATCTCATCATTGATATAGTTCTAAGAGATGAGCTACTAGGTTAGCTCAATCTAGCTCCTAAGCACACAAGACAATCAGCAGATCAAGGCAGTTCATCAAACAAACTTATCCAACTACTGCTAAGGTTACCATCAAGACTAGCTTGAGGTAGGCATGGGTGTTTTGAAGAGGTTGTGAGTTGAAGTAAGGTAAGGTCATCTTGGTATTTCTACCAAGATTAGAATAAAAAGGTTTTGGTAAAGGTTTTGTAAACCTAGAGATAAGAGTAGTTGATAGTTTAGTCTTGAAAACATAAGGTGATTATATATAGGTCTCCACAGTTTTGTTAAAGAGAAACTAATAAAAGTATTTTTTTATCAAAGTCATCTTGGCTCAGGTTTGAATTGCTAGAACATTTGAGAGTATGAAAGATGATCCAAGACATCTCCTTTGTAAAATAGTTTTTGTCAGCTGAGGTTGAGGTAAGGAGTATATGATCTAATATACAATCAGATATATGAACACAACATCAAGCAACAAGCATTATAACACTTAACAAGAATTTTTTTGTTCCCCCTAATTTTTTCCTTTTTGTCAACAATTTAGGGTTGTTGAAATTGGGATGTTACAGACCTTTTCCCCTTCAAATAATCTCCTCCCGAGATTTGGGAGGAGTAGGGTTAGGTGCGAACAGCGGCTTAACAAATTTCAGTAATGGAACTAATTAGCTAATAAGGGACTCACTACAAATAGGTTTGGTCAGCTATGGGGCGGGGCTTACTGGCTACGGGTTGAGTGGTTTAGATTAAGCTAGTGGAAAAGACACATTATTTCCCCTTAGGACGATTCTAGGTAGGTTTGGCATAGACTCCGTCCTTTCTTCTAGAACCGAAACGATGAGTTGAGCATTCTTCAAACCTCTATCGCTGGAGTTATCTCTTTGGCCTTTTGGGTCTTGAAACGCTGGGAGTGTTGGTTGGACGGTCGACCTTGCGATGGAGAATTTTCCCTGAGTATCTTCTAATTCTGGAGGAGTGCTAATTTTTGTACTATCGTGGGGTCCACGCTCTTGGTTTAAGGGAGGTTCAGCTCTTAACGATGACTAGGGGTCGACTCTCTCGGGGTTATTATGGTTTTGCGAGAAAGACGCAGTCTTTCCTAGTTTGAGCGAGACTGCAGGCGTTTGGTGAAGTCGCTGACCTTCTTCATTGGAATCGGAGGGTGATGCTGGAGGAGCGCTGCTCCTTTCGTCTGGAAATGGGTATGTTATGGCGATCTTTTACTACTACTTTTGGAGAGGCGTCATTATCACTTTTTGAGGTAGGAGGTCTATTGGGAAAGATGTTTAGCTAGTTTCTTAGTAGTTAGTTCTAAGATAGTTAGGGGTCCGATAGGTAGGAGGATGTTGTTTGGGGTGGAAGGTCGAGGGACACGATAATTTAAGATGGGGTCGTTTCGAGTTGAGTCCGATGCAACATCATGGGTAAAACACGCAAATAAGGGCATCATACTAGCATAACATCAATCAGGGTTCCTACATAACTTAGCAGATCGGTGCCGGCTAGAGGCGAGGGTACTTAAGGCAGTACAAAACTGATTCTAGGATGATACATAGCTCTACCCTAGGGTAGGAGGGTGAGTATTTATTCGCATGCCGACTACTCGGAGGATCTTTCCTTGTCTTCATCGTGGCTTTTAGAGCCTTGATTTGTAGCGTTGTTGGGGGCCAGATAAAATCCTTCCTGGATGTTAAGATCTTGGCACTTGTGGGCTTTAATCGCGTCTAGGCGAGTAAATGGTCTTGGCCTCCTGGTTAATTCCAAGTTGTGTCCCTGATTTCACTGAGAAGCTCTCTGCTTCACTGGGATGTAGCACCTAGTAGAGCATTGCTGAGGAAGATGATCAGGCTGTCCACTGCGGTGACAAGTGTGTTGCGTTTTGGGTTAAGAGGTTAGCCCTCAGAGTTCGAGAATTAAGAAGAATCAGTGGGGTATAAAATTGAGGGGGTGCTAGGGTTGGCAACCAGGCAGGTCCAACAGTGAGTTTAGGTGCAGGGATGCACATTTCACTATGTGGCCATCCTACTGATGAGGGGTATCTGTTTACGGGGTTGTGGGTGTTGGTGTCGGGGTACTCCAGGGCAGACAAGAAACATATTCCAAACACCATTCAAGCATATGACAAGCAATCAATGCATACAACAAGGGTCGGGAAATGACTACACGCCAGATAAGGGTAATCCTAGGTTGGGGATACTTATCCTACGTAAGGATGTTACAAGTGTCTTGGCTTCTGTCTTGCCATCTGGTGTCGTCGGTTCCATACTTGGTCCATTTGGGGCGATGAAGGACTCCGTTGGTAGGGCGATGGTGTAGTGTCTTCCGTCGTTGGTTGCTCCTTTGATTTTCTTGTATCTTCTTCTCTTCATCTATAAATTTCCGGCTTAGCGGTTCTAAGTCGGACATCCTTTCGAAAATGGAACATTTGAAAGTAGACGAGATATAGAGTAATACATTTTAAAAAGTTTAAGTCAAAGAATATAAGATAAGGAATCTTTCTTAAAGCTTTTAGGAAATTTGTGGCACCCCAGATTTATAGTCCGGGATAACCCATTATGCAGACCACCACGATCCCATGACATAGTATCAAAGTACACATCCATTACATTACCGAACGACAAGTCTTACATAGATAGTCATACATAGGGGCCACATAGACACAAATAGATAGTAGCAGCGGAAACACTAAACGCAGATGACCCGAGTCATGCCATAACCCATAGGGTGCCTGCATTGGAGTAACGCCCTAGTTCGCGAAGTCGTCGTCTTAACCTTCGTTATTCCCATCTTGCTACTCATAATCTAGCCAAGTAAATAGCCAGGGACAATGCCAGTGAGTACTTTGAATGTACTCGCAAACCACCTTAAGAGAACAATATAATAAAATATATGCAATTTGGCCGTAGTAGGATGGCTTCACGAGAGGTTCTTTTATAAACTAGTTTCTCTTGTAGACATAGCATGTTCCTAAATCTTTGTTGAAAAACATTTGTAAAACATTTTGGAAACCTTTTTAAAACTTTTTAAGAAAACACTAGGATTGGGTCACCCATTTGTTTCTCCTTCCGGTCATCTCATGACCAAAATCCTTCCTCCATTTTCCCGACCATACCATGGTCAAAACATTTTCGAGCCTTTTTCTTTTATGAAGTCTGTTTTGAAAACAAAACCATTACCGCTGTACAGCCGCCAACACAACCGTCCATGACCGAGGACTCGGCTATTCGAATAGATTTACACTCTATAGAGGTTGTACACTATACCCACACCATCTGATTACCCGTACCTGATCCACACCGATCATGGGTCGAATAACTGGTCAAGACCTTCTGAATGCCCTCTCTAGTACAAGTGCCTACCCTATGAGGTTAACCCCCTCAACACCGGGACGCCCTATATAGTAACCATCCAACCGGAGCGCGTTTTGCACCTCGACGGGTGGGCGCTTTCAATGAGGGGCTCATAGTATTGTGCGGAGGCCCGTAGACCCTTTGTTCCTTCTCCCGGTTATTGCTACGCATGGACCGTTGGACAGAGAAGGACCATCCTCCGGGGATTGTTTACCCATGTAGTAGTGTGAGGCACCTATACCAGATTAGTCAAACTTCTAGCCTAGCCCCGTCCCATTCCTGAGTAATGTGGTTGCACGGGTTAATTGTGCTAGCTTCAAAACTGGCCAGCCCGGTTGTTTTCGTAAACATTTTTTCTCCATCCTTTGCCTACCTTTTTGTAAAACAAAACCTTTATCATTTTCCAATCCACTTGGTAGGCCACGCCTCACCAAGGTTTTCACATAAAACATTTTTATAAGTCCTTTCCCAGGGTCTTCCCATGCTATGCTTTTGTTTAGGCTAAAACGGGGTCTCTAAGGGGTTATGGTGTTAAACACCATCTACCATACTAAGGGTGGGTAGGTATCATCAAGATGGGTTGTACCTAATGGTACTAGGGGGTAATAGTTTGGAGGAGCCAAACATTCCCCACATAACATAATATAGTAAAACCATGCAATTTGAATAAACGGGTAGATAAAACATGCATAGATAAAATAATAGGACAAGGTCTATGAGCAAGAAGGTGGCTTGCCTTCGTTGGCAACTTGTCCCTGATATCCTTCTTACAGATACTCCCAATCACCTTCCTCGTATCTTTCCTCGTTCGTATCTATCATCGCGAAAGAGAATAAACAAACAAGCAACACACCACACATTAAACACAGAACAGACAGGGCAATCAGTACAGGATAACTATTTCACTTGGCAAACCCTATCACACAAATGTAGCTACTGAAATTAGCAAGCCACCGCCATTGGAATCAACTAATTTTGGCAATCTTAACAATTATGGTGAACGTAATAGTGAACCCTAGTCTAATCAAGCAATCAAGTTCTTCGACTCTGTTCTGCAAGTGAACAAGGATCAAAAATAATATTTCTGGGTAGGTAACTGAATTATTAAACCAACACAATTGGAATCATGATTTTAGCTCAAATGGTTGATTTTATGGCAATTTATACACTGCAGAAAAGACTAGAAACACTCAAATAATTCCCAATGCAGAAATAATATCACTAAAAATATGACCTAGTGGGGGTAAGTAGGTATGGGTGGTGATCAACTCTTGGAGTTGGAATTAACTAAAAAGGGGCTTCACAAAAGCTTCTAAAAATTATTTAAGAAGCTTCTGTCCAAATCTTGCAAAATTTACCACAGGTGTTAAGCAACTCCTAAAAGTGTGGTTCCAATTTTGTTGGACGGGTTGGTTAGAAAGGAAGGGCTAGGAGGTGGTTTCATATTTTTCTGACTTGTAGAGAAATTACTAAAAATAAAACAGTGAAAACTGCCTCATCTTACTCCAAAAATTATCAAGGAAACTACAACCATTATTTTGGCGAGATAATTGTGTGAGGTGGTGGGGATTTACAGAGGCTAACCCCTAGATTTTGAATCCGGTCAATTGGTGGTTTCGGTGATTTTTGGCAGATTTAAATCTGCAGCGCAACTTTTTGGGATTTAAATAAATGGAAAAACGGAAACGGGTCTAAGTGGATCTGGGGCCTGGCCAAGGCCCGCGCAGGAGCTGGGTCGGCCCACTCGCGCGTCAGCATGCGTGGGAGCTGGGGATTTCAAAACCCCGGCGGGGGCCCCGCGCGTCAGCGTCTGCGGGCTGGCGAAGGGGTAAGCAGCGCCGTGGGTCATCCGATCTGAAAAGATCCAACAACCAAGGGCCTGTCTTCCTCATGAGGGTGGTGTCGCCGGCGACGAACCCTAGTGGCTACTGGGGAGGTTCAGGGAGGCTCACCTAGGGGCGGAGCAGCGTCGAGGATCGCGTGGTTCGACACGGTCGACGATGTGGATCCTAACAAGGGGCGGTAGCAGCGGCTTGGGCTCCTGGGATGGTCAGGGAACGGGCTCGCGACGTCGTTGTTCTCGGCCCCCTTCTGGTGATGCTCGAAGAGTTCCTGGGGAGGGGGAGAAACAAGGTCAGAGGGGCGGTGCTGGTCCTGCATGCATGCTTGGAAGGTTGGGAGAGAAGGGAGGAGAGGTGGCGCAATCAACCTTCACCTTCTCCCGGTCAGCACCGCGGCGGAGCGATGGGCAGAGTGGGAGGTAGGAGCCGAGCGAGCTCGGGTCCTCCCTGGGGTGGAGTGGGAGTGTGTTGGGGTGGAAATGGGGTGGGTGGCGAGAGCGGTAGGTGGCTCAGGGATCTTATGTCGATGCGGAGCGGCCCATGGTGCACCGAGTGGAGGGGTCGTCTAGGGCAAGGGTGGAGAGTGTGGGTAGACCAGGAGAGGGAGGGTGTGGGTTGCTGTGAGCCTGGGGGAGGCTTAAGAGGCGTGTGGACCGGCACACGGCCTCGGGATGGTGCGGGCTGTCCCAACGTCGCCCTTGCCCGTCAGGTGCTCGACATCGGATCACGTCGTGGTCGGCCTAAGGGAGAGCTAGGGAGGGCTAGGTATAGACTTGGGGTGGTGGAGAGGGCAGTGGGCTGCATCCCCTGCGCGCGCGAGCTGTAGTTTTGCACCAGGGAACTCAGGGACGCGGGTGCGTACGGCGTGGCCGACGAGGGTTGGGGGTAGGGAAGGCGCCTGGTGAGTGAGGGAGCGGGGGTGGGTGGTGCCTGGGGAAGACACGAGCTACATGGGCCCAAGGACACGACAGCACAGTGGCTAGTGGGGCAGGAGGGTGGCCATGCGAGATCTTGTCGATCTGCCACTCTCTCTCTCTCTCTCTCGTCTAGGGTGATCAATGGGGTGGTCAGGGTGGTGGAGAGAGGGGTCTTGCAGTGCTGGAGACATTCCATGCGCATCCGTGCGTTGTAGTGAGGTTTAGAGAGTGGGGAGGGTGTGGGATGATCTAGGGCGGCACACGCTCGGGGGCGACTTTGTCTGGTGCTCACATCGAGCACATGCCACGAATGTCCAAGGTAGGGATATGGGGGTGTAGAGGGAGGTGAGGTGAGTGAGTCCCGGCCCTGGTTGCCTCCTGGATCAACTCCAAAAGCTTGCAAGGATCATCTGAAGTGGGTAGAAAATAAGGTGACAATTTCCTATACTTGCCAATTTTATTCATAGCACCAACATGCAATGGGAACAAGGTCGGGGTTTTATCCAGTGCTGTGTGGGTTTGTTTGTGCTGATGGCAAGGTGAAGGGGCATGTGGTTTTATGTCCTAAGGGTTTGGGGGCTTGGATCAGACATGGGTATGTTCTTTGAATTTTCCCCCAAACCACATTAGGGTGGTGCTAATGATTAACCAATCCTAATCCTAATTGCAAGAACCACTAGGACACACCAAAATGATGTAACATCCCAAAAATACTAAACTTGGATCATCAATTTCTAATCATCAAAATTAGGGTTAACAAAAACTTTGTTAAATAAAATTATGAATGCATGCATATGAGTATGCATTAAATTTGAAATTCTTTTGAACCACCTTGTTTGTGTGTTTCCTTGCTTGTAAAATGTTTATTAGGTGAAATAAACATCATCTAAACATTTCCCAAACTTTTCCTAAGGACAAATAAATCAAAACCAATAAAATAAAGGAATGGTCATTTTGATCAATTTAACTCCCATGCCTACTTTGGCTGTCTCAAACTTTCAGAACCTAATGGAAACTTTTCTGGATATTTGCACCCCTTGAATGTACTCATAACAAAGTATCAAGGCCCACTTTGTGATCATCCAGAAACTTTCAAATGCATGATTTAAATGATAATTCAAAATTGAATCTTTATCATATGGGAAGATCCCACTTTTTCAAAAACCACTCAAACAGGCTCAACTTTCAAAACCCAAGCATCTGCAGACTCACCAGCACCAATCTAGCAAACCCACCAAAAATCTTTTCAAAATTCAAAACTTGATTTCATGCGGCCATTTCATCAAACAGGTTCCAGACACAAATCATCAAAATCCTAAACACTATAGCGAGCAGTGATTGAAGCCTAACTTGTTCCCTCTCTAGCTCACAACCAGCTCAGTAGATCATCTAGCAAGATTAACTAAACACTAGCACCACTGTGAGCTTGGCATTACCATCAATGGTGAACAGCCGAAGCCAACCTTGTCACCCCCATGTCGACAGCAAGCTAGGAAGAGAAGCAAGCCTAGCCAGCATATCTGGGAGACAGCCCACCGTCCATCGCCACTCCCTGTCCTAGCCGCGAGCGTTGCCAAGCCCTGGACCACACACACGAACCATGCCAACCTCACCAGCGACCATGCCGGCGTGCGAGCGCCACCCTCGGCAAAGCCTGCGCCGCCACGCGCGTGCATACACAATCCCCACCGACCCAGGAGACCGCCAGACATCCTCGTTCGCCGCCCCGTACCGCACAGCCACCGCTCGCCGTCGAAGATGCCGCCTCTTCCGCGCAGAGTGTCGCATGTTCCAGACCAAGACACACCGCCCCACGCCTCAAAACCATGTCGTTGAGCATCCCCAGGGAACACCCCATCGTCCCCTACCGTCGCCCATGCCAATAGCCGCCTGTAACATCGCCCCCGACGAGCTCACCGTGCGCCCCGTCGGTCCTCTCGCTCGACTATAAATTGAGGCCACCCCCAGTCGATTTCTGCACACCACCTCACTCCCCTCTTCTCACTGATCGTGCCACACCGTTCCCGGAGCAAGGCGAGCACCACCTCGCCGTAATTTCACCGAAGCCCGCCGTCTCTGGAGAAGAACGGCGCCATTGATTTCGTCCACCCCAGGAGCTGCCGCGACCACCCCTGAGTTCGCCGTTGTCGACTTCATCGTTTGCCCGCCTCGCCGACCCTCGCCTGCACCCCGGTGAGCCCCCAGCACCCCTCAGTAGCGGCGCTAGGTTTCTTTCTCGCCGGCGTTGCCTCGCGTCGATGATGACTCCCAGCCGTTGGATTAGAATCAGATCGAACGACCCACGTTGCCCTATACCGCTTCGCCCCTCCCTGTCTCACTGACGAGTGGGGACACCCACTTAAGCAGCCCGCGGAAGCACTGAGCTTAGCAGGCTGGCCTGTTAACTTTTCCCGCGTAGGCCAGTTATTCAAATTAAACCTTTTCTATTTTATTTCAAACTCACTTCTCTACCCAACTTCAAAATTCAACCCAGATCGATTCAGTGCACCAAATTGAATGAAACCAATTTTGTTAGAAAGGCCTGGGAATTCTGAATCCAAGCCCATTGGATTCAAGTCATTTGGATCTATAGATCACCCATGGTAAAAATAACAAGGAAGAAGCTTTTCTGCATTCAAACATTTTTCAAATTTAAACCCTAATAGCTTTTGAGTTGATTCCAACTCTCAAAAATCACATTTAACCATAACTTTCAGAATATATAAAAATATGTAGGTTTACTTGCAGAAATAATGTTCAAGTAATAAAAGAATGCCCCATAGGCATTTCTAGTCACTTTATTTAATTAAAATAAAAGGGTAAAACCTTATTAAATTGTGACACCACTTTAAATCATATTCCCATGGACTAAAATATGTGGTGATGACATGTGTCAACATGATCCCATGTTTGGTTTGGAGAATATTAAATCTTAAGTAGTTTTTCAATGAGTAGAAATTACTTTTCTAGAAATAAAAAGGAATTAAACCAAGCTTTAATCTTGTAATGTTAGAGATGATGCTAGATCATCTATAGGATCCTTGTGTGTGATGATTGCAAGTAGTTAAGTATTGTTTGGTGATTGTGTACATCGTATTTATTTATAGACGCTAGTACCGACCAAGGATACGAGGACGAAGGAGGATTCTACGAAGAAGAAGCCGAGGAGAACTTCAACCACTGCTCTGCTCAAGGCAAGCTATTAACCTTGCAAGCAAACACTTGCAATTTAGCAAGCTTTACTAATCAAGTTGACCAATGCAAGCCAATACTTGCTTGTTACCATGCCAACTATATGCCTTAAGCATATATGATCATAACCACTTGATAAACCATTCCTAGTTTTACCTACAAGCTTTATACTTTATTTCTTTATCAAAGCTCTTACCTAGATTTTACCTAAGTGATTGGTAGATACTAGAAAGATATGTGAAGGTTGTATAAAGAGCATAAAATTTGGCCTAAGCTAGATAATCTTGATGTCATCTTAAGGCATGAGATTGAACTTAGTTAGAACTCCCCTAGTTTATCACCCCTCATTATTGCTTACCCCCACCTGTAGATGCTAATGCTAAGCATAAAACTTGATCAACTTTAGATGGGAGTACTTGGTGGAAAAATGGTTATGAAAACCTTGGAATGATGGATCATTCTATTGAAATGTTTTGGACATGTGTTTCCGAACACTTGATGATTTTGGTGATGAAAATGTTGAGGCATGAGCCTTAGCCCTTTTTAAAACTGATGGTTGTCTGGATGCGATACCATTACAACCACAATACCCGAATATTGGGTAGGGCTTGATTGGAAACTTATATACCTTAGTATTAGTTCCCTCACGGCCAAGGTCTGAGCTGAGTGTGCGATCAACTTACGCCTGGGCCGAACAAGCGCACGATTTCCGAGGCATGAGGCTCCTTTAAGGTGACCGTTGGTCGGCCTCCTGCGTTCGTCGGCGCCTCGCCGGCATAGGCTCTACATGGACTCCTCTGGAGGTTGTTGGAAGATCACCTACTCTGGTGTGACCACGGGTGGTAAGTTTCTTGAAGGCTCTCTCGTTGTCTCGGCTGATTCTTGGCTGGTTCTTCTCAATGCCAAAGGCTCTCCCCTTGAGGGTCAATGTTTGGAAAATGGGGAGAAGATCTCAATTGGATCTGTTTTGAGGTTCCCCTCTCATCTCTCTCGTGTTAATGATTCTTTGGATCCCTCATCTGGATTTCTTGGTAGATCGCCTACCATCACTGGATCTGATGAAGACACTGGTCGTAAATGGCATGCTCTTTGCTCCTCTTTGCCGACTGATGATCTTGAGCCTTCTAAAGGATTTTTGATGCTTTTTCCTAGTTCTAAAAGGCTAGTTCTCCTCAACCACAATGAGGTGGTGATTGATGCTAGATATTTGATTCATGGTGAGGTGGTGGTCTTAGGCATCTCTATTGATCTCCAGGTGAAGAGGGTTGTTGTCGGTACTCAGATTTTGCCTAGCCCTTTGGTTAAGAAGTTTTCCACCAATGTTGAGAAGATTGTGCCTAGATCTCTGGATTTCACTGAGAACCCCACCTCGGTGCGTGCTCCCAAAGTTGTTGCTTCATGTCGGCCTGCCCTGGATTTTTCATTAGGGCGATATTTTGAGAAGAGGATTTTTGATAAATTCAGGCATCAAGTTAATTTCATTGGTGGTTTCAGGAAAAGACCTTTTTATCTGGTCTGTTCTTTTGGGAGAGCAAATTTTAAGTCGGATTTTCATACTGTTAGTCTTGCTCTCCAGGCCTGTTTTGGTGGTAATGCTTCTAAATTCCAGGTGAAGCTTCTGCAAGTAGAACTTTTCGTTTCTCGGTTGCTTCAAGGGCAGTGGGGTTCAAAATATACAATATTTCAAAGTTTTCATGTGATTCTTTTGTGATTCATGTCAACCTTTGGGGTAATGGGGGGCCAAAGTGGATTCATGAAGAAAAGGAATTCTATAAGGAGTCTGCTGAAGAATGGAAAGTTGTCACGTACAAAAAAGAAAGTGCAAAAAAATCTCCTTCTTTGAAGCCTTCTAGTAAAGGTGGCTCGGTTTTCCAACGACTCAAATTTCCTGCGTCTCCTACGGTTTCTTCGCCTGTGTCTGAGCAACGCATTAATGGTGATTTCAAATCAGGACTTCAGGACAGATCTTATGCTCAGGTGCTCGCTGATGGTGGTTTTAAGTCGATTGTAACGCCGGTCGGGTCTGTGGGAGGCGCCAATCGCGCGGCATTTAAATTGCCTGGTCTCCTTCCTTTTCTAAAATTCCCCTCTTTCCCAAAATGTATTTGGCCCGACAATTCTTACGAGGGGTGGTTCAAAGCCCAGGCAGTTACTCAATCCCGGCCCATTATTCACAGCAGTTTTCACGAGTTCACCACTTCATTGCAAAAAACAACTACCACTTCCCCTGTCTCCTCAACTCCCCCGCCCGTTGAAACCCCATTCCCCTCTTGCTCGTCGCCGGCGAAGGGTGTCGTAATGGCGAACATTCCGATTGATCCTGCGCCTTTCCTGCCGAATGGCTTCCAGATTATGCAGGTGGCTGGGTGGAATCGTGTCAAAAGGGTGGTGGTGCCTCGGAGGTCAAGGTCGCATGAACAGTATGCCATTGCTACCATTTATCCCCTCCCCCTGGTCCAGTTCCGTTCTTGAATATTCATGATGTCCTGGCTGATTTCCTCAATAACGAGGTTAGAGTTCACTTTAGAGATATCCAGGCTTGTCCCTTTGGGTATGCTTATGTGCAGTTTCATCATGTCAGCGATCAAGATAGACTCATTGCGGCTAGCCCGATTCCGTTTCAAGATGTGCATGTTTCTTTTGTTAAGCACAATGAGGGTGATAACTAGAGAAGGACTCAGTTTAATAATGAGTGCTGGGTGATGCTAGTTGGGCCTCCCCTTGACCACTGGCATACGGAGGATCTGAATGTTGTCTTTGCGGATATTGGGAAGGTTCTTTTATGGGAGAGGGACCCAGACCAAAAGGGTAGGATTATTGCTAAGATTCGTGTTACTGACCTGGTCGACATCCCCAAGAGTGTGAGGTTTACCATTGGTGACTTGGTGGAGACAGAATCATGGACTTTTTCTATTGAAGTTCTTCAAAGTAACTTGCTTGGGGGGCCCACCTGAGGAGCACCCACTGCCAGATGACAATGAGGACCCACATCCTGTTCCTGTTCATGGCCCTGTCCTTGGGCCCCAAATTCCACCTCCTCCCCCTCCCCCTCCCCCTCCTGCTCCTGGGGGTGGTTGGGGACAATGGTTGGCACCTGTGCAGGATCCTGCCCCTGATGGTGGTAATGCTGAAGGTTGGGGTCCCTGGGAGCTGCTGCTGCTCCTGTTCAAGGCCCTGTCATTGCTCCTGGAGAAGATATGCCTGTTGACAATCAGCATCTGCCACCTCAAGATGTGAACAGTGGAGTTACAGGTTCTATCATTGTCCAAGACTGGGAGTCTGATGATGATGAGTCTATCAATGAACCTGTGGCTGTGGAGGAGCAGGGTGTGGCTGTTGAACCACCAGGGGTTGGCATTGGTGAAGGCCTTCAAAACATTTTTCAGAACTATTTGGCTGATGATGATGAGGCCAACTCTGATGCTGAGGAGGGGGTGGGAAGCCCTATGGACTCAAGTACTGTGGCTCCTGATAATGATGATTGGATGTTGGAGGACCAACACCTTCTTTCTCCAGATGAGGCTCATCTTTAGGTTGGGATGGTGAGAACTTTTATCTCCATTCCTGATGTGCATGCTGCTAAGCAGGGATTTTCCCAACAAGGCTTGGAGCTCTAAGAGAATTATTTTGCCCCCCATATTCAGAAGGACTCTTCTTCAATGGGCTCTCTTAAGTGTGATATCCCTGTAAGTTGGTTTAACTTTATTACTCTCATGCTTGCTACCCCTGAGAAGTTTAATTGGGTCAAGGGCTTTCTTACTTCTCCTTTATGGGAAATTATTAAAGAACCTATTGCTGAGGAAAGTTCCATTTCTTTCATCATTCCTAATGAGAGCTTTTCCCAGATGGCTCCTGCTTGTCTGGGTATTGAAACCAATAAATCTTCATGCTCTCCCTCTACCCCTGCCAGAAAGAGAAATGGCAATGAACCTCTTGTTGACACTGAGGTGAGAAGAAGCCCTAGAATTGTTGAACTGAATGGGGGCTTTAAAAGTCACATAAATTGTCTAATTGCTGATTGTCTGGTTTGTAATGCTGCTCCTCCTTGTCTGAATTCGAAAGTGGTTAAAAATCTTGCTGCCTCATTCTTGAAGGTAAAGGATGGGGACCTGGAGAAGAGGTTGCTCAAGAAAGGGAAGGCCAATGAAGTGGCAGTTAAGGCTCCTCCAAAAGGCAACATTAAAGGAGGTGCCTCCTCTAGCTTGGGCATTGGTGGCAAGAAGAAACCTGGGGCTGCTGGTACCTGTGGACAGCAAGCCAAGAAGAAGCCCTCATCTTAAGTGTTTCAATGTATCAAACTAAGTCTTTTGTTGGAGTCTTGTTGACTCCTTGTCTTGTGATCTGTTCTTGTGATCTTGTCATGTTTTTGATACTTGTTGTGGAATGTGTCTGTGGTGCCTTGATATGGATTGTCTTTTGCCTATGTGATTGCTGTTTCTTCTCCTGGGTGATTACATTATTTATATCACCCCATATCTATACTTGCTCCTGGTTTCTTAATGAGTAACAATAGAATTTGGAAGATCTTGAATTGGAATATCAGGGGAATCAATTCTGAAAAAAATGGATTGCTCTTAGAAATAAAATTGAGGAGTCTGGTTGTGACATTATTTGTCTTCAAGAAACTAAGCGTGAGGATTTTGATAGCTCTTACATCAAAAAATTCTGCCCCTCCAAATTTACCAATTTTGAATTTCTTTCCTCCAGAGGTGCATCTGGAGGTTTGATCACCATTTGGAATGGTTCCCTGTTCTCTGGACATCTTTCCTTCCTCAATGAGTTTTCTATCTCCATCACCTTGACATCTCTCTTGTCCAATGAATCCTGGATCCTTACCAACATTTATGGGCCATGTTTACCTGAAAAAAAGACTGAATTTTTGGACTAGTTTGGCAGCATTGATATGCCTGATGATTTGGACTGGCTCATTGTGGGAGATTTCAACTTCTGTAGACAGCCTTCAGATAGAAACAAATTGGGTGCAGATGTGAACGGTATGCTTCTCTTTAATGAAGCCATTAATAATTTGGGTCTCATAGAGTTATCACTTAAAGGTAGAAAGTTCACTTGGAGTAACATGCAGAAAGATCCCCTTTTGGAAAGGTTGGACTGCTTTTTTTACTTCTGCTGCCTGGACTCAGAGTTTTCCCTCAACTTTTGTTGCTCCTCTTGCAAAGCCTACCTCTGATCATCTTCCTTGTGTCATTTCCATTGGCACAATGATTCCCAAGGCTCAGGTGTTCAGATTTGAAAATCATTGGATGCATCATAAGGAGTTTAAAGCTATTGTTCAAAATGCCTGGAACATTCCTGTGGGTTTTCTGGATTCTGCAAAAAAATCAATGCTAAATTCAAAAATGTTAGAAGAGGGCTGAAGCTCTGGGCCAAAAAGTTGCCTTGTCTGAAGGCACAAATATGTAATGTTAATGCCACCATTGAGTTTCTTGATATCATGGAGGAAATGAGAACTATTACTGTTCAATAATGGAATCTTAGGTATCTCCTGAAAAATCTTATTATTTCTCTATTACAGGATCAGAATACTTATTGGAAGCAGAGGGGGAAAATTAAATGGGTTAAGCTGGGGGATGAAAACACAAAGTTCTTTCACTCCAGAGCTACCATAAGCTTTAGACATAACTACATTTCCATGCTCAAGGATGATTCTGATCTTGAGGTTTATGATCATGATGGCAAAGCAAATCTCCTTTGGAACTCCTTTAAAAATAGAATGGGCTCTTATGATAAGCCTGAAATGCACTTCAATCTTAATGACTTGGCTGGGGAATGCTTAAGCCAAGTAGAAAGGGATGCTTTGGAAAAACCTTTCTCTGATGAGGAGATTGATGAGGTCATTAAAAATCTGCCAAATGATAAATCCCCTGGCCCTGATGGTTTTAATAATGAATTCATGAAGCTTTGCTGGCCTATTATTAAGGATGATGTGAAACATCTCCTTGTGGATTTCTATGAGGGGCAAACTTCCTTGGAAAGCATTAATGCCTCTTTTATCACCCTCATTCCAAAAATTGCTGCTCCTTTGACTCCTGCTGATTTTAGGCCTATTTCTTTGCTAAATAGTGTCTTTAAGATTATCACCAAAATTCTGGCTAATAGACTGCAGAAAGTCATCCTTAAACTTGTTCACAAGAATCAATATGGTTTCCTCAAACAAAGATCTATACAAGACTGTTTAGGTTGGGCATTTGAATTCCTTGATCAATGTCACAAGTCAAAGGACGAAATTTTAATTCTTAAGCTTGATTTTGAAAAGGCTTTTGACAGAATTGAGCATTCCGCAATCATCAATATCCTTAAAGCCAAAGGTTTTGGAGATAAATGGATTTCTTGGATTCAGTTGATCTTTGGGTCAGCTTCTTCCTCTGTGCTTTTAAATGGAGTGCCTGGGAAAAAAATTTATTGCAGAAGGGGTGTTAGACAAGGAGATCCTTTATCTCCTTTATTGTTTGTTCTAGCTGCTGATCTCCTTCAAAGTATCCTCAATAAGGCAATGAACCTGGGTCTTCTTTCTCCTTGCGAAGAAGTGTTACACTGATTTCCCTGTGGTTCAGTATGCAGGTGACACTTTATTAATCCTTAAAGCTGATTCTGAGCAACTCTTGTGCCTTAAGACCATTCTTCATACTTTTGCTCTCTCCACTGGACTCAAAGTTAATTATTCTAAATCCAGTATGATGCCAATTAACATGGACTCTGAGAGGCTTGGACACTTTGCTAATACTCTTTCTTGCCTCACTGGCACTTTGCCTTTTACCTACCTTGGTTTGCCTCTGAGTTTGAATAAGCCTGTTGTGGAACATTTCCTGCCTATTGTTCAGAGAGTTGAGAGAAGGTTGTGTGGGATAGCCGACTTTCTTAATTATGCGGGGAAACTGCAGCTAGTTAAATCTGTTTTGTCTTCCCTTCCCATATATTACATGAGCTGTTTTGATCTTCCTGTCACTATCAAGGAACAGGTGATTAAATATATGAGGCAATGTCTGTGGAGAAAGAAAACTTCTGATGTTCAAGCTAGAGGTAATGCTCTTGTAGCATGGAAGAAAGTTTGTAGACCCAAGAACCAGGGGGATTGGGAGTTCTAGACCTTAATATTCAAAACTTTGCACTCCTTTTGAAGAATTTGGATAAATTTTATAATCACAAGGATATCCCTTGGGTTCACCTCATATGGAACACTTACTACTGTAATGGTAAGCTCCCTGGAAGAAGTCTTGAGGGATCCTTTTGGTGGAAAGCTCATCTAAAATTGATTGACATTTTTAAAGGACTTGCAAAGTGCTTGGTTGGAGATGGAAAATCCACACTTCTCTGGTCTGATATGTGGAATGATAGTTGCCTTCAACATAAGCTTCCTCATCTCCTCTCCTATGCAAAAAACCCTCACATCTCTGTTAGTGAGTTCCTGCATACTGAAAATACTCAGGATCTTTTTTACCTTCCTCTGTCACAACAAGCTTACCAGGAATATCAAAGTCTTGAACAAATTCTCAATGCTAGCATGCAGGGGGAAACTGATAACTTGTCTTACATTTGGGGCAGTAATTTTTCGGTCAAAAAGGCTTATTGTTCCTTATCTGGTTGCCAACCGGTACAGCCACATTTCTCTTGGTTGTGGAAATCTTCCTCTCAGCAAATGCACAAATTCTTCTTCTGGCTCTTACTGCTTGATAGGCTCAACACAAGAAACCTGCTGAAAAGGAAATGTTTTTCTCTGGCATCTTATGAATGTGTGTTCCATGGCTGCATCAGTGAAGAAACCATCCTACACTTATTTTGGGAATGCCCTTTTGCAAGATCTTGCTGGGCCGAAATTTCGCAGGTCCATGTGGATGATCAAAATCTTTTGAAGCTTTAGCCAGTACTAAAAAAGATCTTAATGTCCCTTTTGCAATGGAAATTCTTATACTTGGAGCTTGGGGCCTTTGGATTTGCAGAAATAATGAAATCTTCAATAACCTGCATGCTTCGCTTGAGGATTGGAAGGCTATTCTAGCCCAGGAATTAAGATGGGTCCTGTATAGAATTAAGAAGAAGTATTATCAGGGCCTCAAAGATTGGATTGAAATTAATTTAGACAGGAGATAGCTGCTTAGAATGTTATCCCTCTTCTTTGAGGTGGATTGAGTTTGTAAATATTCTTTTGTAACTCTCTATAATATATAAAAATTGTAGTGGGGTTTTTTGCCATACTGTTTTACCCTAAAAAAAAGGTCTGAGCTGAGGCTACCTTGTGAAGATTGTCCACCTGTGCAGTACCCAAGATGACAGTTGGTCATGGTTGGGAGGCCAAACTCACAGGAGAGGTGCTTATACTAGGGCGTGTAATCGATAGGTTAGGATTGATTATCCGCATACTGAGTATGGTGAATTCAAGATTTGTTCCTAACGGATGTATAGAATGTTGTGGTGAAAGTGTACAATCTCTGCAGAGTGTCAAACTATTCGAATAGCCGCGTCCGGGGTTATGGACAGCTGGAGTGGCCATACTATTCCCCCGTCAGACTTTACAAAATGACTTGTGAAATGAATTGAGACTTTGACTTGACTACAACAGGGTTGTGATATGAAATACAAGATCCCACTTAGGAGTTATACAATTGTTATTAGCTTTGGAACTTCGTAGAGATAAATCTGGCTTTTGCAAAACAACCCTAGAGCCTAGTGTCCTATTATCCAAAAACCCCTTTTACCTGTTAGTGTTAGTTTGCGAGTACTTAAAGAGTACTCATGGCTTTGTCCCTGGCTATTCCCATGGCCAGACTATGAAGAGGCGTACCTGGAGGATGGACCCAGGAAGGTTACGACAACTAGGATCATCTCCCATCGTCAGCATTGCCTGTGACCCCGAAGATGGAGCTTTTCCTACGCTACCGTTATTATTACGTATTCCGCTGCTTGATGTTGTATTAAGAACTGGATCATGAGATCCCTGTCTGTGTAAGAACTTATGTATCGTTTGTAATGGATGATGTACTATGGTATCCAATTCTGTTATGTCTCGCAAAAATGGTAATCCTGGGATTGCGATATGGCATAATAGGCATCTAGGATTGAAAAATCCGGGTATTGACAAGTTGGTATCAGAGCCATCCTGACCATAGGAGACCCTAGTTAGAATGGACGTTTAAACCAAAAACTTATTTTCCAAAACCAAAGAAAAACAAATATTTACAAAAAACTATTCTCATTCTTATCCCTTTGATTCTTTCCTAAAAATTCATGTTCCTCAAAAACTCTTGCAAAATACATAAAATTTTGGCACACTTAATCACTCTACTAACTTACTCATCCTATATTCTTATAGATGGACGTGAAGTACAACAAGTTTTTCCAATTGGGGAATGGAGGAGACCTGATCTTTGAGAGGGATTTGGACCAGCTTTCGGAACTTCTGGAGCGTCCGCACCCCGAGTTCTTCGGAGCTCAGCTCAATGATCAAGGAGGAGAAGATCTGCAGTGGCTAATTGCTGCAAGTCTCCGAGGAAAGATTGAACCTCCCACTGTGGAGGGAAATCAGTTTACCTTGAGAGAAAACTACTGGCTCGATGGACTTGCCAGAGCCATGCAAGAAGCTCTTTCCCGTCTGTGTGGGCAGAGCATCAATCAGATCAAGGGTACTCGCTTTGAGTTTTGCCCAAGGCGTGATGCAAATGGACAACCACTGGAAGCCCCATACCACCCCGAGCTGAAGACCCAATTGGACCACCTCAGCTTCATGATGTACGATCGTCAGCAGGAGTTAGACAACTGCCGTGACTACTGCAACCACAAGTCTGCCATCATCAAGACAAAGGACCAGACCATCGCCATGCTAGCAAAGGATCACAAGTCTCGCCGCCGTCAGCTTGACAAGAAGGAGCGCATCATTGCCCGTCTTCGCCACCGTATCTCATCTCTGGAGGAGACCATCCACGAGAGAGACATGCAGTTGGAGGAAAGGGAGAATGCCGGAGAGGATCTTCGTGGAGACCCCTACTCCTATCTTAGCAATGACGACGATTTTCTAGAGGATCAGGCTATGGAATTCTTCACCGATGAGGATGATTTCGCCTTCATTGATGATGATGAAGATGACGAAGTCACAGATTCCGAGGAATAGTAGCACTTGAGCACCAACGTAGTGAGTAGTATTCGGTCCCACTGTATCGTAGTTCTCAGAATGGTTCTTAAAACCATCTGTTTTTCTTTGTTGTGGTGTGTGTTGTATCGGGTGCTATGAATGAATGAAAAAGCAAGTTGCTAGGAAATCTGAGTCAAACTTTAAAAACTTTTCAAAAACCCAAAACTTTAGAAATTTCCCTCTTCTCTCATGATCTACCTCAATCTTCAGATGCCACGTGGAGGAAGTGGTTCATCCCCGGACCCGATGTTGCAGATTATGCAAATGTTGACTTCTGACCGTGAAGCTGAAAGAGTGGAACGTCAAGCCAACCTGGCTACCCTTCAGCAGATAGCCCAGCTAGCCCATCACAACCAAGGCCATGGAAATCAGGACCACCATGGATCTAAGCTCAAGAATTTCCAGAATACCAACCCACCTGTTTAAACTAAGTCAGAAGAACCCCTAGACGCCGATGATTGGCTGCAAACCATGGAAAATAACTTAGAAGTAGCAGGAGTGGAAGCCAACGAGAATGTCCTGTTCGCCACCCACTATCTACCCGGAGATGCCAGAGCTTGGTGGAACAGTGTTCGCACAATGACCGGAGGCCAGATGATGAACTGGGAGGAATTCAAGGTCAAGTTTAGTAGAACCCATGTACCACCGGGTTTGATCAAGAGAATGAGAGACGAGTTCAGAGAACTGAAGCAAGGAAGGATGACTGTAGTGGAATACCGTGACAATTTTTTTCATTAGCTAGGTATGCCCCGGATGAAATAGACACTGAATCCAAGAAGAAAGAAAGATTCCTGAATGGTCTGCATGATGAGATGCAGACGGTGTTAGTCAATATTCCCTTTGCGGATATTGAAGCCCTTGTCGACTCTGCTATCCAGATGGAAGGAAAGATCAACCAAGCCAATGAGAACCGCAAGCGTCGTATGATGCATCAACCAGGAACCCATCGGACCCCAAAGTATCGCCCTAACCTATCTCCAGGATTTGCCCCAAGGACCAACAGACCCCCGATGACCCGTCCCACCTATCCCAACCGTGGAAACCCTAGACCCGGAGGAAATCACAACAACCCCGGCAACTCTAGCAATTTCAACCGTGCCCCACCCAAATTCAGCAACAACAATGTTACCGCCAACACCAACACTGCCCCGAGGACTGGAAGCAATGTTGTGCCTGTAGCCGCCAAGGACAAGTCGCAAGTGACCTGTTATGACTGTGAAAATAAAGGCCACTATTCCAACGAGTGCCCCAATAAGAAGAATGCTACAGCCCCCAACGCCAATGTCCCAGCTCAGCAGCAGCGTCGTGTTCAGCCAGGAAGAAGATTTGCCCCAGGGAATTCACTCAACCGCAATGGCCGTCTTTTTCTCATGCATGCTGAAGAAGATCATGAAGCGCCAGACGTCGTGCTGGGTATGTTTTCTGTTAATTCAGTACTTGCAAGAGTGTTGTTTGATTCTGGTGCATCGCATTCATTTGTCACCGAAGAATTTGCATGCACTAGTAAAATTCAACCAACCAAACTGAAGCATGTCATGATTGTTCAAATTCCTGGATCAACCACCAAGGCTAGGCAAATTTGCAAAGCCGTCCCTATCCGAATCCATGGCATAGATTTTTATGCAAATCTGATAGTACTCGGAACTAAAGGATTGGTAGTAGTACTAGGAATGGATTGGATGTCCAAACATAAAGGATTAATTGACTGTGCCAAGAAAGCCATAACCATGACCAGTACCACCGGAATATCAGTCGAGCATATATCTGAAACCTTACCTCGCCAATTCAAGTGTAACAAGAGTATAGCCCAACCTACCATTGACCAAGTCCGGATAGTCTGTGAATACCCTAATGTATTTCCAGATGTTTTGCCCGGTATGCCCCCAGATCGGGATATCGAGTTTATCATCGAACTAATCCCCGGAACCAGACCCATAGCCTAGAGACCCTATAGTATGAACCCGTCGGAGCTAGCAGAATTGAAGAAGCAACTGGATTCCATGCTAGAAATAGGATTAATTCAACCAAGTACGTCCCCGTGGAGATCACCTGTCTTGTTTGTGCACAAGAAGGATTGAGGTAACCGTTTGTGTACGTATTATCGGAAGTTGAATGATGTTACCATAAAGAACAAGTACCCCTTGCCCAAGATAGAAGATTTGTTTGATCAGTTGACCGGTGCCAAAGTATTTTCTAAGATTGATCTTAGAACTGGCTATCATCAACTCAAAATTCGTGCAGAGGATATTCCAAAGACTGCCTTTACCAGCAGATATGGATTGTATGAGTATACGGTCATGTCTTTCGGATTAACCAATGCCCCCGCTTATTTCATGAATCTCGTGAATAAGATTTTTATGGACTTCCTGGATAAGTTTGTCGTTGTTTTCATCGATGACATTCTGATTTATTCCAAATCAAAAGAAGAACATGAGCTACACCTAAGGACCATTCTTGGGACCCTTAGAGAGCATCAGTTGTATGCAAAGTTTAGCAAATGTGAATTATGGTTACAGGAGGTAGGATTCCTCGGTCACATTGTATCAGCCAGAGGAATTGCAGTTGACCCTGCCAAAGTGAAAGATGTAGAAGATTGGCAAGCCCCAACCACTCAAACCCAAGTTCGTGCATTTCTCGGATTGGCGGGATATTACCGCAAATTCGTAGAAGGATTCTCTAGTATCGCCAGACCCATGACCCAATTGCTGAAGAAGGACAAGAAGTTCGAATGGACCGACAAATTTGAAGCGAGTTTTCAAGAACTCAAGAGGAGATTGATTTCAGCCCCAATCTTGATCATGCGGATATCTGAAGCCCTTCGATGTGTATTGTGATGCATCCAAGATTGGTCTCGGATGTGTGCTAATGCAAGAAGGCAAAGTTATATCTTATCTATCGCGACAACTGAAGCAACATGAGCAAAACTACCCAACCCATGACCTCGAACTCGCAGCTGTAGTTCTAGCCCTGAAAACATGGAGACATTACCTGATGGGAAACCATTGTGAAATTTATTCGGATCACAAGAGCCTAAAGTATATATTCACTCAGAAGGAGCTGAATATGAGGCAGAGAAGATGGATTGAGCTAGGATTACGATCTGGACATTCACTATCACCCTGGTAAAGCCAACGTAGTAGCCGATGCCCTTAGCAGATTGCCGTGCCGCTTGAACTCCATGATTTTGATGGAATTAGTAATTGAAGGATTTTTAGCTAGCATAGAACTCCAACCCACTTTGATCAGTCAGATTAAAGAGGCGCACAAAGGAAATGCTAGTATCGACGGAATCAAGCGTCGTATCGGTACAGGCAAAGTACCCGGATTCACCGAAGACGAAGGAGTTCTGTGGTACAAAGGACGCCTTTGTGTACCATCAGATTCTGAGTTGAAAGAAGTTATTTTGAAGGAGGCTCATGATACTCTTTATTCTATCCATCCCGGAGGAACTAAGATGTATGAAGATTTGAAAGTGCAATTTTGGTGGCATAAGATGAAGAGAGAAGTCGGAAGCTATATCGCCAAGTGTGATATTTGTTAGCGAGTCAAGGCCGAACATCAAAGACCCGCTGAATTGTTGCAACCATTGCAGATTCCGGAATGGAAATGGGATTCTGTAGGAATGGACTTTATCACTGGACTATCTACTTCTAGTAGGGGGAATGACTCTATCTGGGTCATAGTGGACAGATTGTCCAAAGTCGCCCCAGACGAGCTCATCGTGCGCCCAGTCGGTCCCCTCGCTCGACTATAAAAAGAGGTCACCCCCAGTCGATTTCTTCACACCACCTCACTCCCCTCTTCTCACTGATCGTGCCACACCGTTCCCGGAGCAAGGCGAGCACCACCTCGCCGTAATTTCACTGGAGCCCGCCGTCTCTGGAGAAGAAGGGCGCCATCGATTTCGTCCACCCCAGGAGCTGCCGCGACCACCCCTGAGTTCGCCGTCATCGACTTCATCGTTCGCCCGCCTCGCCGACCCTCGACTGCACCCTGGTGAGCCCCCAGCACCCCTCACTGGCCGCGCTAGGTTTCTTTCTCGCCGGCGTTACCTCGCGTCGACAATGACTCGCAGCCGTTGGATTAGAATCAGATCGAACGACCCACGTTGCCCCATACCGCTTCCCCCCTCCCTATCTCACTGACGAGTGGGGTCACCCACTTAAGCAGCCCGCGGAAGCACTGCGCTTAGCAGGCCGGCCCGTTAACTTTTCCCGCGCAGCCCAGTTATTCAAATTAAACCTTTTCTATTTTATTTCAAACTCACTTCTGTACCCAACTTCAAAATTCAACATAGATCGATTCAGTGCACCAAATTGAATGAAACCAATTTTGTTAGAAAGGTCTGGGAATGCTGAATCCAAGCCCGTTGGATTCAAGTCATTTGGATCTATAGATCACCCATGGTAAAAATAACAAGGCAGAAGCTTTTCTGCATTCAAACATTTTTCAAATTTAAACCCTAATAGCTTTTGAGTTGATTCCAACTATCAAAAATCACATTTAACCATACCTTTCAGAATATATAAAAATATGTAGGTTTACTTGCAGAAATAATGTTCAAGTAATAAAAGAATGCCCCATAGGCATCTCTAGTCACTTTATTTAATTAAAATAAAAGGGTAAAACCTTATTAAATTGTGACACCACTTTAAATCATATTCCCATGGACTAAAATATGTGGTGATGACATGTGTCAACATGATACCATGTTTGGTTTTTCAATGAGTAGAAATTACTTTTCTAGAAATAAAAAGGAATTAAACCAAGCTTTAATCTTGTAGTGTTAGAGATGATGCTAGATCATCTATAGGATCCTTGTGTGTGATGATTGCAAGTAGTTAAGTATTGTTTGGTGATTGTGTACATCGTATTTATGTATAGACGCTCGTACCGACCAAGGTTACGAGGAGGAAGGAGGATTCTACGAAGAAGAAGCTGGGGAGAACTTCAACCACTGCTCTACTCAAGGCAAGCTATTAACCTTGCAAGCAAACACTTGCAATTTAGCAAGTTTTACTAATCAAGTTGACCAATCCAAGCCAATACTTGCTTGTTACCATGCCAACTATATGCCTTAAGCATATATGATCATAACCACTTGATAAACCATTCCTAGTTTTACCTACAAGCTTTGTACTTTATTTCTTTATCAAAGCTCTTACCTAGATTTTACCTAAGTGATTGGTAGATACTAGAAAGATATGTGAAGGTTGTATAAGGAGCATAAAATTTGGCCTAAGCTAGATAATCTTGATGTCATCTTAAGGCATGAGATTGAACTTAGTTAGGACTCCCCTAGTTTATCACCCCTCATTATTGCTTACCCCCACCTGTAGATGCTAGTGCTAAGCATAAAACTTGATCAACTTTAGATGGGAGTACTTGGTGGAAAAATGGTTATGAAAACCTTGGAATGATGGATCATTCTATTGAAATGTTTTGGACATGTGTTTCCGAACACTTGATGATTTTGGCGATGAAAATGTTGAGGCATGAGCCTTAGCCCTTTTTAAAACTGATGGTTCTCTGAATGCGATACCATTCCAATTTTATCCTATAACCACAATACCCGAATATTGGGTAGGGCTTGACTGGAAACTTATATACCTTAGTATTAGTTCCCTCATGGCCAAGGTCTGAGCTGAGGCTACCTTGTGAAGATTGTCCATCTATGCAGTACCCAAGATGACAGTTGGTCATGGTTGGGAGTCCAAACTCACAAGAGAGGTGCTTATACTAGGGCATGTAATCGAAAGGTTAGGATTGATTATCCACATACTGAGAATGGTGAATTCAGGATTTGTTCCTAACGGATGTATCGAATGTTGTGGTGAAAGTGTACAATCTCTGCAGAGTGTCAAACTATTCGAATAGCCGCGTCCGTGGTTATGGACAGTTGGAGTGGCCATACTGTTCCCCCGTCAGATTTTTCAAAATGACTTGTGAAATGAATTGAGACTTTGACTTGACCACAATGGGGTTGTGATATGAAATACAAGATCCCACTTAGGAGTTATACAATTGTGATTAGCTTTGGAACTTCGTAGAGATAAATCTGAATTTTGCAAAACAACCCTAGAGCCTAGTGTCCTATTATCCAAAAACCCCTTTTACCTGTCAGTGTTAGTTTGCGAGTACTTAAAGAGTACTCATGGCTTTGTCCCTGGCTATTCCCATGGCCAGACTATGAAGAGGAGTACCTGGAGGATGGACCCCAGGAAGGTTACGACAACTAGGATCATCTCCCATCATCAGCATTGCCTGTGACCCCGAAGATGGAGCTTCGCCTACGCTACCGTTATTATTACGTATTCCGCTGCTTGATGTTGTATTAAGAACTAGATCATGAGATCCCTATTTGTGTAAGAACTTATGTATCGTTTGTAATGGATGATGTACTATGGTATCCAATTCTGTTATGTCTCGCAAAAATGGTAATCCTGGGATTGCGATGTATGTCATAATAGGCATCTAGGATTGAAAAATCCGGGTGTTGATAAATGGCAAGCACATGATTTATAGCAGGCAGAACTAAGGATCATGCAAACTAAGGAATTGAATAGACATGGGCTAGATCAAATTAAAAAGTGTTATTTCCCCTTAAATTTTGGAGTTCCTAACTAGGCAAATCAAGGTAGAAAAGTTGGGATGTTACAAAAGTAGTTTTCGAAATTGGGGTTTTTAGAAATAAGGGTTGTCTTGTGTAACGTCCATGCTAACTAAGGTCTCCTACAGTCAGGATGGCTCTGATACCAAGTCTATGGGACCCCGGATTTATGGTCCGAGAATCCCCATATGCTTGGAATTCACATTCCCATGATCTTTGAGCCGTGAGCATAACCGACTAGTATCATTACATCATCTAGAAAATAACGATTATAAAACATAAAATGTTGCCATTATGGAGGTTACAACACAAATAACGGAAGTGTTCAATCGCAGAGCCCATGTCATGCATTAACCTACAGGCGAATGACAGGGAAGAAGGCCTAGCTCGCATAGACATCATCATCTTCTTCCTTCCTCGATCTTCTAAAAATCCGGCCAAGTAAATAGCCAGGGACAATGCCGGTGAGTAGTTTGAGTGTACTCGCAAACCACCCTAAAAGAATATTAATAACAAGGAGATCTGCAGTACGGCTATGGTAGTAGGATTGCTCCAAAAGTGGTTCTTTCCTAAAATAGTTTCTCTTGTAGATATATAATCTACAAGCTTTGTTGGAAACTTTTGTAAAACATTTTGGAAACCTTTTTGAAAAGTTTTAGGAAACACTAGGATTGGGTCACCCTATTTCATCTCCACGGTCCTCAACTGACAGGGTTATCCTCTTCCTTCTCTGGTGTACCTCAGACCACCAGGTTTCTTAAAACACTTTCTTTTATGAAATCCTTTTTGAAAACAAAACCAGCACCGATTTACACTCTGTAGAGGTTGTACACTTTACCCACAAGATTTGATACATCCGCCGGGATCAACCCCAGGTCGTCATACTAAAGTATGTGGGTCTCGGATTATCAAACAGAACCTTCGGAAAGTCCATTCCAACACGGGCCCTATCCTCTAGGTGACTGCCTCGCAGGTGACCCTTTTCATAAATTATGCCCGGAATTAGAGGAAGATGATCCCTTTTAAGTAGTTGTGCGGATACCCATATCAAAGTGAACCAACTTTGGGTTAAGCACCGTCCTACTTGAGGGTAATGTGGATGTACGGGTTAATTGTTCTGGCAAAACTGCAAAGAACCGGGTGCATTTTCGTAAACATTTTCCCTCCTTCTCCATTTCAACATCATTTGTAAAACCAAAACCTTTCCATTTCTCGAACTCTCTTGGCAGGCCAAACCTCACCAACGTTTTCTCGTAAACATTTTTATAAACCTTTTTCCGGGGTCTTCCCAACCTATAGTTTTTCTTAGGCTAAAACAAGGTCTCCAAGGGGTTATGGTGTTAAACACCATCTACCATACTAGGGACAAATAGGTGTCCAATAGGGGGTTGTACTTAGTAGTACAAATGGGTAATAGTTTGGAGGGGCCAAACATTCCTATGTATAAAACATAATAAAGAAAAACAATGCAATTTGCATAAATAAGTAGATAAAAACATGCATAGACAAAACAGTAGGACAAGGGCTTATGAGAAACAAGGTGGCTTGCCTATGACTAGCACGATGTTCCTGGACTTCCTCTTAGAATACCATAATACCCAATATAAATAGTAAAGATAATAATCCGCTGCTTCCTTCTTCTCGAAGTCACACGATCGCAGCTATCATCATCGACGATCACACATGCAAACTAAGCCACAATCAACATAGGGCATACAAGCACCAATACGAATCAGCAAGAAAACATACAGCACATTACTAACATCAGTAGGTTTTGTTATGTTGTGTCCCTAGCCATTGGAAAACTTTATTTGCATTTGTGGAACTCCCTTAATGATTTAAGTGAGATACATATTGAGGGGTTTAAGGCCAAGGATTTGTTCTGTATGATATCAATATACAAATATGATATATTCAGATAAGTATTGACAATAGGAAACCAACAAAGTGGTTTCACTGATTTATCAATTTTCCTTGTTTTAATATGAATTTCCTAGTGATGGAAACTCTAATTTTAGGAAATAATTCATCAGAAAAGATCTGTTGATCCAAAAATTATTTCCTTGGGTGGTTAATTAGTTTTTGATGGACTTTCACTAAGAGTTGTAATCATCACAAAATATTTACCAAATTGCCCTTAGGAAATTCCCAAAGGCAGTTCTGCAAGGTTTTTGTGTTTTTAACCAGAATGAACCTATAGGATATTTTGATATGATTCCAAGGACACATCTTAGGTATTTATAATAAATTTCCATAGAAATTGGAATCAACCTATTTGGAGTTACAGAAATACTGAGGTGATAAATAGAGTGTATTAACTATACACAGAACAGATTAATTCACAATAAATCAACGGTGGCTTATAAAAATATGGGCTCCTGGGTTTTGATAAATATTGGTATGAATGTCTAGTGGGAGTTGTAATTAGGTCAATACCTCTTCTAGATTGACCTAGGAAATTTATTAAAGCCACCAAGGTGTTGTTTTTATTATTTACACCAAGGGTATCAAACAAGCTATCTGATATACCATTCGATACCCAAAGGCTTCATGTCATTTGGCTTCCGAAAACATTCTAAAGGTATTTATAAATAAAAAGGATACTATTGAGTCATGGATTTAATACCATTAATATAGACTAGATCTTGGTTAAATTAATGTACTGCATGTTAGCAAAAACATGGGGTTACATGCTAGATTTTAGATCTGGGCATATATAAGTATTTTCCATTTTATTTTCGAAATTAACATATTGTTAATCCTGCAGATCTTGAAGAATAGATAAAAGAGAAAGAGGTGCTGGGCCGGAATTGAATGCTGCTCCAAATATTGTGCTGGGCCGGCCCACCTGGTGCGCGCCACGCTTACGGTGAGCTGCTTCTTGGACGGCAAGAAGGGTCCGCTGGTCATCCACACACCCGAGGCGAAGGGGTATGAAGTAACTCTGGCCACCGGATTAAAGGGGAATCGACGGTGGTTGTTCATCGTCTCCACCTAGTGGAGAGGGCGGCGGCGCGAACCCTGACTACAGTGAGGAGGTCATGGGGGGCTCACTAGGGCGTGGGAAGCAGGCGGGGAGGCAAAGAGGAGGTGCGGAACACAGCGGTGATCACGGCGAGGGGCGGCATGGAGGGGTTTGCCTCCAAGGGAAAACTCGCGCACAAACACCGGCGACGGCCGCTTAGGGCCTCGTCGAGAAAGCTTGCAGAGGCAGTCCTGGCCACACAAAACACACATGGAGGGTTAGGGGAGGTAGGGGAACGCCTTTGAGTGAAGTGCAGGGATAGAAAAGCTTGGGAGAGGGAGCTAGGCTCGGTGTTTTAGCTATGGACGAATCTCTTGCTTCTTCTTGTCTCAGGAAAGATAGGGCGGGGGAGGGGCTGTGGAGCTCAGGAGTGGCAGATCAGGGGTAGGGAATCATAGTGAGCACACATGCAGTGGAAGGGGAGCAGGGAAGGGGCACTTCGAGCTCAAGCTAAAATATGGCTAACAATGGCGGTTCTTCTGGGGTGAGGTGCTCGGGGAAGATGAGTGGTTGTGAAAGGGGGCAAATGAGCTAGGAAGGGTAGGCTGCACTGGCTCTTTTCCTTATAAAGAATAGAGAGAGAGAGATTATGGTGGAACAAGTCCATGAGGGACAAGAGGAGGGTGAAACCAGGGGGTAGGGTTCTTGTGGGATGGTATGGAGGTTTCGTGGTCGAGTGGTATGGCAAGGAGAAAGAGAGGGGAGGCTGTGGCAAGGCTTAAATGATTATACTTTTCTCTGTCTCTCTCTTTAGTTATCTTCCGAACACTAAAAGACAAGGGCCTAATTGAGCTACAGGGATTGCTACAGTGTAGCATGACCAGGAGGGAGTGATGTTGCTGGGGTGATGTGTTAGTGCAACATCCCAAAAATATAACACAATGATCATCAAACTCTAATCACTAAAATTAGGGTTAACAAAAACTTTGATTAATTAAAATCATATGAATGCATGTGTGAATGAGATGATTTGATAAATGCATGAATGAACTTGTGTGATTAACCTAAATAGCAAGAAATGGTTTAAAGAGGAAAATAATATCATATAAAACATTTCCATATAGCAACAAATCAAGAGAAAATCAAAAACAAATCAAATAAAGCAAATGGTCATTTTTGCTAATCTTGCTCACTAGGTCACTTTGAGTGTTTCTAGTTCAATATTTCAAACAGAAACTTTGCCAATTATTTTCACCCCTTGCTATAACAAGTAAAAGTGAATCAAAGCCTACTTTTCAAACTTACAGAAACATTTGGCAACCTCATTCAAATCACAATTCAAAATTGAAACTTTATCATTTGTGAAGATCACCCATTTTCAAAACTCAACCAAACCAGTGCCCCTTGACTAATGCAACTAACCAGACACTCCCTAGTATATGCCTAGCAAACCCACCAAGTTTGAATCCAAAATTCAAATTCAAAGTTCTTGCGGCCATTTCATCAAACACCTTGCAGATACAAATCAAACAAACATCTAACCCTATTTGTAGCAGTAAATTTGGCCAACCTTGTTCCCTCTCTGGTTGCAACAAGCATTTAGTAGATCATCTAGCTTAGTTATTAACCTCTAGCACCACTGTGAGCTTGCCATTGCCATCAATGGTGAGCAGGTCGAGCCTCACCTTGCCACCCCAATGTGGACAGCAAGCTAGAGGATGAACTAGCTGCGCCAACCTTGTCTAGCATGCTGCCCATGCCTCACCGCCCCCTCTAGACCATCCGTAGCTCGAACACAGAGAAAGGAACCGCCGGAAACGCCGTGCCAGCGCCGCTGTCGACCACGCCGACGCGCACCACCGTGCACATGCCGTTCCCACTCAACCCGACCACCTCGAGCCCTTTCCGCCCGCCAGCATGAACCCCACCGTCCTAGGAAACAACTAGACATGCTCGTTTCCTCAACCATACCCCGTAGCCTCCGCACGCCGCGAAGTTCGCCGTCGGTACCGCGCAGAGCACTGCACGTTCCAGACCAAATCCCACCGCCCTACGCCTCGCCTTTAAGCTAGCAACAATCGCCAGGAGACCGCGCACCGTCCCCTATCCTCAGCCACGCCGATAGCCGCCTGTACCGTCGCCTCCGATAACCTTAGCCCATGCCGTGCTGCCCCTCTTGCTCGCCTATAAAAGGAGGCCTCCCTAGCTCGATTCCTCCACACCATATCACTCCCCACCTCTAACTGATACTTCCCACTTCTTCCCGGAGCAAGGCGAGCTCTCTCTCTCGTTGGAATTTGCCCGAAGCCCGCCGCTGCTGGAGAAGAAGGGAGCCGTCGATTGGAGCCGCCCTAGGAGAAGCTGCCGGTACCGGGAGAACCACCGTCGTCGACTTCATCATTCGCCCCCATCGCCAACTATCGTCTGAGCCTCGGTGAGCCTCACACGACCCCCACCTGCCGCGCTAGGGTTCTGTCTCTCTGGCGCTGCCCGACGTGGACGATGAACCAGTGCCGTTCGATTAGAACTAGATCTCACTGTCCACATTGCCCCGTACCGCTTTGCCTGTCCCAGTCTCACTGACGCGTGGGGACAACCACTTAACCAGCCCACGCGTGCACTGTGCATAGTGGGCCGGCCCAGTTAAACCTCCCCCGCGACCCAACAATTCAAATTTAGTTTTATTCATTTAATTTGAAACACAGTTTTGTACCTATATTCAAAAATCAACCTACCTCATTTCACTGAACCAAAATGCATGAAACTAATTTTGTTATAAAGGTACTTAAATGCTTAATCCAAGACAGTTGGATTCAAACCATTTGGATGTGTAGATCAACCATGGAAAAAATAACAAGGCAAAAGCTTTTCTGCATTCAAACATTTTTCAAAATTCAACCATAAGAGCTTTTGAGTTGATTCCAACTATCAAAAATCACATTTGATCATACCTTTTAGAACATACAAAAACATATGGGTTTACTTGCAGAGATAATGTTCAAGTAATAAAAGAATGCCCGATAGGCATTTCTAGTCATTTTAATTAATTAAAATAAAAAGGTTAAACCTTATTAAATTGTGACACCACTTTAAATCACATTCCCATGTACTGAAATATGTGGTGATGACATGTGTCAACATGATCCCATGTTTGAGTTGGAGAATATTAAATCTTAAGTAGTTTTTCAATGAGTAGAAATTACTTGAAATAAATAAGACAAGTTATTTAATCTTGTAATAATAGTGATGATGATAGATCATCTAGTGTGAACCTTCGTGTGATGTTTAGAAATAGTTAAGTATTTTTTGGTGATTCTGTACCTCGTATTTGTTTATAGACGCTAGTACCGACCAAGGATACAAAGAGGAAGGAGGATACTACGAGGAAGAAGCCGAGGAGAACTTCAACCACTACTCTGCACAAGGCAAGCTATTAACTGAGCAAGCTAACCCTTGCAACTTAGCAAGCTTATACTTGAAATTATGCAAGTTAACACTTGCAAGATACCCTACTTATGCAAGCCTAATACTACTAGTTGAATGAGCAAGCTATTAACTTACCAAGCTTACACCATGTGATACCCACTCCTAGTTTTACTTGCAAGCTTAATACTTTAATTTCTTTATCAAAGCTTTCTCTTAGAGTTTACATAGTGACTTGTAGATTCTAGAAAGTTAACTGAAGGTAGCATAAAGAGCATAAAATTTGGCCTAGGTCAGATAATCTTGATGTCATCCTAAGGCATGAGATTGAACTTAGCTAATCCCCACTTATTTATTACGCCACATTAGACTTTACCCCCACCTGTAGATGCTAGTGCTAAACATAAAACTTGATCAACTTTAGATGGGAATACTTTGTGAAAATGGTTATGAAAACCTTAGAATGATGAGTCATTCTACTGAAATGTTTTGACATGTGTTTCTGAACACCAGATGATTTTGACGATGAAAATGATAAGGCATCAGCGTTAGCTCTCTATAAAACTGATGGTTGTCTGGATGCGATACCATTCCAATTTTATCGTACAACCACAATACCCAAAAATTGGGTAGGGCTTGGCTGGAAATTTATATACCTTAGTATGGGTTCCCTTGCGGCCAAGGTCTGAGCTGAGGCTACCTTGTGAAGATTGTCCACCTGTGCAGTACCTAAGATGACAGTTGGTCATGGTTGGGAGGCCAAACTCACAGGAGAGGTGCCTATACTAGGGCGTGTAATTGAAAGGTTAAGATTGATTATCCGCATACTGAGTATGGTGAATTCAGGATTGTTCCTGATGGATGTATCGAATGTTGTGGTGAAATTGTACAATCTCTGCAGAGTGTCACACTATTCGAATAGCCTCGTCCGCGGTTATGGATAGCTGGAGTTGCCATATTGTTCTATAGTCAGATGTTTTCAAAGTAACTTGTGAAATGATTTGTGACTTTGACTTGGCCACAACAGAGTTGTTATATGAAATTCAAGTTCCCACTTAGGTGTTATAAAACTTTCAAATAGCCTTCTTTGCTTTTGAACTTAGTAGAAGTAAATCTGGCTTTTTGCAAAACAACCCTAGAGCTTAGTATCCTACTACAAAAAACCCCTTAACTTGTTAGTATTAGTTCGCGAGTACTTAAAGAGTACTCATGGCTTTGTCCCTGGCTATTCCCGTGGCCAGACTATAAAGAAGAGTACCAGGATGATGGAACTCATGAAGGTTACGATAACTAGGATCATCTCCCATCGTCAGCATTGCCTGTGACCCCAAAGATGGAGCTTCGCCTACGCTATCGTTATCTTTACGTTATTCCGCTACTTGAGTTGTATTAAGAACTGGATCATGAGATCCTTATTTGTGTAATACCTTATGTATGGTTTGTAATGGATGATGTACTGTGATATCCAAATCTGTTATGTCTCGCAAAAATGGTAATCCTGGGATTGCGATGTATAGCATAACAGGCATCTGGGATTGAAAATCTGGGTGTTGACAAGTTGGTATCAGAGCAATCCTGACCATTGGAGACCCTAGTTAGAATGGACGTTTAAATCAAAAACTTAGTTTCAAAACCAAAGGAAATGAGTATTTACAAAAACTTATTCTTATTCTTAGACTCTTTCATGAAAATTCATGTTCTTCAAAAATTCTTGCAAACTTACATAAAATTTGACACACTTGATCACTCTACTAACTTACTCATCCTATATTCTTATAGATGGATGTGGAGTACATCAAGTTTTATTAGTTGGGGAATGGAGGAGACCTCATCTTGGAACGTGACTTGGACCAGCTGTCGGAGATGCTAGAGCATCCGCACCCCGAGTTCTTCGGAGCTCAGCTCAATGATCAGGAAGGAGAAGATTTGCAGTGGCTAGTTGTTGCGAGTCTCCGAGGAAAGATTGAACCTCTCGCTGCAGAGGGAATTAAGTTCACCTTAAGAGAGAACAACTGGCTCGATAGACTGGCCAGGGCAATGTAAGAAGATCTTGCCCGTCTGTGTGGGCAGAGTATCAATCAGATCAAGGGTACCCGTTTTGATTTCTACCCAAGGCGTGATGTTATGGGATAGCCACTGGAGGCCGCATATCACCCCGAGTTGAAAAGTTAATTGGACCACCTCAGCTTCATGTTGTATTACTGTCAGAAGGAGTTGGACAATGCCCGTTCCTACGCCAACCACAAGTACGCCATCACCAAGAAGAAGGATCAGACCCTCGCCATGCTAGTGAAGGATCGCAAGTCTCGTCGCCGTCAGCTCTACAAGAAGGAGCGCATCATTGCCCGTCTTCGCCACCGGATCACGGATTTGGAGGAGACCATCCACGAGAGAGATATGCAGTTGGAGGAGAGGGAGAATGCAGGGGAAGACCTTCGTGGAGACCCCTACTCCTATCTCAGTGATGATGATGACTTTCTAGAGGATCAGGACATGGACTTGTTCACCGATGAGGATGACTTCGCTTTCATCGATGTTGATGATGATTATGATGATGATGAGGATGATGAGGACACTGACTCCAAGGATTAGTAGCACTTGAGTAGTAGCGTTAGTGTGTTGTATTCGGTCCCACTGTATTGTAGTTTCCCAGAATGGTTCTTAAAACCATCTGTTTTTCTTTGTTGTTGTTTGTGTTTGTATCGTGTGCTATGAATGAGTGAAAAGCAAGTTGCTACAAAAATATGAGTCAAACTTTGAATACTTCTCAAAACCCTTAAACCTTAGAAATTACCCTCTTTTCTCATGATTTATCTCAATCTTCGGATGCCTCGCGGAGTAAGCGGTTCATCCGCGGACCCAATGTTGAAGATCTTGCAAATGTTGGTTTCTGACCGCGAAGCTGAACGAGCCGAACGTCAAGCCAACTTAGCCACCCTTCAACACATCGCCCAAATGGCCAACAACAATCAAGGCCATGGAAATCAGGACAACCATGGATCTAAGCTCAAGAATTTCCAGAACACCAATCCACCTGTTTTCATTAAGTCAGAAGAGCCCCTAGATGCAGATGATTGGCTGCAAACCATGGAGAACAATCTGGAGGTCGCAGGAGTAGAAGCTAACGAGAAAGTTCTGTTCGCCACTCACTATCTAGCTGGATATGCAAGAGCATGGTGGAACAACGTTTGTGCAATGACCGGAGGTCAGATGATGACTTGGGATGAATTCAAGGTCAAGTTCAGACGAACCCATGTGCCACCGGGTTTAATCAATAGGATGAGACATGAATTCAGGGAACTGAAGCAAGGAAGGATGACCAAGTGGAATACCGTGACAAATTCTTGTCATTGGCTAGGTATGCATCGGATGAGATCGACACGGAAGCCAAGAAGAAGGAGATATTCTTGAATGGTCTGCACGATGATATGCAGATAGTGTTAGTCAATATCCCCTTTGCTGATATTGAAGCCTTACTCGAATCTGCCATTCAGATGGAAGGAAAGATCAACCAAGCCAATGAGAACCACAAGTGTCGCATGATGCATCAACCAGGAACCCACCATACGCCAAAGTATTGCCCCAATCCATCTCCAGGATTTTCCCCAAGAACCAACTGACCCCCGATGAACCATCTGACCTATCCCAACCGTGGAAACCCAAGGCCCGGAGGAAACCACAACAACCCCGGAAACTCCTGCAATTTCACCCGTGCACCACCCAAGTTCAACAACAACAATGTCGCCACCAACAATAACACTGCTCCATGGACTGGAAGCAATGCTGTGCCTGTTGCAGCGAAGGATAAGTCGCAAGTGACTTGTTATGAATGTGGAACCAAGGGTCACTATTCCAATGAGTGCCCCAAAAAAAATGCCCCAGCTCAGAAGCAACGTCGTGTTCATCCCGGAAGAAGGTTTGCCCCAGGGAACTCGCTCAACCGCAACGACCATCTTTTTCTCATGCATGCTGAAGAAGCCGAAGAAGCGCCAGATATCGTGCTGGGTATGTTTTCTGTAAACTCAGTACTTGCAAGAGTGTTGTTTGATTCTGGAGCATCACACTCATTTGTAACTGAAGAATTTTGCATGCACTAGTAAGATTCAACCAACCAAATTGAAGCATGTTATGATTGTTCAAATACTCGGTTCAACCACAAAATCTAGGAAAATTTGAAAAGCCGTCCCTATCCGAATCCATGGCATAGATTTTATGCTAATCTAATTGTACTCGGAACTAAAGGTTTGGAAGTAGTACTAGGAATGGATTGGATGTCCAAACACAAAGGATTAATTGACTGTGCCAAGAAAGCCATAACCATGACCAGTACAGATGGAATATCAGTCGAGCATATATCTGGAACCTTGCCCCGTCAATTCAAGTGCAACAAGAGTATAGCCCAACCTACCATTGACCAAGTTCAGATAGTCTGTGAATACCCCGATGTATTTCCAGATGTTTTGCCCGGTATGCCCCCAGATCGGGATATCGAGTTTATCATTGAACTAATACCTGGAACCGGACCCATAGCCCAGAGACCATATAGTATGAACCCGTCTGAACTAGCAGAACTGAAGAAGCAACTGGATGCCATGCTGGAAATTGGACTGGTTCAACCAAGTGCATCACCTTGGAGATCACCTGTTTTGTTTGTGGACAAGAAAGATGGAGGTAACCGTTTGTGTGCGGATTATCGGAAGTTGAATGACGTCACTATCAAAAACAAGTACCCACTGCCGAAGATAGAAGATTTGTTTGACCAGTTGACTGGTGCCAAAGTGTTTTCTAAGATTGATCTTAGAACTGGCTATCATCAACTCAAGATTCACGCAGAGGATATTCCAAAGACTGCCTTTACCACCTGATATGGGTTATATGAGTATACTATCATGTCTTTTGGATTAACGAATGCCCCCGCTTATTTCATGAATCTCATGAATAAGATTTTTATGGACTTCCTGGATAAGTTTGTCGTTGTTTTCATTGATGACATTCTGATTTATTCCAAATCGGAAGAAGAACATGAGAAACACATAAGGACCATTCTTGGAACCCTTAGAGAGCATCAGCTATATGCCAAGTTTAGCAAATGTCAATTCTGGTTACAGGAGGTAGGATTCCTCGGACATATCGTATCATCTAGAGAAATCGCCGTTGACCCTGCAAAGGTGAAGGATGTCGAAGATTGGCAAGCCCCAACCACTCAAACCCAAGTTCGTGCATTTCTAGGATTAGCGGGTTACTACCGCAAGTTCGTAGAAGGATTCTCGAGTATTGCCAGACCCATGACCCAATTGCTGAAGAAGGACAAGAAGTTTGAATGGACGGATGTCACATCCCAAGATTTTCCAAACCTTGTAATGTGAAAAATAAATAAACAAAATAAATAATTGTTGAAAATTAGAGTGAAAAGAAACTTTTGTTTCTAAATGGAAACTTAAAATCTCATCTTGAACAAACTTTGGTTAATGTTTGAATCCAACTAAATTCAAATCAAGTGGAATGCTTTCTTCATAAATGCATCTTGAAATTTAAGCACTTTGAGAATAAACCAAAAACTCTAAAACCCTAATAGAAGAAAATCATTTCCAAGCCATCTCTAAACCTAAGGATTTGATCCATATAATATTTGTCAAACAAACATTTCAAAATGATCAAGAATGATAAATAGAAATATTATAAAACCATATAAATTGGTTTCACTTAATTTGGAGCCATAGATAAAATCTTATGAATTTAATAAGTAGAGGAAATTGAATTCCCAAAGCCAGTGAAGCACTTATATAAAATCCATGCCAAATGGTGAGCAAATAATCCTAAAAATATTTAAAAGGATAAATAAATATCAAATAAGATTTTGCAAATTGGAAACACCAAGTTTGGATCTACAAATAAAAAGAGATGGATTTTATAAGTTAAAGATAGAAATATTAAATAAGAAATATTTAAAGACCAAATTAAATCTTGGCTTAATCCATGAGCAAATGGAATAAATATAATCCAAATCCAAATAATTAAAAGGATAAAGAATTTCCAAATAAAATGGCATTAACCAAATCCTATTCTATTTTGAATAAAGATAAAATCCCTATTAGAAATGATTAATTAAATCATGGGAAATGATTTTTGGAATGTACCCAAGTGGAATAGAAGTTGTTTAATTTACCTAAGTAAGATCAAATAAAACTTCCAAATAAAATTTATGGAACTAAAACTATATTTAATTTCATGAGTATAAAGGACAAGTACCCAAATTAAAATGATGAATAAATCATTTTTCCAAATAAGTCAAGGTGAAATATTTGACACCCTATTAAATAAATAAACCTACTGAAAAGGTTTTGTGAGAATTGAAATTAAATAAGGGTTTAAAATATATTTGATATTAATTAAATTTAAATGCGTGGACCTACTTTTAAATAATTAAAAGACCCTAAGAGAATAAAAGAAATATTCTAATTTTGACTTTAAAATGTATTATTAATCAGTATTTGATTGCACACAAAGTTTGAGAGAAGTTTGAATTTAAATAAATGTTTGAATTGATTAAATAAAATCAAAACAGATTAATAGAAAAAGTAAAAGGAAAAACAACCAGAACAAAAAAAGAAAAGGAGCAGCCCAGCCCAGCCAGCCCACTAAGCCGAGCAGCCCACCTCTCCCTCTCACCCCGAGCGAATCATTTCTCACAGCAGAAGGAACCCGCAAACCCACTGACTAGCTGGACCCACTCCTCCTTTCTCCCTCTCGCTGACAACGGACCCCAACGCCACGTCACCGTCTTCCTCACCCTCCCGCTGACCTCGCCGGCCGTTGCTGCCAAATGAATGCCGGTGGAATACGCAGTAACACCGCGATTAAACGGCCCCTCGATCATGCGTACTAAAGCGCCTTCGCCCCCTCTCTCTTTCCCCTCACTCGCCAGCTCTTCCCCGTCCCAGGGCTGCCTTAATTTCTCGCCAGCACACCACTGCTCCGACAACCTTCCTGGCCAATTCCGGCCAGCCCTCATCTCCCCTTGCCCCCTGGACTCCACGAGAGTGCTCGCAGGAACCTTGAGCATCTTCTAGTATCCCCATCTCGCCCGCGCACGCCCCACAGCCTCGCCTTCGTCAACAACTGAGCGTCAACGGCGTCTGACTCAACTCCGGCGAGCAGTAGGCGACGAATCAGAGCACCCTTTGCTCTCTGGTAGGAACCATCACAACCCCTGCAAGCGTGCGCACCTTCCTGACTACTTTCCCTGCCTTTTTACTCCATGGGAACTTGCCCTCGTCGACGACAGTATGAGCCCGTCGCCAGGCATCTCTCCGGCGATCAATCAACGTCGCCCCCGTGCGCCCCTGACCCTGTGGCGACCACGTCGAGATTTAGCGCAACCCTGCGAACCTGGTGAGCTTCTCCCCACCCTCTCGCTCTCAGATCACCAGCAACGCCATCACAAAGCCGCAGCTCGCTGCTAGTCGCCGCCGCCAGCACCGCTAGTAAATGGTTAGTGGTTGTGTGCCGTTCGATTTGGATCCGATGTGTGCGATAGAATGACTAACCGAAGAGGTATCAAGTGATATGAGCCGCGCGATTAAACTTAGATCCAACGCCTCTCGTTGCACGATCCGCATTGATGCAGACGAATAACAAGCTCGCACCATTTATAAAAACCAGGATTTGATCTATTTGATGTTCCAATTTGAAAAATTCATAACTTCCAAACCACATGTCCAAATTTTGCAAATTTTATATGAATAGATTCAGCATAATAAGTACTCTCTGACCATGCTCTCTGTTTAGTAAAATGTTTCTGTTAAATTGATTGTTTTTGCAGAAACTTATGTAGGCATATTTAGAATATAAAATTTGTTCTAAAATGATTTTTGAGATAAAATCTTTGGAAAATGGTTTGTTTTGAACCTACTGACTATAGAAATAAATTTATGGTTTCAAAAAAACATATTTTGTGAAGCAAAAGAACAAATCTTTGTTTTAGACCATTTCTAGTCAAATAAAAATATTGTTTATTTGTTAAAAATTCTTTTTGGAGAAAACCTTAGGGAAATGTTTTGATTTAAACTCCCTGACCCTAAAAACCAAGTTTTATGATTTGAAAATTTATTTGGTGAACTCTATAAAGATTATTACTTTAATAAAAGCATTTTCAACCACATAAAATAATGGTTTGGTTTAAAAAAAGGCTTATAAGTAAAATATTTTTGCAAATGGTTTTGCCACTTTTATAAAGGAACCAATAGGTGATTTAGAATGATTATAACCCATTGGGAAACAATTTTCCAAATAAAACAATCTTTGGCATGCTTGCATGCATTGTTTTGATTCTATTATTTTATGTGATGTTTGCTTGAATGATAGATTGAAATTGTGCCTTGCTTGATTGAATTGTAGTGATTTGAAGAGTGTGATCATTGCAAAGACAAGGAGTGAACTTATACTCTCTACCAAAAAGGCAAGTGATGCTTCATACTTTTGTCCCATTATTTTCACTATGCATTAGTGATATTTCTAAGTAGGACTTGCATGGAATTTTGCGAAGTGTAAACTATGCCATGGGAAATCCTAGTAGATGAAACCTTAGTAGAATTATCCTAAGTTAAGATTCCTACTACTATCATGCTTAGCTTAGCTAGTAGAAAACAAGGGTGGATTATATTCATACTATGGAATATTTCTAAGTCAAGGACTTGTGTTTTGTTTAATAAAACAACTAAGAGAATGAATCACCTGGGTGGAATGGAAGGAATGGTTTGTGTTGAGTGGTTACACAAGGCCCATTTCTATGGTTTACCTTGTGTATCACACTTGTGGATGGCCACCCAGGAACAAAGAGATTTGAGATGTCAAATGTTGAGAAGCTTCAAGTGCAGCCACTTGGCATTATGGGCTCTGCCTGGATCATATAGGTTGCAATAACTTAGTAAAATGGACAGTTGTTGGTAGGGGAATGATAGGTTGGAACGCGTCCATTCTGGTCTAAGGGAAGGCTTCTGAAAGATCTTTTCTTGGTGAAACCAAGTCTTGTGGGGAAAGTGCACCACCTCTGCAAGATGTAAAATCTAAGTACTTAGCCATGTCCCTGGTAAAGGACAATTTGAGCATCAAGACATGGAAGCTATCAAGAATCTCCTCATCCTAATTTCTAAGTTAAAATCTTGTGGTTGAACAAGGGTTGAAGGATCACCAATTTCTATTGGGAGATGCCTTGGGTGATTTTGTCAAGCAAAAACTTAGTGTTTTCTAATGATAAGGAAAATCTATTGTGAGCAAAGCAAGCCTAAGCTCCACTTAGCCAAATGCATATAGATGATAGACTCCACTATACTACCATAGTATCACTTGCCAATACAAATCAAATGTATTGACCCTTGTGGCTGTAACTTATTATGTTGCAGGTTTGTTTGATGTTAGTGAAGTTTATTAATTAGGATTACAAGTCTACAACTAACATGACTGCCTGTGGCACTTTGAAGATGAAGGACCCCATGCTATTGTTATATTCTGCTGCATTGTAATGAGATAGCCAAATGAGCTATGTAAGATGTAATAAATTATTTTATTCCTGGTTATAAAGTTGTATTATGACCCTTGTTTCTTGATATTACATCTTAACTATGGATGCTAGCTATTGATCCAGGGACTAGCATTGTAAACACAGGGATCTCTACCTTATTAAAGGTTGGGAACCTTACAACAGACAAATGTGAAGCAAGTTTTCAAGAACTCAAGAAGAGATTGATTTTAGCCCCAATCTTGATCATGCTGGATATCACCGAGCCCTTTGATGTGTATTGTGAAGCATCCAAGATAGGTCTCGGATTTGTGCTAATGCAAGAAGGCAAAGTTATATCTTATCTATCCTGACAACTAAAGCAGCATGAACAAAATTATCCAACCCATGACCTGGAACTAACAGTCGTAGTTCTAGTCCTGAAGACATGGAGGCATTATCTCATGGGAAACAATTGTGAGATTTATTCGGATCACAAGAGCCTGAAATACATATTCTCTCGGAAGGAGCTGAATATGAGGCAGACAAGATTGATTGAACTAATCAAGGACTATGATTTCGACATTCACTATCACCCCGGTAAAGCCAATGTGGTAGCAGATGCCCTTAGCAGATTGCCGTGCCGCTTGAACTCCATGACTGTAAAGGAGCAACCAAGTTTGCACAAATAGATGGAAGATTTCCGAATGGAATTGGTAAGTGAAGGATTTTTGGCTAGCATAGAACTTCAACCCACTTTGATCAGTCAGATCAAGGAGGCGCAGAAAGGAAATGCTAGTATCGACGGAATCAAACATCGTATCGGTATAGGCAAAGTACCCGGATTCACTGAAGATGAAGGAGTTATGTGGTACAAAGGACGCGTTTGTGTACCAGCAGATTCGGAATTGAAAGAGCTGATTTTGAAAGAGGCCCATGATACTCTTTATTCTATCCACTCCGGAGGAACAAAGATTTATTAGGATTTGAAGGAACAATTTTGGTGGCATAAGATGAAGAGAGAAATCGGAAGCTATATCACCAAGTGTGATATCTGTGAGAGAGTCAAGGTGGGACATCGAGGACCCGCAGGACTGTTGCAACCTCTACAGATTTCGGAATGGAAATGGGATCCTGTTGGAATGGACTTTATCACCGGATTGCCTACTTATAGTAGGGGAAATGACTCTATCTGGGTCATAGTGGACAGATTGTCCAAAGTCGCCCATTTCTTACCAGTCAAGACCACATACCAGAGTTCGAAACTAGTAGAGTTATACATCGCTAGATACGTCAGTTTGCACGGAGTTCCCAAGAACATTGTATCGGATCGAGGAACCCAGTTTACCTCGAGATTCTGGAAGAAAGTGAAAGAAGGTTGTGGAACCCGACTAGATTTTAGCACCGCATATCACCCTCAGACCAATGGAAAACGGAGAGAGTAAATCAAATACTCGAAGATATGTTGAGAGCATGTGTGCTAGAATATGGATCTAAATGGGAAGATTGTCTGTCTTTCGCAGAATTTTCATACAATAAAAGTGACCAAGCTAGTTTGCAAATGGCCCCATTTGAATTCATGTATGGAAGGAAGTGTCGCACCCCTTTGAATTGGTCGGAAGTAGGAGAGAGTCAGATTTTCGAACCCGACATCCTATGAGAAGCAGAAGAGAAAGTCCACAAAATTCGTGAGCACCTCAAGACCGCCCAGTCAACACAAAAGAGTTACCCCGACAAGAGACGTCGAGACCTTGCTTTCAATATCGGAGATTTCGTGTACCTTAATGTAACATCCCAAAATTTTAGAAATTGGGACAAAAAAATTGTATTTACATGTCATTCATGAGCATTGCATTGCATCCATGCATAAATTTGCAAAGGTTTTGAAATTTGATCATTAAACAAAACCCTAAATACAAATATTCCTATGTGGAATAAACAAGGATTTTATAAATCCAACATTGTTGAGTTAAATAAAAATGTACAAAAATGATCATAAGATGGTCTACAGGATTTTAGAAAATTTTAGAAACAAATTTTATCCCATTTGGAGTTAGTATGAAAAAGTTATTAAAGAAATAGATATCAAGAAATAGAAAAGGAAAAGAAACAGAAAAAAACTAAAACTACCTACCTAGGCCAGAGACCGAAGCCGGTCCAGTCCACCTACTCCTCCCTATCTACCACGCGTCCCGCCCGCTAGCAGCGCATAGCGCATCAGCCAGCAGCAGGCCGGCCCACTCCTTCCCGCCTGCCCTTCACCCACCGCCTGTGTTCCAGCAGCAGCGTCACAGCAACCCACTTCCGGCCCAACCCGCAATAGCCACAGCCCGCTCGTCCTCTCTCCGCTCTATCTCGCTAACAAGCCGGTCCCGCCCCGGTCTCCTTCAACCTCCCGACGAAGAGCCGCTATCGAACACGGGACGAACTGCCGACCGATTTCCCCACCAAATCCGCATGATTCGTTCGGAATTTTTGGCCCCCTCTGCATGAAATATTCCCATAAATATCCCCGTACCTCCTTGCCTGGTTTCTTTCGCAAAATTTTGCAAACACGAGCCGCCTCTGAATCTCCCGATCTCGCCGTCGCCGGACTTCTCCACATCGTTCTTGCATCAGTGGTATCCATCGTCCCCGCACCTTCATTTTCCCCTGGGTACTTTCCCCTTGAAGCAATGATTCGCCCTGACCCCCCTTTCCCCTCTGTAGATCGCCACAGAGCAGGCAATTGCTCGACGGAGCATCATCATCGTCCACTGCCTCCATCCGCCTGTTGTAATCGCTCTAGGAAGAGAGCGTCGAATTTGTTCGCACCATAGTGACCCCCGACCTCGCCCGCTTCTCGTGGTGGTCTTATCCATGGTTGGAGATCCCTGGAGCGCACTCCACCTGTGCACCATCCGAGCGTTACCATAGTCGGGTGACCGCCGTCGCCGCCGTTGACTGCAACCGTCGCCCAGATCAAGACCGGTCGTCTGATCCACCTTCAACGCCTCAGATTAGAACATCCCTCCGAACCGGTACCGTCCAATGAAGCATTGACACGTGGCCTCCTTTTCGTCATCGCCGCGTCGCTAGCCAGGTAAGAGCTAGATCGCCAGTCAACATGCCCAGTCAATGCGCACAGTCAGCATATTCTATTATATAAATAAAATAGGCAGAATAATCGGCAATCTTGTAAAATTCATATAAAATTGAATAGTTGCCCAAAAATTGCAAATGATATATGGTTGGATTCATAAAAGGGTGTAGAATAATATTATACGATTAGATATAATGTTTACAGTATATATTTACTGTAATAAATTAAATAGTTTAATGGACAATTTGGACTAAATAAATCATAGAAAATTATATGTATATCAGAAAAATACAAATAATATGTCTATGGATTAATAATTTCATATACAACATTAATATACTCCTATATCCAACTTTTGCAGTATAGTTAACTGTTAATAAGTTAAATAGTTTTAGCTGCCTTTTTAGGTTATGAAATTCACAACAAATCATTTGTAGATCAGAAAAATATAAATAATATGTCCCTGAATTCACTTTATCATGTAGATTACATAACTGTCTTTAGTTTGAATTTTAGACAACAAAAATTGTTTAAATGCTTTAAACTACATTAAACACTATTTAAATCATAAGAAAAGATTTATAACTCAGATTAAGGTGAATCAAATTGCTACTGGTTCGTAATAATGTCCCCTATCCATTACACCCCAGACCCAAATTTAATACAGCAATTAGTATAGAAGTTTCAACAGAACTACTAAAACCTTTATATTGGCAATCGAGGATTAATAATAAATACTCTATTGCATTAAATGATCTCTTGCATGCATCATGTGTTGTAGTAATGCTCAGAGAACTAATTACAACCATTGTGACTTATTAAATCGTCATGCATGCATTTGTTCATCATTTTTTTGTTGTAGTGTGCAATTGCATTTGTTCTGAATGGTGTATTTGTTGTGCTTTGTTTTAATCGTTAGATTGCGAGGAGCACAACGTTTGTTATTGTGACGAGTGCAATGATTGCAATTGTAAGGATTGTTTGAACGACTACATCAACTAAAAGGCAAGTGGCACTATCATAAATGTCCTATTATACTTCCTATGCATTGTAGTTGTTTTTAGTAGAAGTGCATGTGTAGGAATATTTTGCACTATATGCTATGCTATGCTATGTCCTATTTAGGATATATTTTCGTATCTTGCTTAGTGGAAACATCGTAGCTGTAGTATGCTTAGCCCTCCTATAGATTCGGGATGGAATATCATGTTATGAGTATTATGAGTTATTGGAAAAGCTATGTTTTTATATAATAAAACAAGTACTTAATGAATCACCTGGGTGGAATATTGTTGTTGTTGAGTTTGAAGAAGTGGCAACGAAAAGGACCATATCTTTGGCTACCTCTCTCGTGTGTGCACTGGAAAAAGACCACCTAGGCGTCATAGAGATTTGACATGTTTCTTGTACAGTAGCTTCCAGTACAACCACATGCTAATATGGGATCTGGCTTGGTTAATTTCATAGCGGAAGACCCTTTGCATTGGTATAACTTCAGGTTCACTAGAATTGTGTATTGGAGGTTATATCCTTGCATTGGTGCATGTTAGATGTGCTAGTATTGTGTAACGGGATGGCTTGTACGGAAAGACTTCGTCACATTCTCGATCTGTCGGTATACCAATTGGTGTGTACTAAACCAGCGGCCACCTGTGGCGTCATGGCGAGATTGGGTCGTGTGGGTAAAGTGTACAACTTTTGCAGAATTTTGTAATCGATTAGCCATGTCCCTGGTTATGGACAATATTGAGCAACTAAGGCCTGAAGTTTATGGATGATCTCGATATTCCAATTTCTTAATAATATTTGATGGTTTGAACAAGGGAGTATGAACACTTGGCGTTGGACAATGTGTTCAGACAAATTTTCAGAAAGGATTAAAACTATTTGGAAATGTTAGGATAAAACTATTGCTTTATGCAAATGAGCCTGAAACTCCACTTAGCCAAATATGCATGTAATTGATAGGTTCCATTTATATCCACATACTAGTGACACTTGCCAATACATTCAAAGTATTGACCATTCATGTTGCAGGTTATATGGTTTATGAGTGATCGTTATAGGTCGCGAGACTCCAATCAACGATTGTTCGCCTGTGGCACATTTGAAGAATGGAGATCTACCTTGTTGTTTCTGCTGTGTACTTGTGTAATATAATGTAAATTTTGGATCATATTCGTTGTATTTATGATGCACAGTTATATTTGGTATTCATTTTGTACCGTGTGTGCCAGTGAACCGATCCAGGGATTGGCACTATACACATGAACTCAGCCTTATCAGGCGAGGGTGTTACAAGATGGTATCAGTGTTGTGCGTTGACTGTAGGATCATGACCTTAGAAATGGATTAGCAATAGGAGACCTCTATTAGGAGAAGTATCATATTTTCTACTTATTAGAGTTCTTGTATTTCTTGCCTATCTTTTCTAGAACCTCTTCTTATTCAAAATTGTAGTTGTCCATTGTTTTGATACCTATATGAGAGTTGTCCTATAAGTAAAATAAGAAATATGATGACACAAATGAACATCTCATCATGTTTGGTTAGATCTGGACCACCATATTTTATCTCTTTAGGAGATCATCGCTATCGTGTTAGCATATTGATCTTACCATCTTATGTGGTATGACAATAGTAGTTGTTTGCTTGTTTGTATTGAGCTATTTTAGGTGATTACTTGTTTATGATCAGTTAGTTTTGAACTCTAAAGTTTTTGGAATTTTCTTGATGTTTTAAAATTAGTTTAATGGTGTGAATTGATTAAAATTCGTGACATTACTGCTGCAGTTTTATGCATGACCTGTTGTACCACGCGATTTTTCATATTTTACTGGTAACTCTGAAAAGTCTGAAAAAATAGGATCTGAAGCGTAATTACCTGTACTACATGCAAAACAATTGTCTAAAATTCCTGATGAGTTTAAGGTGCCAATAAAAATTCGTGAAACCTGTTGTAGCATTTTGACAGATTTTGTTTATTGCTTATTTGTTGCTCTATTCTACTCTATTATTGTCCCCAACTTTTTCAAACTATTTTGTGGTTATATACTGCTAGTTTTAAACCCCAGTAACGTTGTATGCAAGTGTTTGCTTGTTTGTTGATTTCTTATGGTTGTTTGCTTGGTTGTGACATTTACTGCTTCATATAGTTATGGGTAGAAATACTTCTCTTAGTCCTCATCTATCTACACTCATCTATGCTATCCCAAACAGATGTCGTCTCGTCGTCAACCCACTAAGATGGAGCAGTTGATAGCAGCACAGACACAACTATCACAAGTGGTGACTCAGTTCATAGCAAACAACAACAACCCAATCCAAGTGGATGCACTCACCAGGTTCCTGAAGCTAAGGCCTGTAAAATTCTCAAGCGCACCTGAGCCTATGATAGCACTTGATTGGCTGTGCTCGGTGAATAAGGACTTAGTAACAGTTGGATGCACGGATGAAGATAAAGTGAGATTTGCTGCTCACTTACTTGAAGGACAAGCAGCTAATTGGTGGGATACCTTTCAAATCACCCATCCAATTGATACAATCACCTGGGAGATGTTCGAGGAAGGATTCAAGACAAACCATGTATCGTCTGGAGTCATGAACCTGAAGAGAAAGGAATTTCGTGATCTACACCAGAATGATCGCACAGTGTTAGAGTATATAGAAGAATTCACCAATTTGTCTTTCTATGCTCCGGAGGATGTCGACACTGATGCTAAAAGGAAACAGAGGTTTCTGGATGGACTGAATGATAAGCTCTCTGTTCAGCTATCAGTAGTTTACACTCCCACTTTCCAGGACCTAATGGACAAAGCTATAATTCTTGAAGAAAAACTGAGGAAAGTTGAGAAGCGCAAGCGGAAGCACAACAACAACTCCAACTCAGGATCATGTCAGAGAATATGTACCTTCCATAATGGGAATGTAAACTCTGGACATCACATGCATGAAGGCAACGAACATGACCACCATGGGCACGAGGACCACCACAACAACGATGGAGTTAATAGTGGTGATGAGGATAGTCAAGACAATGATGGAAATAGTGGCCTTAACCATCATAAGAAGTCAAAAAAGAGAGATATAAGCCAGCTATAGTGTTATAATTACAAGGAACTAGGGCATTATGCATCAGATTTCCCTGAGAAGAAAAATAAGAAGGTTGAGAAGAAGAAGAATGCTGGAAACTCTAATGGAAACAATCCCAATGCAATCCAGAAGGGGAATGTGAACCACCTCAACATTTACCACCTCTTCAATGGAGGTGTTGTTAAAGAGCAGGATGAAGATGATATATGATAATTGGTAGCAACTTTGGTATGCCAAGAAGCTCACATATTTCCAATAGAGCACTAGAGAATCAACCTAGACCGTTTCCTTTTAAGGGTGGTAGCACCCTGATGCACCTCGAACCTATTTCTTTCTATCCTTCCCAAATCTCGGGACGAGATTTCTTTTAAGGGTGGTAGTTTGTAACATCCCAAGATTTTATAAATTGGGACAAAAAAATTGTTTTTACATATCATTCATGAGCATTGAATTGCATCCATTCATAAATTTGCAAAGGTTTTGAAACTTGATCATTAAACAAACCCCTAAATGCAAATATTCCTATGTGGAATAAACAATGATTCTATAAATCCAACATTATTGAACTAAATAAAAATGTACAAAAATGATCATAAGTTGATCTACAGGATTTTAGAAAATTTTAGAAACAAATTTTATCCCATTTGGAGTTAGTATGAAAAAGTTATTAAAGAAATAGAAATCAAGAAATAGAAAAGGAAAAGAAATAGAAAAAAAACTAAAACTACCTACCTAGGCCAGCGACCGAAGCCGGCCCAGCCCATATACTCCTTCCTATCTACCACGCGTCCCGCCCGCTAGCAGCGCATAGCGCATCAGCCAGCAGCAGGTCGGCCCACTCCTTCCCGCTTGCCCTCCACCGCCCATGTGTCCAGCAGTAGCGTCGTAGCAGCCCACTTCCAGCCCAACCCGCAACAGCCGCAACCTGCTCGTCCTCTCTCCGCTCTGTCTCGCTGACAATCCTGTCCCGCCCCGGTCTCCTTCAACCTCCCGATGAAGAGCCGCTGTCGAACACGGGACGAACTGCGGACCGATTTCCCCACCAAATCCGCATGATTCGTTCGGAATTTTTGGCCCCCTCTGCACGAAATATTCCCCATAAATATCCCCGTACCTCCTTGCCTGGTTTTTTTGCGAAATTTTGCAAACACGAGCCACCTCTGAAGCTCCCGATCTCGCCGTCGTCGGACTTCTCCAGATCATTCTTGCATTGGTGGTATCCGTCGCCCCCGCACCTTCCTTTTCCCCTGGGTACTTTCCCCTTGAAGCACTGATTCGCCCTGACCCCCCTTTCCCATTAGCAGATCGCCGTAGAGCACGCAATTGCTCGACGGAGCATCGTCATCGTCCATCGCCTCCATCCGCCTGTTGTAATCTCTCCAGGAAGAGAGCGTCGAAATTTTTTGCACCATAGTGACCCCCGACCTCGCCCGCTTCTCGTGGTGGTCTTATCCATCGCTGGAGATCCCTGGAGCGCACTCCACCATGCACCATCCGAGCGCCACCACCGTCGGCTGACTGCCGTTTCCGCCGTTGACTGCCACCGTTGCCCGGATCAAGACCGGCTGTCCGATCCACCTTCAACGCCTCAGATTAGAACATCCCTCCGAACCAGTACCGTCCAATGAAGCATTGCGACATGGCCTCCTTGTCGACATCGCCGCGTCACTCGCCAGGTCAGTGCTAGATCGCCATTCAACATGCCCAGTCAATGCGCACAGTCAGCATATTCTATTATATAAATAAAATAGGCAGAATATTGGGCAATCTTGTAAAATTCATATAAAATTGAACAGTTGCCCAAAAATTGCAAATGATATATAGTCTGTAGAGAAATATTATATGTTTAGATATAATGTTTCCAGTATATATTTACTGTAATAAATTAAATAGTTTAATGGACAAGTTGGACTAAATAAATCATAGAAAATTATATGTATATCATAAAAATACAAATAATATGTCTATGGATTACTAATTTCATATACAACATTAATATACTGCTATATCCAACTTTTGCAGTATAGTTAACTAGTAATAAGTTAAATAGTTTTAATGGCCTTTTTAGGTTATTAAATTCACAACAAATCATTTGTAGATCAGAAAAATATAAATAATATGTCCCTATAATCACTTTACCGTGTAGATTACGTATATGTCTTTAGTTTGAATTTTAGACAACAGAATTTTTTTAAATGATCTAAACTCCATTAAACACTATTTAAATCATAAGAAAATATTTATAACTCCGATTAAGGTGAATCCAATTGCTACTGGTTCGTATTAATGTCCCCTATCCATTACACCCCAGACACAAATTTAATACAGTAATTAGTATAGAAGTTTCAATAGAACTATTAAAACCTTTATATTGGCAATCAAGGAATAATAATAAATACTCTATTGCATTAAATGATCTCCTGCATGCATCATGTGTTGTAGTAATGTTCAGAGAACTAATAACAATCATTGTGACTTATTAAATCTTAGGCATGCATTTGTTCATCATTTTTTTGTTGTATTGTGCAATTGTATTTATTCTGAATGGTGTATTTGTTGTGCTTTGTTTTAATCGTTAGATTGCGAGGAGCGCAACGTTTGTGATTGTGACGAGTGCAACGATTGCAATTGTGAGGATTGTTTGAACGACTACATCAACTAAAAGGCAAGTGGCACTATCATAAATGTCCTATTATATTTCCTATACATTGTAGTTGTTTTAGTAGAAGTGCATGTGTAGGAATATTTTGCATTATAGGCTATGCTATGCTATGCTATGTCCTATTTAGGATATATTTTTGTATCTTGCTTAGTGGAAACATCGTAGCTGTAGTATGCTTAGCCCTGCTATAGATTCGGGATGGAATATCATGTTATGAGTTATTGGAAAAGGTATGTTTTTATATAATAAAACAAGTACTTAATGAATCACCTGGGTGGAATATTGTTGTTGTTGAGTTTGAATAAGTGGCAACGAAGAGGACCATATCTTTGGCTACCTCTCTCGTGTGTGCACTGGAAAAAGACCACCTAGGCGTCATAGAGATTTGACATGTTTCTCGTACAGTAGCTTCCAGTTCAACCACATGCTAATATGGGCTCTGGCTTGGTTAATTTCATAGCGGAAGACCCTTTGCGTTGGTATAACTTCAGGTTCACTAGAATTGTGTATTCGAGGTTATATCCTTGCATTGGTGCATGTTAGATGTACTAGTATTGTGTAACGGGAGGGCTTGTATGGAAAGACTTCGTCACATTCTCGATCTGCCGGTATACCAATTGGTGTGTGTACTAAACTAGCGGCCACCTGTGGCGTCAAGGCGAGATTGTGTCGTGTGGGTAAAGTGTACAACTTCTGCAGAAGATATAAATCTAATCGATTAGCCATGTCCCCAGTTATGGACAATATTGAGCAACTAAGTCCTGAAGCTTATGGATGATATCGACATTCCAATTTCATAATAAAATTTGATGGTTTGAACAAGGGAGTATGAACACTTGGCGTTGGACAATGTGTTCAGAATTTTTCTTGAAAGGATTAAAACTATTTGGAAATGTTAGGATAAAACTATTGCTTTATGCAAATGAGCCTGAAACTCCACTTAGCCAAATATGCAAGTAATTGATAGGTTCCATTTATATCCACATACTAGTGACACTTTACAATACATTCAAAGTATAGACCATTCGTGGTTGCAACCTTTCATGTTGCAGGTCATATGGTTTCTGAGTGGTCATTATAGGTCGCGAGACTCCATTCAACGATTGTTCGCCTATGGCACATTTGAAGAATGGAGATCTACCTTGTTGTTTTCCGCTATGTACTTGTGTAATACAATGTAAATTCTTGATCATATTCATTGTATTTATGATGCACAGTTATATTTGGTATTCATTTTGTACTGTGTGTGCCAGTGAACCGATCCAGGGATTGGCACTATACACATGAACTCAGCCTTATCAGGCGAGGGTGTTACACTTAATGTGTCACCTTTTAAAGGAATGCAACGTTTCCAGCTCAAAGGAAAGTTAGCCCCCAGATATATCAGACCCTTCAAGATTCCGAATCTTCGAGGAGAAGTATCATATCAATTGGAACTTCCAGAGGAAATGTCAGCAGTCCACAATGTGTTCCATATATTGTTACTTTGCAAATGCCTCGAAGTTCCGGAGAAGACTGAAGTTTTCAAGAACATTAATCACCGGACCATAGAGATCAATAATGACCTGACCTATCCCGAAGTACCCATCCGTATTTTGGAAGAAGCTTTTAGAACCACCAGGACCTGAAGAATCAAGTTTCTCAAGATTCAGTGGACCAACCACACCGAAGAAGAAGCTACCTGGGAGCGCGAAGATCACATCAGGACGGATTTTCCCGATCTCTTTAAATCCTAGGTAATATTTTTCTTCCTTTTTCAAATCTCGGGACGAGATTTTGTTTAAGGGGGGAAGGTTTGTAATATCCCAAAAATATAAAACAATGATCATCAAACTCTAATCACTAAAATTAGGGTTAACAAAAACTTTGATTAATTAAAATCATATGAATGCATGTGTGAATGAGATGATTTGATAAATGCATGAATGAACTTGTGTGATTAACCTAAATAGCAAGAAATGGTTTAAAGAGGAAAATAACATATTATAAAACATTTCCATGTAGCAACAAATCAAGAGAAAATCAAAAACAAATCAAATAAAGCAAATGGTCATTTTTGCCAATCTTGCTCACTAGGTCACTTTGAGTGTTTCTAGTTCAAGATTTCAAACAGAAACTTTCCCAATTCTTTTCACCCCTTGCTAGAAAAATTAAAAGTGAATCAAATCCCACTTTTCAAACTTACAGAAACATTTGGCAACCTCATTCAAATCACAATTCAAAATTGAATCTTTATCATATGTGAAGATCACCCATTTTCAAAACTAAACCAAGCCAGTGCCCCTTGACTAATCCAACTAACCAGACACTCCCTAGTATGTGCCTATCAAACCCACCAAGTTTGAATCCAAAATTCAAATTCAAAGTTCTTGCGGCCATTTTATCAAACACCTTGCAGATATAAATCAAACAAACATCCAACACTATTTGTAGCAGTAAATTTGGCCAACCTTGTTCCCTCTCTGGTTGCAACAAGAATTTAGTAGATCATCTAGCTTAGTTATTAACCTCTAGAACCACTATGAGCTTGCCATTGCAATCAATGGTCAGCAGGCCGAGCCTCACCTTGCCACCCCAATGTGGACATCAAGCTAGAGGAAGAATTAGCTGCGCCAACCTTGTTTGGCATGTTTCCTATGCCTCAAATAGAGACAGGAACCACCGGAAACGCCGTGCCCATGCCGCTGTAGACCATGCCGACGCGCACCACCGTGCAGACGCCGTTCCCACTCAACCCGACCACCTTGATCCCTTGCTGCCCACCAGCATGAACCCCACCGTCCCAGGAGACCACTAGACATGCTCGTTTCCTGGACCATACCCCGTAGCAGCCGCACACCGCGAAGTTTGCCGTCGGTACCGCGTAGAGCACTGCACATTCCAGACCAAATCCCACCGCCCTACGCCTCTCCTTTAAGCTAGCAATGATCGCTAGGAGACCGCGCACCGTCCCCTAGCCTCAGCCACCCCGATAGCCGCCTGTACCGTCGCCTTCGACGACCTCAACCCACGCCGTCCTGCCCCTCTTGCTCGCCTATAAAAGGAGGCCTCCCCAGCTCGATTCCTCCACACCATCTCAATCCCAACCTCTCACTGATACAACCCACTTCTTCCTGGAGCAAGGCGAGCTCTCTCTCGCCGGAATTTGGTCGGAGCCCGCCGCTGATAGAGAAGAAGGGAGCCATCGATTGGAGTTGCCCCCAGAGAAGCTGCCGGTACCAGGAGAACCACCGTCATCAACTTCGTCATTTGCCCCCGTCGCCGACCCTCGCCTGAGCCCCACCTGCCGTGTTAGGGTTCTGTCTCTACGGCACTACCCGACGTGGACGATGAACCAGAGCCATTCGATTAGAACTAGATCTCATGGTCCACATTGCCCCGTACCGCTTCGCCCCTCCCCGACTCACTGACGCGCGGGGACAGCCACTTAACCAGCCCACGCGTGCGCTGTGCGTAGTGGGCCGGCCCAGTTAAACCTCCCGCGCGACCCAACAATTCAAATTTAGTTTTATTTATTTAATTTCAAACACAGTTCTGTACCTATATTCAAAAATCAACCCAGCTCGTTTCACTAAACCAAAATGCATGAAACTAATTTTGTTAGAAAGGTACTGAAATTGTTAATCCAAGCCCGTTGGATTCAAACCATTTGGATGTGTAGATCGACCATGGTAAATATAACAAGGCAGAAGATTTTCTGCATTCAAACATTTTTCAAAATTCAACCATAAGAGCTTTTGAGTTGATTCCAACTCTCAAAACTCACATTTGATCGTACCTTTCAGAAAACAAAAAAACATATGGGTTTACTTGCAGAGATAATGTTCAAGTAATAAAAGAATGCCGCATAGGCATTTCTAGTCATTTTAATTAATTAAAATAAAAAGGTTAAACCTTATTAAATTGTGACACCACCTTAAATCACATTCCCATGTACTGAAATATGTGGTGTTGACATGTGTCAACATGATCCCATGTTTGAGTCGGAGAATATTAAATCTTAAGTATTTTTTCAATGAGTAGAAATTACTTTCTAAAAATAAAATAAATAAGACAAGTGCTTTAATCTTGTAATAATAGTGATGATTATAGATCATCTAGTGTGAACCTTTGTGTGATGTTTAGAAATAGTTAAGTATTGTTTGGTGATTGTGTACCTCGTATTTATTTATAGACGTTAGTACCGACCAAGGATACGAAGAGGAAGGAGGATACTATGAGGAAGAAGCCAAGGAGAACTTCAACCATTGCTCTGCACAAGGCAAGTTATTAACTGAGCAAGCTAACCCTTGCAACTTAGAAACCTTATACTTGCAATTATGCAAGTTAACACTTGGAAGATACCCTACTTATGCAAGCCTAATACTACTAGTTGAATGAGCAAGCTATTAACTTACCAAGCTTACACCATGTGATACCCAATCCTAGTTTTACTTGCAAGCTTAATACTTTATTTTCTTTATCAAAGCTTTATCTTAGAGTTTACATAGTGACTTGTAGATTCTAGAAAGATAACTGAAGGTAGCATAAAGAGCATAAAATTTGGCCTAAGTCAGATAATCTTGATGTCATCCTAAGGCATGAGATTGAACTTAGCTAATCCCCACTTATTTATTACCCCTCATTAGTCTTTACCCCCACTTTGTAGATGCTAGTGCTAAACATAAAACTTGATCAACTTTAGATGGTAATACTTGGTGAAAATGGTTATGAAAACCTTAGAATGATGAGTCATTCTACTGAAATGTTTTGACATGTGTTTCTGAACACCAGATGATTTTGATGATGAAAATGATAAGGCATGAGCCTTAGCCCTCTACAAAACTGATGGCTGTCTGGATGCGATACCATTCCAATTTTATTGTACAACCACAATACCCGAAAATTGGGTAGGGCTTGGATGGAAATTTATATACCTTAGTATGGGTTCCCTTGCGGCCATGGTCTGAGCTAAGGCTACCTTGTGAAGATTGTCCACCTGTGCAGTACCCAAGATGATAGTTGGTCATGGTTGGAGGCCAAACTCACAGGAGAGGTGCCTATAATAGGGTGTGTAATTGAAATGTTAAAATTGATTATCTGCATACTGAGTATGGTGAATTCTAGATTGTTCCCGACGGATGTATCGAATGTTGTGGTGAAAGTGTACAATTTCTGCAGAGTGTCAAACTATTCGAAGAGCTGCATCCGCGGTTAAGGAAAGTTGGAGTGGCCATACTGTTCTATCATCAGATGTTTTCAAAATAACTTGTGAAATGATTTGTGACTTTGACTTGCCCACAACAGAGTTGTTATATGAAATTCAAGTTCCCACTTAGGTGATATAAAACTTTCAACTAGCCTTATTTGCCTTTGAACTTAGTAGAAGTAAATCTGGGTTTTTGCAAAACAACCCTAGAGCTCAGTATCCTACTACAAAAACCCCCTTAACTTGTTAGTATTAGTTTGCGAGTACTTAAAGTGTACTCATGGATTTTTCCCTGGATATTCCTAGGGCTAGACTATGAAGAAAAGTACCAGGATGATGGACCACAGGAAGGTTACGACAACTAGGATCATCTCCCATCGTCAGCATTGCCTGTGATCCCGAAGATGGAGCTTCGCCTACGCCATCGTTGTCTTTACGTTATTCTGCTGCTTGAGTTGTATTAAGAACTGGATCATGAGATCCTTATTTGTGTAAGACCTTATGTATGGTTTGTAATGGACGATGTACTGTGATATCCAAATCTGTTATGTCTCGCCAAAATGGTAATCCTGGGATTGCGATGTATGGCATAACAGGCATCTGGGATTAAAAATCCGGGTGTTGACAGTTAGACAAGTTTGGGGGTAGGTGTGATTTGGTTTAGCTCAAGTTTTGATTGTTTCGCAAAAAAATTGATCACAAAGGTGCTTTTGAAGGCGTATGAATAATTTACAGTATCTCTCCAAGATTTATTTGGGATTTTTCCAAGGATTATAAGTCCATTGAATCTCATTTATTCAAAAAGTGCAGAAATGGTTTTTAGGAATTGATTTCATATTTTTGAATTGGACAATGTTGGTTTTTCATATGTGAAGGTCCTAAATATTAATACACACTCAGGAGAATTTTCCCAAGATTTATTGAGGAGTAAAAGTATTTAAAATCATTATTTCTCCATTTCTGCCAATTAAGAAAAAGGGAAAAAAGAATTATTGGAATACTTCAAAAATATTTATTTTTGAAGTGGGACTATAGGTAACAATATATAAACCTCAAATGTGTATTGAGTTGATGATGTGATTGGAGGAAAAACAAAGTTTCTTCAATAGAGGGAGTTTTGGGGGTTTTGAGAAAGTAAAAATTTAAATAGTTGGAGGGTAGAAAGAAATATGGATAATATTTGGTAAATCTTAATGTCCGTCCTAGATGATTTCCACATGCTTAATTACTCATTTGCACACTTGGGTTTTAGAAGAACAACTTTAATTTGGGAGGAGACAAGGGATAGATGATCTAGGGTTTTGATAATTTTATGCCATCTAAACATGGTTGTATTAGGGACCTCAGAGCTCACCTTAGTACAAGGGATAAATTTATGCATATACCAAGTTATATAGTCGAGCATGGCAGCAAGAGTTAGGCTTGGTTGAATTTGAGGTGATCTAGGAGTGATGGCCAACTTTGTTGAAAACAAGGTTACAATAACAAATGATTAATGATGCCTCATAAAACATGTGGTTTTAAGAAGCACAATGCTCCACTAGATACAAGTGAAGCATGGATTGATAGACCATGGTTAGTAGGTCACAAACATGCAAAGAGTTGGTCCAATAAAGATGGCATATAGGTGTGAGCTTATGCCGAAGTATGCAAGATGATAAGATTTTTACAAAATATTATTATGTTGACTACAAAACCATCATGGATGAGTGGGTCAAATAATGGTTTGGCCAAGTGCAAGAGTGGTATTGGGTAGTAATAATGATGTACTGCAAGATGGTTCAAGTACATTTTCAAGAATGCACACAGTTTGGAGTAGGTGGTGTTCCAAAGATTGAATCTAGTCAAAGAATCCAGACTTGGCCAAATTTGGCAGATTAGTGTAATTGGGACTAGCATGAAAGGGGGAAGGATACAAGGGTTCATTCTTATCATCAAGGGGATGATATTGAAGGGTAGATTGTGTGGAGTTGTTTTATGCTTGTATTAGGTCCTTGATGAGTTGGATGCTAATATAAAGGATTAGCTTAGGATTGAGCTGGTGATATGGACAAGGATCACTTGCGTGACTTAGGATATATCTAGCTTAGGATGTTTGGTTCAATATTTGTGGATCTCAACATTTATCTAGTCCTAAGGGATGAGCTACTCGGTTAGCTCACTCTATCTCCTAAGCACACAAGGCAATCAGTAGATCAAGGCAACTCGACAAACAAACATATCCAACTACTACTAAGGTCACCATCAAGACTAGCTTGAGGTCGGCATGGGTGTTTTGAAGAGGTTGTGAGTTGAAGTAAGGTAAGGTCATCTCGGTATTTCTACCAAGATTGGAATGAAAAATGTTTTGGTAAAGTTTTTGTAAAACCTAGAGATAAGAGTAGTTGAAAGTTTGGTCTTAAAAACATAAGGAGATTATATATAGGTCTCCATAGTTTTGTTAAACAGAAACTAATAAAGTATTTTGTTTTATCAAAGTCATCTTGGCTTAGGTTTGAAATTCCAAAACATTTGATATTATGAAATATGAGCCAAGACATCTCCTTTGTAAAATAGTTTTTGTTAGCTGAGGTTGAGGTAAGGAGAATATGATCTAATACAATCAGATGTATGAACACAAGCATCAAGAAACAAGCATTGCAACACTGAACAAGAAAAAGTTTTTGTTTCCCCTGATTTTTGCTTTTTGACAACAATTTAGGGTTGATGAAATTGGGATGTTACATCAGCGTTACGGGGGGGACAAAGCGGTATCTACCGCTGCCATCCGTCGGATCAAGAGGCGTTCGACGGACAGCAATCATCGTAAACCCCCGGTGGCGCGCGACGAAATAGGAACCCTAAGGGGGAGGAGGAGGGGGAAGTGTCTCACCTACGGGCCCTACCGACCACAAGGAGGTAGTGGATGGAGCAGGCACGTCGGGAGGATCCCAACAAGGTGCGTCAGGGCGGAAATCCACCAGATAGGTAGATCTAGATCTCGAAGCGGCAGGCCGATTCGGTTGCTCGCCATAGCGCGCTCCTAGGCGTCTACATGTCGAAGGTAGGGCATCCGAGGGGGAGGATAGGCTGTTGATGAAGGCCAGGGAGGGTGGTTACCGTTGTAGGGTATCGGGAAGGTAGTCTTCATCGGAGGAACTCCTCTCAGGCTTGCTCTGGTGGTGTGGTGGCTCTAGTGTACCTGAGGAGGAGGAGGGGTAGGACAGGGTAGGTTAGAGATAGGGGTAGGACAGGGTAGCTTAAGTAGGAAGAGGGGAGTAGGGAAGGAGTGACCTCAAGATCTAGTTTAATAAATGGCCGAAAGTTCCATATCTACTCTTTGGGCCAGCAGGGAGGGAAGGAGTGAAAGAGGAGCTCGGGAAGCTGAGTGGGAGAGGAGGAAACAATTTAGGGGCCGAGATGGGGTTGTCCAGCCTCTAGACCTTTTATCTCGACTGAGGGAGGTCCATGGTGGACTATGCTCATATAAGGTCTTGTTAGGGGGATATGTCCAGGGATTGGCTCTTAGGGTTGGTGCTATGTCGTGGTGGTGTCACGGCAGATGCCATGGGTAGGCTTGAGTTGGGGGCCGAATGGATGCTTGTGGTCACCGGGGAGGAAGTGCACGGTCTAGCCATGCACGAAGAACAAGTTGAACTCTCCACACTTAGGAATTTTATTGATGCTCAAGGTTTACAAGTGCTCCTTGAGCTGTTTGAACTAGTGTTCTATGCACTAGTTCCCTACTTGGTCCAACCCCCTTCTACTTAAGCTATGCCCTTCCTTATATAGGCGCTGCCACCTAGGTTAGACCCCTTTGGGTTCTAGGGTTACTGTTTGGATCTTGGTCCCAACTATGCGGGTCGGGTCATGGGCTTGGACTAAGCCCAATGGCACTAAACTCGGCACCATCAACTCTTTTCTCGGTAGTGAGTTCTTACCCTTTTTTGCACTATTTTTTCTTTTCTTGACGTTTTCATCCTTTTTGTTAATTTTCTAATATTCTCTTTTGCTTGCAGAGAATTTTCCCGAGGCCAATTTGTTTGCCATTCGGGCCATGAAGAGAGTGAGAGCCGAGTCTAGTGCTCCAGCTGATGGCGAGGTGACTAATGACGAGCATCTCGAAGCATTGTGGGAGCACGTCAAGACCCTCAAGTCCTGGGGCGTGGACTTGCTCAAATCAGCCATTCATGCGTTCTGCATGCTCTGGCCGGATGAAGATGTACCCACACTCATCGAGCCCTTTGCTGAAAGGCTTCTTCACACTGAAGACAGGCTGGATCAGTGGCATGAGTTGGCCGGCCGAGCTGCATCGGACAAGGCTCTTTCCTTCATGCTCTCATGGTACAAGGACATCAATCTTTATGTGCTTGCACGCATAAGGGGGGACGAGAAGTGGCTGAATGATGCTGAGGTGATCAAGAGACGCCAGGAGCGAGCCTACACCATGATTGAGTATACTATGGTGCACGCTTGGTGCGACGGGCCCAGCTTCCTCGACCTTGGCGAACCACTTGTCGAAGTTGCTAATGAAGAGGGTGCCGACAGCGATGCCACAGAGTCGAACGACCCTGAAGAATCCGCGACTGATGCCCCTGACTCGGCTGATGCTCCAAGCGATGCTCCTAGCTCCAAGACTGCTCCTCTGCGTCCTGCTTCTTCTTAGACTAAATAGGACAAATACTTGAACTTTGATGAGATCCCCGGTATGCCGGGTACAAATGTAATATACATTGCACTTATGTTTGGTTGTGTGCCTTTTGATAAGGCTTTAAACATCTTGTTATATTTTGAGTGTAAATCATCCAAGGGAAAGTCCCCGAGTCTCATTTTGCCGCTTCCCCTTTCGTTGACTTTGGCTCTTGTCTAACTTTTTTGGCGTTCGACATTAGAGTCTCAAAGTACTAAGGATATAGTTAGCGGGTATGAAAATTAGATCAGTTGGCCGAGGATCATTCAACACACCATGCGATATAACCTGCAGTGGGTTAAGCAAAATACATAGGGTCGACTCACGTTTCTCCTTGTACTTATCCGGCGTTCATGTTTACTCGTCACACATATTTTCCTCTTGCTTGCCATAAAGCCGTATTTTTGGATAACAGCATAGTCGAAGAGTTGATTTTTTTCCGAGTAAACACTACTTGTTTTGAGATAAGCTTTGGGTGTTACGCCAGCCGACATAAAATAATTGAAAGGAAAAACATAAGGGGCAGTCCCCGGGTCAGTTTTTCAAGTCATACCATTTTATTATCAGCACATAGCCGGCACAACTGTCCGACATATGAGAGTTCGAGTGATACATGCACTGCTTCTCCTAAGTGTAGAAGGGGCGAAGCAGTGCCACATTCCATGGCCTTTTGGTCTCATCACCTAATCTGTCTGCCTTGTTCTTTTGTGCTTCACGAGCATCTATGAGATAATATGAATCATTGTGCAATGCTTTGCTTACAATGAATGGACCATCCCATGGGGGTGATAACTTATGCATTCCAGCTGTGCGCTACACTAGTCTTAGCACCATATCCCCTTCTCGAAAAACATGAGGTTGAACTTTCTAGCTATGGTAGCTTCGGAGATTTTGCTGATATATAGCGGATCTGGATAATGCTAGTTCCCTTTCTTCTTCGAGTAAGTCAACTCCATCTTCTCGGGCCTCTTTTACCTCGGCTTCCGAGTATTGCCTTACTCTTGGCGAGTCATACTCTATGTTAGCAAGCAAAACTGCTTCTGCCCCATACACATGGAAGATGGCGTATATCATGTTGATCGATTAGGAGTTGTCCTTAGACTCCATAGTACCGAGGGTAGTTCCTCTATCCAACAGCCAGGTGATCTCTAGAGTGGTTCCATCAAACGGGGTTTTATGCTGGATAGAACTAAGCCATTAACTCGTTCAACTTGTCCATTTGATTCTGGATGAGCGACTGATGCTACATCGAGTCTTATTCGGTTTTTTCCGCAGAATCGAGCAAAAGCTCCTTCAGCAAAGTTTGTGCCATTATTTGTGATTACATTGTGTGGGTAACTATATCTCAGGATTATGTCCCTTAAGAATGTGACAGCTATTTTTCCGTCCAATTTTTTGATGGGCTTCACTTCTATCCATTTGGTGAACTTATCAATCATTACCAATATATGAGTCATGCCTCCCCTTGCTGGCTTGAATCGTCCTACCATATCCAGGCACCATACTGCGAATGTCCAAAGTGATTGGTATAGTCTTTAATTCAGACGCTGGTAAGTGTGACTTGGATGCATAATGATGGCAACCATTGCATTTTCCGACTAGCTCTTGAGCCTCTGCCAGTGCACTTGGCCAATAAAACCCATGTCGGAATACCTTGGCCACCAATGCCCTGGATGATGCATGGTGCCCACATTCTCCTTGGTGAATATACAATAAAATCGCTTGGCCTTTCTCAGAACTAATGCAACGCTGTAGTACACTCATCACACTTCTCTTGTAAAGCTCCTTATTGATTATGGTGTATTCGTTTGCTCTTCTTTCTATTTGCCTTGCCAATATCTCATCATCTGGCAAAGTTCCATCATTTAAGTAGTTGAATATTGGCTGCGCCCATGTTGGTATGAGTAGTGTCGAATCTATTTCTCCATCAATTTCCATTGGTTCGGCCGACATATGTTCTGCCGACATGACATGAGGAGTCCCCGAGTGTGATTCGGCTACCCCTGAGGTGCGCGGATCAGTCCCCGAGTGACTCGAACCTACCCCTGAGTCAATATCCATTGGCACAACGTCCGACTCCTGATTGGCCGGGGTGAGCCTGATTGACTCAGATTCTAGTGACGGCTTGATCGATGGTTTCCTAAGGTGTTCCAATGCTATTCCTGGTGGTATTGCTTATCGAGATGAACCTAATTTGGATAGTACATCTACTGCTTCATTCTCTGCTCTTGGGACGTGGTGGAATTCACACCCGTCAAAGTATCCCAAAAATTGTTGCACATGGAAACGATACAGTGCCATGTTTGCGTCCAACGCGTTACAATGCCCAGACACTTGCTGAATCACTAAATCTGAATCGCCAAAACACATGATCCTTTTGATGCCAATCTCTTTGGCCACTTTGATGCCGTGGACAAGTTCTTCGTACTCGGCAACGTTGTTGGAAGCAGAAAAATGGATCTATAACACATACTTGAGATGATGCCTCTTTGGCGATGTGAGCACTATCCCGGTGCCCAAACCCATTTTCATCTTGGACCCGTCAAAATTCATCTTCCAGTAATTCGGATCTGGCAGTGGTGGTTCGTATTGCATCTCCATACAATCTACGAAGAAATCTGCTACAACTTGAGATTTAATTGCATCTCACCTATCATACTGTGGAGTATATGGTGCTATCTCTATGGCCCATTTTGTGACTCGGCGACTGGCATCTTTGCTGCCTAATATATCCGAGATAGGCGCCTCACATAATACCCGGATTGGGTGTTCTTGAAAATAATGTTTCACCTTCTTTGATGCCATATACACCCCATATGTCATTTTTTGATAATGAGGGTAATTCTGCTTTGATATAGAGAGCACTTCGCTCAAGTAATAAACTGGCCTTTGGACTGATTTGCCCTCTTCTTCATGTTCAACCACTATTACTGCACTTACAACTTTTTTGGTTGCGACGACATAGAGCAACATTGGCTCTTTGGATACTGGTGATGCTAATACTGGTGTTGTTGCCAACATTTTCTTTAGTTCATGGAAAGCGCTATCAGCTTGCTGTGTCCATGTGAATTCGTCTGATTTTTTCATCAGTTGATATAGTGGTAGGGATTTTTCACCTAGACAACTAATAAACCTAATCAACGAGACCAGGCATCCTATGAACTTCTGGACATCGTTGAGGGTTTTTGGCAATTCCATTCTTTCGATGGCCCTGATCTTTGTTGGGTTAGCCTCAATTCCTTGGCTGGATACAAGAAATCCGAGTAACTTGCCATCCGGGACACCAAATATGCATTTTTCCGGGTTAAGTTCCATCCGGAATCTTGTTAAGTTTGCGAATGTTTGACGCAGGTCCTCAATTAGAGTATGACTTTGCTTGGTTTTTATCACCACGTCATCGACGTATACTTGAAATTTTTTGTCCAATTGATCTTGCAAGCATTTTTGCATGCATCTTTGATATGTTGCAACTGCATTTCTCAATCCAAATGGCATGGTATGATAGCAATAAGCCCCGTATGGGGTGATAAAAGCTGTCTTTATTTGATCATTCGGATTCAGTGGTATCTGATGGAATCCAGAATAGGTGTCCACAAACGACAACAACTCACACCCAGCAGTAGAATCTATGACTTGGTCGATCTGTGGCATGGGAAATGGATCTTTTGGACACGCCTTATTGAGGTTCGTGTAATCAATACACATGCGCCACACCACTGGCACGTTTGGGTCATCCTTTTTCTTCTCGACCAAGACTGGATTTGATAACCAATCCGGGTGCAGTACTTCCATGATGAATCCAGCAGCTAAGAGCCTGGCAATCTCGGCAGCTATTACTTTACTCCTATCTTCAGCGAAGCGGCTGAGGGGTTGCTTCACCGGCTTGGCATCTATCCTTACATGAAGAGAGTGCTCAGCCAGCTCCCTCGGAACTCCTTGCAAATCCTGTGTGGACCATGCAAAGATATCCCGATTCTCACGGAGGAAGCTGGTGAGCTCGCTTTCTTATTTGTCAGTGAGCCCAGCCCTAATGGTGACTGTATGATCCGTGAAATTCTCCTCCACTTGTACCTTCTTGGTCTCTTTGGTAGCTTGAAAAGATACACTGCCGTGCGGATTAGTGAGTGTCGGCTTGGACATTTGTGCTCCTTTGGCTAATGCTGCCACCTCCAACATCTGATGCTTTTCCTGTGCTATGACCAGTGACTCGGCCAATAAAGATCCGGCTGAGGCACAAGCAATGGACCTTTTGTAATCTCCTTCAACTGTGATCACCCCACATGGGCCTGGTAGCTTCATCTTTAAGTAAGCAATGTGAGGAGTAGCCATAAACTTCGCCATAGCCGGCCTGCCGAGTACATCATGATACGAGGTTACTAAATCGACCACCTCGAACTCTATGGCTTCAGTGCGACAATTATCTCTGTTGCCGAATAAGACGTCGACCTAGATCTTGCCAATTGGCTCACATGACAATCCCGACACCGTAGGTTCGCAGCATAGAAAACAAAAAAAATTCCTACGATGAGAGCAACTATGTACCAAGATCTATCTACTACATACAAGCAACGGGCAAATATACATTCGTAGAGAACATACCCTTGAAGACCGACAAAGCTTAACGAGTCCAAACTCGTGGTTGATGTAGACGATCTCTTGCCGATCTCATGATCGAGAGGAAGTCCTAGCGCTGCAAAATAGCAGCGCATCCGTGCTCGCACACACGTACAAGACACCGAGCAACCTCCGCCTCCTTGCTCCAGCGATGCAGCGGAAGAACAACTCTTTCTTGTTGACAATCCACCACGAACATGTATCTCGCTAGTCTGAGGCCATGGGGAATAAATTCTATAGGGGGAGAGAGATCCTTCATGAGGAGGTGTAAGTGAGAGAGAGGGAGGGGGCTCCTTTTATAGGGAGAGGGGGGCACCCAAGGGGCCATGCGCCCAGCCATGGGGCTGCCCCCTCCCCTCCTTTCATTCATGTGGGTGGACACTCCACTCACACAAAAGCCTTTCAAAAAACCCACTCAAATTACCATTAAATTTCCACCAAATTTAATGCAAACTCTCATTAAATAAAACTCCTTTTATTTATTCAGAATTTTGTCAATTACTTTAATGACAAAAATTCACATATAACCCCTTTCTATTATTTCATTTCACATGCAAAAACTATTGTGACCTTGGATCAACAAAGATCCTAAGTCCTGTGATTTACATGCTTGTCTTGGATCAATAGCTAGCACTCAAAGTCGATAAATATCATGTAAAACACAAAGTCATTATTACACGGGGAGTCCAGAGTATGAATTTATTTCAAATTTTCTTAGCATTAAGCTAGCTTAAATAACAACGGAAACATAAAGCAGCTTGAGTCCATCAACTCCCCAGGCTTGTTGAGTGTAGACTCGTGATCCCTACGCACCTTTCAATCTTCGGATTCTACACATAAGACGTGCAGCCAGCAAGTTGGGTCAATACGTTAAATGTATTGGCAAATTACACCAAGGAAAGAAAAGACTAACTCTACATGCAAGGCTAGTTTAGGCTGTGGAGTTTATTTTCTCAAAGCTAATTTTCTTAAGTATGGTAAAGGAGTGAGAGTTTCCCTACTTTGTAAACATTTGATTAAGTAATACATGGTCGAATGGCACAAGAGGATATTACTCACCAAGTGTCTAAACAACCTAACACTTTGATATTACTCACCAAGTCCCCAAAACCCACCCAATAGCAATATGACTCACGCCTTGGGTTTTTAGAAAATTTTAAGATTTGAAAGAGAGAGAGAGAAAGATCCTTCAGAGGGTCCATCCTTTAGATGCTCAAGTGTTCTTTTCTATGAACTCGGCTGATCGATCAAATTGCAATACTCTCGAGAGTTTGCGCACTTTACCCACAATCCATGATCAAGTCCTTTTACAGACAAGATCATGGCGAGTCTTTCCCTTAGTAGCCCCTCTACCAGCTAGATCCAACCGTGCCAAGAACCTCCAAATGTTGGTACCCCGGTGAGGTTTCCCACTATATACTAGGCCAAGACAGAGCCCATATGTATTGTGGTTGCACTGGAAGCTTCTAAATTCTGAAACATGACAGACTTCTTTGATTCCTGGGTGGCCGTCCTCCATAGAAATCTCACACGTTGACCCGACAACCATTCCTCCTAGAAGAAAACTTAGTTTTTATTTTGAAGTGGATTTGAGAAGAAAATATCGCTCAAGAGAGCCTTTATACTTGTCTTTGACCCCCCCAACGACACTTGTCTTTGATATCGCTCAAGAAGAAAATTTCTTGTCTTTGACCCCCCCAACGACACTTTATATATATATATATAGCATGGCAAGGACTTAGCAAAAACAGGGATAACCTATTATGAGGGGAAAAATCCTAAGTATAGAGCTACTCATGGCATAGTACAAAATCATCGCACTTGCAAAATAATACTAAGGAAAATTCTACTACAACATCCTGTAGGGATTCGTAGCATGGAAAACAAAAATTTTCTATCGCATACAAACAAACAAGCCAAGATCTATCTACTAGATTGTAGCAACGAGTCGATGGAATAACTCACCCTCGAAGATTCCAAAGTGTTTAACGAGAGCGGTTTCCCGATCTCAAGATCGCGTAGACGATCCTTCCGGCGCTGCGTTCCGGCAGCGCTCCCGCAGTCGGTCACACGTTCGGTACTCGACGAAGACCTTCCTCTCCCTTGTTCCAGCAGGCAGCGGAGGTTGTAGCACTCTCCTCGCGATTCCGGCAGCACAACGGCGTGGTACCGGAAGTAGAGGCAAGATCTCGCAGGGCTTTGCCTTAAGCCGGAGCGAGTATGGTGGAGTATGAGAGAGTCCCTTGACGATCTAGGGTTTAGACACGCCGAGGAGGAAGCTTGGCCGGCGGCTAGGGTTGCTAGGCGGCGGCGGCTTGACCTAGGGCGGCGGCGGCAGCAGGTGGCGGCGCCGGCGGCTTAGGGTTTTGGAGGCGGGGATCTTGTGTGTCTAGGAGGGGAGCCCTGCCCCTCCTTTTATAGGTGGAGGGGCCGGCCGGCCAAGGGGAGGGGAGTCCCTCCCCAACTCGGCTTGGAGGTGGGCCGGCGGTGGAGGAGGGACTCCTCCCCAACTCGGTTTCCTCCTCCTTCCCCACTTCCCAAAAATAGCCGTTTGACTTTCAAACTAGCCGTTTGACTTTTCAAACTAGGATTTGAATAAACCCTCTATTTTGTTCAGCGATGACACCGAGTACATGATGCAATCATACCAACTTGATATAACACATTCATGTACCCTTCCCCTCCGGAGTGCCGGACATTCCGGAACCTTCTAGAACATTCCCGATGAAAACACCGGAACCATTCCCCAACTCCAAAACGGGACTTTCCTTATATGAATCTTATTCTCCGGACCATTCTGGATCTCCTCGTGATATCCCGGATCCCATCCGAGACTCCAAACAACATTCAGTCTCTTTCTCATCATTCCATAACTACTCAAACAACGTCGAATCCTTAAGTGTGTCTCCCTACGGTTCGTGAATTATGCGGACATGATCGAGACACTTCTCCGAACAATAACCAATAGAGGAATCTGGAAATTCATATGGCTCCCACATATTTCTATGATTACTTTGCGATCGAATGAACCATTTACATACGATACCAATTTCCCTTTGTCTCACGATAGTTTACTTATCCGAGGTTATGATCGTCGGTATCTCTGCATACCTAGTTCAACCTCGTTACAGGTAAGTACTCTTCTCGTTCCTGTGATATGTGATCCCTTGTGAGCCAGTCACATGCTTGCAAGCTAATTGGATGACATTTCACCGAGAGGGCCCAGAGTATATCTATCCGTCATATGGATGGACAAATCCCAGTCTTGATCCATGTGTTTTAACCAATACTTTCCGAACACTCAATGCCACCTTTATAGCCACCCAGTTACGGTGTGGTGTTTGATGTCATCAAAGCATCCATCCGGTAAAGGTGATATGCATGATCTCATGGTCGAAGGAATTAGGTTACTATGTATCAGAAAGCATATAGCAATTGAACTATTAAAATGACTTGATCTTTATGCTACGCTTATCTATAGGAGTATGTCCACCATATCATTCTCCTAATGATATGATCTTGTTGTTAATAACATCTCAATGTTCATGATAGGGAAACCACAATCATTTTTTAACCAACAAGCTAGTGATGTATAGAGGCTTTACTAGGGACTTCTAATTAAGTTTACAAATCACACAAGCATTAACGTTTCCTTGTTAATACTATTATAGCATGAATGTAAACATTTATCATAAACACAAAGATATAATAATAACCATATTTATTATTGCCTCTAGGGCATATCTCCAATAGTCTCCTACTTGCACTAGAGTCATCTAATCTAGATTACATGGTAATATACCGAACACCCATGGCAGTTTGGTGTTGGTCATGTTTTGCCCTCGGGAGAGGTTTAGTCAACGAATCCGCCACATTCAGATCTGTGTGTACTTTGCAAATCTTTATATCCCCATCTTGGATATGTTCTCGAATAGCGTGAAAACGTAGCTTGATATGCTTCAGCTTCTTGTGTGACCTTGGTTCTTGCGCATTGGCTATGGCACCCATGTTATCACAGTAGATAGACATTGGGTCCAGCGCACTAGGAACCACACCCAGCTCTGTAATGAACTCTTTCATCCATATTGCTTCCTATGAAGCCTCCGAAGCAGCCATGTATTCCGATTCAGTTGAAGATATCGCCACAACGCTTTGCTTTGCACTCCTCCAGCTAACTGCTGCACCATTCAAAATAAATACGTATCCAGATTGTGATTTAGAATCATCCGGATCGGTGTTCCAACTAGCATCAGTGTAACCATTAACAACGAGCTGTTCATCACCTCCATAAGAAAGAACCATATCCTTAGTTCTTCTCAAGTACTTAAGGATGTTTTTGACCGCTGTCCAATGATCCACTCCTGGATCACTTTGATATCTGCTAGTTAAACTAACAGCATATGCAATGTCGGGTCTAGTACATAGCATGGCATACATTAGAGATCCTATGGCTAAGGCATAGGGAGTCTTACTCATCCTTTCTCTATATTCTGCCGATGTCGGACTTTGAGTTTTACTCAAGGTCGTATTGGGCAACATGGGCAAGAACCCTTTCTTGCTATCTTCCATTCCAAACCTCTTTAGAACTTTGTCCAAATATGTAATTTGTGACAATGATATTTGGCGTTTCGATCTATCTCTATAAATCTTTATGCCTAATATGTAAGCTGCTTCGCCAAGATCCTTCATTGAAAAACTATTATTCAAATAATCCTTGACACTATTTAGAAGGTCTACATCATTCCCAATCAACAATATGTCATCTACATATAGTATTAAGAATGCTACAGAGCTCCCACTCACTTTCGTGTAAATACAAGCTTCTCCATAAGTTTGTATAAAACCAAAACTTTTGATCACCTTATCAAAACGTTGATTCCAACTTCGGGATGCTTGCTTCAATCCATAGATGGACCGTTGAAGTTTGCATACCTTGTTAGCATCTTTAGGATCGACAAAACCTTTGGGTTGCATCATATACAACTCTTCATCAATGTCTCCATTGAGGAATGTTGTTTTGACATCCATCTGCCATATCTCATAATCATAATATGCAGGGATTGCTAACATAATCCTCACAGACTTTAGCTTCGCTACTGGTGAGAAAGTCTCATCGTAGTCAACTCCTTGAATTTGTCGAAACCCTTTTGTGACAAGTCGAGCTTTATAGACAGTAACATTACCATCAGCATCTGTTTTCTTCTTGAAGATCCATTTGTTCTCGACGGCCTTTCGGCCATCCGGTAAGTCCACCAAAGTCCATACTTGGTTTTCGTACATGGATCCAATCTCGGATTTCATGGCTTCTTGCCATTTATTGGAATGTGGGCTCATCATCGCTTCCTCATATGTCTCGGGGTCATCGGTGTTGTCCACCAACATGACACTCATAACGGGATCATACCAATCTGGAGTGGTACGAGTTCTCATTGACCTGTGAGGCTCTGTAGCAACTTCAACCGAAGTTTCATGATCATTATCATTAGCTTCCTCTCTAACTGGTGCAGGCACCACAGGAACTTCTTCCGGTTCTGCGCTACTCGCAATTTTGAGAGAAGGTTCGACAACCTCGTCGAGTTCTACTTTCCTTCCAGTCACTTCTTTCGAGAGAAATTCCTTCTCTAGAAAGGATCCATTCTTGGCAACGAAGATTTTGCCTTCGGATCTATGATAGAAGGTATACCCAATAGTTTCCTTCGGGTATCCTATGAAGACGCATTTTTCCGCTTTGGGTTCAAGCTTGTCCGGCTGTAACTTCTTTACATAGGCTTCGCAACCCCAAACTTTAAGGAACGACAATCTAGGTTTCTTCCCAAACCATAATTCATACGGTGTCGTTTCAACGGATTTAGATGGTGCCCTATTTAAAGTGAATGCGGCTGTTTCTAATGCATAACCCCAAAATGATAGCGGTAAATCTGTAAGTGACATCATAGAATGAACCATATATAAGAGAGTTAAATTACGACGTTCGGACACACCATTACGATGTGGTGTTCCCGGCGGTGTCAATTGTGAAAGTATTCCGCATTTCTTCAAATGCTCGCCAAACTCGTAACTTAGATATTCACCTCCACGATCAGAACGTAGAAATTTAATCTTCTTGTTACGTTGATTCTCAACCTCACTTTGAAATTCCTTAAACTTCTCGAAAGTTTCGGACTTATGTTTCATGAAATAGATATACCCATATCTACTCAAGTCATCCGTGAAGGTAAGAACATAACGATAACCACCGCGCGATGCTACACTCATTGGACCACACACATCAGTATGTATGATTTCCAACAAGTCCGTAGCTCGCTCCATCACACCAGAAAATGGAGTCTTAGTCATTTTACCCATCAGACATGCTTCGCATCTTTCAAGTTATTCGAAATCAAGTGATTCAAGAAGTCCATCGGAATGGAGTTTCTTCATGCGCTTCACTCCAATGTGACCAAGACGATAATGCCACATATAGGTCGAGTTATCAAACGTTTAGCCTCAATGTTATTAATATGTGTATTTCCACTATCGAGATTCAACAAAAATAGACCATCTATCAAAGGTGCATGTGCATAAAACATATTACTCATATAAATCGAACAATCATTATTCTCGGACTTAAACAAGTAACCGTCTTGCAATAAACAAGATCCCGATATAATGTTCATGCTTAACGCAGGCACCAAATAACAATTATTTAAGTATAAAACTAATCCCGATGGTAGATGAAGGGGTAGCATGCCGACCGCGATCACATCAACCTTTGATCCGTTTCCAACACGCATCGTCACCTCGTTCTTCGCTAGCTTCCGTTTATTCTGCAGCACCTGTTTCGAGTAACAAATATGAGCAACCGAACCAGTATCAAATACCTAGGCACTACTACGAGTACTAGTGAGATACACATCAATAACATGTATATCGGATATACCTTTCTTCTTGATGTTGCCGTTCTTCAAATCTGCCAAGTACTTTGGGAAATTCCGCTTCCAGTGACCTTCTCCCTTGCAGTAAAAGCACTCAGTATCAGGCTTAGGTCCAGCCTTGGTCTTCTTCGTCGGCGTGGTAACTTTCTTACCACCCTTCTTGAAGTGTCCTTCTTAGACTTGCCTTTCTTGAATTTGGTGGTCTTATTGACCAACAACACTTGGTGCTCTTTCTTGATCTCCACTTCTGCAGATTTCAACATGGCAAAGAGTTCTGGCAACGTCTTGTTCATGTTTTGCATGTTGTAGTTCATCACAAAGTTCTCGTAACTTGGTGGTAGTGATTGGAGGACGCGGTAAATCCCCAAAGCATTAGGAATCACTATACCCAAGCTTTGAAGTTTGTTTGCGTGCCCAGACATCTTAAGCACATGCTCATTGATGGAGCTGCCCTCTTCCATCTTGCAGTTAAAGAACTTTTCAGAAGCCTCATAACTTTCAATTGCCGCATGAGTCTCAAAGATCAATTTGAGATCCTCGACAATATCATATGGGTCTGAATTCTCAAACCTTTTCTGAAGCTCCGATTCTAAACCATACAAGATAGCACACTGAACTATGGAGTACTGAGTCTTCCGAGTGAGGTAAACGTTCTTTACTTCATCGGCAAGCATCACCTGGTGGGTCACCCAATGGTGCATCCAAAGACATAGGTCAAATTACCAGCTGTGAGGACAATCCTCAAATTGCGGAACCAATCCGCGAAGTTGCTTCCATTGTTTTCAACTTTTCTTTCTCTAGGAACGCATTAAAATTGATGGTAGGGGCTACCATTGATCTACAACATATTTGCAATAGTTTAGACTAAGTTTATGACAAATTGAGTTCAAATTAATAAAAAAATTAATCTAGGTGAACTCCCACTCAAAACAATATCCCTCACATTGTTTTAGTGATCACACGAACCAAATCCACCACATCAACACCGATCATCACGAGAGCTGATATAGTTTCAATGGTGAACAATCGACATGTTCATCATATCTACTATATGATTCATGCTTTACCTTTCGGTGATCCGTGTTCTGAGACCATGTCTGTACATGCTAGGCTCGTCAAGATCAAACCTTAGTTTCCGCATGAGCAAATCTGGCTTGCTCACGCTGTATACACTTGCGGAATCTAACACACCCGATCATCACGTGGTTCTTCGAAACAACAAGCTTTAGCAACGGTGCTAACTAAGGGTGAACACTTTATGACTTGAAATTCATGTGCATGAGGGATCATCTTATAATGCTACCGTCGTCTACTAAGCAATACAAGATGCATAAAGGATTAACATCACATGCAATTCATAATATGTGATATGATATGGCCTTTCTTCTTTGTGCTTCCGATCTCCATCTTCAAGCACGAACATGATCTCCATCATCACCGGCATTGCATCAAGGTCAATGACACTTCTCCATGGTTGTCGTCCACCGGCTTCAACTATTACAACTACTTTGAATAGACACGCGGGTCTTAACATAAATTAAAGACAACCATATGGCTCCTGCCGGTTGCCAACTTACAATAAGGAACATTGCATACATCAAATATAATCACAATCATGGCCATATCACATCACAGCACACCCCTGCAAAACAAAGTTAGACGCCTCTACTTTCTTTGCATATTTTACGTGGTTTGGGGCTTGCAATAAGTGTCGTTCGAACTTACGAACATGAACCACAACATTGATACTAGTATTGTTAATCACCCGTTGTAAATTGGATCTTAACTATGCTAGGAGAGACAGGCACCCGCAAGGCCACTTATGCAATACAAGTTGCATGTCAAGCGTGGAGCAAGTCTCATGAACGATGTCATGTAAGGTTAGCCCGGGCCACTTCATCCAAACATACCGCAAGATGCAAAGTACACAAGAAGCAATCGACAATAAAAGCATCAACGCCCACAATGACCATTGTGTTCTACTCGTGCAACAGATCTATATATAGACACGGCTCTGATACCACTGTAGCGATTCGTAGCATGGAAAACAAAAAATTTCTATCGCATACAAACAAACAAGCCAAGATCTATCTACTAGATTGTAGCAACGATTCGATGGAATAACTCACCCTCGAAGATTCCAAAGTGTTTAACGAGAGTGGATTCTCGTGGGTGATGTAGTCGTACTCTTCCCAATCTCAAGATCGCGTAGACGATCCTTCCGGCGCTGCGTTCCGGCAGCGCTCCCGCCGTTGGTCACACGTTCGGTACTCGACGAAGACCTTCCTCTCCCTTGTTCCAACAGGCAGCGGAGGTTGTAGCACTCTCCTCGCGATTCCGGCAGCACAACGGCGTGGTACCGAAAGTAGAGGGGAGATCTCGCAGGGATTCGCCTTAAGCCGGAGCGAGTATGGTGGAGTATGAGAGTCCCTCGACGATTTAGGGTTTAGACACGCCGAGGAGGAAGCTTGGCCGGCAGCTAGGGTTGCTAGGCGACGGCGGCGGCTTGACCTAGGGCGGCGGCGGCGGCAGCAGGTGGCGGCGCCGGCGGCTTAGGGTTTTGGAGGCGGGGATCTTGTGTGTCTAGGAGGGGAGCCCTGCCCCTCCTTTTATAGGTGGAGGGGCCGGCCGGCCAAGGGGAGGGGAGTCCCTCCCCAACTCGGCTTGGAGGTGGGCCGGCGGTGGAGGGACTCCTCCCCAACTCGGTTTCCTCCTCCTTCCCCACTACCCAAAAATAGCCGTTTGACTTTCAAACTAGCCGTTTGACTTTTCAAACTAGGATTTGAATAAACCCTCTATTTTGTTCAGCGATGACACCGAGTACATGATGCAATCATACCAACTTGATATAACACATTCATGTACCCTTCCCCTCCGGAGTGCCGTGCATTCCGGAACCTTCTAGAACATTCCCGATGAAAACACCGGAACCATTCCCCAACACCAAAACGGGACTTTCCTTATATGAATCTTATTCTCCGGACCATTCCGGATCTCCTCGTGATATCCCGGATCCCATCCGAGACTCCGAACAACATTCGGTCTCTTTCTCATCATTCCATAACTACTCAAACAACGTTGAATCCTTAAGTGTGTCTCCCTACGGTTCGTGAATTATGCGGACATGATCGAGACACTTCTCCGAACAATAACCAATAGAGGAATCTGGAAATTCATATGGCTCCCACATATTTCTATGATTACTTTGCGATCGAATGAACCATTTACATACGATACCAATTTCCCTTTGTCTCATGATAGTTTACTTATCCGAGGTGTTGATCGTCGGTATCTCTGCATACCTAGTTCAACCTCGTTACCGATAAGTACTCTTTTTTCGTTCCCGTGATATGTGATCCCTTGTGAGCCAGTCACATGCTTGCATGCTAATTGGATGACATTTCACCGAGAGGTCCCAAAGTATATCTATCCGTCATATGGATGGACAAATCCCAGTCTTGATCCATGTGTTTCAACCAATACTTTCCGAACACTCAATGCCACCTTTATAGCCACCCAGTTACGGTGTGGTGTTTGATGTCATCAAAGCATCCATCCGGTAAAGGTGATATGCATGATCTCATGGTCGAAGGAATTAGGTTACTATGTATCAGAAAGCATATAGCAAATTGAATTATTAAAATGACTTGATCTTTATGCTACGCTTATCTATAGGAGTATGTCCACCATATAATTCTCATAATTATATGATCTTGTTGTTAATAACATCTCAATGTTCATGATAGGGAAACCACAATCATTTATTAACCAACAAGCTAGTGATGTATAGAGGCTTTACTAGGGACTTCTAATTAAGTTTACAAATCACACAAGTATTAATGTTTCCTTGTTAATACTATTATAGCATGAATGTAAACATTTATCATAAACACAAAGATATAATAATAACCATATTTATTATTGCCTCTAGGGCATATCTCCAACACATCCTACACATGCATACTACAGAATTTGAAGATAGCATGCATAGAATCAAAACTAGGACAAAATTATGAACAAGTGGTGTAACTTGCCTTGATCCGATCAGCACTCTACACAATAGTACTCCTAAGCGCACTCCGAACAATCTAACAAAACACAAACATAGATCTAATCATAACTTGCACAAAATAATGCCACAGAAATAATATGCATGCATGCGACATGGTAATATGCAAAATTGTGTTCTAATTTGACCAAGGTATCCTTATTGTGTTGCTAATGTGTTGGGAGTGTTGTTAGTATTAGTTTCCGACAGATTTTAATTAATTCGGATCATTACTTTAATTTAGGCTCATAAGGAGATCCAACCATCTAATCAGCCCCGAATTAGATCTAAAGATCTTAAGCAAGGTTTTATAATTTTAGTCAGTAGGCATTGTAAAAACAAATTCAATGCAACAATAATCAACTAAAACGGAGTTCTAATTATTTTTCTATGAATTAAATACCCCAAACTAGAGATTAAATCCTACACAAAAAACACTACTACAAACTCGCAAAAATAATGCATATCTTTGTTCTACACAATTTTTTGAATCCAACGGTATATCATATGCAATTTTTGGACAAGTGGTTGAATTTCTATGAATTTCACAAGATTTAAATACAATCTGCCAAATTAAACCCTAACCCTAACAGATTTGTGACAAGTGGCAGCTCCTGATTGGCCCCAGCTAGATGACGCGGTGTTGACGCTAGCATGCTACGCGGCACAACGCGATTCGCTGATACCCCTTTGGTAAAAACTTCTAATCTAAACCGCACGATCTCGATCTAACGGACCATGGTGACGGTGGCGACTTACAGGGCAACGACGGCGGCGATGGGCGGCGGTGGCGGTGGTGACTGTCGGTGGTGATTTCGTGGCCTCCCGAGGTGGCGGTGTGGTCGACGGGGTGCAGCTGGTCCTCGTGGTCACGCTCGCGTCCTTGGCCGCGCTCCTCGCTTCCTCTTCCGTCGGCAAAGCTCCACCATCCTTCCTCGTCCCCGGTGATTCTCCGACGAGCAATTGTGGCCGCGGTGCTGCGAGAGGCAAGGAGAAAGCTTGTGAGAAGAGAGAGTCGAATGAGGGGGTCACGGGGAAAGAAAAAGCAGTGGAGGAGAGGCTCGGAATCCTCTGTCGCGAGCTCTATCATGCCTTACTCCGGCGAGATCGGAAACATGTTTGAAATCGGCGTCCTAGTGGCGAGAGATCGAGATATTTTTTTAGGGTTTCGAAGTGGCAGGGTCGCAGGGTTTATATGGGCAAAGAATCTTGGCGAGGAGGTCACGTATTCGTCTCCGAAACGGCTGGAGTTCGCTCAGCACACGGCGGCGTCCGATTTCCGCAGGGAGAAAGGGGATGACGTGCGGGCCCGGGCTGTCAGCGGGAGCAGGTGGCTGTCGGTTGGCGCTGGTGCTCTGTTCAAGCGTACTTCGGAAGTTAGGTTAGGTTTAAAGTTTTTTTATTCATTTAGCAATTTCTGCTTTGCCTTTTCTTTAATAAATTTTGCATAACAAGTACAAATGCAATGAAACCAGTTTCTAAATTTTTGTAAAAAAGAGGTGTTCAACATAGACTCATAGAATATTATTTTTATAAGGTTTTTGGAAGGCTAAGCAAGAGTAACTCCTTCTTGCTCATATTGAGGAATTTTTATTATGGTTTTGTTAGGGTTTGGAGATAGGGTTTTTTTAACTAAATTTAACTTGTAGGATGCAATGATGGAAGGATGATTCATGCTTCTAGTAACATCTTAATATAAAATCTAGGATGTTACAAACACTTTCTGCAATTTCACCTGAAAAGCCGCTTCGGTATCTAGTGAAATAAATTCCTGCGCTTCATATTCTTTCCGGCATGAAACTTTTATTCCAAATGGATGTCGGTGTCTCTTAAGTGTGCCACCCTATGGTTCGTGAATAATACAGACATGATCGAGACCTCTCTCGGATCAATAATCGGAAGCGGGATCTGGAGACCCATACTGACTCTCACACATTTAACGATGACTTTCTTGTGATCGTCAGCACCTTTTACGCTAGTATATTAATCCTTTTTTTCGCGATATATTACATATCCGAGATTCGATCATCGGTATCTCCATACCTAATTTGATCTCGTTAATAACATGTACTCTTTTCTCGTTCCTGTGATATAACATTCTAGTGATCAAATCACTTGCTTGAAAGCTAATCAATGTGATATCACCGAGAGGCCCCAGAGCATATCTATCCGCCATCGGGATGAACAAATTCCACTCTCGATCCATGGGCCTCAACATAACACTTTAGTAGTTCTGAACCCATCTTTATAATCACCCAGTTATGGTGTGACGTTTGATGTTATCAAGAAACTCTTCCGGTGTTAGTCATTGACATGATCTCATGGTCTAAGGATTAGGATCACTTTGTAAGTTGTTATAGCAATATAAACTCAATGACTTTTATTATAACGCTATACTCCTTGACTTTTATTGTAATGCTATAACTTGAGCTCTCGGATTGTACTTTCCGCATCTTGCTGTAACTGTGCTAACTCCTTGGCTCTTTCCAGAACCTTTATCCTGGCCTCCTCTAACTCGGCTTGCACACGTGCCAGATCAGTTGCTTGAGCTACTAGCTCTGCCAACTTGTCTATTGCATCTTGCAGCTCTTTAGCCCTCTTACTCCTATCTATGTTTTCCGGCTTTTCTAGAGGTGCCTTTGTTGTTCTCGCAGACTTTGGTGTCTCCTCATGATTTCCTCCCTCGGCATTCTCATTCACTACGGGAGCTACTAGAGGAGCTGCAGGGTTTGGGGTTGTCATCATTACCTCAACAGAGACGAGTTGGTGAAGCTTCCCAACGACTGGAACCGCTGGTGGATCCGGCGCCAGGACGACGCGCTCCGGATACGCGCGCTCCACGCGCACAGTGACATAGACTTGGTGCTTGCCCAAATTGATGAAGCGATCGCCCCTAGGGAACGGCTTGGTCCCGAAGCACCCCGCATTGTCACTGACAAAGTTGAGCGCTCCAAACCTCTGGGTGAGGCCGAAGTAGACACGCTCGCCGGTCTTGACGATGATGTTGCCCGTCTAGATGAAGACTCCATCAAGCACCTGCTTCTGCCCCACGGTGGGCGCCAACTATCGTGGTGGTGTCACAGCAGATGCCATGGGTAGGCTTAAGTTGGGGGCTGAATGGCTGCTTGTGGTCACCGGGGAGGGAGTGCACGGTCTAGCCATTCACGAAGAACAAGTTGAACTCTCCACACTTAGGAATTTTATTGATGCTCGATGTTTACAAGTGCTCCTTTTGCTGTATGAACTAGTGTTCTATGCACTAGTTCCCTACTTGGTCCAACCCCCTTCTACTTCAGCTATGCCCTTCCTTATATAGGCGCTACCACCTAGGTTATACCCCTTTGGGTTCTAGGGTTATTGTATGGATCTTGGTCCCTACTATGCGGGCCGGGTCATGGCTTGGACTAAGCCCAATGGCCCAGTCCACAAAGCTAGATAGCTAATGGTGTTCTGGTGCGTCGCCTCCTGCTCCTTTTGGCGTCACGCAGTAACTTTGTACGTCAGCCCTTGCTTTGGGCGTCACCCGGCTCCTTTCGCGTCACACGGCGCCGCCCTTCTCTTTTGACCACGCTTTACCATGGTCCCTCCTGAACCTCACTCGGAAAGGTGCCACGCGTCCTATCTGACTCGGACACTCCTCAGGAGACTCGGCTTGTTGGTTCCTACAAGATTAATACACACTCAGGAGAATTTTCCCAAGATTTATTGAGGAGTAAAAGTATTTAAAATAATTATTTCTCCATTTCTGCCATTTAAGAAAAGGGAAAAAGAATTATTGGAACACTTCAAAAATATTTATTTTTTAAGTGGGACTATAGGTAACAATATATAAACCTCAGGTATTGAGTTGACGATGTGATTGGAGGAAAAACAAAGTTTCTTCAACAGAGGGAGTTTTGGGGGTTTTGAGAAAGTAAAAATTTGAATAGTTGGAGGGTAGAAATAAATATGGATAATATTTGGTAAATCTTAATGTCCATCCTAGATGATGTCCACATGCTGAATTACTCATTTGCACACTTGGGTTTTAGAAGAACAACTTTAATTTGGGAGGAGACAAGGGATAGATGATCTAGGGTTTTGATAATTTTATGCCATCTAAACATGGTTGTATTAGGGACCTCAGAGCTCACCTTAGTACAATGGATAAATGTATGCATATACCAAATTATATAGTCGAGCATGGCAGCAATAGTTGGGATTGGTTGAATTTGAGGTGATCTAGGAGTGATGGCCAACTTTGTTGAAGACAAGGTTACAATAACAAATGATTAATGATGCCTCATAAAACATGTGGGTTTAAGAAGCACAATGATCCACTGGATACAAGTGAAGCATGGATTGATAGACCATGGTTAGTAGGTCATAAACATGCAAAGAGCTGGTCCAATAAAGATGGAATATAGGTGTGAGCTTATGCCAAAGTATGCAAGATGATAAGATTTTTACAAAATATTATTATGTTGACTACAAAACCATCATGGATGAGTGGTTCAAAGAATGGTTTGGCCAAGTGAAAGAGTGGTCTTGGGTAGTAATAATGATCTATTGCAAGATGGTTCAAGTACATTTTCAAGAATGCACATAGTTTGGAGTAGGTGGTGTTCCAAAGATTGAATCCAGACTTGGCCAAATTTGGCAAATTAGTGTAACTGGGACTAGCATGAAAGGGGAAGTATACAAGGGTTCATTCTTATCATCAAGGGGATGATATTGAAGGGTAGATTGTGTGGAGTTGTTTCATGCTTGTATTAGGTCCTTGATGAGTTGGATGCTAATATAAAGGATTAGCTTAGGATTGAGCTGGTGATATAGATTAGGATCACTTGCGTGACTTAGGATATATCTAGATTAGGATGTTTGGTTCAATATTTGTGGATCTCAACATTGATCTAGTCCTAAGGGATGCGCTACTCAGTTAGCTCACTCTATCTCCTAAGGACACAAGGCAATCAGTAGATCAAGGCAACTCGACAAACAAACATATCAAACTACTACTAAGGTCACCATCAAGACTAGCTTGAGGTCGGCATGGGTGTTTTGAAGAGGTTGTCAGTATAGTAAGGTAAGGTCATCTCGGTATTTCTACCAAGATTGGAATGAAAAAGGTTTGGTAAAGTTTTTGTAAAACCTAGAGATAAGAGTAGTTGAAAGTTTAGTCTTGAAAACATAAGGAGATTATATATAGGTCTCCATAGTTTTGTTAAACAGAAACTAATAAAGTATTTTGTTTTATCAAAGTCATCTTGGCTCAGGTTTGAAATTCCAAATCATTTGATATTATGAAAGATGATCCAAGACATCTCCTTTGTAAAATAGTTTGTTAGCTGAGGTTGAGGTAAGGAGAATATGATCTAATACAATCAGATGTATGAACACAAGCATCAAGAAACAAGCATTGCAACACTAAATAATAAAAAGTTTTTGTTTCCCCTAATTTTTGCTTTTTGACAATAATTTAGGGTTGCTGAAATTGGGATGTTAAATCAGCTTTATGGGGGGAGAAAGCGGTATCTACCGCTGCCATCCATCGGATCAAGAGGCGATCGACAGACAACAATCATCGTCAACCCCCGGCGGCGCGCGACGAAATAGGAACCCTAAGGGGGAGGAGGGCTCAGTTGCTCACCTATGGGCCATACCGACCACAAGGAGGCAGTGGATGGAGCAGGGCACGTCGGGAGGATCCCAACAAGGTGCGTCGGGGCGGAAATCCACCAGATAGGTAGATCTAGATCTCGAAGCGGCAGGCCGGTTCGGTTGCTCGCCAGAGCACGCTCCTAGGCGTCTACATGTCGAAGGTAGGGCATCCGAGGGGGATGATAGGCTGTTAATGAAGGCCAGGGAGGGTGATTACCATTGTAGGGGCTCGGGAAGGTCGTCTTCATCGGAGGAACTCCTCTCAGGCCTGCTCCGGTGGTGTGGTGGCTCTAGTGTACCTGAGGAGGAGGAGGAGGGGCAGGACAGGGTAGGTTAGAGATAGGAGGTCTTGGTTAAGCTACATGTAGGATGAGGGGAGTAGGTAAGGAGTGACCTCAAGATCTAGTTTAATCAATGGCCGAAAGTGCCATATCTACTCTTTGGGCCAGCAGGGAGGGAAGAAGGGAAAGAGGAGCTCGGGGAGCTGAGTGGGAGAGGAGGAAACAATTTAGTGGCCGAGATGGGGTTGTCCAGCCTCTAGACCTTTTATCTCAACTAAGGGAGGTCCATGGTGGACTTTGCTCATATAAGGGCTTGTTAGGGGGATATGTACAGGGATTGGCTCTCAGGGTTGGTGCTCTGTCATGGTGGTGTCACAGCAGATGCCATGGGTAGGCTTGAGTTGGGGGCCGAATGGATGCTTGTGGTCACCAGGGAGGAAGTGCACGGTCTAGCCATGCAAGAAGAACAAGTTGAACTCTCCACACTTAGGAATTTTATTGATGCTCGAGGTTTACAAGTGCTCCTTGAGCTGTATGAAACAGTGTTCTATGCACTAGTTCCCTACTTGGTCCAACCCCCTTCTACTTCAGCTATGCCCTTCCTTATATAGGAGCTGCCACCTAGGTTATACCCCTTTGGGTTCTAGGGTTACTGTTTGGATCTTGGTCCCTACTATGCGGGCCGGGTCATGGGCTTGGAATAAGCCCAATGGCCCAGTCCACAAAGCTAGATAGCTAATGGTGTTCTAGTACGTCGCCTCCTGTTCCTTTTGGCGTCACGCAGTAACTTTGTACGTCAGCCCTTGCTTTGGGCGTCACCCGGCTCCTTTCGCGTCACCCGGCGTCGCCCTTCTCTTTTGACCACGCTTTACCATGGTCCCTCCTAAACCTCACTCGTAAAGGTGCCATGCATCCTATCTGACTCGGCCCCTCCTCGGGAGACTCGGCTCGTTGGTTCCCGCAAGATTAACATCTTTGTCCTACACGGGCCAACATAGTTTATATGTTGGCTGCATACGATCCTCTTACCTGGCCATACTTACTCGGCCTGGTTCTTTCTTCACTCAGCGTAAGACAAGATGGGCTATGTTTTACCCCTTGTGACCCTACCGGGGTTTATCCCCCGACATGCTGGGGGATGTGGGCCAGGAGCTCGACCAGAGAGGGACAGGGGGTGGCTATTGGTGCTGTGATCTTTATTTCCCAATTTTGCAAGATTTGTCTCTCCCTCTCACTTACAAGAACATGTGGCAAAAGAGCGGTGAGCTACAGTGTTATGCTACTGTGGCGCATGACCAGAGAGTGAGAGATGTGCTCTGAAGCTTGGTGACTCATTTTGGTGGAGGTTTAAGGCATAAGTTTGAATGATTTCAATTTTTGGCCAAATAAGGGTTTATGAAACAACTCTAGGTTTTTGAGTTAGCCAAGATGGTCCAAAGGTACTGGTTAGGAGATATGGTCAAGACAACACTCCTGGATTTATTTGAGATTTTTCAAGTGATTAAAGGCCACTTAAAATCATTTAATCACAAAAGTGCAGAAATGGTTTATAGAAGCTAGTTTGAAAATATTACAATGGACAAGGATGGTTTTTTTGTGGGAGATGGTCCTAAATACCATAACACACCTGGGAAATTTTATTGGAATATATTTGAGGGGAAAGTATTTTTAAGCTATTATTTCTTGTTTTTTCCATTTAAGAAAAAGGGCAAAAGAAAATAATAAAGGATCTCAAAAATATTTATTTTTGAGGTGGGGAGATAGGATATGATATATAGGAATCAAATGTGCCTTGAGTTGGCAAGGAAGTTTGTAGAATTATAAACTTTCTTTATAGAGAAGGTTTTGGGGGAACTTCCAAGAATTGGAATTGAATTAGCTTTGGATTCCAATAACTATGGAAATTATTTGGCAATTGGTTTTTATCCAATGTGGATGATGTCAACTATAAGTATCTATCATAACTAACCTTGGGTTTTGAAATTCTACCTTGAGAAGGGAAGAAACTAGATGTTGAAGGTTCTAGGATTCAAATATTTTTATACCTCCTATACATGGTTATATTAGTGAGTTCAGGGCTCACCTTGGTACAAGGGATAGATGGATAGTTAGACCAATATAGATGATCGTGGCAGCAAGAGTTTGGATTGTATGCATTTTAGGTGATCTACGAGTGATGGCAAACTTGGCTGAAAAATAAGGCAGCCATAGCAGATGAGTCATGATGCCTCATAAACCATGTGGGTTTAAGAAGCACAAGGCTCCAATGGAAACAAGTTAACAAGGTATTGATAGAACATGGTTAGTAGATTATAATCATGCAAATATTTGGTCCAGGGGAGGTAGCACATATTTGAGCTTCAGCAAAAGTAGGCTATATTATATGATTTGCAGAAAAGATTATTATCTTGACTACAAAACCATCAAGTATGAGTAGGTCAAAGAAGAGTTTAGCAAAGGGAAAGAGTGGTCTTTGGCAGTACTAAATATGTACTACAATATGTATAAAGTACATTCTCAGGAATGCACATAGATTAGAATAGGTGGAGTCTCAAAGATTAAATCCAGATAAGGATTTCAGATTTGGCAAATTTGACAGATTTTCGGATTTGGACTAGTAGGCAAGAGGGAAACATTTGGAGGGAATGTAATTGTTTACTCTTGTCATCACATGGATGATATTGAAGTATAACTCGAGTAGATAAAAGTCATACTTGTATTTGGCCTCTGATGAGTTGACTTCTAATACAGAGGATTAGCTCAGTATTGATCTGGCTAAGGGGATTAGAGGGTCACTTCAGTGACTTACGATAGATCCATATTTGGATGCTTGATTTTATATGGGTGATCTCTACTATTGGTTGGATCCTAAAGGATTAGCTACTAGATTATCTCTCTCTAGTTCCTAAGAAAACAAGGTAATCGGCAGATCAAGGCAATTCATCAGACAGTAGATCAAGGCAATTCATCTTGCTAAACAATCAGAAACTACTAAGGTTACCATCAAGACTACCTCTTGGTATTTTGAATAGGTTGCATTTTGAAGTAAGATAAGGACCTCTTGGTATTTCTACCTAGGTTAGAGTGAAAAGGTTTTAGGAAAGGTTTATAGAGATAAGAGTAGTTGAAGTTCTGTATTGAAATCATAAGGAGATTATATATAGGCCTCCATAGTTTTGGTAATAGAAACTGGAAAAACATTTTGTGCTGTCAGAGTAATCTTGTCTCAAGTTTGAAATGTCAGAACATTTGAAAATATGGAAGATGAGCCAGGACATCTCTTTGGTAAAATAGTTTTTTTCAACTAGTGTTGAGGAAAGGAGTATATCATCTAATACAGAATTAGTTGCATAAGAATAGGCAACAATCAACAAACATTGTAACATTTAACAAGAAAAAGTTTTTGTTTCACCTAAATTTTTCCTTTTTTGACAAGAAATCAGGGCTGCTGAAATTGGTATGTTACATAGGGTGTCTAAGAGCAGCTTACTTTTAATTTGTGCCTCTTTATACAGTTGTTGATCATTATTAATAGATTTCTCTTTACACTTTTGGGTGATAGATTGCTCTTTACTTAATTGTATTTTCGAAGGTAGATGGGTGCATCTTCTTTTAGTAAAAAGATATCGTCGACATGAGTTTCCAACTATTAGGAAACAACATTCTCAATTTTCCAATTGATGATGATATTATTCCTTTTCATAAATAAAGTCCGATGAATATTGGATCTGAATATTCCACAAGCCAATCTTTCAGACATATATAGTGGAACGACACGTTGTACTACTTATGATTATTCCCATCTTTCATGATCTTTCAAACTTCGTCATTGCTACACTTGAATGACTTTATGCTGATTTATCGAAATTAGGTCAAATTTGAACTACAAAAATATTGTAGGATGCTTTGAATGTTTTGCACTTTTTTTGGAGGTAACCATCGGGGGATCATTTAGCATATCACAAACCACCACTAAGAGTTTTGACAACATGTTCAACTTCTTGCTAAGATTTTGCATCTTAAAAATATAACAAAATTAGGTCAAGCATGAGCTATCAGTAAGCGCAGTAGATTGCTGTCGAATTAAATGTCATTTAAGAGGTAGATGGGTGCATCTTATTTTAGTAAACAATATCGTCCGTGTGAGTTTCCATCTATCAAGAAAGAACTTTTCTCAAATTTCCAAGTGATGGACTTGCATGTCTTTTTCATTTTCTAAGGTCCTTGATGCAACCTCTACTTCCAACGGCCGTGTTAAGTGAAGCAAATTTCTCCTACGGGACCCGCGTCAGTTAAAATAAAATTCCAACGCCACAATTTTCATACAAATTGGACCTTGCTTTATTTTCATACAAATGCCGTTTATCAAAATTAGTTCAAATTTGCACTACAAGTAAATTTTAGGTTGCTTGGAAAGTTTTACTAAAAATATTTTCGGTGGTTTTCGATATACTATATTCTTGGTTGGCTTCAAAAGATTTTTTAAAATTTTTACAGCATACTTGTAGTTAAAATTCTACATCATCGCTGGGAATACGGTTTACATCGAAGACCTAAAAAGAAAAAATTACATAGAGGTCCCCAAATTTCGCACAAAGGGCCCTAATGTTAAGCAAGGAAAAGTGGTCGGGTCCTTCTCGAGTGAGCAGCTGATCCATACCCTTCGTACTACTGTACTTTCTTCACACACACACAAAACAGCTCCTTACTTTTGATCCAGCGTGCTGCTGGTCGCACAGTGTGAAATAGAACGAGAAGGCATGTCGATGCACATGCACCACCAAGAGAGTTTAGAGAAAGGGTTTAACTTCTTGCGAAGATTTTGCATCTTGACATTTTAATGAAATTTGGTCAAACTTGAGCTACACAAGTAAGAGAACAAAAGGGAGGAAGCAGGCCTTTGAAAAAAGGAGGCAGCGCGGGAGCAGCGAAGAGGAGTTGAAGGTGGGTCGATGTTAGAGCAAAGTAATGATGACTTCTTGACACGAGGTACTCTTGCTTCTTTAGAGCATACACTATACTAGTAGTAAATTTCAGGACCTATGCACACAGAACAATTGCGTTTTCTCTCTCCTTCGCTACCTCTCATCTCTCCACCCCTCTCCCCTCGCTCAACGGCCCGGCTCATCTCTCCCTCATCCACAACATGGAACTATGCACATGTGCCTTGGTACATCGAATATGTTTCTTCCTTTATTTTTTGAGAGGGAGGCTCTATTTCTCTGGCGTGGAGCAGGATTACATATGTAGGAAACCACTTTGGTCCGTGGTGGCAAAAAAAATCAAACTTTTACGGTTTTGAAATTTTTAGTTGCTTCTCAGACATTGGGAGGGAAGTTTACTCAAAAGATCGGACATTCGTAGTAGTACTTGTTATATTATCTTTATCTTTTCTTAACTCTTACTATACCATACCACTATATAGTGCACGCATAACTTTGAACATTGACCGCATGATCAAGACTAGCAAATCTAACATTGCTAACAGTTGGATCTTCTTTTCCATTCTTAGTATCTAGAAGATTCTATTGTTTTTCTTTAGCACAATGAACGCTAGTATGCACAAACCTCAAAACACAATTCATTGCTTACTTTCAGGGCCCTTATGCTAATTGCATGTACTTGGATATAATTTTCATTTTTTACAAGGTCCTTTATGTAACATTGTTAACTGAAGCATGTCGCTCTTACGGGACTTACCACAGTTAGAAGAAGTTACCCTCCTAATTATCAGACAAAATTGTCACGGTTTCTTATAGTTCCATTTTTCAAGCTAACTTCGCACACTTCACTGACTTCTTGCCGATTTAAGGAAATTAGGTCAAACTTGAGCTACAAGTAAGAATAGTAAATTGATCTTTAATTAAATGTCTTTTAAAAGGTAGATTGGTGGATTTTCTTTTACTAAAAAATGTTATCGTTGTAATTTTCCAACTATAAGGAGTGAATATTATCAATTTCCTGAGTAATGAGATTGTTTTTTTGTAAAGAAAGTACGAAGAATATGGATCTGAATGCCACAAGTCAAGTTCTAGACATATAAAGTGGATCAACATGTTTTACTTAATTAAGATTTCCATGTTTTATGAGTATTCAAACTTTGTCCACTTAAATGACTTTATGCCGATTTATCGATATTAGGTCAAATTTGAAATACAAGACAATTGTAGGTCCTTTGATAGTTTTGCGATATTTAGGAGGTAACCATGAGGTCAACTAATATATCACAAACAACCATCGAGAGTTTTGACAACATGTTTGACTGATTGCTAAGATTTTCCATCCTAACAATGGTACGACTTCTTACTATGATTTACAATTTGAATCTGTTTTGAAAAAGATGACATGAAATAAAGGAAAAACAAAAGATTTACACATGACATCCTATCACGACACATGCACTAAGTTCCATGTAAATGGTAACTATGCGATTAGAGAAGTTTTGAAAAAAGGGTTTCATATGATTGTCCTACCATGTGTATGGACATTATTGGGTTTCAACCCGAATGACCAAGATCATCAAGGCCATATGGATATTAGAATTTACGATCTGATAGAGTTCTTACATTAGTTTGGTAGATGGGTGCATCTTGGCATAGTAATCATTGTTTCTTGTGGTGGTTCCCAACAATTAGGAAAAAACACATTCAATTTTCCCTAGCAACGACAGTGATGTTTTTTCATTCAAAAAGTCTGAACAATATGGTTCAGAATGCCATTGGTTTCACACATAGTGGATCATGCTTCCTATCTAACTTGAGCACTTAAATGTCTTTATGTGGATTTATCGAAATTAGATCAAATTAATTTTAACTACAAGTAATGGGTAGACTACTCTTAGATTTTAGATAGGTCCTTTGAAGGTATTATACCCACCAAGAAATCAATCGAGAACGTCCAAGAGTTTCAAAAGATTCAAATTCTTGGCATGGTAAACAATTTTTACAAGGGGAGTTTCCAACAAGTATTAGGAAAAGAGACAATCTCAATTTTCCTAGTGAGAGGAATGTTTTTTCTATAAATCAAGTAGTACCAGTACTACGAAGAATATGGTTCGAAATGGAGGGGAAAATCGAAGAGCGAGAAGAGAACATGGGCTTAGAGGAATGTTTTTTCTATAGAAACATTTGCTTCACAATAAAAAAGTTAAGCGCTTGCATATGGTTTCCTATTGCATAAATGATAAACATGAATTTTGAAAATGTTTAAAAACATTTGATTCACAATATAACGAGCGATGTGTTAACATACTTGTGTTTGAAGGTAAATAATGACCAAGGTCATGAAAATTATCTATATAGTTTATAATAATGTGTCCATTTATGCTAGATGGGTGAATCTTGGCATGACATGTTAATGTTGTTAATGTGATTTTTCAACTTTTATGTTTTCAAATATTTTCAAATAATTTTAGAAGTTCCACATATAAATTCTTTTTAAAGATAGTGCAAAGAGTATGGCTCTAAATGCCACAACACACTAAATTTCACACAAATAGAGTATGTTTTATGGTTAACAAGTTTCATGAATTTTCGAACTTTTTATCTAATTTGTCACACTTTTTGTCAATTGACCGAAGTAAGTTAAATTGTAAGTACAAGTACATGATAGATTGCTTGTAAATTTGTCCAAAATTCATATATAATTATTTTGCCCACGCAGTCATACTGAAAACCAACGACTATTACAAAAGATACATCTTCTTTGTGTGCATTTTCATGCCAAAACATCTGACCATGTTTCAAAAAAGTCAAAGAAAATATGAAAACATTGGAAAAATGAGCAAGGTAGTTTTTTTCTTTCAAAATGGGCAGTAGAACCCGGGCCTCTCCATCGGTTGATACACAGAGCCATTTATTAAAAATTCTTAGTAAAATAGTAAAAAAGATGTTGTTAAAGTTTATAAGCGACCTGGGCACCTTCACCGAACCTCCACAATTAACCTTTCTTCCTCTTCTTCCCATGCTCATTTACAACTTTGCAGCTATGGTTCTAAAGACAGGAGCTCCCCGGGGGAAGAAGAATATCTAGGTGGCGGCGACAAAATCCACGGAAAAAAGAAGTCATGCCGCCGTCTTCTGAATGTTGATTTGGCCACTCTAGGTCAAAGTCTCGCACCACGAAGGCATAGGTAGAAGCAGTTGACGAGGTCATCAAGGTCGGGCTGCATTTCCCCGTCGGCTGGATCGGGCGCTACCTCAAGGAGTTTCGGTACTCCCAGCACATAGGCTTCGGGTCTCGCGTCTACCTCGCTTTTGTTCTTGAGTACCTCGTTGCCGAGGTGCTGGATCTCACTGGTTAAAGCCACCGAGGATAGCAAGAAGATCTGCATCATCCCAAGGCACGTGATTCTCGCTATAATGCGCAATGAGGAGCTTAGCAAGCTGTTGGCCAATGTCACCATCGCGCACGGCGGCGTGCTGCCCAACATCCATGAGTCGCTTCTTGGCGATGGTACCACGGAGGACGCATCCATGTTGCCCGCAGAGGATACTGGCAAGTCGCCTAAGAAAACCGCGGAGTCCCCCTAGATGTCGTTAAGTAGTACTGTACTCCGTATGAGGTTGAGTTTGCTCTATTCGTAGTTTGGCTAATCATCGATGTCAATGTAATGTTCGGATCATGGTCTAATAAAAATCTTGTGAGGGTTCTAAAAAATGTTGTTTTCCGAATCTTATCCTATACTCCCTTTGTTTAATATTACCCCTTCGCCACAATCTAAGCTTTAAGAAATATATAGTGGACCAACATTTCGATGATTCTAGACACTATTTAGCATATACTCCCTCCATTTCAAAATGTAAGATGGTTTAGATTTGTGAAGGTAATGTATCTAAACTCCTTTTAGTATGTAGATTCGGGGAGGTTTGGAGTGATCCTACACACTAAAAGGGGTATAGATTCAACTGCTTCACAAAGCTAAAATATCTTATATTTTGAAACAGAGGGAGTAGATTCATCCAAAATTTGAAAAGTCTAAGACGGCTATTTTGAGAAGGAGGGAGTAGTAAATAATGCCATAGGTGTGAGTGTCCAACCATCAGGAAAACATTCTCAATTTTATGAGTGATGATGCGATTGTTCTTTTCGGCAAAGAAATCGCAAAGAATATTGAATTTGAATGCCACAAGCCAAGTTTTCAGACATATTTAGTGGGTCAACATGTTGTAATTACGATTTCCATGTTTTATGAGTTTTCAAGCTTCCTAGCTAACTCCACTGTAAGATCCCTCCTTTGTAAAGGAAAAGGATCCCTGTGATTGCAATGCTAGTCCCTGGATCATTGCTAGCATCCATAGTTTAAGATGAAGTACACAGATACAAAGGTCATTTATTACATCCATTCCAAAGATAAAACATAGTCTTTTACAACTCAAGGCCACAGGCCTAATACAAGAGTTTTGGAATAAGTAAATAGACATAAGCCTTCATCTTCATGTGCCACAGGCAAGCATGTTGAGTGTAGACTCATGACACCTAATCATCATCGGAGTAACCTGCAACATCACAAGTTACAGCCACAGTGGGTCAATACTTTGGAATAGTATTGGCAAGTGATACCTTAGTAAATTTTAAGTGGACTCTATTACTATATGCATTTTTGGCTAAGTGTAGCTTGGCTTGCTTTGCTCAAAATAGGTTTTTCCTATTAGTTGAAATCACTAAGTTTTTCTTTGTCAAAAACTTTCCCAAGAAACCACCAATAGACATTGGGGTCCTTCACCCTTTTTCACCCACAAGTTTTACTTAGAAGTTGGAGTGATGAGATTCTTGTAGCTTCCATGTCTTGATGCTCAAATTGTCCATTGCCATGGACTTGGCTAAGTACTTAGATTTTCCATCTGTAGAGGTTGTGCACTTTCCCCACCAGAGTTGGTTTCCCAAGACAGGACCTTTCAGAAGCCTTTCCTTAGCCAAATGGACGCGCTCCAACCTATCATTCCCACTACCACCAATTGTCCAAAAGGCTAAGTTCTAGCAACCTATTTGATCAAGGCAGAGCCCATATTGCCAAGTGGTTGCACTATAAGCTTCTCAACACTTGGCCTCCAAATCCCTTTGTGCTTGGGTGGCATACCACAAGTGTGATACACAAGGTAAACCATGTCCATGGGCCTTGTGTAACCACTCAACCAAAAACCACCATTCAAGTCCCATTCCACCCAGGAGGTTCATTGACTTAGTTGTTTTATTAAGAAAAACATAAGTCCAAAAGACATAGAAATATTTTCATCATAGCATGTATATACTTTACCAACCCTTGTTTTCTACTAGCTAGGCTAAGCATGGCATAGTAACTTAACTTAGGAAATTTCCTAGCAATTCTACAACTACTTAGGATTTCCCAACATAGCATTTGGCAAAAACAACATGCAAGACTTAGCAAAATATTTCTAATGCTTGTACAAAATATAGGGATGGAAATATTCATGAAGTACCACTTGCCTTGATAATGGGGAGAGTAGCACTCTTCACAATCACAGTCACTAGCAAAATCTACACAAAAATTTGTAGCACAAATTACACACAATTCATATACAAACAAAAATATGAATGCATGCATGCAAGAAAATGCTAAGTGATGATTTTTTGAAAACTCCACCAAGCAAGTGCATGATACAGAAACATAACCAAGTCAAAAAGCTTGCTAACTAAACTTATTTAGCATTAAAACAATTTACTAAACAAATTCTATACTCAAAATGGTCCTAAATATGTTTCTGCATAAAAAGTCATTTTAACAGAAACTTTTTGTTAAACACATTGCTGATTCAGAAAGGGCTTGTCTCCCTGATTCCAAAGGTATAAAGTTTGCAAAAATCTAACGTGGGAATCAAAAGTTATAGCCATTTGAAATTTGGATCTAAATCTGATTTGAATTCTGTTTTTGATTTAAACTCTAGCCACGCGTCATGTTTCTATTGGCGCGTACCGATTCGGCCGGATCGAGCTCTGCGGGCTGTAGGATCTAAGTAAGATCCGGTGGCTCAGATGCGCGCTTACCTCTTCGCTCACGTTCTAATCTTAGCCGCAGGATCTGCATCTAACGCTCCTAATCGTTCTGATCTAACACGAGCGGCGCTAGTGGCGGCGCGTCTGACAGCGGCGGCGCTGGCGTTCTAGGTCGCGCGGTAGTGGGGGAAGTGGCTTACCAGAACTGTGGTGGCGTGCTGAAGCTCTTCGTGGCGCTGGTTTGCGAAGGGGCGCGCTGGCACGGTCTTAGGGGCTCGTCGGAGTTGCGGCGGCGTATGTTGCTTGCAGATGAGGTCACTGGCGAGGTTTGGCGTCGCCCTAGCACGAACCAGAGGGGTCAGGGGGTGCACAAGACGCAGGCGAACAATCTTGTATGAAAGAGGGGGCAAGGGGCGCTCGGGTTTTACCTTAATTGGTCACCGGAGTCTATCAGCGGCGCAGGTGGTTTCGGTCGTGAACGGAAACGATGATCTGGGTCACGAGCAGGCAAAAGAAAGGCGTTAGCGTATGCGCAAGATCAAGCTGGGCATCATCGTTTGAACCAGATAGAGGGGGGCCGTCGAGGCTCACCGGAATCGTCACGAGTCGCCAGATCAAGGGGCTTCGAGAGCAAATGCGCCGCAGCCGGTGGGCGAGTGAGCGAGGAGAGTGGGGAAATGCTCATGTGCAGGGGATTAAATAGGCCTAGGCGTGACAGGAAAAGCCTGCGGCATTAAGGCTAATTACGCCGCGCCATTACCGGCCTTGACAGCAGCGGCGACGTGGTCGCGGGCGCGGTTTGGGGAAGACGAGGGCGACGTGGAGAGGGCCCGCTCATCAGCGAAACGCGCGAAGAGGAGGTGGGGTCTGGTCGTCAGCCGCTGTCTGGGTGCGTTGACGCGTGCGAGAGGGAGAGGAATGGCCCGAGTGGGCTAATTGGGCCAGTTCTGTTGCTGGGCTAGAATCCTGGCACCGGCCCTTTTCTAATTCTTTCTCCTTTTTCTTTTTTTGTTTCAATTTTCTGAATTGATTTTCAAATGAATTCAAGTTCCATTTGAATTCAAATCTTCTTGGGATTTTTGCAATGAGCAGTAGTCTCAAATATAGATATAAAATCATGTGGTTGCTTTGCAAAGGCTTGGTCAAGCTTGGAGAACAAAATATCAGAGACTTGGCACTTGGTTTGCAAAATTTGAGAAATGGTTTTTGAAACCATTTCCAATTTGTAAATCTTGGTCCAAAACCACACTCAATCCTTTCTATAAGGAAGACAAACAAGCTAGGTTTAAAATCATTCAAACTCTCAAATGGGGATGGCCATTTGATTTAAATCTGCTCACATAAAATCATAGCACTATGTGCTTCTGTTTTTCTGAAATGATTTTGAAATTGATCTCAAATCTATATGCATGCATGAATGATATGCAAACTTTGAAATCATGATTTTAGGGATGTTACAAATCTAACCCCCTTAAGGTGAATCTCGCCCTCGAGATTCGGATTGGCTAGCAAATAGGTGAGGGTGGTCTTTCCGAAGATCATTTTCTCTTTCCCATGTTGCTTCCTCTTCGGAATGATGATTCCATTGCACTTTGCAAAACTTATAGTCTTTGTCCTTGTGACTCTTTCTGCAGTCTCAAGAATCTTGATAGGATTTTCTTCATAAGTGAGATCACTTTCTAGTTGAACTTCTTCCAAAGGTATGGTATCCTTCAAAGAAGTTTCTTCCATTTCTGGGTGACATTTCTTAAGCTGACTCACGTGAAACACATTATGGACTGCTGATAGAGATGCTGGCAGTTCAATTTCATAAGCCACTTCTCCTTTGCGACTCAGAATCTTGAATGGCCCAACATATCTTGGTGCCAACTTTCCTTTCACTCCGAATCTTTTCACTCCAAGGAGTGGTGATACTCTAAGATAGGCTCTATCACCAACTTCGTAGGTGACTTCTCTACGCTTAGGATCTGCATAGCTTTTCTGTCGGGACTGTGCTATCTTCATCCTGTCCTTAACCAATTTGACTTTCTCTTCGGCTTCTTTGACAAGATCTGGCCCGAATAAGCTTCTTTCTCCCACACCATTCCATAACAATGGGATGGTACACTTTCTTCCATAGAGAAACTCAAACGGTGCCATCTCAATGCTGGCTTGATAGCTGTTGTTGTAAGAAAATTCTGCGTAAGGCAGACTTTCATCCCAACTTGCTCCATAGTCTACGGCACATGCCCTCAACATGTCTTCCAGAATTTGATTAGTTCTTTCTGTTTGTCCATCGGTTTGAGGATGAAAAGTAGTACTGAATTCCAACCTCGTTCCCAATGACTCATGTAGCTGTCTCCAAAAAAGGGAAGTGAATTGGGTTCCCCTATCAGACACAATACTCTTGGGCACACCATGCAGACATACAATTCTACTCATGTAGATTTTGGCTAACTTGGCACTTGTATAAGTTGTCTTCACGGGTATGAAATGAGCCACTTTAGTTAGGCGATCCACTACTACCCATATGGAGTCATATCCCGATCTGGTCCTTGGTAATCCGGTAATAAAATCCATACCAATCTTGTCCCATTTCCAATCAGGAATAGGTAGTGGTTGAAGTAAACCTGCTGGTTTCTGATGCTCCGCTTTTACTCTACTACACACATCACACAAAGCAATATGTTTGGCGATGTCCTTCTTGAGATTGTTCCACCAAAATCTTTCCTTCATGTCCATGTACATTTTAGTGTTTCCCGGGTGAATAGAATACGGAGAGTTGTGGGCTTCTTGCAGAATCAGTTTCCGCATCTCCGGATCTTGCGGAACACAAATACGTTTCCCGTGCCATAAAGTACCTTGTTCGTCTACATGGAAATTTTTAGCTTTCCCCTGGCTAATCCTTTCCTTAATCTCTTCAATTTCTTTATCAGTCTTTTGAGCTTCTCGAATCTTGTCCAACAAAGTGGGTTGGACATCTAAAGACATGAGATGTCCTTCAGGCACAATCTCCAATCTGAGTTCTTTGAATTGCGTACACAAATCATCTGGCAATTCTCCTTTGGTAAGGCCATTCACAAACACTTTACGACTTAGAGCATCTGCTAAAACATTTGCTTTACCGGGGTGGTATTGCAAACTTAAGTCATAGTCCTTGATAAGCTATAACCATCTTCTTTGTCTCATATTGATTTCCTTCTGGGTGAAGATATACTTCAAACTTTTGTGATCTGTGAACACTTCACAACGCTTTCCCAAAAGGTAATGTCTCCATGTTTTGAGTGCATGGACGACAGAGGCTAACTCCAAATCATGAGTAGGATAGTTTACCTCATGTGTTTTGAGTTGTCTCGAGGCATAGGCCACAACTTTACCGTCTTGCATAAGTACGGCACCCAAACCTTGATGAGATGCATCACAATACACTTGGAAATCTTTTTCCAATTCAGGCAGACATAGAACTGGTGCTGTCACAAGTCTCTTCTTCAATTCTTGAAAGTTGACTTCACAACCTTCAGACCAAGCAAACTTCTTGTCTTTCTTTAACAATTCAGTCATGGGCTTAGCAACCTTTGAGAAATTCTCAATGAACCTTCTGTAGTAACCTGCTAAGCCAAGGAAACTGCGAACTTCTTTTACATTCTTGGGAGATTCCCATTCCGTCACAGCTAAAACCTTAGCAGGATCAACTGCTACACCATCCTTTGTCATAACATGACCAAGAAAACCAACTTCTTCTAACCAGAACTCACACTTGCTAAATTTGGCATAAAGCTTATGCTCTCTCAACTTCTCAAGTATCAACGCAAATGTCCTTCATGCTCTTCCTTGCTCTTGGAGTAGACTAAGATGTCATCGATGAAAATGACAACAAACTTGTCAAGGAATTCCATGAACACCTTGTTCATCATTTCATGAAGTATGCTGGAGCATTGGTTAAGCCGAAAGGCATTACGGTATACTCATACAATCCATACCTTGTGGTGAATGCTGTTTTAGGTATGTCTTGCTCCCTTATCTTGAGTTGAAAATAGCCTGACCGGAGATCAATCTTCGAAAACACACATGCTCCTTCTAGCTGATCAAACAAATCATTTATTCTAGGCAAAGGATATTTGTTCTTGATAGTTACCTCGTTGAGTGAACGGTAATCTATGCATAACCTTTGACTTCTATCCTTCTTCTCCACGAACAAAACTGGGGCTCCCCAAGATGAAGAACTTGGCTGGATGAATCCTTTTTGCAACTGTTCTCCAAGTTGTTTCTTGAGATCCTTTAGTTCATCAACTGACATTTTGTACGGTCTCTTTGCTATTGGTCCAGAACCTGGTACCAAATCTATCAGAAATTCCACATCTCTATCTGGTGGCATTCCTGGCAATTCTTCCGGGAATACATCCGGATACTCACACACAATTGGCACACTGTCCATGCTAACCCCCTTAAGAGAATTAAGCTTACTCCCTTTGGATTCAAAGTTTGACTTGAATTTTATTCTTTTTCTTTTCGGGGTTGTGAGTGAAACAGTACGATTAGCACAATCTAGCACTCCTTCATACTTAGCCATCCAATCCATTCCCAATATTACGTCCAGTCCTTGGGAATCTAGGATTATCAGACTCACCGGGAACTTATGTTTTCTAAACTCTATTACTAGATCCCGACATCCAAGACTTACTATCATATCTCCACCCGGAGAACTAACTTTTATGGGACACCCAATGTTTTCAGACAAAAACCCATTTCTATCAACAAATGACTTTGATATGAATGAATGTGATGCACCAGTATCAAAGAGTACAAATGCTGGAATGGAATTGAGTCTGAACTTACCAGCAACAGCGTCAGGCTCCTCATAGACCTCCTCCACACTGATGTGGTTCACCTGTCCTTTCTGGAAAGGATTGGGCTTGACAGGTCCTTCAACTTTCTTTTCGGGGCACTCATTTGCATAGTGTCCCATCTTCTTGCATTTGAAGCACTCAACCTGACTGATGTCTCTCTTAGTAGGCTGACTTCCACTTCCACTACCATTTCCACTATGGTGGCTCTTATGTCCACTCTTGTGGTTCTTGTACTTGTCATTGTCATGACTGCGGTGATGCTTGTTGTCATGACGGTTGTGGTTGTGGTGCTTGTTGAATTTCCCATGTTTGTGGGATCCTGAGCTTCCACTGTCATCATAGTGAGATCGTTTGTGAGACGATCCCGAGTTGTGCTTGTCGGAGTGTTTCCTCTTCCTACTCTCGACTTGCTTCATTTTGTTCTCCAATATAGCTGCCTTGTCACGGAGCGACTGATATGTGGGAACATATGCCACAGCCAGCTGCATATTCAGCTCATCATTCAAGCCTTCCAGAAAATTTTCCTTTCTCTTGGCATCTGTGTCAACCTCATCTGGTGCATAACGTGCCAGATTGTTGAACTCTTCAATGTATTCAGCCACGCTACGGTGGCGCTGCTTCAGATTGTGGAACTCTTTCTTTTTCAGGTTCATCATTCCTGATGAGATATGAGCAGTGCAAAAGCCATCTTCAAAGATAGCCCAAGTCACCTCATCTATAGGAGTGGTGATTTGGAAGTTGTCCCACCATGTGGCGGCTGGCCCTTCCAGCAGATGCGCTGCAAATCTGACCTTTTCAGCGTCCGTGCAGCCCACGGTCACTAAGTCCTTGTTTACAGAACGTAGCCAATCATTGGCCACCATGGGATCAGTCGTCCCCGAGAACTTAGCTGGCCTCAAACGCAGAAATATGGTGAGCATATCAAAGCCCGGAGGGTTGTTGTTGTTGTTTTTATTGTTGTTGTTATTATTCTGGTTCTAGATGAATGTTGTCATCATCTACATAAGCTGTGTTTGAGCATTCATCATTTGCTGCATTTTCGGAGTGATGTTGTTGGGGTTGGGGTTTGCGCGACGGGGAGGCATCTGTGGTTTGTTCAAATAGAGATAAGAATGAGATACCCATAGATGTTTTATGCACAATACATCACATAATCAAACACAGCATGCAACACGAAGATAAAAGCTCAACAACAAGATAACAAGGTCTCAAAGTAAAACACACAAGTGTCAAGCCATCCACATGTCGGATGGTCCAATAACAAGTTCACAAAATCACAAGTATGATAATAAAAGATGAACGAGTAGTCAAGTCTACTCATCAGCATCAATCTCCTCCTCGACGAAGGTAAGACCTGCGTTCTCCATCGCGGTCTTGTTCTCCTCAATAGTAGTGGTCAAGGACTCGATCTTGGCCTTGAGAGCCCTCTTCCGGGAACGAAGCCTCTCAATCACCATCTGCTGCTGCTCTAGCTCGAAATCCTTGGACTTCAGTTCTTCAGTCATGTCCCGGATCTTCTTGTTCCTATCACGGGCGTTTCTCCCGACTCTTGAACTTCCGGTCTGGGTCTCGAACCGCCTCCATTTCCTTGACTATCTCGTCCCATCTGCGAAAAGCTTGTCCTTCTCGAAGCTGCACTTGGAGCTCGTCATTCGAGCATGACATTGGTCTGTCGTGTCCACGTGCCTAATGAGAGACTCTAAGTCCTGGAGATAGAGACGTATCGGCTCTGCTGCGTCCCTCAAGTCGTCCTCGAAGTCGATGGACTCTCCATCATCATCACGTCTTCCGAAGTCGTGGAAGTGGGTGCCCCTAACCTGTCGGGAATGACGGCCTAGCAGACGTCCTATCAGGTCCTGCATGACGACCTCCATGCCTCTCTCCCTGTCATCGTGCATAAGCTTGAAGACGATGGCCTCCGTAGTAGGCTGCATCGCGTCGGGCTGGTTCACCTTGAAACCCCAGAGGTCCTTCCTCTCGAACTTGGTGAGTGGATGCACCATGATGGTGGGAAGAGGGAGATTGAGCAAGGTGGTAAGCTCAACGATACGAGGACCAAAGCGAGTAACCTGGAACTCCTCAACAGTGCTGATGGTAATAGGCATCTATTTATAAGATAGAAAAGTTAGGACAACACAATTTAAGATAAAACAAGACAAACATCTCATACATATCCTTGGAACACAAAATCACACAAGTCATGCATACATGAATCCATTACATCAACCAAGGTCCATACTTATTTAAGGTATCATTTGGAAAATAAGGTGATAGGTGGTGGTCCAATTAACGAAGTGCGTTTACAATCCTGTTTCACTGGATCTGTTGACTAACACAATGTTCCTAGAGGCAATCAGCCTATCTTGCTCACATGATTCCATCACTAAGTCTATAATATCTCCCCTTAAGGTTTGGTTGGTGGCTTCCAACTCTTGGGTATGTTCCTTCTCTTTCTCCAAGTCCTTTTGGAGGTTGAGCATTCTGCACTTGACTCTAGCACTGAGTTCTTTGATAGTCCTCCAAGCTGCTTCTCTTGCTGACTCAAAGAATGTGGTGTGCACCACAGTGTTGGTGTACATGCAGAATCCTCTTTCTTTGTGGTTGTCTTCCTTGCTTTTGTACAAGTGAAGTTGCACCCACCAGTACTCAACTCCTTCATCCATCACTGGAAAGCCTTTGTACACAGCTGCACCATGTATTTCCATTGCCACCATGAGGTCCTTGAGAATTTTGGGAAACTCAGTCTCACACTCCAAGGTCATGGTCATGAGTGGTCCTTTCTTCACGGCTTCGTTGATGGAGTTCATCTACAAATAGAGATGAGAATGAGAAGATTAGAAAAGTTTACAAGAAGAATAGACAAGTGTAGAAGTAGTTGAAATTTTTTCCTTAGTGGTTTCCAATCCTAGGGTCATAATCATATAGGCAACACAGTGCTCTGATACCATCTGTAAGATCCCACCTTTGTAAAGGAAAAGGATCCCTGTGATTGCAATGCTAGTCCCTGGATCATTGCTAGCATCCACAGTTTAAGATGAAGTACACAAATACAAAGGTCATTTATTATATCCATTCCAGAGATAAAACATAGTCTTTTACAACTCAAGGCCACAGGCCTAATACAAGAGTTTTGGAATAAGTAAATAGACATAAGCCTTCATCTTCATGTGCCATAGGCAAGCATGTTGAGTGTAGACTCATGACACCTAATCATCATCGGAGTAACCTGCAACATCACAAGTTACAGCCACAGTGGGTCAATACTTTGGAATAGTATTGGCAAGTGATACCTTAGTAAATTTTAAGTGGACTCTATTACTATATGCATTTTTGGCTAAGTGTAGCTTGGCTTGCTTTGCTCAAAATAGGTTTTTCCTATTAGTTGAAATCACTAAGTTTTTCTTTGCAAAAACTTTCCTAAGAAACCACCAATAGACATTGGGGTCCTTCACCCTTGTTCACCCACAAGTTTTACTTAGAAGTTGGAGTGATGAGATTCTTGTAGCTTCCATGTCTTGATGCTCAAATTGTCCATTGCCATGGACTTGGCTAAGTACTTAGATTTTCCATCTGCAGAGGTTGTGCACTTTCCGCACCAGACTTGGTTTCCCAAGACAGGACCTTTCAGAAGCCTTTCCTTAGCCAAATGGACGCGCTCCAACCTATCATTCCCACTACCACCAACTGTCCAAAAGGCTAAGTTCTAGCAACCTATTTGATCAAGGCAGAGCCCATATTGCCAAGTGGTTGCACTATAAGCCTCCAAATCCCTTTGTGCCTGGGTGGCATACCACAAGTGTGATACACAAGGTAAACCATGTCCATGGGCCTTGTGTAACCACTGATCCAAATACCACCATTCAAGTCCCATTCCACCCAGGAGGTTCATTGACTTAGTTGTTTTATTAAGAAAAACATAAGTCCAAAAGACTTAGAAATATTTTCATCATAGCATGTATATACTTTACCAACCCTTGTTTTCTACTAGCTAGGCTAAGCATGGCATAGTAACTTAACTTAGGAAATTTCCTAGCAATTCTACAATTCTACAACTACTTAGGATTTCCCAACATAGCATTTGGAAAAAACAACATGCAAGACTTAGCAAAATATTTCTAATGCTTGTACAAAATATAGGGATGGAAATATTCATGAAGTACCACTTGCCTTGATAATGGGGAGAGTAGCACTCTTCACAATCACAGTCACTAGCAAAATCTACACAAAAATTTGTAGCACAAATTACACACAATTCATATACAAACAAAAATATGAATGCATGCATGCAAGAAAATGCTAAGTGATGATTTTTTGAAAACTCCACCAAGCAAGTGCATGATACAGAAACATAACCAAGTCAAAAAGCTTGCTAACTAAACTTATTTAGCATTAAAACAATTTACTAAACAAATTCTATACTCAAAATGGTCCTAAATATGTTTCTGCATAAAAAGTCATTTTAACAGAAACTTTTTGTTAAACACATTGCAGATTCAGAAAGGGCTTGTCTCCCTGATTCCAACGGTATAAAGTTTGCAAAAATCTAACGTGGGAATCAAAAGTTATAGCCATTTGAAATTTGGATCTAAATCTGATTTGAATTCTGTTTTTAATTTAAACTCTAGCCACGCGTCATGTTTCTATTGGCGCGTACCGATTCGGCCGGATCGAGCTCTGCGGGCCGTAGGATCTAAGTAAGATCCGGTGGCTCAGATGCGCGCTTACCACTTCGCTCACGTTCTAATCTTAGCCGCAGGATCTGCATCTAACGCTCCTAATCGTTCTGATCTAACACGAGCGGCGCTAGTGGCGGTGCGTCTGACAGCGGCGGCGCTGGCGTTCTAGGTCGCGCGGTAGTGGGGGAAGTGGCTTACCAGAACTGTGGTGGCGTGCTGAAGCTCTTCGTGGCGCTGGTTTGCGAAGGGGCGCGCTGGCACGGTCTTAGGGGCTCGTCGGAGTTGCGGCGGCGTATGTTGCTTGCAGATGAGGTCACTGGCGAGGTTTGGCGTCGCCCTAGCACGAACCAGAGGGGTCAGGGGGTGCACAAGACGCAGGCGAACAATCTTGTATGAAAGAGGGGGCAAGGGGCGCTCGGGTTTTACCTTAATTGGTCGCCGGAGTCTATCGGTAGCGAGTGGTTTCGTCGTGAACGGAAGCGACGACACGGTCACGAGCAGGCAAAAGAAAGGCGTTAGCGTATGCGCAAGATCAAGCTGGGCATCATCGTTTGAACCAGAGAGAGGGGGGCGGTCGAGGCTCACCGGAATCGGTCGCCGGAGTCGTCGGTACTACGGGGCTTCGAGAGCAAATGCGCGCAGCCTGGTGGCGGAGTGAGCGAGGAGAGTGGGGGGAAATGCTCGTAGTGCAGAGGGGATTAAATAGGCCCAGGCGCGACAGGAAACGCCTGCGGCATTAAGGCTAATTACGCCGCGCCATTACCGGCCTTGACAGCACGTGGTCGGGTAGCGGGTTTGGGAAAGACGAGGCGACGTGGAGAGGGCCGCTCGTCGGTGAAACGCGAAGAGGAGGTGGTGGGTCTGGTGGCCGTCTGTCTAGGTGCGTATGCGCGGCGAGAGAGGGAGAGGAATGGCCCGGGTGGGCTAATTGGGCCAGTTCTGTTGCTGGGCTGGAATCCTGGCGCCGGCCCTTTTCTAATTCTTTCTCCTTTTTCTTTTTATGTTTCAATTTTCTGAATTGATTTTCAAATGAATTCAAGTTCCATTTGAATTCAAATCTTCTTGGGATTTTTGCAATGAGCAGTAGTCTCAAATATAGATATAAAATCATGTGGTTGCTTTGCAAAGGCTTGGTCAAGCTTGGAGAATAAAATATCAGAGACTTGGCACTTGGTTTGCAAAATTTGAGAAATGGTTTTTGAAACCATTTCCAATTTGTAAATCTTGGTCCAAAACCACACTCAATCCTTTCTATAAGGAAGACAAACAAGCTAGGTTTAAAATCATTCAAACTCTCAAATGGGGATGGCCATTTGATTTAAATCTGCTCACATAAAATCATAGCACTATGTGCTTCTGTTTTTCTGAAATGAGTTTGAAATTGATCTCAAATCTATATGCATGCATGAATGATATGCAAACTTTGAAATCATGATTTTAGGGATGTTACATCCACCCAATTGAATATCTTTATGTTGATGTATAGAAATTAGGTCAAATTTGAAGTACATGTAAATTGTAGGTTTCTTTGAAAGTTTTACGAAAAAGATTTTGGAGGTACCCATCGGTAGGTCAATTATTATACTATATCATAAACCACCGTAAGGTTTGACGAAAGTTTCAACTTCTTGCTAAGATTTTGCATCTTGACAATTTAACAAAACTAGGTCAAACTTGAGCTACAAGTAAGCGCAAAGACGTGGTTTAAGGCGTCTTTTGTTTTAGGAACGTTTAGGGTGTGTTTGCTGGGATGCATTTGTGTTGCACCGATGGGCTTGTTTGTGTTGCACGCGCGGAGAAGAGTGCGGTGCTCGGGATGGAACGCACGCTAGAAATCCCCTCACTATAAAAAGTGTCATCGTGACGATGAACGCAATACTGTGTTATCATGACACGTGCACGATTGTATCCGCGCTAAAGTGCCATTGTTAATAAAATAAATTTTACTATTACTAATTGTTTGATCGTGACGATGACGTAGGACTATGTCATCATGACACATGCAGGCCGAACGCGTGCACCATTGTATCAGCGCCGAAGTGTCATTGAATTGAGCATCCAATCGTTCGCATGTTTGCAGTTCTCTATTTATTCTCATCCACGTGTGTGAAACACTTCTCTAATACGGCACATCGCATGGTGAATATAGATGGATATAGTAGGGGAGATGACGGTGGTGTGCATAAGATTGGTCTATTGCCAAGACTTTTGACTATCTACCTCCACTCGTCACTAGGAGCCTCCTTCCTTTATTCTTCCTCATCCTCATCTCACTCCTGCTCCCTCCCTCTGCGTAGCCATGGCTCCCTCCCGGAAGCGTTTATCTGTGACACTACACGAGGAGATAAAAGAGAGAGCTCAACGTGATGGTTTACGCACTACAAAGTTAAACCATTTGATCATGAAGGTTGTGCCCGCAGGAGAGGGGTCCTCCAGGTAGGTCTTGTACTTATTCTCCTTAATAATGTTCTACAATATTCTTCTTCTCCTTCATCATCATATTCTTCTCCTTTTTCAGACCCGGCGGTTTCCCGACAGACCTGTTCTCCCTAGTTCCCCGGGGTAGCGAGATAAGCACTGTACACTGGGTTTTTTGCGACTAGGATTCGGGATTTAGTGGATCTTTTCTGCACAGCCCATTCTTGCATAAAGCTCGGTGCTATAAATTCAGATGGTCGCGACGCAGGAGTCGATCATGGCACATGATGTGGTAGCCGCTGCGGAGGAGGAGCCTAGCGACAAGAACCTAGATGTGTACGACTCTTCCTCCGACGACAGCCACCAATCGTATGACCTGATGTTGTCGCCAATGTCGGCAAAAGTCAACTCGTTTGATAATGAGAAGAAGAGGCGGGAGGATGCGAGGAACCATGAGGAACAAATCGTGTTACTCGCTTCCCTGGAGGAGGTCGCGACGCTAGACTCGGTCACGGCGCACAAGGAGATAGCCGCTGCGGAGGAGAATGAGGAGCCTAGAGTCATGAACTTAGATGACTAAGACTCTTCCTTCGGCGACATCCACCACTCCTATGACCTGATGTTGCCGCAGATGTCGGCCCTTATCGACTCGTTCGAAACAGAAAAGAAGAGGCGAGAGGGTTCCCGGAACCGCGAGGAGAAGACCGTGTTCCTCGCGTCCATGGAGCGCGAGAGGGTCGCTGCCTATACGGCACATAGGGCTATCATTCATGAGGCTAGCAGCCTCCTAGTTATGTAGATGACCACTCAGATTCGATAGGCGGCGTAGGCAAGGAGGAACTAACGCGCGGCAGCAGCAGCGGAAGAGGTTGTGGCCCCAGCGACAGCGACGAATGACGACGTGGCAGGACCATCATACATCATCCACATCTACAGCGACGAAGATTATTAGGGGATCTAGATTTATATTAGGTTTATGTTTATATATCCATAAATTTCATTCAAATCTTGTAAAATATTTCCTTATTTGGATGGAATATGAGTTTCTCTGAATTTCGCAAAATGCCATCATTTCCACGCTAACCAAGGGAGTCATCCAGTGCATAATCATCGTACTGGGCAGTGCATGACCTGCATTAATATACATCTGGATATTACAAATCAAGGTAGTGCATAATAGGTTATAAATGTAGTGGTTTGTTACCAAATAAAATGGGCCTTTGTAATGTATTGGTGGGCCTTGCTTGTATCGCAGAACAGATCTATGGTTACGTATTTTTAAGGTCTCGAATATAGGTTTTTTTTAGTTTTCTTTATTTAATGTATTATGACTACGGTTTCCAGATCGGTTGGTTATAAGGATAGGAGGAGTCGTCGAAGAGGTAAAGGCGTAAGTTGCAAAAAGAGTGTAGTAGTTCATCATTTGCAGCATCAAAACTCGGAAAACCAAGGTGTCTCTCTAGCGCTGAATTATATAATCTTTTCTAGTCCATCACATACTTGTTCATATTTGTTTCATCCTTATTACCTACTGCGGAAATACATAGATTCAAGGCGTGTTGCTAGACATATTCGTCCCATGGAAAATGATAGAGATTCATCACATTCCTGCTCATCGAACGACGGTTCTTACTGTGGTGTACACCAACGAGGAATCCACGGTCGACTGAATACTCGCCATGTACGAAGGTTGGCTTGACGAGGTAAGTACTGATCCAACTTACAGTCTCTTTGTTTGAAAAGGTTTGCATAGGAATTATGCAAAAAAAATTCAGTACTTTTTCCTAAACAGTATTTTGCAATAGTTTTCATTCGAATCAAACATCAACCCATACATCCTTTTTCAGAATCCATTGTTTTTCCTATGGTCAAAAAACTATTTGTAATATTAATTATTGTTGCATTAGAGTGGGGATGGAAAATGCAATCCTATATTTTTCCCTAATGATACGTTCTTCATGTCGTAAGAATCCAAAATGCAGGACCTAAACTCTATCATTCTAAACACAGTTTCACTAGATTCTGCTACTTAATAAATGATCATATGTTACTTGATAGGACAACATCAGTAGGTACATAGGAATCGACCTCGAATACACTCCTCACGGCCGTCAACAAACCATGGTCGTAGTACAACTCGCCATACGGGAGCACGTCCTAATGTATCATTACACTAGGAGCACGATGGAATTCTAGGGGATACATCATTTTGTCAACGAAAGATAGATCACGTTCGTTAGTGTGGACAAGAGGACCGACATAAGGATGATGAAGAAAGAGAATTTTCACATCCCTGACGAGTACCGCGTCGACATACATGATATATTTAAGACAATCCCACACGATAATCACAGGGATGGCATGTCCAATCTTGCAGCAGCACTCAGTGATAGCTCATATAGTTAGATGAAGACACTAGCCCGTCCCTCAAACATGCATGACAAATGGGAGTGGAAGCCAATGCCGACAAAGAATCTGCAGTACTCGGCAATAGATGGATGGGTCACATACGAGTTGTACAAGAGGTTAACATTCATCAGGAATCTCCTAGGTTTAGATAAACCAATCTTAGATAACAGGTTATGCATCAGGTGCAAAGGAGGTTATAAACTGTACAAACAACGTAAACAAGCAGGTCCATCAGAGGATACCAAGAAGATATGGCAGAAGGAGCAATACGGCATCAGTCCACAATTCAGTAAAGACTTTCACAGTGTGGCTATGATATTCTATCAGTGTGGTCATTTTAGTTGGTAACCACATAATAAATGTGGTTTTGATTTAGTGTTTTATATTTTCCGAACAATGTCGATTTAACCTGCTTGAAACCATGCTTAGTGTGTGTAAGATTATGATGGTTATTCTCATTATTTTATAAAGTGTGTAATTGTAGCATTTGAATGTGTAATTATATTTAATCTGTGTATTCTGAATGTTTTCTTCTAGATAAAAAATCATATGTCCATTGTAAATATGTTCTTCTAGTGTGTGTAAGATTATGATGGTTATTCTCATTAAATAACTGTATGGAATACAAAGATAAATAAAAATGCAAACTGAAGTAAAAATAAAGTGCATACACGAACACTCAATGGCAGTCCATCTTACCTAGTTAAGGTAGATCAGTCAGTATCATGCCACGCGTCAGAATTCGGAAGCCGAAAACATAGTGGACAAAAAAATAACTAATCAGGGCAGTGCATAAACCGTGTGACCGGCAGTGCAAAACTTTTGTCAACACACATACTGATCTTACCGGCTATGGCAGCACATATGGCGACCTGGAAGCAATTAACACAAAACTCCGACAATATGACTCCCCCAATACAAAAGTAAATAGAACATACCACATAAATAAAATGTCTACAAGCAAAGACAAGTAAAGATATCCTGGTGAATAAGAAGGAAGTGCACTCAGTAGAACTTAGGTAGTGCACACGGAAGAACTTGTGCAGTGCATCACTGAAATCTAATAAGGAAGTCGTCAAATATAATTACGGCATATCACTCCCGATCACCCTACGCATCAAAATTCAGCAGACGCAAGGCAGTTCATTGCATCTAAACAAGGCAGAGTAACTAAAACTACCATCACATACACGATTTTGTGTTCCCTCTCGTCTCCAACCCACGAAAAGGTATTCTGGAAAAACACCTGCGGAAATAGAGTCATTCTGCTACTGTCATCGCCGTCCACCAGGAACAACAACATCCAGAAACAAACCACCCACCGCCGGCAACCATCAAAACGCCCACCTTCTCACACCCCCAACACCAAAACCACACACCACGTTCCGCCAACAGCCACCACCGCAAACCGCCCCCACCCAACCCTTCAAATCCAACCTCCCACCGCTCGCCCCAGCCAATCCTCTGACCAAAAATCTCGACGATTTTCTAAGAGAATATAACACAAGTACGTCCGTAGCAACCTGCACCAATTTGGAGCGGAACTCTCCGGGGATCTTGATAGAGAAGATACATTCCCCAAAAAAGTTGTCCGGCAAGGCGAGAAAGCGGTGAAAGGCCCCTGCTTCGTCTTGTTCAAGAACACAAGTAAGCGTAGTCACCTACAACACACGGTACGTCAAATACATATCATTCAAAATCATATAATTATTGTTTAACACTAGCTTTTTCACAATTGTGTAATAGAAAAAAAATTATAGTCCATACTATCTAAATCCACTTTTAGTTCATTTATTTCAGTTCCTTATTGGCAAACAAAGCATATCGTAACTAATAGTTTAGAGATTATATATATAGCTATTTTTCATAAGTAATTATTGAAAAAATAGGAAAATAAATTTCGTATATAAAAAGGATAGACAAATATATTAAAACATCGAATCAGTGACTAAAATTACTAGGGATTAGAACATTGCATAAAGAATTAGTAATTTTGTGCCACACTTATTAAGACTTGTCTTATGCTCAAATATTATTTCATTATTAGTTTAAATGGAGGACAACAGAAGTCCTAGCACTGCAAAGGTATAGAGCAATATATAGCATACCTTGTAGTCATCACTAACATAAATATAAAAATGGCATTTATTTAATACGAATTCCTTATAGAACATACCTGATCATACCGATGCTGACGAAACAAAGTCATTGCTGACCAAAGGTAGTGCTATAAAAGTTCATATTATTACTGTTTGTTCTTGATTTAGTAAGGATAAATATTCCCCCAAAGTAACATTAATAAAAATGAAAACAAGTTAAACAAAGCAGGCTGGAATACTAAGATCCAGCAGCCATACAATAGGTTAACACTTATAGCTAATATATATTTTTCTATAGGTACAATGGAACCAAACTACGATGCTAGACATGAAAAGGTACAGACTACTCTGCCAACAAATCTATACTCCCATTGAAATACACAGCATATTAGCATATAACCATTACATCTTGTTTATTTGTAGGACCTTGTTGGTGATGATACTACTAACAACATATACATTATGACTGAAGGCAATGATAGCGCACAACATGACACTATAGTTGACATTAAGAACACAGAGAAAGAGCAAACAAAGGATGTTGTCAATGCTTAACTATCTGAAACAGATAACCAGAACAGTAGGCAGGTCCACACCAGTCAGCTATCAATAACACCATCACAAACTGTGGACTGCACAGAAACACCAACACAGGAATGACAAGTGGAAAATCAACTCGCAGAAGAGGAAGAAAAGAAAAAGAAGAAGAAAGCATAAAAAGAAAATTGAACCTGGATGATGTTAAGAAGAAACTACCTCTTGCATCAACCTTAAAAGAAAGTGTGGACGATGAAAAAGAAGAACAAAACATAGAGCAGGATCACCCAATCCCACTGCGTGTTCAGCTTCCATATAGCAGTACCATAATACATGTATAGTCCAATACAAGAAGATTGAAGAGTTGGAAAGCAATAGTTTCACAAGATTAAGATAACCCTCATGAAAATAAGATGAGAGCATCTCGTATGTCAAAGGAAGAAAAAGGACATTTGCAAGAACAAGAGAACAACACAAATGAGGATGAGAGCAGAGACGACGACGATGAAGACTACAACATTCTTTCATAAGAAATAGAATCTAAAAGAGAAGACGATGATGATGTTGTAGGTGATATAGAAAAATATTGAGGAGAATTGGATAATCATGTTAGTGAAGCTTAACATAAATAAATTAACAAGAAAACATCCATTTTGGAAAATCCATAGCATGAACTAACTTCAGAAAATCTTACATGCAACAAGCTGGTAAAAAACGCAAATGTCAGGATCAGAGCAAGAATGCAATTCCTGGAACCTTGACAATAGGTGACAAAAATCTCCGCAAGGACATAGGCACAAACTACACAGTAAGGTGTTCACTCAAAGAGCTCAACAATTTGCTATCAAATGTCCTTATTAATGTTCAAAGAAAGAAGCTATCAGATGTTGGGTGGGAATTCCTGTTTATTTACAGAGTAACATCAAACTTGTCACGGCCAATGATCTTGTGGGTACACAAGATAATTGATAGAGTTACAATAAAAATGGAACTTGGAGCCGACGTGACACTGAAATAACACTAGATGTTGTGAGATTTGTGTTCGGCTTCCCTAACGGCCCTAATGTAGATCGATTACCATTAGTGGATTGTAACACAAAAGCTCTCCAATGGCTGGAGAAAGAACTTGGAATAACAGGGAAAAAATCAGTTCATCTTAAATATTTGTATAATCAAATACAGAAATGTGACACACAAACTTTCACAATGCAATGCATATTTCTAGTGATTTTCAAGTGTATTGTTTGCCCCACTCTACACGCAAAGATAGGCCGAGAGGCTGGGATGGTACATAATGTAGACTACAAGAAACTGCAGCAAATGGATAAACTTAAGAGAGGAGTTCAGAATTTTTTTGCAGAGAAGAAGAACAAAAACAAGACAAAGGGTAAGTGTACTGTAAAAAACAAATACCAAGAGAGTTGAGGGATGCAAAATACTTCGTTTAATTGTGTATCTGGACATAAAAAGGTGTGAGAATTCAATTAACACGATTGAAACGCCAAGGATAAATGTTCTTGACAATAAATTATTATCGACCATTGTGAACAAGGACAGACAGAAATATAACATTGAGGAATTCAGAGCATTGAGAAATGTAAGTACACGTACCGATAATATATATCTTTGTATTTCCTTATTGCATATCTGATTTCTTTCCATAGCATAAGAAGGTTGAGCATCAAAATAACGAAATTATCCTCCTCACCTCAAACAGGTTAAGACTAGTTCTGAGCTGCAACACTAAAGCAAATGATTTCATAGCAATAAATACAGTTTCTCAACTCAAGTGGTGGATAATTACCAGGAGAACAAGAAGAACAAGTATGCAATAGTTGTTGCCGGTGACAACTCAAACATTCCAACTAAAGAACCTTTTGTCCAACCAAATTCAATCAGAGGTCACATGACAGATGTTTAGAAGATGCAGCAACAATGGATCTCTTGAGACAGATTGCACATAATCTAGATGACATATTTCAAAATTTAGAAAATGACACCGAACAAGGCTTCAACAGTAGCTACAAATAATACGTCAAGACAGTAGGACTGGAGATTATAGACTCAATGGATAAGTTTAAGTTGTACATGGAGTCGGAGAAAGATAGAGAAGTTAGATTAACAGCAAAAAGGGGACCTGTCAGAATGGAAGTTCCTGCATCATGTTCATTGCCATAGAAGGAAAATGATAAAAACAACTCTAACAATGTTGATACGTCTAAAAAACGGAAGATGCAACGATCGAAGCTATCAAGGTAAGATATACACTTATTACAACTTGCATGATACAATAAGAATGATTGTTGGAAGTTTAACAGTGCTGTATATTTTTGCATGCATTGGCCAATCAGGCAGACGATACCAATGATGAATCTGCAGCAAAAGGACAGGAGCACACAACCTCACCAATAACAAAAGACAAATCTCTAAAGGTAGACGCTCATTTAGTACAAAATAAATAATTTACTATGCTCTGAAACCAAAAAATAAATATGATGATGGTTATAACATTCATAACATTTCAACTAAGAACTAATATAAACTTCTGATTTTAGGAGGCTGCAGGAGGAGACACAAACAACCATAATCCCTCTAATGAAGATAGTGAAGTTGGACATAGAACAAATTGGTATTGACAGTACATATTTTGGGGAAGAAATTTCAGAATTATGATTCATCGAGAGAGACAGGGGATATTAATCTTGAAAAAGTATGCTCAAAATTGATCAGGAAAATAAAGAGATTGTGTAGAGAAGGTTTAGGAATAGAAGAAACAAAAGTCCAAATGCTGAATGATTTTGAGGTAGTATATGAACACATGCCTCTACATGATAATAGGTATAGTTGATACATCACATAAAATTTGGTCTTGCATTGCACTAGTTATCTTTGTCCACTTTTAACCATCTGACAAAAACTAAAATGAAAAAGTTATGCAGCTATGACTGTCAATTCTTCATGCTCTCTATGATCGAGAATAGCACCAGAGATCACGTTCTGGAATTCACAAAAAAAGATATTCCGGATTACAAGGAAATGCTTCTCATGAGGATGCTAACATCAGTCATCTTCATCATAAATATCGAAGCAATAGATGATAGAATATTAGGTAATACTTTACACAAATTTTTAGTAATACTGTTCATACTATAGTATGTTGTTTCATAGCATTATTACTATTGCACACATCATAAAAAGAATCAATTCAAAATACTTATGCACTAAAAACATTGACCAATACCTGTTCTATAACAAAATACAACAAGTTTCAATATATCAGTGCAACACAAGTATTTACAAATTTGCGGCATCTACAGGCTATTCCAAATATCAAGAGCTATTCACAAGAAGATATTTCCAAGACTTGAAGAAATATATATTGCCTGGAATTCAAGAGAAAGAAAACAAGATGTCGAACAAATCAATGATACAACTGAGATAAACACAGGAGAAAGAGATCTTGCGAGAAAGATATAGAATAAATCCAAGAAGGTCCGAGGTTTCGATGGAAGAACAGAAAAATGAAAATCCAGAAGAAAAACTTGTTTTTATTCCAGCTGAATTTAAAGAAACAAAGAATGCAGGAAAAGTCCGGCAAACACTAATCAAGGATGCATCAAAACCAGATTACGAAGAGTATGTGTAAAGCTTAACTTGGTACAGCTAGATTTCTTTTAATTATCCTAGATATTTTTGTTTGAATCTAAACTAACACCCCTGTAATAGTAATCCATTTTTTTATAATATAACAGGAGATTTTTTATGAATCAAGAGATTTTACTCTAACATATACTTCACGTGAACTAGTAGACAGTTTCAAAGAGAATGGATGGATAGATAATAAATTTATAGATGCCATCATCCACACATGGAAAAGTAATGATGAGTTCAATTATCTTTTCCAGGAAGATAAAAGGGTAATCCTACGGTCACAGGTAACAACAGTATTAGATTTTACGGACAAAAACAAAAACTGCGTACCTAAAGACATTGCTCGCACAATTGATTACCTCATAGGACCAGACAACCTTACAAAAGCAGGCATGGTGAGTTATTTTAAAAATAAGCATTAATTTCTATATTTAGTATTAATATTCCTCATAAAATTAAAACTTACCAAATGGTTAAAACTAACTTGAGTATTATATCTAATTCCATACACAGATATTACTACCGGTTCATTTCAAGAGACATTTTTCAGTTTATGTCCTAAATGGATCTACTCGGAATCCAAAGGTTAAGATCCTACTCCTTCGGATACAAGAACAATAAACAGATGCAGAATTACCATAGTAACATAGGAGAAACTATGGTAAGACTCCTACCAAATTAAGCCATTACTAGAAAACTTTTAATAAAGTCAAAGTGTTATTTGTCACGAAAACAAACATAGCACAACTTACTACCTTTTTTATCTAACAATGTTAGTGTAATGTTTCAATATCCAGCTAAGCAGGTTCGAACAAGTGCTAGAGTGCATTTACAAACATGACACATGGCCAAGATGGAGTGCATCATTCAAAAGTGCATGCTACGTGAGAACAAAAACAATAATATGAAGATGCATGTGGACCGTGGACAATATATTACCTGCAGAGATACAATGACAAAATTATAGAAAAAGGAAAGATGTCAACTGTAAGCAATAGTTCGACAAATTTTTTCCAAAAATTTTGATTACAGATAATTGAAAAATAACAAGACTTTACAATATTTATTAGGACACAAGATCCAATATCAGAGATGAACAACTATACATAATGTTGTTCCACAGATCTAACAAAGCACTAAAGAACCTACCAGAAGATCTAAGGGAGTTGGTTCCAGACATGGAGATGCCAGATATTGGAATAACATTAAGTGATTAGGCCAAAATTACGAAACATGTACATCAATTCATCAAACCTGATTGCATGCACATATTGCATATAACTAGTCTAAGGCACAAGAAATTGCAATATCTATGTTCGTAAGTAGACGCATGTTAATCTATAATAGATATGTTGTTTTCTGATTTGAAGTTGTTATTACAATATCTATTTGTAGTGCATAGGCATCTATGGGGGAGTGCATATGCATACACTCTTGCATAGCTATGTGTTAAAATTATATTTTTGGCACACTCAACCCAGTATAAACTGCTTCCAGATGACGTTCATACTCAACCCAGAATAAACTTCTAGATGATCTTAAAACAAACTACTTACATAGATATTCTTGCACATCCATTAACCAATGCATACATAAGTAAAGAAGGCAGTGCAACGAGTCTGCACAAGGCAGAATATACATATGTATGAGACAGTGTATCTAAATCTATGTTGGTATTGCATGCCACACTGAAAACACTCTTGCATACCTATGTGTAAAAGTTATAGTTTCAGCACGCTCAACCTAGTATAAACTTCTTCTAGAAGATCTTAAAAAAACTACTTATATAGATATCCTTGCACTGCCATAGAACCATGCGTACATGAGTAAAGAAGTCGGTGTAACCAGTTTGGACTAGGCAGACTAAAGCAGCTGTAAAGCACACAAGCAGAGAACACCGCAGTGCAGCAGAGCTAGTAAGAGCAGTGCACCTAAGATGACCAAACAAATGGTGCATCTGCATCTATGTGAGCAGTTCATACCATGATAAAAACACTTGCATTCCTATGCGTAAAAATTATATTTTCGTCTTAATGAACCAAGTATAAACGGCTTATAGATAAATTTCATACTTAACCCAGTATAAACTTTTTCTAAATGATCCTAAAACAAACTTCTTACATAGATATCCTTGCACTGTCATAGAACAATACATACATACGTAAACAACGCAGTGCAATGAGTCTGGACAAGGAAGAATATAGATATGTCAGAGGACGTGCATCTAAATATATGTGGGTAGTGCATGCCGCACTAAAAAATCTACTAAAAAATCTATTTCATACCTATGTGTCAAAATTATATTTTCATCACACTCAACCCAGTATAAACTCCTTCTAGATGATCTTTTAAAAAACTGCTTATGTAGATATCCTTGCATAGGCATAGAACCATGCGTACATGAGTAAAGAAGGTAGTGCAACCAGTCTAGACAAGACAGAACAAAGTAGGTGTAAAGAACACACACAAAGAACATCGTAGTGTACCATAACTAGTAAGAGCAGTGCACGTAAGATAACTCAACAAATGGTGCATTTGCATCTATGTGAGCAGTGCATACCGCGATAAAAACACTTGAATTCCTATGTGTAAAAAATATATTTTCATCACTCACAACCAATTATAAACTTCTTCTAGATAAAGTTCATACTCAACCCAATATAAACTTCTTCTAGATGATCTTAAAAAAACAGCTTACCAGGATATCCTTGCACTGTCATAGACAATGCAAACATAAGTAAGGAAGGTAGTGCAACGAGTCCACACAAGGCAGGATATACATATGAATGAGGCGGTGCATCTAAATCTATGTGGGTAGTGCATACCGCACTGAAAACACTCTTTCATAGCTATGTGTAAAATTATATTTTCAGCACACTCAATCTAGTATAAACTTCTTCTAAATTGTCTTTTAAAAACTGCTTATATAGATATCCTTGCACTGCCATAGAACCATGTGTACATGAGTAAATTAGGCATTGCAACTAGTTTCGACAAGACAGAACAAAGAAGCTGTATAGAACACACGCAAAAAACATTGCAGTGCACCGGAGCTAGTTAGAGCAGTGCAAATTGGCAAATACGGCGAAATGAGCATATGTTAACAAATGCGCTGTGCAGAACACTAGTACCATCGTATGGAAGGGACGCGCAGTGCATATGCACTTATGTTGGCAGTACGTACCGCGCTCGAAACAATTGAATTCCTATGTATAAAAACTATATTTTCATCACATTCAGCTAAGCATAAAGTGCTTCCAGATGACATACACACTCAAACCAGTATAAACTGATTATATATGATATTAAAAAAACTACATATCTAGATATGCTTGCACTGCCATAGACCAATGTGTACATGAGTAAAGAAGACAGTACAGCAAGTCGGCACAAGGCAGTGCATGTACATCTATATGGAAGTGCATTTGCATCTATCTGGGTGGTGCATACCGCACTGAAAATACTCTTTGCATAGGTGTGTGTAAAAATTATATTTTCAGCACACTGAACACAGTATGAACTGCTTCTATATGATCTATAAAAAAACTGCTTATCTAGAAATCCTTGCACTGTCCTAGACCCATGCGAACATGAGTATAGAACGCAGTGCAGCTAGTCTGCATAAGGCAAAACATCGACATCTACGGAGCGTTGCATAAACATCTATAGAGCAGTGCATCTTCTTCAATGTGTGTAGTGCAAAAACAAACACGAATCAGTGCATAAACCACAGGACGCAAATCGCGGGACAGTGCAAAAGTAAAAGCAAAAACAGAGCGCAAAATAAAAACAGTACACAAAGAAAATACACTGAACCATAATTCACTGACAGACATACACTTGCTTCATTAGATAGATACTTACTTAATTACATATATTCTTGCTCCATCACATCCATTACGTGCTCTTCACAAACACCATTACAAACACTTCCAACATGATAGGACAGATTTTGCTTGTATTTAAAATATGGAAGACACTTCACAAGTCATTTGGATAGTTTCTTGTCAAGCTCCTTGACCTCGTTGTGAATGTCATTCATGCAATCCTTGTAGTTACGACGGCGCTCAAGAATGTCCATTAGTGATTGCCTTTCATGTATCCTGTCAAGACGTGCATTCTTTATTGTCTCAATGTCTTCAAAACGCTTGTATATCATGTCAGCCAATTGCTCATCAAGCTTCTGTTTATCAACTAGTTGCCGAGCCATATCAATCGTCAGTGTATCCCGCTATAAGTCCCAGGATGCAGCGTCAGCTTTATACTTGCTGAGATCCACCTTCAACATAGCAGCATCTTCGACAACGTGTTGCATTCCGACGATCTCTTGATGAAGACGCTCGCACTCTACACCAATAGACATCTTTTCTGCCTCCTTCTCGGAGATCTTGACACACAATTTTGATACCTTTACCTTCTCTGCAGCAAATTCATTATGAAACCTCTGCTATTCTGCATCAACATGGTTACTTCCATCCAAAACTCCTGCAACTAATGCCAGCGAATCCTAATATTTTCATAGAAAACAACAAGATTTAGTGTGGAAAAAATAGTACTGGTTGTAGTAAAAAATAGCCAACATACAAATACACGCACATTCATTAGCCCGCTGGGATGCACCACATAAACAGACGACGATGGAGTAGATGCAAAATGCGAGCAAGCATGAACACCAGATGAGTGAGACCTATATATAAGCTCCAAACTTCAATGACACAAGAAGAGTTTCAAAAACCTAATCCGAAAAATTAGAAATACAGACACAAAAAGATTAAAAAGAAAACTAACCCAAACTCGTCGATCTTGTGACGGTTGCGTCTAGATGACGACAAACCTTCGGTGAAGGAATTCACGATGGTGGGCAGCAGCGCAACACCCACCGTGCTCCGTCTCTTCCGCTCAGCAGCTTCCAAACGTTTCGTAGTGGCTGTCTGCTTTCTACACAAAGGCTTGGTCATTGGATCCATGGCAAAAAAAGAACTGACGATGGAACTGGAAGAAGAACCGTCTAGAGGAAAACAAACTGTCTAGTAGAAGAGGAACAGGGACTGGAATACGAAATGTTAAGCACAAACGTCTGAATTTATCATATACTTATACACATTGAATAGTTGTCTCACTTATCCACAATAAAACATAACCCACGAAATGGTAAGATTTTATATATTTTCATTTTATGTACTATTTCTTTTACTGTGTTGTTATCCCATGAACTGAACTATGTTGTTTACCTTTAGGTAGTTCCATGCTCATTTAGAGAAATACTGAATGATTTCACTCCAAATAATTGGATGGTTGCGAACAGTGAAGCATTAATGAATTTTGATTTGTTCCTGGAGAAGTCTAATGTTAGGACAATAATTTGTGGTCCATACTGGAAGTGCTTGATGAGGGTTTATGATATAGGACTTGGAGATGTAGTGCATTTTGAATATGATGACGACCCACTTGATCATGTTGGTTTGAACTTGAACAACTTATTTCATGTCATTGTTTACTCTAATGGTGAAGAGAAACAGATTCATGAAGCAACTGGTATTTCCCTTATGTACTCTATATAATTTTCACATACAGTTTTTCCTTGTCCTACTACTAAATCATCATAATAATATTGTTTAATATTTAACATGTATTTACCCTCATTGATCAGAGGTGGGAGATTTTCCTAGTTCCATCAGAAGCATTCTGCACAGGACCATATTCTCAGACATAAATGCACTAACTAAGTAGGAAATGGCTTAAATCTTATTTTGCATTTACAAAGATGTTTATGTCACATAACATTAGTTTTTTGAAAGTAAAGATGAAAAGAATTTCTGGGTACACAAGATGAATCTGGAAAACCATGAACATAATGCACTGGTTAGTTTCCACATATTTCATCATAATTTATGTTCAGTTTCCACGTAGAATTGAATGAACTTGTTAATTTGGAATGCTTGTTCAAATACTAAGTTTTTTCTTTATTGCAGTTCATGCCAATTGAGGTTGTAAATGGTTTCAGGTACCCAACTCAGGGCGTAGCACATCTGTACATGTAGAAGGGACATGATCTTGAAGAAGAAGAGAATTTTATTGCATGTGCATATACTGTACAAAGGAACAATGGACGTGTCAGCTTCACCACGAGGTGGAATGACTTCACATTTCCTGCTCATGTTGGATGAATATCACTACTTCTCATGAAAGTAGAGCATATGCAGGAGTACCTTGGTCTTAACTTTGTTAAGATTGTCATCTAGTTGTTCACCTTGGAAGAAGTTTGTTCAGATAGTCATCTTTTCTTGTTTCATCTAGTGCTGAAGTGTAATGTAGTCATGTTGTTTAGTAAGTTAAACATCTTTTATCTAGTGTAGTGTGTTATTCAATGTATTTTGTATGTTTAGGATGTTGTTTCTACTATAATGTTACTGAATGTATTCAGTAAGTTGAACATGCTGATCATCTTGTACATATTACATATGTGTATCTTGGATGTTGAATGTATTGCATCTTGGATCAACTTACTGTGGTGTACTCACAGGCATCAGAAGATTTAAAAAATGCACTGCCTCACCAAAAACACAAAATAAATTTAAAAAAATAAGAAAAACAGATACTAACTACCGAAAAAGAGAAAACGGGACCGAAAAAGTGAAAACATAAAGGATAAAGAAAAATATAAAACAAATAAAATGAAAAACATAACACTGCAGCACTGCGCAGTGTATCAACACTTCACTGTCTGACTGTGCTACGAGCACACCACTCGAACTCATCCTATAAGCAGTGCATGACCCAGCACACCTCACAGGTTCAGAACTGCATCCTATGCACTACGTGCAGTACAAACATTGCACTGCACCCCATGCACTGCGCATGGTATCAACAATGCACTGCCTGCCTATGGTATGAGCACGCCACTCGAACTCCTCCTATAAGTAGTGCACGGTCCAGCACACCTCGCAGGTTCAGCACTACAGCCTATGCACTACGCTCAGTACAAACAAAGCATTGCCAACATATGCACAACGCGCAGTATAAGAAATGTACTGCCTTCCTGTACTACGAGCATGCCACTCGAACTCCTCATATAAGCAGTGCCCGGCCCAAAATACCTCACATGTTTAGCACTGCACCCCATGCACTGCGCAGGGTATCAATAATGCACTGCCTCTCTGTGCTACGAGCACACCACTTAAACTCCTCCTATAAGCAGTGCACAACCCAGCACACTGTAGATGCTCAGCACTGCACCACATGCACTGTAGAGGGTATCAACAATGCACTATCTCTCTGTTCTACGAGCACGCCACTCGAACTCCTCCTATAAGTAGTGCACGGCCCAGTACACCATAGATGCTCAACATTGCACCCCATACACTGCGTAGGGTATCAACAATGCACTTCTTCTCTATGCTACGAGCATGCCAGTCGAACTCCTCACTGCAGATGCTCAGGACTGAACCCCATGCACTGCGCAGGATATCAACATTGCACTGCCTCCCTGTGGTACGAGCACGCCACTCAAACTCCTCCTATAAGCAGTGCACAGCCCAGCACACCAAAGATACTCAGCACTGCACCGCATTAAATGCATCGTTTATCAACAATGCACTGTCTCTCTGTGCTAATAGTACGCCACTCGAACTCCTCACTGCAGATGCTCAGCACTGCACCGCATGCACTGCGTAGGGTATTAACAATGCACTACCTCTCTATGCTACGAGCATGCCACTAGAACTCCTCCTATAAGCAGTGCATGGCCCAGCACACGCAGATGCTCAGCACTGCATCCCATGCACTGTGCAGGGTATCAACAATGAACTGCCTCTCTATGCTACGAGCATGTCACTCGAACTCCTCATGTAAGCAGTGCACGGCCCAGCATAACGCAGATGCTCAGCACTGCACCCCATGCACTGCTCACAGTACATAACTGAAGAGCAGCCTAATGCACTACCTCGTTGCACCGCCTGGAATTAAACACTACACTGCCTCACATTACTATTAGAAGCTCAATACCATTGAAAAATACCCTTAAAAATTAGTTAAAAGTATAGTGAAAAAGGTGTTCAATGCAGGACCCCACAAAATCTCTAATGCCCGTAAATAAAACAAAAGAGACAAAATAAACTAAAAGGAAAAAAATAGAAGCAGATACTAACTACCCAAAAATAGAAAACATGACCAAAAAGAGAAAACATAGCACCGTGCCACTGCCCAGACAGTCAATTGTGCACTGCCTCCCTGTACTAGGAGCACGCCACTCGAACTCCTCCTATAAGAAGTGCACGGCACGCACACCGCAATTCATATGAACCAAAAAAGAGAGAAAAAACTGTCTAAAAACAGAAAACTGTGCGAGGTCCCATGATAGAAGAAAACCGCCGAACTAACCCCCCACCCCACACATCCAGAAGCGCTACCAAAACTACACGTGTCGAGAAAATAAGACACCCCCAATCAATGGGACGCACCAAAATCATCCACGTGCTGCCATGAACAGATTCGTGGAGCGTACTCCCGCGAACGCGCCATTTTTCTAGCGTTTTCGATATTCTTTGGGCTTTCTTTGCAGAAAATAACAATCTCATCATCACTTAGAAAATTGAGAATGTTTTTCATGATTGTTGGACACTCACACCTACGACATTATTTACTACTCCCTCTGTCTCGAAATAGATATCTTAGACTTTTCAAATTTTGGATTAATCTACTCCCTCTGTTTCAAAATATAAGATGTTTTAGCTTTGTGAAGCTGTTGAATCTAGACCCCTTTTAGTGTGTAAGATCACCCCAAACCTCTCTGAATCTACATACTAAAAGGAGTTTAGATATATTAGCTTCACAAAGCTAAACCATCTTATATTTTGAAATGGAGGGAGTATATGCTAAATAGTGTCTAGATTCATCCAAATGTTCGTCCACTATATATGTCTTAAAGCTTGGCATGTGGAAAAGGGGGTAATATTAAACAAAGGGAGTATACGATAAGATTTACAAAATAGCATTTTTTAAATCCTCACAAGATTTTTCTTAGACCATGATCTGAACATTACATTGACACTGATGATTAGCCAAACTGCAAACAGAGCAAACCCAACCTCATACGGAGTATAGTACTGCTTAATGACTTCTAGGGGTACTTCGCGGTCTTCTCAAGCGACTTGGTAGCATCCTTTGCAGGCAACTTGGATGCGTACTCCGTGGTACCATCGCCAAGGAGCGACTCATGGATGTTTGGCAGCACGCCGCCATTCACGATGGTGACACCAGCCAGTAGCTTGCTGAGCTCCTCTTTGCGCATTATGACAAGAATTATGTGCCTCGGGATGATGTGGATCTTCTTGTTGTCCTCGGAGGCTTACTCGACGAGCTCTAGCACCTTGGCGGCAAGGTACGTAGAATGGCCACGAGGTAGATGGGAGACCCGAAGCCTATGTGCTGGGAGTACCGAACCTCCTTGAGGTAGCGCCTGATCCGGCCGACGGGGAAATGCAGCCGGCCTTGAAGGACCTCGTCACCTGATTCTACCTATGCCTTCCTAGTGCGAGACTGTGACCTGGAGTGCCCTATGGCGACATGTCTTCTTTTTCTCCGCGGCCTTTGTCACTACCACTTGGATATTCTTCTTATTACCCCAGGGAGCTCCTTTCTTCAGAGCCATAGCTACAAAGTCGTAAAGGAGCAGGGGAAGAAGTGGAAGAAAGGATAATTGTGGAGGTCTGGTGAAGGTATCCAGGTCGCTAATATTGAAACCTTAACAACATCTTTTTTACTGATTTACTATAAACTCTTAATAAAAGGCTGTGTGTATCTACCGATGGAGAGGCCCGGGTTCTACTGCCAATTTTGAAAGAAAAAAATGACCTTGCTCATCTTTCAAATGTTTCCATATTTTATTTGACTTTTTTGAAACATGGTCAAATGTGTCGGCATGAAAATTCACACAAAGAAGTTGTATCTTTTGAAATAGTCATTGGTTTGCAGTATGACTGCGTGGGTACAATAATTTTATATGAATTTTGGACAAATTTACAAGCAATCTATCATATAATTGTACTTCAAATTTTACCTACTTTGGTCAATTGACAAAAATCATTTAAGTGTGACAAATTAGATATAAAGTTCAAAAATTCCTAAAACTTGTTAACCATAAAACATACTTTATTTTGTGTGAAATTTAGTCTGTTGTGGCATTCAGAGTAATAATCTTTGCACTATCTTTAAAAAACATTTATATGTGGCACTTCTAAAATTATTTGAAAATGTTTGAAAACATAAAAGTTGAAAATTCACATTAGCAACATTAGTATGTCATGCCAAGATACACCCATCTACCATAAATGGACGCATTATTATAAACTATATAGATAATGTCCATGATCTTGGTCATTATTTAGCTTCAAACAAAAATATGTTAACACATCGCTCGTTATATTGTGAAGCAAATGTTTTTAAACCTTTTCAAAATTCATATTTACAATTTATGGAAGAGGACACCATACCCAAGTGCTTAACTTTTTTATTGTGAGGCAAATGTTTCTACAGAAAAAATTATTCCTCTGAGCTCACATTCTCTTCTACCTCTTTGATTTTCCCCTCCATTTCGAACCATATTCTTCTTTGTACTGGTACTACTTGATTTATAGAGAAAGCAATCCTCTCACTAGGAAAATTGAGATTTTCTCTTTTCCTAATACTTGTTGGAAACTCCCCTTGGAAACATTGTTTACCATGCCAAGAATTTGAATCTTTCGAAACTCTTGGACATTCTCATATATTGATTGCCTAGTGGTTACAATACCTTCAAAGGCCCTATCTAAAATATAAGAGCAGTTTAGCCATTACTTGTGGTTAAAATTAGTTTGACCTAGTTTTGATAAATTCACATATAGACATTTAAGTACTGAAGTTAGATAGGAAGCATGATCCACTATATGTGAAAACCTTGGCTTGTGGCATTATAAACCATATTATTCAGACTTTTTGCATAGAAAAGACATCACTGTCGTTGCTAGGGAAAATTGAATGTGTTGTTTCCTAATTGTTGGGAACTCCCACAAGAAACAATGATTACTATTCCAAGATGCACCTATCTACCAAAATAATGTAAGAATTCTATCGGATCATAAACTCTGATGTCCATATGGCCTTGATGACCTTGGTATTTCGGTTTGAAACCCAATAATAGTCATACACATGGTAGGGAAATAATATAAAACCGTTTTTCCAAAACATGTCTAATCGCATGGTTACAGTTTATATGGAACGTAGTGCCTGTGACATGATAGGATGTCATGCGTAAATCTTTCATTTTTCCTTTATTTTATGTCATCATTTTCAAAACAGATTCAAATTTGTAAATATTAAAATCATAGTAAGAAGTCGTACCATTGTTAGGAAGGAAAATCTTAGCAAAAAGTCGAACATATTGTCAAAACTCTCGGTGGTGGTTGGTGATATATTAATTGAACCTACGGTTACCTCCAGAAAATCGCAAAAGTTTCAAAGCACCTATATTTTTCTTGTAGTTCAAATTTGACCTAATTTCGATAAATCGGTATAAAGTCATTCAATCGGACAAATTTTGAATACTCATAAAACATGGAAATATTAATTAAGTAAAACATGTTGGTCCACTTAATATGTCTAGAAGCTTTGATTGTGGCATTCATATCCATATTATTCGTACTTTCTTTACAAAAAAATCTCATCATTACTCAAGAAATTGAGAATATTCACTCATGATAGTTGGAAAATCACAATGACAACATTGTTTACTAAAAGAAAATGCACCAATCTACCTCTGAAAAGACATTTAATTCAAGATCAATGTACTGCGCTTATTTGTAGCTCAAGTTTGACCTAATTTCCTTAATTCGACAAGAAGTTAGTGAAGTGTGCGAAGTTAGCTATAAATCTTGAAAAATGGAACTATAAGAAATCGTGGTCCATTTTGTGTGATAATTAGGAGGGTTTCTTCTTCTATCTTTCATAGGTCCCGTAGGAGCGACGTGCTTCAGTTAACATGATCGATGGAAGTACAAGTTACATCAAGGACCTCGTAAAAAATGAAAATTACATTCGATTCCATGCAATTAGCGCAAGGTCCTTGAAACTAAGAAATCAAGTGTGTTTTGAGGTTTGTGCATACTAGCATTCATTGTGCTAAATAATATCAATTGAATCTTGGGATTTCTATTTTCGTGCCCTTGGTTCCTTAGTTGTACTCATTTTTCCCCAACCGCTTAGATTTTCCTTACTTTTGCCCATCTCCTATTATGAAACTCTTGCACAGTCTGAAACTCGCTGTCCGTCAGTGATACGTCCATTTTGCATCACTATTATATATCATAAATTGCTTCTATTCATTGATATATTTCATATTAAGAGGTGATACTTATGTTATTTCAACTGTTTTTACATGTTGGATGATTTTTGGAGGATGAACTGCTAGAGTCAGGATTCTGATGGAAAAAGCGGTGTTTTGATGCAATTTTGTGAAGATAAGAAAAATACCAGATAAACTATAGAAAATTATATTTTCCCAGAAGACGAAGGATGCCAGAAGGGGAGGCGGAGTTGGGCCACAGGGGGCCCACACCCCCCAGGCGCGGGCCACCCTGGGCCGCGCCTACAGGGGGTGTGGCCACCCTGGCCCACCTCTGGCTCCGCCCTCTCGCCTATATCTTCTCGAAACCCTAAAGTCGGAGGGAGCAACCACAGAAAGATCCTGCCGCCTCTACGGGGCGGAAACCACCGAGAGAGAAAGAGCTCTCCGATAGATAGATTTCTACCGAGGAAATTCCTTCCCGGAGAGGAGAGATCATCACCATCAACACTGCCATTAAGATAGACTTCGTCGGGATCATCATCATCATCATCCACACCACCATCTCCACCAGCACTATCAGCACCACTCCATCCTGCTATAACAATTCTGTTGAATCTTGCATAGTTCTTAGGGGAAACTTTCCCGGTGTTAATTACTATTGTAGTTGATTCTTGTGAGTGGAACCATTGAATTATTGTTTATGTTCAGATTGTTCGCCATCATTATACCATATTTGATCTTGATCCATATGATGTCTCGTGAGTAGTTCGTTTAGTTCTTGAGGACATCGGAGAAGTCATGTTGTTAGTAGTGGAATTGTGTTGAGGTATTATTCAATGGTTTAATATTTAAGTTATGGTCATGTGAACGTCGACTACATGATACTTCACCATTTATGGGCCTAGGGGAATGCATTGTATATTTGGATACTAATTGTGGGGTTGCCGGAGTGACATAATCCTGAACCCCCATTAGGAAACCTTTGCACAAGGGAGTGTAGGATCTCAGAGTTTAAGGCTGTGGTTAGGTTTTTATCTTAATTAATTTCTTGTAGTTGCGGATTCTTGCAAGGGGTTTAGTCACAAGTATGTATTAGTCCAAGTAAGATCGGTACATTAGCACAGGTTCACCCACACAACACTTATAAAACCAAATAAGATTAATCAACCATATGAAACGAAAGCACTTGACAGTATTCCCATGTGTCCTCGAGAAAGTTTAGTCATTAGTATTTCCACTGGATGGTCCTTTGCTAAGAAAGGATTGGGCCACTTGCTGCAATTATTTGCTATCTTTATTTACTTGCACTTTATTTCCTTGCTTTATCAAAAAACCCTAAAGATCCGTTTCCTAAGTATTTACAGATAATTCCTGCTCCATACCACTAGTCAACGCCTTCTAATCCTCGTTGGGATCGACACTACTATTTATCGAAAGTACTACGATACACCCCCTATATTTGTGGGTCATCAAGCCTATTTTCTGGCGCCGTTGCCGGGGAGTGAAGCGCTATTGAAGAGTGGAACTGGTAAAGGATATTTCTACTATGATTATTGTTTTTTATTTCTGTTTGTTACTTTGTTTCCAATATGGATAACCCACTTGGTTTCCTATTTGGGAAATCTACTACCACTGTTAGGGTAGTAGATGAACCACCACCTATTGAGATAGATCCTTTTAAGATACCTACAAGAATTGTTGATCGTGTTATGCATAATTATTATTTTGGGGATGGAACTGTCCATCTTGGTGATCACTTGCTTTTTATCCATATATTATGCGGGTTGTTTAAGTGTTTAGGTATCACAACTAAACAGGTGAAGAAGAAGTTACTCTCTATATCATTGAAAGGAAGAGCTGAAGAATGGTATAAGCTGCTGAAGAATGGACAGTCTATGGAATGGGAGGAAATAGTACCTCTCTTTTACTCTAAATTCTATCCTCATAGTGAGATTCATAAGGATAGGAATCAAATTTATAACTTTTGGCCTCGTAATGGAGAGAGTACAGCCCAAGCTTGGGGGAGATTGAAGTTACTAATGCTTAAATGTCCTATTCATGAACTCTCTAACAATATTATTATCAATAAATTTAATGCAAGGCTTTCTCTTCATGATAAAGATTTATTAGATTCATCTTGTGCTGGATCATTCAGACACATGAAGGAAGAAGCTAAATGGGATCTTTTAGACCGTATTCAAGAGAACACTGAAGCATGGTAGAATGACAAAGGAAGAAAGTCAGGAATAATTTATGATTATGAATGCATTAAATCTTTTATGGGAATTCATGACTTTCATGATATTAGTACTGAGTATTGTCTTGATTCTCAAGTTCTTGCAAACTGTTTTAAGGCTTTTGCCTAATATGTAGAAATTCCCAAAAAGGAGTGGTGAACAAGTACCATGCACCTTATAAAGATATTGTTAATCATGTTCCTGTTAGAAGCACTGAAGTTTGTACTGTTGATAATATTTTTCCTAAACCTTATATTGAGAAAGTCCCTTTTCATGCTAAGGTAAAGGAACATTCTATTATAGCTAATATGGTTAGAAAAAGTACAAATAAAACTGTGGAACCTGATGAGCAAATAAACATTGAACCTGTAGTAGCCATTATGAAAAATATTGTCACTACAAATATAGAAGATGAGCACATTGTCTTATGTGAAGACGCTTCTAATATTGTCTCTCATCCTAGTAAAGATAGAAAAACTAGTGTCGTTGTGCTTTCTGTTAGAATTGGCGATCATTGCTATTATGGTTTATGTGATATTGGTGCTAGTTCTAGTGCTATTCCTTATGAGCTTTACAAGGAAATTATGCATGAATTTGGTCTTTATGAGCTTTACATTGATGTGGTTATTCACCTTGATAATAGAGAGACCGTCTGTCCAATTGGCATTGTAAGAGGATGTGAAGGTTCTTTGTGGTAAGATTAAATATCCTGCTGATTTTCTAGTTCTTGGTTTTGAAGCTAGTAAAACTTGTCCTATAATTTTTGGCAGACCTTTCTTGAATACTTGTGGGGCTATTATAGATTGTAAGAAGGAGAAAGTTTTAACCAAGTTTGATGGATAATCTTATGAGTTTAACTTTTCCAAATTTGCCAAAACTCCTTACAAAAATGATTTGCCTAATGAGGATTTCAGGGTTGAACAACTTGCTGCTATTTCTCTTGCTCCTAACAATGCTTTGCAGCAGTATATGAAAGTGAGGTCTTCATGAAGGAACGAAATGAGATTGACGAGATTTTCCTTCGTCAACCTGAGATACTTAAGCATAACCTACATGTGGACGATTTGGGTACCACACTACCAACTAAAGGGGATCCTGTTTTCGATTTAAAATCTCTACCTAATGATCTTAAATATTCTTATCTAGATGATAAGAAAATATATCTTGTTATTATTAGTTCTAAACTTTCAACAAAGGAAGAGGAAAGATTATTGGAAGTATTGAAGAAACACTGATGAGCTATGTGGTATACACTTGATGATTTAAAAGGGATTTCTCATACTATATGTCAACATGCTATCAACATAGAGCCTGATGCAAAACCAGTTGTTGAACACCAATGTCGTTTAAACCCTAAGATGAAGGAAGTGGTAAGAAGTGAGGTATTAAAACTTCTTGATGCTGGTATTATTTTTCCTATTGCTAATAGTAGATGGGTTAGTCTTGTTCATTGTTTCCCTAAGGAAGGAGGAATAACTGTTGTGCCTAATGAAAATAATGAGCTTATAGCTCAATGAGTAGTAGTTGGTTATAGAATATGCATTGATTTTAGAAAGGTGAATAAAGTCACTAAGAAAGATCATTATCCTCTGCCTTTTATTGATTAATTGATAGAAAGGTTGTCTAAGAAGATTCACTTTTGTTTTCTTGATGGTTATTCTGGGTTCTCTCAAATTGCTGTGAGAGCAGAAGACCAAGAGAAAACCACTTTCACTTTTCCCTATGGAACTTATGCTTATAGGCGTATGCCTTTTGGTTTATGTAATGCTCTTGCTAGAGATGTATGTCTGCTATCTTTCATGGTTGTTGTGAAGAAATTGTGGAAGTTTTCATGGATGATTTCTCCGTCTATGGAACTTATTTTGATAATTGTTGCACAACCTCGATAAAGTTTTGCAGAGGTGTGAAGAAACTAATCTTGTTCTTAATTGGGAGAAATGCCACTTCATGTTTAATGAAGGGATTGTTCTTGGACACAAAACCTTACAAACAGGTATTGAAGTAGACGGAGCTAAATTTGAAGCAATTGAGAAAATGCCTTGCTGTAGGGACGTAAAAGGTATTCTAGTATCATTGATAATGCTAGTTTTTATAGAAGGTTTATTAAAGATTTCTCTAAAATTTCAAAGCCCCTAAATAATCTTCTTCAAAAAGATGTACCTTTTGTTTTTTGATGATGATTGTAAGGAAGATTTTGAAACTTTGAAGAAAGGTTTAACTACTTCTCCTATTGTCTAACCACCTGATTGGAATTTACCCTTTGAAATTATGTGTGATGCTAGTGATTTTGTTGTGGGTGCTGTTCTTGGGCAACGAGTAGATAAAAAGTTGAATGTTATTCATTATGCTAGTAAGACTCCTGATGCTGCTCAAAAGAATTATGCTACTACTGAAAAGGAGTTCTTAGCTATAATCTTTACTTGTGATTAGTTTAGACCTTATATTATTGATTCAAAAGTTACCATTGATACTGATAATGCTCCTATTAAGTACCTTATGAAAAAGAAGAATGCTAAGACTAGGATTATTAGATGGGTGTTGCTTTTACAAGAGTTTGATCTGCATATTGTAGACATGAAAGGTGCTAAAAATCCTATTGATGATAATTTATCTCGTTTGGAAAACATTTCTTTTGATCCTATGCCTGTTAATGATAGTTTTCCAAATGAATAGTTGGATACAATAAAGGTTAGACCACGGAGAGTCCCGTGTATGATGATTATGCTAACTTTATTGTTTCCAAGTATTTGCCTCCAACCTTTATAGCCCAGCAAAGAAAGGAATTATTTTATGATTTGAGGCATTACTTTTGGGATGACCCACACTTATATAAAGAAGGAGTAGATGGTATTATGCGGACATGTGTCTCAGAATATGAACAACAAGAGATATTGAGAAAATGTCATGGAAGTGCTTATGGAGGACATCATGCTGTAGATAGGACCGCACAAAAAGTTTTACAATCAGGTTTTTATTGGCCTACTCTCTTCAAGGATGCAAGGAAGTTTATTTTATCATGTGATGAATGTCAAAGAGTTGGTAACATTTCTAGATGCAATGATATGCCTATGAATTATTCTCTTGTTATTAAACCTTTTGATTGTTGTGGATTTGACTTTATGGGTCCTTTTCCTCCTTCAAAATGTTATACTCATATTCTTGTCGCTGTTGATTATGTTACAAAGTGGGTGGAAGCCATACCTAAAAATAGTGTTCATGATAAGACCTCTTTAAAAATGCTTAAAGATGTTATTTTTCCTAGGTTTGGTGTGCCTAGATATCTCATGACCGATGGAGGTTCTCATTTTATTCATGGTGATTTTAAAATACTGTTAATAGATCTAGGAAAAATTGGGCTAAAAAGTTGAATGAAACTTTATGTGCTTATAGAACTGCTTAAATCCTATGGGAATGTCTCCTTACAAAATGGTTTATGGTAAAGCTTGTCACTTGCCTCTAGAATTAGAACACAAATCTTATTGGGCAGTGAAAGAACAGAATAGAGATTTTAAACTTCCTGTTGAGAAAAGATTGCTTGACTTAAGTACCTTAGATGAGTGGAGAAGTGAAGCCTATGAAAATGCTAGACTCTTTAAAGAAAAAGTAAAAAGATGGCATGATAGGAGAATTCTCAAAAGGGAGTTCCATGTTGGTGAGAAAGTTCTTTTGTATAGGTCTCGTCTTAGATTTTTTGTAGGGAAACTTCTCTCAAAATGGGAAGGACCTTTTGTTATTGAGGAGGTGTATCGTTCGGGAGCCATTAAAATATCTTCTTTGAGGGACAACACTACATAGCTGGTGAATGGTCAAAGGCTCAAACATTATATTTCTGGAGATTCTTATAATGAAGATGTTGATATTATTCAAATGGTGACTCCAAAAGAATTCATTAGAGACCAAACTCAGGATTCTGCAGAGTCCGTTTCCGAATAGGTAAAAGTGCTGAAAACAGAAGGTTCGCGAAAAACTTATCTTTTTTATATTTTTGCTGTTTTTATTCCATATGGAAGGTTACGAGATAAAAAATATGAGGAAAAGGAGACCGGGTGGGCCACACCCACTGATGGCGTGGGCCCCTGTGGCCGCTACCGAAGTGTGATCCCCGAGTCAAATCTCCGCCCGTTTTTGCCCTGTACCTTCCTTATGCAGTAAAACTTCGTAATATATAACCCCGCGGATCCCCCGAGGTTCGTATATCGTGTTCTCGTCGTGTTTTTGTTTCGATATGTTTCTATCAGGTAGATTCTCAGATTTGGAGCCTCAATGTCTTCCTCTGCATCACCCAAGGAGGATTCCTCCGCAGACACCATCAACTCATACATGTATGAGTTGAGGATGCATCCCAAGGAGTTGTTTCTCAAGGATGGAGAGGTGCATATAAAATAAGTTCAGGGGCCTAAAGGAGAAGGCAGTCTAGAAGATAGGATTGAAGCATTGGAGAAGGAAGTCTTTAGGTATAAGAAGATGGCGGAACGCGAAGTGGATGTCATCCATAAGATAAGTTCATAACTCATCGCCGAGCACAGGTGGGAGACTGCTGAGCTTCGAGATGAAATCCTCTCACTCTATCAGACCACCAACCAATTACAAGCACAACTCTATGAAATACAAAATCAAAACTTTGAGTATGAGGCTAGGTTTAAACACAGAAGCTCAGTGCTAGTTTCAGGATATTTGAGACCAAGACATCCTTTGTGGACGGGGAGCCTTTACCTTGGAAGTCCGACAATGACAAGGGAACACCACCACCACCGAAGGAGTAATTCGTCATCAGGTTTTGGCATCCCCTTGGCTTGTTCCAAGCTTGGGGGAGTGCTGTGGTATCATATCATTATCTTTTATCTTTTTACCTTTTTAGTACATTCATATCTTGAATAGGGAAGTTATCATATAGGATGGTTTGCATTGTGGAAGTATCTCTCCTTTAGCTGGTTATCTATGTATCCCTTGGTGTGAGTGCCTTTATGGAATATTAATGAGAAGCTTCATCTTTTACTTTTTGCACTTCTTATTTTAGTTTGCAATCTCTATTATATGATTGATCTTGTTGATTAGTATTGGTATTACTTTGGGAGCATCAAGGAAATCTAAATTGGTTTTGTCAAACCAAGCACTTACAAGTTTGAAAGGAAAAGAGAAAAGCACTTACAGGTATTTTATATCGTTTCCTTTCTTTATTGATTGGATCATAATCTTAGTATTATTTAATTAAGATATTTTGTGTCTTCAAGGAAGATTGCATGTTTGGCTTTATCACTTGTATGTTTGCTTGTTCCGTTCAAATCTTTTGCTTGCTACCCAGCCTTGCTGGCCAAAAACATGTACTGAGAGTAAATACTTCTCATGCATCCAATCCTTTAAACCAAAACCTATGCCATTTGTGTCCACCATATCTACGTATTAGCATTATTTGAAGGGAATATGCCCGAGAGGCAATAATAAAGTGGTTATTATCGTATTCCTTATTTATGATAAATGTTTATTTTGCATGCTATAATTGTATTAATACGGAAACGTTAATACATGTGTGTTTAATAAACAAAAAGGAAGTTCCTAGTTATGCCTCTCTTATAAACTAGCTCGTTGATTAACATGATGATCAAAGTTTCCTGATCATGGACATTTGATGTTGTTAATAACGAGGTCACAACATTAGTGTAATGATGTGATGAACATTCATCCGAAGTATAGCATTACAATCAAAGTCATTGAGTTTATATTGCTATAACAACTTACGAAGTGATCCTAATCCTTAGACCATGACATCATATCAATCACTAACACCAGAAAAGTTTCTTGTTGACATCAAACGTCACATCGTAACTGGGTGATTATAAAGATGGCTTCAAAACTACTAAAGTGTTATGTTGAGACTCATGGATCAAGAGTGGAATTTGTTCATCCCGATGACGGATAGATATACTCTAGGCCCTCTTGGTGATATCACATTGATTAGCTTGCAAGCAAGTGATTTGATCACTAGAATGTTATATCACGGGAAACGAGAAAAGAGTGCATGTCGGTAACGAGATCAAACTAGGTATGGAGATACCGATGATCGAATCTCGTACATGTAATATATCGTGAAAAAAAAGGGATTATGATACTAGCGTAAAAGGTTCACATGATCACCGAAGTCATCATTGAATGTGTGGGAGTCAGTATGGATCTCCAGGTCCCGCTGCTGATTATTGATTGGAGAGGGGTCTCGATCATGTCTGCATTATTCGTGAACCGTAGGGTGACACACTTAAGGGATACCGACACCATTCGGAGCAAATGATATGCCAGAGAAAGAAAAAGGAAAGCGCAGGAATTTATTTCACTAGACACCGAAACTATTTCGGTTGAAATTGCTAAAACTGGTTCTCCATGTGAAATTGAAATGTTGTAAGGGGTTTTATGTGAATGTTTGTTAATTAAAGTAATTAAAAAACTTCTGAATAAATAAATAAAAGAGTTTTATTTAAATGAGAGCTTGCATTAAATTTGGTGGAAATTTAATGCATGTGAGTGGATTTTTGAGTGGAGGATTTTTAATGGGAGTGGAGGCTTTTCATTTTGAGTGGGAGCTCCACCCACATGAATGTGGAAGAGGTGGGGGCAGGCCCCATGGCTGGGCGCCATGCCCCTTGGGTGCCCCCCTCTCCCCTATAAAAGGCCCCCCTCTCCTCCTCTCAAAGTACACCTCCTCGCGAAGGATCTCTCTCCCCCTTTAGAATTTCCCCATGGTCTCGGATCAGCGAGATACATGTTCCCGGTGGCTTTTTCTGGAAGGATTTGTTGCTTCTGCTGCTTCGCTGGAGCAAGGGCGCGGAGATTTTCGGGGTACCCGTACGTGTGTGCGATCACGGATGCACCACTCCTTTGAGGTGCTGGACTTGATCGTGCTGGACCGGCTGGACGAGATGGACTTCATCACGATCTTGAAATCGGCAAGCGTTCGTCTACATCATCCATGACTACAACCTCGTTAACGCTATTCGGTCTTCAAGGGTATGTATTCTATGGATATATATCCACCCATTGCTTGTATCTAGTAGATAGATCTTGGTACTTAGATGTTCCCATCGTAGGAAATTTTTTGTTTTCCATGCTGCGAACCCTACAGTGGTATCAGAGCCGGATCTATGCGTAGATACTTTGCACGGGTAGTACACATATGAGTATGTGGGCGATGATGATCATTTTATTGCTTCTTAGTTGTACTTTGGATATTGGTGGCATAGTGGGATGAAGCGGCCCGGACAAACTTTACATGTCCTCCCACATGAGACCTGTTCCACGCTTGACATGCAACTAGTTTTGCATAAGTGGCTAGCGGGTGTCTGTCTCTCCTACTATAGTCAATATCTAATTTGCAACGAGTTGTAAAAAATTTGGTTATCCTCCTTGTGGTTCATGTTCGTAGGTAAGAACGGTTCTATCTTCGAAAGCCCTAAACCACGTAAAACTTGCAATGGATAAATTAGAGGCGTCTAGTTTAGATTGTTGCTGGGCTAGTGTTATGATATGGTGATGTTGTAAGTAGAAGTATGAGATGATACTCTTACAACACACATAGCGTGTAAGTTCCATAGACCTTGGCCTTACACATAACGGAATTATAGTGATCATACCACGGTGCACATGATGGAGATCATATGCGGGAACCATATATTTTCACTTACAAACATGTGATGTTTGATTGCATCTTATATTGCTTGTTTGGCGTTTTGTTAGCATAATAAGATGATCCCTCATTTAGATATCAAGATAAAATGTGTTCTTCCTTAAGTATGCACCGACAATGTTTCGTCGCTTCAAGGCATCACGTGATGATCGGGTGTACTTGAATCCACGAGCATATCTCGGGTGTAAGACAGTTACACACGCGAATACTAAGGTTCTTACTTGGCGAGCCTAGCATGTACAGACATGGCCTCGGAACTCGGACCGAAAGGTTAAGCATGAGTCATATGTTTTGATATGATGACCATATGGATGCTCGCCTTTGAAGCTACGCCGACTCACGTGATGACCGGACTTGGTGTAGTGGATTTGGTTCATGTAATCACCAAAAAGGCACGAGAGATGTCGCTTTTGAGTGGGAGTTCATTTCTAATTTGGATTAGTAGAACTCAATTTATCATAAATTAAATCAAAGTGAATTTGCATAATTTGTTGTAGTCATTGGCATTCGGTCACCACCTTATGCATAGTTGTAATTGAGATAATAGAACTATAGAATTCTGGATATATACTTTACGAACTGGTATCGTATTGTGTTGAGTGTCAATCTAAAGTTTAAAGTCCTATTGCAAACTTTCAGCAAACTTTGTTTACTCCGTGAAATTTGATAATTAGTATTAAATCGAGAGTAACAATTCCAGTGTTAGTATCTTAAGTATCATGTTTGCCTCCATGATTCTTGATTGTTTTAATATCAAGTTTATCTAGGAGCTGAAAGAATTATTTCAGAAACCATCATGTGTGGCAGATATAACGATATCTGAAACAGTGTTTTGGTTGCAATATGATAGAGTATAATATATGTTCTCATATTGGATGATAATTTACAAAGGTTGGAGATGCTAGACATCCTAATCATCCAAAAGGGTTTTGGAAAGTAATGTTATACTCACGATTCTCCTTATAAGGTACAGTAGCTTGATCATGAAAGTCGTCATTATAAGGATGAATAGAAGATGTATGTAAAGTGTTTTCTACAGTAAAAGATTACTAAAGAATGGATTTTGAAAGAATGCCGATCATTTTGATGATGGTGATCTACTTCAAAGTGCAGGTCCAAAGGTATTATTATTTGAATATACATGCTTTGGACTATGTGTCATGTATATGGCGCCACTGTTGATGTTGATAGATTCTTTTAAAAAGTAAAAAGGAAATACTGAAAGAGAATCTATAAAATATATTTGGCAGAAAAGAAAAGATTGGAAATATCCAATTTAGGTATATGGATGATATACATGTTATGGTTGTATTCTTTGCTTGTTAAACAATGTGGTTCTTGGGTATTGGATACCGAATTGGTTGGTATGAAATTTCATACGAAATGATGCAATTCATAAACCACAATGGCCTAAGTAACTAGCAAGAGAATATGTGATGATGTTCATCAAAAACAAACAAACCGTTGTTTGTATTTCTCGTTGACATCAAAGCTTGACTTCAAGATTTGTTTTAATAATTTTTATTTAAATCAGCTATTATGAGAACAAAGGTTGTTCAAATAATTACCGTATTCCATATAAGATGGATGATTTGCAAATCTAGTTGGAGAAATCACATCCATAAAACCTAATGCTAAAATGTCGCAAGACAAATGATTGAAAGATCACTTACAAATTGACATCGCCGTTTAAATTATATTGGAAAGAAAACATGAAGAAACTCCATTTTTATGGAATTTTGGAGTCTTTGATTTGATCAAGTGACGCTTGTGAGACTTTCCTAGGGATAATTAAAACTTCGTTCAAAGGCCAAAGAAGAATGATCGACTAAATTATTTGAATTTATACATATAGATGTATGTAGTCCATTATGTGTAGTCATAAGCGATGGATTTCAACTTCATATGCTTTCTCCGGAAATTTGAGCGAATATTCACTTAATGAGAAAGAAGTGTGAAATATTTGAAAACGTTCAAAGAATTTCAAAATGAAGTGAAAATCATTGTAACAAGAAAATAAATGGTTTATGATTTTATCATAAGGGATTTATTTGAGTTACAAGTGTAACAAGAAAAATAAATGAATTATGATTTTATCATAAAAGGGATTTATTTGAGTTACAAGTTTAGCAAAACACCTAGATTTACATCTCCCGAAACACCATAGGAATATGGAGTGTTTGAGATTTGTAATGAAACCTTGTTTGACATGGTTGGATCAAAGGTGTTATTTATAAAACTGCCCTTATGTTTTAAAAGATTAAAGCTTTAGAGACTTCCGCTTTTGTACTTAAAAGAGATCCATCTTGATCCGTTGAAATGACACCATGGAAGTTATGGTTTGGGGTAAAACCTAAGTTGTCATTTCTTAAATTTTGGTATGCTAAACATAAGTAAGATGTTTACAACCGAGGTCAGATGAGCATGTCTTTGTAGGTTATTTCGAATAACAATTGGTTATTCCTCCATAACACCAAGGACAAAAGGGTTTATCGCTTGAAACGTGAAGTTTCTTGAAGAAGGTATTTTTCATAAATGTTAAGTGGGAGGACAATAGAACTTTGATAAGGTTAACAAACCTTACCTATATGTGCTGAGTTGAGCAGCACAGGAAATTGTTCCGGAGGCTGCCATAATGCTCATAGCTTATGTACCTCAAAGGTCGTGGTCACAGAAATCTAAGTTCCTATTAAACCAAGTAGGTCGGTTAAACAATCAAATACTAAGATTTGAGAGTAAATCATTATTGTTTGACAATGATGAACCGAATACATACAAAGAAGCGATGATGGGCCCTGACTCCGTCAAATGGCTTGAAGCCATAAAATCCGTGATAGTTCCATATACGAGAAATCAATTTTTGAACTTGGAAGACCCTCCGGAAAGGTGTAAAAACCTATCAGACGTATTTGGATCTATAAAGAAACAGACATGGATGTTTCACATCTATGAAATAGTCGACATGTCGTAAAATATTTTATGACAATGTTCAAGGAGTTGACTATGACAAGATTTGATCTTTCATAGCGATTTAGTCTGAATGGATTAAAGTAGCAACCACTACATATAATTTGGTATATGGTAGATGAATAAACAAAACAAAGTTCTTCTAATAGAATGGTTACCTAGGACGTGTACATGACACGATCCAAAGGGTTTTGTTAATTCAAATGATGCTAAAAGGGCATGCAAACTTCAATGGTTGAAGTAAGCATCGTGGAGTTGGAATCTTCACAGGGTGATGAAAAGGAGTTTTCATTAGGAGACGATGAAGATGCTTGCATTTGCAAGAAATTAAGTGGGAGCGTTGAGACATATTTCTAATACATTATGTGGAGGACATATTTTTGATTATAAATGATGTATATTTTATTGACAATGGTTAAGAATTTCATTTCGACGAAAGACTTAGGCAAAACCCGAATATTTATCATGAATGTCTATAGTGGATAGACTGTGATGCTAATATGGTTGTGCCAAACGTACATATATGAGATATTGAAGGAGTCAATATAGAAACAACAAAAAACGGTTCTTGTCGCATGGAAAAGGATTGAATCAAGATTCAAGTGTATCGACACTTGATAAGTGAAACAAGATTCAAGTGCTTTGACACTTGATGAGTGAAATCACGAGAATCTTTTGATCAATCATACCATGATATGTACACATCCAGATATGTCCTATGCTCTAAGTGTTTTGAGCATATACCAGAATGAATCATAAAATGATCATTGGACGATAGTAAGGATATTCTTATGATCTTTTGGAAGAACTAAGAATATATTTGTGTAGAGGTGACAAACAATTACAAATAGTTCATTGTAAAGCATTACATTGATACTAGTTTTGTCACAAGATACAAATTAAGTTTATCTCAATTTAAACTATGAGTGGCACAATGAAATGGAAAGGAGTTTTCATGATGGATTTGGATGTATTCCAAAGTTAAGACATTGTGACGAATACTACAACAAAAGGCTAACTATATGACTGCTATAGTAGCAGCAAAGGAGGGAATTTGTGTCAAGTAGTTTGTTATCAAACTAAGGTGTGGTTCGCAATGGGCTAACACTAAAGATATATTGTATGACAATATTATCGACATGTTTTAACCCCAAGAAACTAAAGGTCTCACCGAAAGACCAAATTTATACAATGCCATCTCACTGGAGAATGAGTGATGCGTGGAGACGCAAAGACATGTCAATACACACAGACCTGAAGCATCAGATCCGAAGATTATGTTAACTACTTGCAATTGCGTATATGGAACATCATAAGCCATAGGTGTTCAATACGCAAAGTTTCTAAACTAGATTATTGTCTCTAGTGCAAGTGGGAGACTGAAGGGAATATGCCCGAGAGGCAATAATAAAGTGGTTATTATTGTATTCCTTATTTATGATAAATGTTTATTTTGCATGCTATAATTGTATTAATATGGAAACGTTAATACATGTGTGTTTAATAAACAAAAAGGAAGTTCCTAGTTATGCCTCTCTTATAAACTAGCTCGTTGATTAACATGATGCTCAAAGTTTCCTGATCATGGACATTGGATGTTGTTAATAACAAGGTCACAACATTAGTGTAATGATGTGATGAACATTCATCCGAAGTATAGCATTATGATCAAAGTCATTGAGTTTATATTGCTATAACAACTTACGAAGTGATCCTAATCCTTAAACCATGAGATCATGTCAATCACTAACACCAGAAGAGTTTCTTGTTGACATCAAACGTCACATCGTAACTGGGTGATTATAAAGATGGCTTCAAAACTACTAAAGTGTTATGTTGAGACTCATGGATCAAGAGTGGAATTTGTTCATCCCGATGACGGATAGATACACTCTGGGCCCTCTCGGTGATATCACATTGATTAGCTTGCAAGCAAGTGATTTGATCACTAGAATGTTATATCACGGGAACGAGAAAAGAGTGCATGTCGGTAACGAGATCAAACTAGGTATGGAGATACCGATGATCGAATCTCGGACATGTAATATATCGTTAAACAAAGGGATTATGATATTAGCGTAAAAGGTTCACACGATCACAGAAGTCATCGTTGAATGTGTGGGAGTCAGTACGGATCTCCAGGTCCCGCTACTGATTATTGATCGGAGAGGGGTCTCGATCATGTCTGCATTATTCGCGAACCGTAGGGTGACACACTTAAGGGATACCGACACCATTCGGAGCAAATGATATGCCAGAGAAAGAAAAAGGAAAGCGCAGGAATTTATTTCACTAGACACCGAAACTGTTTCGGTTGAAATTTTTGATCAAACAAATCTTCGATCTTAGGCAAGGGGTACTTGTTCTTGATGGTGACATCATTCAACTTCTGATAGTCCATACACAAAGGGTTACCTCCATCCTTCTTGTCCACAAACAAGACAGGTGATCTCCATGGGGACGCACTCGGTTGAATCAATCCGATTTCTAGCATGGAATCCAGTTGCTTCTTTAGTTCTTCTAGTTCTGACGGGTTCATACTATAGGGTCTCTGGGCTATGGGTCCTGTTCCGGGAATTAGTCTGATGATAAACTCGATATCCCGATCTGGGGGCATACCGGGCAAAACATCTGGAAATACATCGGGGTATTCACAGACTATCCGAACTTGGTCAATGGTAGGTTGGGCTAGACTCTTGTTACACTTGAATTGGCGAGGTAAGGTTTCAGATATATGCTCGACTGATATTCCGGTGGTACTGGTCATGGTAATGGCTTTCTTGGCACAGTCAATCAATCCTTTATGTTTGGACATCCAATCCATTCCTAGTACTACTTCCAATCCTTTAGTTCCGAGTACTATTAGGTTAGCATAAAAATCTATGCCATGGATTCGGATAGGGACGGCTTTGCAAATTTGCCTAGCCTTGGTGGTTGATCCGGGAATTTGTACAATCATCACATGCTTCAATTTGGTTGGTTGAATTTTACTAGTGCAGGCAAATTCTTCGGTGACAAATGAATGTGATGCACCAGAATCAAACAACACTCTTGCAAGTACTGAATTAACAGAAAACATACCCAAAGACGACGTCTGGCGCTCGAGCTTCTTCAAAGATGCATGAGAAAAAGACGGCCATTGCGGTTGAGTGAATTCCCTGGGGCAAATCTTCTCCCTGGCTGGACATGACGCTGCTGCTGAGCTGGGACATTGGCGTTGGGGGCTGTAGCATTCTTCTTGTTGGGGCACTCATTGGAATAGTTGCCTTTCTTTCCACAGTCATAACAGGTCACTTGTGACTTGTCCTTGGCTGCGACAGGCACAGCATTGCTTCCAGTCCTCGGGGCGGTGTTGGGGTTGGTGGTAGTATTGTTGGTGTTGAACTTGGGTGGGGCACGGGTGAAATTGCTAGAGTTGCCGGGGTTGTTGTGATTTCCTCCGGGTCTAGGGTTTCCACGGTTGGGATAGGTCGGACGGGTCATAGGGGGTCTGTGGGTTCGTGGGGCAAATCCTGGAGATGGGTTGGGGCAATACTTTGGGGTCTGATGGGTTCCTGGTTGGTGCATCATGCGACGCTTGCGGTTCTCATTGGCTTGGTTGATATTTCCTTCCATTTGGACAGCAGAGTCGACAAGGGCTTCAATATCAACAAAGGGGATATTACACTAACACCGTATGCATCTCGTCATGCAGACCATTCAGGAATCTTTCTTTCTTCTTGGCTTCGGTGTCTATCTCGTCCGGGGCATACCTAGCTAATGACAAAAATTTGTCACGGTATTCCACTACAGTCATCCTTCCTTGCTTCAACTCTCTGAACTCGTCTCTCATTCTCTTAATCAAACCTGGTGGCACATGGGTCCTGCTAAACTTGACCTTGAATTCCTCCTGTGTCATCATCCGCCTCCGGTCATTGCACGAACACTGTTCCACCATGCCCTGGCATCTCCGGCTAGATAATGGGTGGCGAACAAGACTTTCTCATTGGCTTCCACTCCGGCTACTTCTAAGTTATTTTCCATGGTTTGCAGACAATCATCGGCGTCTAGGGGTTCTTCTGACTTGGTGAAAACGGGTGGGTTGGTATTCTGGAAATTCTTGAGTTTAGATCCGTGGTTGTCCTGGTTTCCATGGCCTTGGTTGTTGTGGGCTAGCTGGGCTATCTGTTGCAGAGTGTCTAGGTTGGCTTGACGTTCGGCTCTTTCAGCTTCGCGGTCAGAAGTCAACATTTGCAGGATCTGCAACATCGGGTCCGGGGCTGAACCACTTCCTCCACGTGGCATCTGAAGATTGGTATAGATCATGAGAAAAGAGGGAAATTGCTAAGGTTTTGAGTTTTTGAAAAGTTTTTGGAGTTTGACTCAGGTTTTTCTAGCAACTGGCTTTTTCATTCATTCACTCATAGCACACAGTACAACACACACCACAACAAAGGAAAACAGATGGTTTTAAGAACCATTATGAAATCTACGATATAGTGGGACCGACTACTACTCACTACGCTAGTGCTCAGTGCTACTACTCCTCGGAGTCTGTGGCTTCATCATCTTCAGGATCATCGATGAAGGCGAAATCATCCTCATCGGTGAAGAAGTCCATGGCCTGATCCTCCAGAAAATCATCGTCATCGATGAGATAGGAGTAAGGGTCTCCACGAAGATCTTCTCCGGCATTCTCCCTTTCCTCCAACTGCATGTCTCTCTCGTGGATGGTCTCTTCCAGAGATGAGATGCGATGGCGAAGACGAGCAATAATGCGCTCCTTCTTGTCGAGCTGACGGTGGCGAGACTTGCGATCCTTTGCTAGCATGGCGATGGTCTTATCCTTCGTCTTGATGATGGCAGACTTGTGGTTGCAATAGTCACGGAAGTTGTCCAACTCCTGCTGACGGTCGTACATCATGAAGCTGAGGTGGTCCAATTGAGTCTTCAGCTCGGGGTGGTATGGGGCTTCCAGTGGTTGTCCATTGGCATCACGTCTTGGGAAAAACTCAAAGCGAGTACCCTTGATCTGATTGATGCTCTGCCAACACAGACGGGAAAGAGCTTCGCATTGCTCCGCAAGTCCATCGAGCCGCTTGTTTTCCTCAAGGTAAACTGAATTCCCTCCTTGTGGAGGTTCAATCTTTCCTGAGACTTGCAACAATTAGCCACTGTAGATCTTCTCCTCCTTGATCATTGAGCTGAGCTCAAGAACTCAAAAGTGACGCTCAGAAGTTCCGAAAGCTGATCCAGATCCCTCTCAAAGATAAGTTCTCCCCCATTTCCGAGTTGATAAAACTTGCTGTACTTCACGTCCATCTATAAAAATAGAGGATGAGTAGATTAGCAGAGTGATCAAGTGTGTCAATATTTTATATATTTCGCAAGAGTTTTTGAGGAACATGAGGTTTTATGAAAGAATTAAAGAGATAAGAATGGGAATAGGTTTTTGTAAATATTTGTTTTCTTTGGTCTTTGGAAACGAAGTTTTTGGTTCAACGTCCAACCTAACTAGGGTCTCCTATGGTCAGGATGGCTCTGATACCAAATTGTCAACACCCAGATTTTTCAATCCTAGGTGCCTGTTATGCCATACATCACAATCCAAGGATTACCATTTTTGCGAGACATAACAGAATTGGATACCATAGTACTTCATCCATTACAACGATACATAAGTTCTTACACAAATAGGGATCTCATGATCCAGTTCTTAATACAACATCAAGCGTGAATACGTAGTAATAACGGTAGCGTAGGCGAGCTCCATCTTGAGGTCACAGTAATGCTGACGATGGGAGATGACCCTAGTTCTCGTAACCTTCCTGGGGTCCATCTTCCAGGTACTCCTCTTCATAGTCTGGCCATGGGAATAGCCAGGGACAAAGCCATGAGTACTCTTTAAGTACTCGCAAACTAATACTAACAAGTAAAGGGGTTTTTGGATAATAGGACACTAGGCTCTAAGGTTGTTTTGCAAAAAGCCAGGTTTATCTTTACTAAGTTCCAAGGCTAGTCACAATTTTATAACTCCTAAGTGGGATCTTGTAATTCAGGTCACAACTCTGTTGTGTTCAAGTCAAAGTCTCACTTCAGTTCACAAGACATTTTGAAAAGTCTGACGGGGGAACGATGGCCATCCAAGCTGTCCATAACCGGACGCGCTATTCGAATAGTTTGACACTCTGCAGATTGTACACTTTCACCACAACATTCGATACATCCGTCAGAACAAATCCTGAATTCACCATACTCGATGCGGATAATCAATCCTAACCTTTCGATTACACGCCCTAGTATAAGCACCTCTCCTGTGAGTTTGGCCTCCCAACCATGACCACTGTCATCTTGGGTACTGCACAGGTGGACAATCTTCACAAGGTAGCCTCAGCTCAGACCTTGGCCGTGAGGGAACTAATACTAAGGGATATAAGTTTCCAGTCAAGCCCTACCCAATATTCGGGTATTGTGGTTGTACGATAAAATTGGAATGGTATCGCATCCAGACAACCATCAGTTTTATAAAGGGCTAAGGCTCATGCCTCAACATTTTCTTCACCAAAATCATCAAGTGTTTGGAAACACATGTCCAAAACATTTCAATAGAATGATCCATCATTCCAAGGTTTTCATAACCATTTTTCCACCAAGTATTCCCATCTAAAGTTTATCAAGTTTTAAGCTTAGCACTAGCATCTACAGTTGGGGGTGATAATGATGAGGGGTGGTAACTAGTGGAGTTTCACTAAGTCCAACATTATATCTTAGGCTGAGATCAAGGTTTCTAGCTTAGGCCAAATTTTATGCTCTTAGGGCAAACTTGAGCACAGCTGTCTAAATCTACCAAACTCTTAAGTAGACTCTAAGTAAGCTTTGATAAAGAAATAAAATAAGAAGCTTGCCATAAAACTAGGATTGGTTTAGTAAGTTGGTATGATCACATATGCTTAAGGCATATAGTATTCATATCACAAGCATGGGTTTGGGGCAACAATAGGGTGTCTTGCAAGTGTTAGCTTGCATTGGTCAACTTAGTTAGTAAAGCTTGCATTGGTATAGTATCAGCTTGCCTTATGCAGAGCAGTGGTTGAAGTTCTCCTCGGCTTCCTCTTCGTAGTATCCTCCTTCCTCCTCGTAGTATCCTTGGTCGGTACTAGCGTCTATGAATAAATACGAGGTACACAATCACCAAACAATACTTAACTACTTGTAAACATCACACACAAGGGTCCTATAGATGATCTAGCATCATCTCTAACATTACAAGGTTAAGGCTTGGTTTAAGTCTTTTTATTTTAGACAAGTAATTTCTACTCATTGAAAAACTACTTAAGATTTAATATTCTCCAAACTAAACATGGGATCATGTTGACACATGTCATCACCACATATTGTAGTCCATGGGAATGTGATTTAAAGTGGTGTCACAATTTAATAAGGTTTTACCCTTTTATTTTAATTGATTAAAGTGGCTAGAAATGCTTATGTAGCATTCTTTTATTCCTTGAACATTATTTCTGCAAGTAAACCTATATGTTTTTATATATTATGAAAGGTATGGTTAAATGTGATTTTTTAGAGTTTGAATCAACTCAAAAGCTTTTATGGTTTAAATTTGAAAAATGTTTGAATGCAGAAAAGCTTCTGCCTTGTTATTTTTGCTAAGGATGATCTACAGATCCAAATGACTTGAATCCAACGGGCTTGGATTAAGCATTCACAGACCTTTCCAACAAAATTGGTTTCATCCAATTTGGTGCACTGAATCGATTTGGGTTGATTTTTGAAGTTGGGTACAGAAGTGTGTTTGAAATTAAAAAGAAAAAGGTTTAATTTGAATTGTTGGGCTGCGCGGGAAATTCTAACGGGCCGGCCTGCTAAGCGCAGTGCTCCCGCGGGCTGCGTAAGTGGGTGTCCCTACTCGTCAGTGACACGGGGCTGGGCGAAGCGGTATGGGGCAACGTGGGTCGTCTGATCTAGTTCTAATCCAACGGCTGAGGGTCATCGTCGACGCGAGACAGCTCCGGCGAGAACGAAACCTAGCGCGGCCAGTTGGGGGTGCTGGGGGCTCACCGGGTACGGGCGAGGGTCGGCGAGGAGGGCGAACGACGAAGTCGACGACGGCGATCCTCCTGGTACCGGTGGCTTCTCTTGGGGCGGCTCCAATCACTGGCTCCCTTCTTCTCTAGAGGCGGCAGGCTCCGATGAAATTCCGGCGAGGTGGTGCACGTCTTGCTCTAAGAATGGTGTGGCACGGTCAGTGGGGAGAGGGGAGTGAGATGGTGTGAAGAAATCGTGCGGGGGTGGCCTCTATTTATAGTCCAGCGAGGCGACCATCGGGGCGCCAGGTGAGCTCGTCGGGGGTGACGATACAGGCAGCTAATGGCATGGGCAAGGGTAGGGGACGGTGCTGTGTCTCCTGGCGATGCTCAACGACATGATCGCGAGGCATAGGGCGGTGCGGTTTGGTCTCGAACGGGCGGCGCTCTGCGCGGCAGAGGCGGCGTCTTCGACGGTGGGCGGTGGCTGTATGGCACGGGGCGGCAAATGGGAGTGTCTGGCGGTGTCCTGGGTCAGTGGTGATCGTGTGTGCGCGCGGTGAGGGCGGCGCGCGGTCTGTGGACGCTGGTCGCGGGTGGCGCTCTGGCGCATGCTCGGCATGGTCGGGGCGCGGCTTGTGCGCGTGGTCCAGGGCTTGTCTAAGCTGGGATGCAAAGTGGCGGTGGACGGTGGCTGCCTCCCACATCTGGCTAGGCTTGCTGCTGCTCCTAGCTTGCTGTCCACAATGGGGTGACATGGGGTTGCTCGGCTGTTCACCATTAATGGCAATGGCAAGCTCACAGGGGTGCTAGTGTTGGGCTAATCTTTCTAGATGATCTACTGGTTTGTGTGTGAGCTAACTAGGGAACAAGTTAGGCTCAAAACACTGCACACTATAGTGTTTGATGTTTTGTTTGATTTGTGTCTGCAACCTGTTTAATGAAATGGCCGCATGAACTCATGTTTTGAATTTTGAAATGAATTTTGGTGGGTTTGCTAGATTGGTTCTGGTGAGTCTGCAGATGCTTGGGTTTTGAAAGTTGAGCTTGTTTGAGTGGGTTCTGAAAAAGTGGGATCTTCCCATATGAAGAAGATTCAATTTTGAATTGTCATTTAAATTATGCATTTGAAAGTTTCTGGATGATCACAAAGTGGGCCTTGATACTCTGTTGTGAGTACATTCAAGGGGTGCAAAGATCTAGAAAAGATTTTGTTGGGTTCTGAAAGTTTGAGACAGCCAAAGTAGGCATGTGAGGTAAATTGGCCAAAATGACCATTCACATAATATATTTGTTTTGATTTACTTGTCTTTAGGAAAAGTGTGGGAAATGTTTTAGATGATGTTATTTTCACCTAAGAAACATTTTACAAGCAATGGCTCACACAAACAAGGTGGTTTTTAAAGAAATTCAAAATTCATGCATACACATATACATGCATTCATGAATTCATTTAGAAAAGTTTTTGTTAACCCTAAACTTGATGATTAGTATTTTTATGATCTAAGTTTGATATTTTTGGGATGTTACAATTTGCTACCATATTGGGAAAATATGAGGGCCAAAAAGAACCATTAATAAAGAGAGAAGCTTCTCTACATTTGCTACCTTTTTGAGAGAAAATTAACACAAATGTTAGCAACATAAAGGGGAAAAGGCACCCTTAAAAAGGACAATCATAAAATTAACAAAACAGAAATCTTCCAATTTATGTGACAAGACGCACGTAACTACCAAACGCGCACCACATGGTCCCACACCACATCCCCCAAAATGCGTTTCCAACAAGCCGGCCCCACGCAGTCCAACATGGGGGGTCCTACTACGAGACCCGACTAAACGTGGCCCCACTTGTCAGCATGTAACGGGGGGATCCTACTTGTTAGCACGTAACGGCGAGGGTCCACTACGGGACCCACCTGATTGCGGCCCCACTTGTCAGCATGTAATGGCAAGGGTCCACTAACTTGACCCGACGGAGAGCGAGTTTCAGACCGATGCGAGAGTTTCAGACAAGGAGCTAGGAAAAAGTGAGTAAAAGTTAAGCGGCTGGGGAAAACTGAGTACATCTAATGAACCAGGGTAGGAAAATAGAAATCCCTAGAATTTTCTAGATACTAAGAATTGAAAAGAAGATCCAACTGTTAGTAATGCTTGGATTTGCCAGTCTTGATCATGTAGTCAATGTTCAAAGTTATCCGTACACTATATAGTGGTATGCTATAGTAAGAGATAAGACAAGATAAAGATAAGTTAACAAGTACTACTTCGAATGGCCGATCTTTTGAATAAACTTCCCTCCAGATGTCCGGGAACCAAGTGAAAATTTCAAAACCGGAAAAGTTTGATTTTTTGCTGCCAAGGACCAAAGTGGCTTCCTTCATATGTTCTCCTCCTACTCCATTATAGAGAAACAGAGCCGCCCTCTCAAAAAAAGAAAGAAAGAAACAAAGTTGTTGTACCAAAGCACATGTGCGCAGCGCCATGCTGTGGACGAGGGAGAGATCAGCCGGAACGGTGAGCGAGGGGAGAGGGGTGGAGAGATGAGAGGCAGCAAAGGAGAGTCAAAACACACTTTTTTGCATGCATAGGTCCTAAAATTTACTACTAGTATAGTGTACGCTGTAAATCGGCAAGAGTACCTCATGTCAGGAAGCCATCATAACTTTTCTCTGACATCGAACAACCTTGAACTCTTCTTCGTTGCTCTTAGCTGCCACCTTTTATCAAAGGATCGCTTCCTCCCTTTTGTTCACTTACTTGTGTAGCTCAAGTTTTACCAAATTTCATTAAATTTTCAAGATTCAAAATCTTAGCAAGAAGTTAAACCCTTTGTCTAAACTCTCTTGGTGGTGCACGTGCATCCACATGCCTTCTCGTTCTATTTCACACCATGCGACTAGCAGCACGTTGGGTCAAAAGTAAGGAGCTTTTGTGTGTGTGTGTGAAGAAAGCGCATTAGTACAAAGGGTATGGCTCAGCTGCTCACTCGAGAAGGACCCGACCGCTTTTCCTTGCTTAACTTTAGGGCCCTTTGTGCAAAATTTAGGGACCTCTATGTAAATTTGTCTTTTTTAGGTCTTTAGTGTAAATTGTACTCCCACCGACGATGTAGAATTTTAACTACAAGTATGTTGTTAAAATTTTAGAATTTTTTTTGAAGCCAACCATGAATTTAGTATATCGAAAACCACCAAAAATCTTTTTAGTTAAACTTTCAAAGAAACCTAAAATTTCCTCGTGTAAATTTGACCTAATTTTGATAAATCAGCATTTGTATGAAAATAAAGCAAGGTCCAATTTTGAAAATTGGGGTGTTGGCATTTTCTTTTAACTGACACGGTTCCCGTAGGAGCAATGTGCTTCAGTGAACATGGTCGGTGGAAGTATAGGTTGCATCAAGGACCTTAGAAAATGAAAAAGGCATCCAAGTCACTTGGAAAATTGAGAAAAATTCTTTATTGATAGTTGGAAACTCACACCGACGACATTGTTTACTAAAATAAGATGCACCCATCTACCTCTTAAATGAAATTTAATTTGACAGCAATCTATTGAGCTTACTGATAGCTCAAGCTTGACCTAATTTTGTTAAATTGTTAAGATGCAAAATCTTCGAAATAAGATGAACATGTTGTCAAAACTCTTAGTGGTGGTTTGTGATATGTTAAATGAAACCCAGATGGTTACCTCCAAAAAAACTGCAAAACATTCAAAGCATCCTACAATATTCTTGTTGTTCAAATTTGACCTAATTTCAATAAATCAGCATAAAGTCATTCAAGTGTAGAAAGGACAAAGTTTGAAAGCTCATGAAAGATGGCAATAATCATAAGTAGTACAACCTTTCGCTCCACTATATATTTCTTAAATATTGGCTTATGGCATATTCAGATCCAATATTCTTCGGACTTTTTTACGAAAAGGAACAATCTCATCATCACTTGGAAAATTGAGAATTTTCTTTCCTAATAGTTGGAAACTCAAACCGATGACATTTTTTACTAAAATAAGATGCACCCATCTAACTTCGAAAAGACAATTAAGTCAAGAGCAATATATTGCCCAAAAGTGTAAATATCAATCTATTAATAATGTTCAACAACCGTATAAAGAGGCCCAAATTAAAAGTAAGTTTCTCTTAGACACCCTATGTAACATCCCAATTTCAGCAACCCTGATTTCATGTAAAAAAGGCAAAACTCAGTGGGAACAAAAATGCATCTCCTTACGATTTTAAGACAGAACTTCAACTACTCTTATCTCTAGGTTTTACAAAAACCTTTCCTAAAACCTTTTCACTCTAACCTTGGTAGAAATACCAAGAGGTCCTTATCTTACTTCAAAATGCATCCTCTTCAAAATACATATGCTTACCTCAAGCTAGGCTTGATGGTAACCTCAGTAGTTTCTGATTGTTTAGCAAGATGAATTTCCTTCATCTACTGTCTGATGAATTGACTTGATCTGCTGATTGCCTTGTTTGCTTAGGAACTAGAGAGAGATAATCTAGAAGCTCATCCTTTAGGATACGACCAGTAGTAGAGATCACCCATCTCAAATCAAGAATCCAAATCTGGATCTATCTTAAGTAACTCAAGTGACCCTCCAATCCCCTTAGCTAGATCAATACTGATCTAATCCTCTATATTAGCAGTAAACTCATCAAAGACCAAATACAAGTATGAATCTTATCTACTCGAGTTATACTTCAATATATTCCACATGATTACAAGATTAAACCATTACATTCCCTCGAAATGTTTCCCTCTTGCCTACTAGTCCAAATTCACAAATCTGCCAAATTTGGCCAAGTCTAAAATCCTTATCTAGATTCAATCTTTGAGACTCCACCTATTCTAATCTATGTGGATTCCTGAGAATGTACTTGATCCATATTGTAGGACATATTTAGTACTTCCAAATACCACTCTTTCCCTTTGCTAAACTTTTCTTTGACCTACTCATCCTTGATGGTTTTGTAGTCAAGATAATAATCTTTTCTGCAAATCATATAATCTTGCCTACTTTGGAAGAAGCTCACATCTATGTGGTACCTCCCCTTGAACAACTCTTTGCATGATTATGATCTACTAACCATGTTCTATCAATAACATCTTCACTTGTTTCCATTGGAGCCTTATGCTTCTTAAACCCACATGGTTTATGAGGCATCATGACTCATCTGCTATGGCAGCCTTATTTTTCAACCAAGTTTTCCATCACTCCTAGATCGCCTCAAATGCATCCAAGCCCAACTGGTGCTGCCACGATAATCTATCTAACTTGGTCTAACTATCCATCTATCCCTTGTACCAAGGTGAGCCATGAGCTCACTAACCAACCATGTTTAGGTGGTATAAAAATATTAGAATCCTAGAACCTTCATCATCTAGTTTCTTCCCTTCTCAAGGTAGAATTTCAAAACCCATGGTTGGTTATGATAGATAATTTAAGTTGACATCATCCACATTGGATAAAAACAACTTACCAAATAGTTTCCATAATTATTGGAATCCAAAGCTAATTAAATTACATTCCTTGCAAGTTCCCCTAAACCTTAACTATAAAGGAAAGTTTATAATTCTCCAAACTACCTTGCCAAATAAAGGCACATTTAATGCATATATGTCATATCATATCTCCCCACCTCGAAAATAAATATTTTTGAGATCCTTTATTATTTCCTTTTGCCTTTTTTCTTAAATGGCAGAAACAAGAAATAATAGCTTAAAAATACTTTACCCCCAAATAAATTCCAATAAAATTTCCTAGTGTGTGATATGGTATTTAGGACCATCACCCAAAAAAAAACAACCTTGTCCATTGTAAAATTTTCAAACTAGCTTCGATAAACCATTTTTTGCATTTTTTGATCAAATGATTTTAAGTGGAGCTTTAATCACTTGAAAAATCTCAAATAAATCCAAGAGTGTTGTCTTGACAATATCTCCTAACCAGTACCTTTGCCCCATCTTGTCTAACTCAAAAACCTAGAGTTGTTTCATAAACCCTTTTTGGCCAAAAATTGAAATCATTCAAACTTATGCCTTAAACCTCCACCAAACCCCCACCAACCTGAGTCACCAAGCTTGCACATCACATCTCTCACTATCTGGCCGTGCTCCACTATAGCATAACACTGTAGCTCAGCTCTTTTTTGTCACATGTTCTTGTAAGAGAGAGGGAGAGACATTCTTGCAAATATTGGGAAATAAAGATCACAGCAGCAGCAGCCACCCCATGTCCCTCTCTGGTTGAGCAACTGGCCCACACCCCCCACCACCACCCCTAAGAGCCAATCCCTGGCCATATCCCCCTCAAAAGACCTTAAATGAGCATAGTCCACCATGGACCTCCCTCACTCGAGATAAAAGGGAAAGAGGCTGGTCAGCCCCCTCTCGTCCCCTCATTTGTTTCCTCCTCTCCCACTCAGCTCCCCCAAGCTCCTCTTTCCCTTCTTCCCTCTCTACTGGCCCGAAGAGTATACATGGAACTTTCGGACATTGATTAAACTCGAGCTCGAGGTCACTCCTTCCCTACTCCCCTACTACTGCATGTATCTTAACCAAGACCTCCTGTCTCGAACCTACCCTGTCCTACCCCTCCTCCTTAGGTACAATGGATCCCCCACACCACCAGAGCATGTCGGAGAGGAGTTACTCCGACAAAGACTACCTTCCAGAGCCCCTACAATGGTAACCACCCTCCCTAGCCTTCATCAGCAGCCTATCCTCCCCCTTTGATGCCCTACCTTCGACATGCAGACGCCTAAGAGTGTGATTCGGTGAGCAACAGAACCGACTGTCCCCGTATAGATCCAGGTCTACCTCCCTGGTGGATTTCCGCCCCAACGCACCTTGTTGGGATCCTCCTGACGTGCCCCGCTCCATCCGATACCTCCCTGTGGTCGGTACGGCCCCTAGGTGAGCCATCGTGCCCTCCTCCTCCCGCTTAGTGTTCTAGTTTTGTTGCGCGCTGCCGGGGGTTAACGATGATTGCTCTCCGTCGATCTCCTCTTGGTCCGATGGACGGCAGCTACAAAAACCACTTCGTCCCCCCGTGCCGCTGATGTAACATCCCAATTTCAGCAACACTGAATTGTTGTCAAAAAGGCAAAAATCAAGGGGAACAAAAAACTTTTTCTTGTTAAGTGTTGCAATGCTTTTTGCTTGATGCTTGTGTTCATACATCTGATTGTATATTAGATCATACACTCCTTACCTCAACCTCAGTTGACAAAAACTATTTTACAAAGGAGATATCTTGGCTCATCTTTCATACTCTCAAATGTTCTAGCCTTTCAAACCTGAGCCAATATTACTTTGTTAAAACAAAATACTTTATTAGTTTCTCTTCAACAAAATTGTGGAGACCTATATATAATATCCTTATGTTTTCAAGACTAAACTTTCAACTACTCTTATCTCTAGGCTTTACAAAACCTTTACAAAAACCATTTCATTCCAATCTTGGTAGAAATACCAAGATAACCTTAACTTACTTAAACTCATAACCTCTTCAAAACACCCATTCCTACCTCAAGCTAGTCTTGATGTAACCTTAGTAGTACATGGATAAGTTTGTTTGATGAATTTCCTTGATCTGCTGATTGCGTTGTGTACTTAGGAGCTAGAGTGAGCTAACCTAGTATCTCATCCCTTAGGACTAGATAAATGTTAATATTCTCTTAGGGTGGTTCGCGAGTACACTGAAAGTACTCACCGGCATTGTCCCTGGCTATTTACTTGGCCAGATTTTTAGAAGATTGAAGAAGGAACAAGATGATGACGTCTATGCGAGCTAGGCTGTCTTCCAAGTCAGTCACCTGTAGGTTAAGGCATGACATGGTCTCTGCGATTGAAGACTTCTGCTATTTGTTTTGTAACCGCCATAATGGAAACATTATATGTTCCGTAATCGTTAATTTCTGGATGATGTTGTAGAGGACCCAACCTGATAGGGTACAAGTCCCTGTGTTTACAGTGCTAGTGTAGGGTTCGCAGCATAGAAAACAAAAAATTTCCTACGATGGGAACAACTATGTACCAAGATCTATCTACTAGATACAAACAACGGGCGGATGTATATACGTAGAGAACATACCCTTAAAGACTGACAAAGCTTAATGAGTCCAAACTCGTGGTTGATGTAGACGATCTCTTGCCGATCTCAAGATCAAGAGGAAGTCCTAGCGCCGCAAAACAGCAGCGCATCCGTGCTCGCACACACGTTCGAGGCACCGAGCAACCTCCGCCTCCTCGCTCCAGCGATGCAGCGGAAGCACAACTCTTTCTTGCCGAAAAGCCACCGAGAACATGTATCTCGCTAGTCCGAAACCATGGGGGATAAATTCTAGAGGGGGAGAGAGATCCTTCACGAGGAGGTGTGAGTGAGAGAGAGGGAGGGGGGCTCCTTTTATAGGGAGAGGGGGAGCACCCAAGGGGCCATGCGCCCAGCCATGGGGCTACCCCCACCTCTTCCACATTCATGTGGGTGGACACTCCACTCACTCATATGCCTTTCAATTCCCTCCACTCAAAAACCCACTCAAATTCCCATTAAATTTCCACCAAATTTAATGCAAACTCTCATTAAATAAAACTCCTTTCATGGGCCTCAACATAACACTTTAGTAGTTCTGAACTCATCTTTATAATCACCCTGTTACGGTGTGACGTTTGATGTTATCAAGAAACTCTTCCAGTGTTAGTGATTGACATGATCTCATGGTCTAAGGATTAGGATCACTTCGTAAGTTGTTATAGCAATATAAACTCAATGACTTTGATCGTAATGCTATACTTCGGATGAATGTTCATCACACCATTACACTAATGTTGTGACCTCGTTATTAACAACATCCAATGTCCATGATCAGGAAACCTTTGATCGTCTTGTTAATCAACGAGCTAGTTTATAACAGAGGCATAACTAGGAACTTCCTTTTTGTTTATTAAACACACATGTATTAACGTTTCCGTATTAGTACAATTATAGCATGTAAAATAAAAATTTATCATAAATAAGGAATACGATAATAACCACTTTATTATTGCCTCTCGGGCATATTCCCTTCAGCTAGTCCCTGGATCGAATAGCTAGCACCCACAGTTTAAGATGTAATATCAAGAAACAAAGGTCAAATTACAACTCATAACCAGGAATAAAATAGTTCATTACAACTTTCATAGCTCATAAGGCTATCTTATTACAAAGCAGCAGATATATCTATAAGCATGGAGTCCTTCATCTTCAAGTGCCACATGCAAACATGTTGGTCGTAGACTTGTAATCACTACTCAACACACTTCACTAACATCAAACAAACCTGCAACATAATAAGTTACAGCTACAAGGGTCAATACATTTGAATTATATTGGAAAGTGATATAATATTAATATGGGGAATCTAACATCTACATGAATATATGGCTAAGTGGAGTTTTGGTTGGCCTTTGCATAAAATAAGTTTTTCCTATCCTTTGCAAAATAGCTTTTCTATTTTTTCAAAACACTTTATCAAACAATGACACACTAGATACACACCAAGTGTTTCCTTTCTTCACCCAACAAGTTTTAACTTAGAGAAATTGGGATGAGGAGATCCTTGATCATTTTAGTGTCTTTGATGCTCAAAATGTCCATTACCGGGGAAACGGCTAAGTACTTAGGTTTTACCCTCTCTAGAGGTGGTGCACTTTTCCCACAAGACTCGACATGCATCGAGACGAGACTTTTCAGAAACAATCCCTCAGATCAGCATAAACGCGTTCCATCCTATCATCACTACCACCAACTGTCTGTCTGTCTGAGTTCTTGCAATCTAGTTGGTCAAGGCAGATCCCATATGCCATGTGGTTGCACTAGAAGCTTCTCAACACAAAACATCTCAAATCTCTTTGTTCCTGGGTGGCCATACACAAGTGTGATACACAAGATAAACAATAGACATGGGCCTTGTGTAACCACTCGACACAGACCAATCTTCCCATTCCACCCAGGTGATTCATTCACATAGTTGTTTTATTAATCAAAAACATAGTCATAGACTTTGCATAATATCATAGCATGAATATTCCACCATTGAATTCTAATAGCTAAGCTAAGCATACTAGCATAACATGTCTCTTAACTTAGGAAGATTCCTACCAGGATATACTCTGTAGGATATGCTATAGCATAGGAATATATAAAAATAGTCCTATCATGCATACTACAAAAATATCACTAATGCAATATTGAAAAGATAGGACTTTTGATGACCAAAGTATCACTTGACTTTTTAGTAGAGAAACTTGGTACTCTCCTTGATCTTTCAATTGTCACACTCCTCAAAGTTTACTATAATAAATTCAAGCAAAGCACATATTCAAAACTAGCACTCAAACAATTCACAACACAAAATAATAAAAACAAAGAAATGCATGCAAGCATGCAAAAGGATGATTTATTGAAAAAGTGGTTTCTAACAAGGCTCTAAAAATTTCAAAACACTTACAGGTCTTTTTATAAAATTTGGAAATTCATTTAAAATCAAGTTAGTGAAAATAGGCCTTTTAAATCATTTTTGTTTTACTAGAATACTTTTATTCAAAGTAATAATTTCTAGCGTTAAAAAATATATTTTTAAATTCAAATGTTAGTGTTTATGGTCAAAAGGTTCAAAACAAAACCATTTGCAGAAGGATTTACTCAAAAATAATATTTTTAGAACAATTTTTATACTCAAAATAGTCATATTAATGTTTCTTCATAAAAACCGAACTTTTCAGAAGAAAATGACAAAACTAGGGCCATAGTTGCAAAGTAATCATTTTTCTGAATCCATTGATATAAAATTTGTAATTTTTGGACATACAGATCAAAAGTTATGATTTTTGCAAGTTTAAACATCTAATAGAACAAAATCTGGTTTTTAAAACAAAAGTCTGGCCACGTGTCTTATTCTAATTGGTCCATACCGATTCGGCTGGATAACACGATGCAAGCTGTAGGATCTAACTGAAATCGCGTGGCTCAGATCAAATGATACCTCTTCGCTAAATTATCTATCCTATCTGCAGGATCTAAATCTAACGGTCCAAGATGCTTTGACCAAAAGTGGGCGGCGCTGGTGACGGTGTGCGACGGTGGCGCATCTGGTTGTGATGGTCTGGTGAAACCAAGAGGCAAGGGAGGGGGTGCAGTGGCTTACTGAGTTCATGGGGTCGTCGTAGTGCTCAAGACGGTCTCCTATGTCAAAGGGGCGCATAGGTTCGTCAGGGATTCTTCGCCAGAGTTCGCGTCGGCGTCGGGTGTGTGCTGTAATCATCAGAGGCAAGCTCCTGGGGCATAAGAAAGAAAGGAAAAAATCAGGGAGATGCGCATGGTTGCACGAGTTGCGATGGAATCTACTAGAGGACAAGGGGCGCACGAAATCGTCGACAACCTCTCGCCGGAGTTGAGGCAGTCGTCGGTGGCGTGCAGGCGATGACGGGGGCGTGGCTCTAGGGCATGAGAAAGGAAACGGCTAGTGTCAGTAGACGCGCAAGAGGGTGGCTAGCAGAATCGTTTTATCGAGAGGGCCAGGGGCATACCATGCTTGTGGGAATTGGCACCGGAGTGCGACGGGACAGCGGTGGTGCAATCCAAATTGGGGGCCGCCTGCGGGCGCTCGGGTGCGGGAAAATCGAGGAAATAGAGAGGAGAGGGAGGTGTTTAAGTAAGCATGGTCGAGGGAATGATTCATGCGCGTAGTTACACGAATTTATGCGGATTGAATCCATGCAGAAACGGCAGAGGGGAGAGAAGAACGGGTCCTGCGCGGGTGAAGACGACACTGACGGGGCAGGGTGGGGCCAGGATGTCGGTGAGTGGTGTGGGTGTGGTTCACAGTGAGAAAAGAAAGGGCAGAGGGGAGAGTTGCCCGGGTGGGCTGTGTGCTGGGCCTGGGGTTGGGCTATCTGGGTTGGGTAGGCTAGTTTTTTTCTTCAAAACCTTCTTCTTTTTCTTTTTTTGTTTTTTGTTTTTATTCAATTCAATTTGATTTCAACCCAATTTTAATTCAGATAAATTCTAAATCTTTTCAGTAGGTTTTATTGATGACATGTGTTGAATAATTGTTTCACTTGGGAATATTTCAAATATTTTCTTATGATTTAATATTTATTAAGTGAGGCATGTTTTCTTTATTTAAATAAAATTGAAGATGGTTCAAACCCATATAATTTTATACAAATAATCTTTTATTCTTTACTTTATTTCAAATACTTTTATTTCATTTTCTTATGGATATAATTCGAGGTTTAAATTGTCTTTGCAATAATTTCTTCTTTCTTTCTTTCTTTCTTTCTTTCTTTGTCTTATAAAATCCATATCTTTTTATTTATACTTCCAAAATTGGTGTTTCCAATTTGTATAATTTTATTTAATATTTATTTATCCTTTTAGGATTACTTTGCTTAGAATTTGGTATTGATTTTAGCTAGGAGCTTTCTTAACCTTGGAAGTATTTTCTTTTATCTTATTAAAATCATAAGTTTTTATCCATGGTTCCAAATGGAGTGAAACCAATTCCCATGGTTCCAAATAATTTTGTTTGCCATTTTTGGTCATTTAGAAATGTTTGTTGCTAAATTTTTGAATGGGACATAGCAATTTTCTTAGAGTGATCTTGGAGACGATTTCTTTCATAAGGATTTAGAGTTTTGTTTCAATTTTTCTTCCATGTGCTTTAAATTCAAGATACATTCCATGCAGGGATGCATTTGACTTTTTTGAAATTTTGTTTGTTGCCTTTTTCAATCAAATTTTGTTTAAGTAGGGTTTTTATGTTTCCATTTAGAAGAAAAAAGTTTCATTTCACCCTAAATTTCAACATTTATTTATTTTGTTTGTTTATTTTTCACATTTCAAAATTTGTAGAATTTTGGGATGTGACAGACTACCACCCTTCAAAGGAATCTCGTCCCGAGATTCAGGAAAGCTAGAGACAACAAGTTGGCTTCAGGACAACTAGGGTACTACCACCCTTAAAAGATTTTTAACTAGATTACAACTTGTCTTACTTGGTGTCTTGATGTAACTTCTCTGGACAGTTGTTTGCATAGTGTCCTTTGTTACCACATTTGAAACATGTGACAAGGTTGAGATCCTTCACAGGTTTGCTTGTCTTGTTCTTCTCCTTTTCTGGACAATTTGATGCATAATGGCCTAGCTCTTTGCATTCGTGGCACTTCACTTGGCTAATATCCCTGTTTATCTTTGGTATCACTATCTCTTCTTTGTTTCCTTGGCTCTTATTCTTTTTGGGTCTCTCCAAATCCAGGAGGGCTCTTAGTTCATGTTCTTCATACTTCACCACAAAGGTGGGAAACCATCCTCGGTTCTTAGAACGGTTCATAGTATAACGTCCACATTTCCTCTTTTGTCCACCATAGTTGGATACAATGTATGGAGGTGAATACTGAGATTTGAATTTGTCTTCATCCTTCTTGGTAGAAGTTGTACCTTCATGAATAATTCCAAAGACTTGATGTTTTCCATCCTTAGCTTGATGTTTCATCTGTTGAACTATAGGGTAGATGTGGCATTGGACAGGGACATGACCATTTCTTTCACATAGGAAACATGTAATTTGAGATGTGGGGCATTGTCTAGTTGGATGTTTCTCTTCACAATTACGGCATTGGTCAATGTGCTCTTTATATGTGTATCCTATGTATCCATAGATTTTGTAGACTTGAGTTGCTTCTATAATTTCATCCCTGAAATTTTTGTTATCACAATCTCTTTGGGAAAGGTTGCTTCTCATGTTGATCCTCTGATTGGTCATCCTTTGCAACAATTGAGATTGGGGTTCCAAGAACTTTAGCATGGATGGGTCTAACTCAATGCTGTTGGCTAAAAACTGGGTTGTCACTTGATTCATTTTAGTTTGGGTTGCTAATAGTTGTTCTGTCATGTGCATCTCTAGGTTGTTATTGTCACCATCCTTGATGTTGGAGTTGTGGTCTCTTGGAGAAGTCATCTGCTTGGGTTGGATTGGGATTAGATTAGGCAAAATATTTCTAGAATAAGAATTCTACTCAAACACAACAAATCACACAAAGCAATGTGCAAGCAATCATAATCATGCATTCCACTCGAACAACAAGATTTAAGCATATTTTAGGTAACAAAATATTTTTGCTACACCACATAAGTTGGTGTGATCAATAAATCGAATTAAACTAAACGCTAGTGTGGTGGTCCAACTATGGTTATCACTTGAGATCATTCCTACCTTCTTCTTAGTTGTTACAACAGGAACAAGATCATGGTATCCTTGGAAGAAATTCTTGCATCTTCGTCACAAAGTTCAATGGTGATGATGGTTCCTCCTAAGTTGTGTTTCCTTAGTCTCCAAGTCTTGAGTATTATTATTATCTCACTTGAAGTCCTTAGTGATGTCCAAGTTGATGTCCTTGGTGAAACTGAAGTTGAATTCATTGGTGATGGTGAAGTCCTTGCTCATGTTGAAGTTTTTGTCCAACAAGTAGAAAAGGGAGAGATGTAGAATCAAAACAAAATGCTAAGGAAAGAGTTTACACGATTGTTTGTAAATATGTTTGAACAAATACAACTCCTATTTTTCTAAGGGGTTTTGTCCAATCCTAGGGTTACAATCCTACAGGCAACACAGTGCTCTGATACCATCTATAGAGGACCCAACCTGATAAGGTACAAGTCCTTGTGTTTTACAGTGCTAGTCCATGGATCAAATAGCTAGCATCCACCATTTAAGATGTAATATCAAGAAACAAAAGGTCAAATTACAACTCATAACCAGGAATAAAATAGTTCATTACAACTTACATAGCTCATAAGGCTATCTTATTACAAAGGAGCAGATATATCTATAAGCATGGAGTCCTTAATCTTCATGTGCCACAGGCAAACTTGTTGGTTATAGACTTGTAATCACTACTCAACACACTTCACTAACATTAAACAAACCTAAAACATAATAAGTTACAGCCACAAGGGTCAATACATTTGAATTGTATTGGCAAGTGATATCATATTAATATGGGGAATCTAACATCTACATGAATATATGGCTAAGTGGAGTTTTGGCTGGCCTTTGCATAAAATAAGTTTTTCCTATCCTTTGCAAAATAGTTTTTCTCTTTTTTCAAAACACTTTATCAAAGAATGACACACTCGATACACACAGGTGTTTCCCTTCTTCACCCAACAAGTTTTAACTTAGATAAATTGGGATGAGGAGATCCTTGATCATTTTAATGTCTTTGATGCTCAAAATGTCCATTACCGGGGACACGGCTAAGTACTTAGGTTTTACCCTCTCGAGAGGTGGTGCACTTTTCCCACAAGACTCGACATGCATCGAGACGAGACTTTTTAGAAACAATACCTCAGATCGGCATAGACGCGTTCCATCCTATCATCACTACCACCAACTGTCTGTCTGTCTGTCTGTCTGAGTTCTTGCAACCTAGTTGGTCAAGGAAGAGCCCATATGCCATGTGGTTGCACTAGAAGCTTCTCAACACAAAATATCTCAAATCTCTTTGTTCCTGGGTGGACATCCACAAGTGTGATACACAAGGTAAACCATAGACATGGTCCTTGTGTATCCACTCAACACAAACCAATCTTCCCATTCCACCCAGGTGATTCATTCACATAGTTGTTTTATTAATCAAAAACATAGTCATAGACTTTGCATAATATCATAGCATGAATATTCCACCCTTGAATTCTAATAGCTAGGCTAAGCATACTAGCATAACATGTCTCTTAACTTAAGAATATTCCAACCAAGATATATTCTATAGGATCTGCTATAGCATAGCAATATATAAAAATAGTCCTATCATGCATACTACAAAAATATCACTAATGCAATATTGAAAAGATAGGACTTTTGATGACCAAAGAATCACTTGCCTTTTTAGTAGAGAAACTAGGTACTCTGCTTGATCTTGCAATTGTCACACTCCTCAAAGTTCACTACAATACATTCAAGCAAAGCACATATTCAAAATTAGCACTCAAACAATTCACAACACAAAATAATAAAAACAAAGAAATGCATGCAAGCACGCAAAAGATTTTTATTGAAAAAGTGGTTTCTAACAAGGCTCTAAACATTTCAAAACACTTACAAGTCTTTTTATAAAATGTGGAAATTCATTTAAAATCAAGTTAGTGAAAATAAGCCTTTTAAATCATTTTTGTTTTACTAGAAATGCTTTTATACAAAGTAATAATTTCTAGTCTTAACAAAATATATTTTTAAATTCAAATGTTAGTGTTTATGGTCAGAAGGTTCAAAACAAAACCATTTGCAAATGGACTTACTCAAAATTAATAATTTTTAGAACAATTTTTATACTCAAAATAGTCCTATTAATGCTTCTTTATAAAAATAGAACTTTTCAGAAGAAAATGACCAAAACCAGGGCCATAGTTGCAAAGTACTCTTTTTTTGAATCCATTGATATAAAATTTGTAATTTTTGGACATACAGATCAAAAGTTATGATTTTTGAAAGTTTAAACATCTAATAGAACAAAATCTGGTTTTTAAAACAAAATTCTGGCCACGTGTCTTATTCTAATTGGTCCATACCGATTTGGCTGGATCACACGATGCAAGTCGTTGGATCTAACGGAAATCGCACGGCTCAGATCAAACGATACCTCTTCGCTAAACGATCTATCCTATCCACAGGATCTAAATCTAACGGTCCAAGATGCTTTGACCAAAGGTGGGCGGCGCTGGCGATGGTGCGCGGCGGCAGCGCGTTTGGTGGCGGTGGTCCGGCAAAACCAGGAGGCAAGGGAGGGGGTGCAGTGGCTTACTAAGTTGGGGGGTCATCGTGGTGCTCAAGGTGGTCTCCGTTGTCAAAGGGGCACACGGGGTCGTCGGGGATTCTTCGCCGAAGTTCGCGTTACCGTCGGGGGCATGCTGTCATCATCGGAGGCGAGCTCCTGGGGCGTAAGAAAGCAAGGCAAGACATCAGGGATATATGCACGGGTGCAGGAGTTGCTACAGAACATGGGGGCGCTCGGATGCAAGAAAATGGGGGGAAACAGAGAGGAGAGGGAGTTGTTTAAGTGAGCATGGTCGAGGGAGTGATTCATGCGCGCAGTTACGTGAATTTACGCGGATTAAATCTGGGCAAAACGGCAGAGGGGAGAGAAGAACGGGTCCTACGTGGGTGAAGACGATGTTGACGGGGCAGGGTGATGCCAGGAGGTCGGTGAGTGGTGCGGGTGTGGTGCATGGTGAGAAAAGAAAGGGCAGAGGGGAGAGTGGCCCGGGTGGGCTGTGTGCTGGGCCTAGGGTTGGGCTAGCTGAGTTGGATAGGCTAGTTTCTTTTTTTCTTCAAAACCTTTTTCTTTTTCTGTTTTCTGTTTGTATTCAATTCAATTTGATTTAAACCCAATTTGAATTCAGATAAATTCCAAATATTTTCAGTAGGTTTTATTCATGATATGTGTTGATTAATTGTTTCACTTTGGAATATTATAAATATTTTCTTATGATTTAATATTTATTAAGTTAGGCATTTTGTCTTTATTTAAATAAAATTGAATATGGTTCAAACCCATATAATTTTATTCAAATAATATTTTATTCTTTTATTTTATTTCAATTACTTTTCTTCCATTTGCTTATGGATTTAATTCAAGGTTTAAATTTTCTTTGCAATAATTTCTTATTTATTTATTTCTTTCTTTGTCTTATAAAATCCATATATTTTTATTTATAGATCCAAAATTGGTGATTCCAATTTGTATAATTTTATTTAGTATTTATTTATCCTTTTAAATCCTTTTAGGATTACTTTGCTCAGAATTTGGTACTGATTTTACCTAGGAGCTTTCTTCACCTTGGAAATATTTTCTTTTATCTTATTAAAATCATAAGTTTTTATCCATGGTTCCAAATGGAGTGAAACCAATTCCCATGGTTCCAAATATTTTTGTTTGCCATTTTTGGTCATTTAGAAATGTTTGTTGCTAAATTTTTGTATGGGACAAATCCATTGTCTTAGAGTGATCTTGGAGATGATTTCTTTCGTTAGGATTTAGAGTTTTGTTTCAATTTTTCTTCCAAGTGCTTTAAATTCAAGATACATTCCATGCAGGGATGCATTTGACTTGTTTGAAATTTTGTTTGATGCCTTTTTCAATCAAATTTTGTTTAATAGGGTTTTGATGTTTCCATTTAGAAGAAAAAAGTTTATTTTGACCCTAAATTTCAATATTTATTTCTTTTGTTTGTTTATTTTTCACATTTTCAAATTTGGAGAATTTTGGGATGTGATAGATGTAAGGATACCCGTCGGTTATGCTCAGGTCTCACTAATCATGGGAACGTGAAATGCAGGCATAACGGGGATTCTTGGACCGTAACTCTGGGTCCCGCAGACTTGGTATGAGAGCCATCCTGACTTTAGGAGACCTTAGTTATCATGGACGTTAGATAGGACATGAAGGGAATACGCCCGAGAGGCAATAATAAAGTGGTTATTATCTTATTCCTTGTTGATGATAAATGTTTATTTTGGATGCTATAATTGTATTAATATGGAATCATTAATACATGTGTGTTTAATAAACAAATAGAAACTTCCTAGTTATGCCTCTCTTATAAACTAGCTCGTTGATTAACAAGATGATCAAAGGTTTCCTGATCATGGACAATGGATGTTGTTAATAACAAGGTCACAACATTATTGGAATCATGTGATGAACATTCATCCGAAAGTATAGCATTAAGATCAAAGTCATTGTGTTTATATTGCTATAACATCATACGAAGTAATCCTAGTCCTTAGACCATTATATCATGTCAATCACTAATACTGGAAGACTATCTTGATAACATCAAACGTCACACCATAACAGGGTGATTATAAAGGTGGGTTCAGTTCTACAAAGGTGTTATGTAGAGGCTCAAGGATAAAGAGTGGAATTTTTCCATCCTGATGACGGATAGATATACTCTAGGCCCTCTCGATGATATCACATTAGTTAGCTTGCAAGCAAGTGATGTGATCACTAGAATGTTATATCATGAGAACAAGAAAAGAGTGTATGTCGGTAACGAGATAAAACTAGGTATGGAGATACTGATGATCGAATCTCGGACATGTAATATATCGCGAGACAAAGGGATTAAGTTACTATCTTAAAAGGTTCTCACGATCACAAGAAGTCATCGTTGAATGTGTGGGAGTCAGTATGGATCTCTAGGTCTCGCTTCTGATTATTGATCCAAGAGGGGTCTCGATCATGTCCGTATTATTCATGAACCATAGGGTGACACACTTAAGAGACACCAACACCATTTGAAACAAATATGTTATAGATGAAAGAATTACAAAGCACATGATTCACTAGACGCCGGAATTGTTTCGGGTGAAATTGTTGAAATTGTTTCTGCATGTGAAATTGAATACTAGCAAGGGGTTTTATGTGAATGTTTGTTAATTAATAGAATTAACAAAATAATAATAAATAAATAAAAGGAGTTTTATTTAAAGAGAGATTACATTAAATATGGTGGAATTTAATGGGAATATGAGTGGGTTTTTGAGTGGGAATATGGAGGGAGTTATTGGTGAGAGGAAGGTCCACCCACACGAATGGAGGAAGGGGTGGGGGCAGCCACCTTGGCCGCCGGCCACACCCCTGGGGGTGCCACCCCTCCTATAAAAGCCCCCTACTCCCTCTCTCTTGGAGTAGCGTGATACATGTTCCCGGTGGCTTTTAATTTGGAAAGAGTTATTGCTTCCGCTGCCTTGCTGGAGCGAGAAGGCGGAGGTTGTTCGGTGGCTTGAACATGTGTGTGAGCATGGATGCGCTGCTATTTTGCGGCATTGGACTTCTTATCGATCTTGAGATCGGCAAGCGTTCATCTACATCATCCACGAGTACAACCTCGTTAAACTTTATCGGTCTACAAGGGTATGTTCTCTATGGATGTATATCCACCCGTTGCTTGTATCTAGTAGATAGATCTTGGTACTTAGTTGTTCCCATCGTAGGAATTTTTTGTTTTCTATGCTGCAAACCCTACAGGATAACTCTTATTTTTGAAAACCCCGGCTTTCAAAAACTACTTTCCCAATAGATTTTCGAAAGATTAATTATCTTATATTCTCTGAATTAAACTTTTAAAAATGGATTACTCTATATCTCGTCTACTTTAAAATGTTCCGTTTTCAAAAGTAAGTCTGACTTAGAACCGCTAAGCCAGAAATTTCGAGATGAAGTGAAGGCAGAGACAAGGAAATCAAAGGAGCGACCAACGACAAAATACACTACACCATCGCCCTACCAACAGAGTTCTTCATTGCCCCAAATGGACCAAGTACGACACCGACGACACTAGATGGCAAGACAGAAGCCAAGACACCTGTAACATCCGTACATAGGATAAGTATCCCCAACCAAGGATTCCTCTTATCTAGCATGTAGTCACCTCCCGACCCTTCCTATATGCATTGATTGCTTGTCATATGCTTGAATGGTGTTTGGAATATGTTTCTTGTCTTCCCTGGATCTCTCGACCCTATTGCTTAGACAATCTTGTTGGCGTACCTTGACACCAACACCCACAACCCTGTAAACAGATACCCCTCCTCTGCAGGATGGCCACATAGTGAAATGTGCATCCCTGAACCTAAACTCACTCCTAACCTAAACCCCTATTGGACCTGCCTGGTTGCCAACCCTAGCACCCCCTCAATTTTATACCCATTGATTCCTCTTGATTATCTAACTCTAAAGGCTAACCTCTTAACCATGTTTACTTCCATAACCAAATAGTTTATCACTACAAGAACTCCCCGAGTATGGCCATGAAACTCAGACGCACGAAGAAAGCATGCAGCCATTGAGAATGAGAAGGACATCAAGCCATCCAGTGCCTCGACAACTGCCCAAAACTATGGAGCCCTGTATCCTCTAGAAGATTGCACAACCCAGCTAGTCACATGTTTCCTATGTGAAGGTCAAGCCCATGTTCCTGCCGACTTCCCCTTATTCCTCCTGATTGGCAAGGTTCGTCAACTTCCGTGTATAAGAGCTTGGAAGACATAAAAAACGGGATGTCCCAAGCATGGTACATGTTTCTCGTGTGACCAACCGGGTCATTATAGCCGAGAGTGCCCCCAACATGGCGTATCCAATGCCCCCGCAAAGGTGAAGCCCGAAATATCCAATTCCTCTAGGAAGATCCGGAATAAAACCCAACGAGATCTTCAGACTGGACAACTTGTTTTCTTCAACTGCGACCAACCAGGTCATTTCGTCAAAGAATGCCCTCAACCGAGAACAAACCATCTTACTCAACCTATCTATCAAGAGAAAGCAGCCCTCCCGAAGGATCCTAAGAAGCGAAAGACTTGTCACCACGGTGGACAGCCTGATCATGTCCCTCAGCAGTGCCCTACTAGGTGCTACATCCTAGTGAAGCAGAGCTGCTCGGCGAAATCCGGGACACACCTTGGAATTTACCAGGAGACCATGACCATTTACTCGCCTAGACGCAATTAAATCCCACAGGATCCAAGCTCTTAAAATCAAGGAAGGGTTTCATCTTGCCCCCAACAACCCTTCAAAACAAGGCTCTAAAAGCCATGCTGAATACATAGAAAGATCCTCCGAGTAGTCATCATGCGCATAAAGATGCACCCACCTAGCCTAGGGTAGAGCTATGTATCATCCTAGCGTAAGATCCCAAATTTCATGATTTGTAAAAGCATGCATTGCATTCATCTCATCATAGTATCTAGATCTTGCACAAAAAATTTCAAAGTTTGAAACTATATAAAACCATATTTATGCCCATTTTATTATATTCATATGAGGCATGGTTTTATTTTTATTTTCATAGGACCAAAGTGTTTTGAGTGGACAGAAGTGTTAGACACACTTTTGAATGCAAGGTTCACATTACAAAAATATAAAAAAGTTTGATTTCAAACAGATTTGAATTTGGGTTTTAAAACCATTCCTAAAAATCAAAACAAAAATGAAAAAGGAAAAAGAAAAAAAATAAAAGCCAGTGCCACCTATTCGGCCCAGCGCCAGAACCATCCCAAAATCCCACCCGGGGTTCACCCTTCCCCCTCTCTATCTCACGCGCACAAACCCTACCCCGCACCCGCTGACACTGGGCCCTACACCATGTCTTCATCGTCTCCCCCAAACCCCGCGCGCAGACGACGTCGCCGCTGCAGTTTCTTCCCCCTTCACTGTCGGATTGAAATCCCTTAATTGCCATTGATTCGCCGCACGATTGCCGCCCTTGCTCTGGCTACTTAAACACCACACCGCCGTGGCCATTTCCCCTCAACCCCCATCACCATAACGCCCCCAGGCTTCCTGTATTTGAGCTCGAAACAACGCTGCCCGACGAAGTCCGGTGAGGCATTACGGTGAGCCTCGAGCGCCCCATGTTCCTCGTTCATACGATATTGCATCTCTAGTCTTTGCGCTTCTTCTGACACCACTTGTTCATCCTATATTTCGCTAGGTCGCCGCCTCCGTCAACCACCGCGAGCACCCGAGGCACCAATCATCTCCGTCGAGCAATTTCGGTAAGAAATCGAGCGCCCCTTGTCCCCTAGTTCAAACTCACTGGTGCGCCTTGTCCTTGTGCATGTACTGATGCCTTTGGTTTGCGCTAGGGTGACCCAGGTCGTCTCCTCTGTCGCCGTTCGTGAAAGCCCAAAGCTGCCCCCAACTCTGACGAGCTTTGACGACCACTACAACATGCCCCCGCTCAAGCCAACGATACCTTGAGCATCCTCGTGTTCTCGCGAGTCTGGTAAGCCACTGCACCACCCCTAGCCCCCTCTAGAATCGCTGGAGAGTCGCCGGCAGAAGGGCCACCGCCAGTAGCCATCTGCATCGCCCGAGTTTGGTCGCATGCTCCAGGGTCATAGGATCCATATCTGACAACGTAGATAGAATCACTTAACGAACCAGTATCGCCGGATCTGGGCCACAAGATCTGACTTATATCTAATGGTCCACGCGCTTGATCCGCACGAAGCGGTACGGGCCAATTAGACATAGCCATGCGTCTGTGTTTTTGTTTTAAAATTTGTTTCTGTATCTATTAGATATTTAAACTTGTAAAATTCATATCTTATGATCTATTTATCCAAAAATTACAAATAATATATCATTGGATTAACAAAATTAATCCCTACACTAATGTGGTCTTGAATTTGTAGGTTGCTTCTAGAAAACAGGATTATTTGCAGAACCAATTGTATGCTTATTTTGGCTTTATAAAATGTTTATAAAATTGTTTTGAGGCAAATTTGAGTTTGTTTAGACTTTAGATAGATTACTTTGTGTTCTTGGTTTAACTTGTTTAGTGTAGAAAATCATTCCATGTATTTGCATGCTTTCATATATATTTTTGCTTGAATATTTAAATGTGATTTTGGTGTTATCATTTTATGTGTAGATTTTAATGATAGTGGTGATTGTGATTGTGATGATTTTTGCTACTCCCCAACTATAAAGACAAGTGGTGCTTCATATATTTTGTCCTACTATTTTGACTATGCATTAGTGATATTTTGAATAGGACTTGCATGGAATTTTTTCTAAGTATTTATATGCTATGCCTTGGGAAATCCTAGTAGTTGTATACTTAGTAGAATCTTCTCCGAGTTAAGAAACTAGTTATGTTATCATGCTTAGCCTAGCTAGTAACAAACAAGGGTGCAATATTTATGCTATGGAATTTTGCTAAGTCTATGTAGTGACCTCGGATCGATAAGGATCCTAAGTCCCTGTGATTAACATGCTAGTCCCTGGATCGTTTGCTAGCACTCACAGTCGATGAAATATCATGTAAAACACAAAGTCTTTATTGCACGGAGAATCCAGAGTATGAATTTATTACAAAATTGCTTAGCATTATGCTAGCTCAATTAACAGCGGAAACATAAAAGCAGCTTGAGTCCATCAACGCCCCAGGCTTGTCGAGTGTAGACTCGCGATCCCTACACACCTTTCAATCTTCGGATTCTGCACATAAAACGTGCAGCCAACAAGTTGGGTCAATACTTTGAATGTATTGGAAAATTACACCAAGGAGAGAAAAGACTATCTCGACATGCAAGGCTAGTTTAGGCTGTAGATTTCATTTGCTCAAAGCTAGTTTTCTTAGGTAGAGAGAAGAAGATAAGATTGTCATACTTTGTAAACATTTGCTTAGTTAAAATAAGGTCGAGTGGCACATGAGGATATTACGCACCAAGTGTCCAAACAACCAAACACTTGGATATTACGCACCAAGCGACACTTGGATATTACACACCAAGTTCCCAAAATCCCACCCATTGGCGATATTACTCATGCCATGGGGTTTTAAAACTTTGTTTAGAAAAGAGAGAGGAAGATCCTTTAGAGGCTCCATCCTTCAGACACTCATTGTTGTTCTGTTACCGTGAACACGGCTGATCGATCAGATTGCAATACTCTCGAGAGTTTGTGCACTTTACCCACAATCCGCGATCAAGTCCTTTTACAGACAAGACCATGGCGAGGCTTTCCCTTAGTAGCCCCTCTATCTTCTGGATCCAACCGTGCTAAGAACCTCCAAATGTTGGTACCCAGGTGAGGTTTCCCACTAAGTACTAGGCCAAGACAGAGACCATAATGTATTGTGGTTACACTGGAAGCTTCTGAATTCTGAAACATGGCAGACTTCTTTGATTCCTGGGCGGCCGTCCTCCACCAAAATCTCACTTGTTGTCCCGACAACCATTCCGCCCAGAAGAAAACTTAGTTTTATTTTGAAGTGGATTTGAGAAGAAAAGTTTGCTCTAGAGAGCCTTTATACTTAGAAAAATTCCTTGTCTTTCGAACCCCCCAGCGGTACTTTGTTTATATATAGCATAGCAAGCAATACTTAGCAAAAACAGGGGTAACCTATTAGGAGGGAAAATCCTAAGTATAGAGCTACTCATGGTGTACTACAAAATCATCGCACTTGCAAAATAATACTAAGGAAAAATTCTACTAGGACATCCTACACATGCATACTACAGAATTTTGAAGATCACATGCATAGAATCAAAACTGGGACAAAATTATGAACAAGTGGTGTAACTTGCCTTGATCCGAGCAGCACTCTACACAATAGCACTCCTTAGCGCACTTCGAACAATCTATCGAATCACAAACATAGATCTGATCACAACTCGCTCAAAACATGTCATAGAGATAATCATGGATGCATGTAAAATGGTATTTTATGCAAGATTGGTTTTCTAAATTGGCCAAGGTTGCATAGTTTAGATTGCAATAGTGGTAAGGGTGTTACTAGGATTGATTTCCATAGGTTTAGATCTATTTGGGTCATTAATACAATTCATAGGGTTAAAAGGACATCAAACCATCTAATTAGCCCCAAACTAGATCTAATGATCTTAAGCAAGGTTTTATAATTTTGTCCAGTAGTCAATGTGGAAACAAAGTTATTGCAAGAAAAAACAACCAAAACTGAATTTTAATTATTTTCCAATAGAATAAACACTCGAATCTAATGATTAAAAATCTACACCTAAAACCCTACTATAAACTTGGAATATTATTGCAGATCTGGATTCTACATAAAATTAGGAATCCAACGGTATATTATAAGCTAAAATTGGCCAAAGATTCAATTTTATATGAATTTCGCAAGTTTTAATCTCAATCTGCAAAGAGATCTAAACCTCACTTAAAGTTCTTGCCAAGTGGCAGACGCTGGTTGGTCCAGTGGGTGCGGGTGACGCGGGCGGCCTGGCGCCCAGCTTGCCACTGGCGTGGCTGGTTATTGCCTTCGCCCATTTCTTCTAATCTGGGCCCTAGAATTCAGATCCAACGGCGGGAGATGGGTGGTGGCTTACCGCGGCGGCGTTGAGGGCGAGGCAGCGGCGGCGCGTCGGGTGGAGAAGCTCGGCGGCGATCTGGTGGCTCCTGGAGGCAGCGGTGTAGTCGCCGAGGTGTGTCAGGTACTTGTGGTCACATTCGAGGCTCCGGCTGCTCTTCTCGCTTCCTCTGCTGTTGGCAAGGTCCCGCCGATCCTCCTCGTCTCCGGCGACGCGTCGACGAGAAATTACCGACGATATGCTGCAGTGGAGAGAGGGAAAGGTGCACGGAGCGGATCAGCGGTGAACGAGGAACAGTTCTAGGGGAAGGAAGGAGCAAGAGGGGGTCCCGAACCGTCTTGGTGAGGTCGTCCCGACGGCGGCGGTGTGAATCGTCGACGGGCTATGGTTTCGTAAGGAAAAAAATCGCACGGGGTGAGCCGAGGGTGGCGGGGTTTATATGGGGGTGGAGACTTGGGAGAGAGGGCTTGAATCGCCGCGAATCCTACTGGATTCGGTTCGGACTCGTGCAGGGGGAGGAGTCCTGCTCGAGGTAGAAGACGAAGGTGGGACCCGCGTGTCAGTGGAGGCGGGCGGTGTGGGCTGGCGCAATTTGGCGAGTTCTTCTTGCCGCTGGGTGTCTTTGGCGGGTGGGCTGGCGAGCCGGACCAGCTAGGTTAGCTGCTGCCTATTTTTTTCCTTTTAACATTTTTCATTTTCTGTTTTAGTTAAACCTAAATAACTTTTGCATATGAAGTCAAAAAGAGATGAAACCAACTTCTAAATTTTTGTAAAAGGAGGTGGTCATCCTAGGGCCATAGTTTAATGTTTTACAAGGTTTTTAGAAGGGTCAAACTTGACCACTACAATAATGCTTACATATGGCAAACACTATTAGGGTTTTGCTAGGTTTAGGTGTTTATGATTTTGTTGTAAAAATTCATTTGTAGAATGCAATGATGCAAGGATGATGCATGGAACTAATAACATCCTAATATAAAATCTGGAATGTTACAAACCTACCCCCCTTAAGAGGAATCTCGTCCCCGAGATTCGGGTTGGCTAGCAAATATGTGTGGGTGTTCTGCCTTCAAGTCTTCTTCACGCTCCCACGTAGCTTCTTCCTCGGAGTGGTGGTTCCATTGTACTTTGCAGAATCTTATAGTCTTGGTGCGGGTAATCCTTTCGGCTGTTTCCAGTATTTTGATGGGTTTTTCCTCATAGGTCAGATCATTCTCCAATTGAACCTCATCTAGGGGAACGGTGTCTCTTAGTGGTGTTTCGGCCATTTCCGGGTGACACTTCTTTAGTTGCGACACATGAAACACATCATGAACAGTCAGTCCTTCCGGTAACTCCAACTGATAAGCCACTTCTCCTCTACGGTCCAGAACCTTATATGGCCCTATGAATCGTGGGGCTAACTTGCCCTTGATTCCGAACCTCTTAACTCCTCGTAGGGGTGAAACTCGGAGATACGCACGGTCCCCTATTTCATAAGCCACATCTCTGCGCTTGGAATCAGCATAACTCTTCTCTCGGGATTGGGCTACCTTTAGCCTATCCTGAATCTGTCATACGTTCACCAACTCCACTCCATAGCAGCGGAGTCCTACACTTCCTGCCATATAGAACTTCAAACGGAGCCATCTTGATACTTGTCTGGTAGCTGTTGTTGTATGAGAACTCAGCATACGGCAGGTTATCATCCCAACTAGACCCATAGTCTAGTGCACAAGCTCTCAACATATCTTCCAAAATTTGATTCACCCTTTCCGTTTGGCCATCTGTCTGAGGGTGGAAGGAAGTACTGAATTCTAGTCGGGTTCCAAGAGACTCATGTAGTTGTCGCCAAAACTTTGAAGTAAACTGGGTGCCTCTATCTGACACAATTCCCTTGGGAACACCATGCAGACTTACAATTCTTGACATGTATATCTTGGCAAGCTTAGCACTTGTATATGTGGTCTTTACGGGGATGAAGTGAGCCACCTTGGTGAAGTGGTCCACCACTACCCAGATAGAATCAAATCCAGAATGAGTCCAGGGCAATCCCGTGATGAAATCCATGCCTACCTTATCCCACTTCCAGTCGGGTATAGGTAGTGGTTGAAGTAGTCCCGCCGGTTTCTGATGCTCGGCTTTAACTCTATTGCATACATCACACAGAGAAATATATTCTGCAATGTCTCTCTTTAGGTTATTCCACCAAAATCTATCCTTCACATCCATGTACATCTTCGTGTTACCTGGATGAATTGAGTATGGCGAATCATGAGCTTCTTGTAAAATCATCTTCCTGATATCGGGGTCATTGGGAACGCACAAACGCTTCCCATACCAGAGGGTTCCTTGTTCGTCCAGACGAAATTCTTTAGTCTTTCCTTCGCTTATCCTGATTCTTATTTCTTCCAACTCTTTATCTCCCTTCTGTGCTTCCTTGATTCTTTCTTGGAAGGTGGACACTATTTCCATAGTCGCTACGTGTCCTTTCGGAACTATCTCTAGCCTGAGATCCCTAAATTGTTTGCATAAATCCTTTGGAAGTTCCCCTGCGGTAAGTCCATTCACATACACCTTACGACTTAAGGCATCAACCACCATGTTTGCCTTTCCGGGATGGTACTGTAAATCCAAGTCATAATCCTTGATTAGTTCAAGCCATCTTCTTTGTCTCATATTCAACTCCTTTTGGGTGAAGATGTACTTCAAACTTTTATGATCTGTGAACATATCACAATGTTTGCCCATGAGGTAGTGTCTCCATACCTTGAGTGCATGAACCACAGACGCAAGTTCCAAATCATGTGTGGGGTAATTGTGTTCGTGGTTCTTAAGTTGTCGGGAGGCATAGGATACCACTTTCCCATCCTGCATTAATACACTTCCCAGTCCTTGTCGAGAAGCATCACAATAGACTTGAAAATCCTTTTGGATATCACGCAGGCGCAGAACTGGCGCTGTTACAAGGCGCTTCTTTAACTCTTGAAAACTTGCTTCACATGCCTCGGTCCATAGGAACTTCTTTTCCTTCTTCAGTAGTTCCGTCATGGGATTTGCTATTTTGGAAAAGTTTTCAATGAACCTCCGGTAATATCCTGCGAGGCCCAAGAAACTCCTAATATCTCCCACATTCTTTTGTGACTCCCATTCCTTCACGGAAGCTACCTTACTAGGATCTACGACAACTCCTTTTGCTGACACAACATGACCAAGGAATCCCACTTCCTTTAACCAGAATTCGCATTTGCTGAATTTGGCATACAACTTGTGTTCTCTTAGTTTCTCCATAATAAGGCGCAGATGTTCTCATGTTCCTTCTCATCCTTAGAGTATATGAGTATATCATCTATGAATACCACGATAAACTTGTCCAAATATTCCATGAACACCTTGTTCATCATGGTCATGAAGTATGATGGGGCATTGGTTAGACCAAAAGACATCACGGTGTACTCATACAATCCGTATCTTGTGGTGAACGCTGTTTTGGGCACATCCTGCTCTCAAATCTTTAGCTGAAAGTAGCCTGATCACAGATCGATTTTTGAGAACACACTGGCTCCCTTTAACTGGTCAAACAAGTCATTGATGTTGGGTAGAGGATACTTATTCTTGATCGTCACTTCGTTCAACGAGCGGTAGTCCACAACCAGCCTTTTGGTTTTATCCTTCTTTTCCACAAATAGGACGGGTGCTCCCCAAGATGACGCGCTAGGTTGGATGAACCCCTTGTCCAATTGTTTCCTAAGCTATTTCTTGAGTTCCTTTAACTCGTCCACATCCATCTTGTACGGTCTCTTAGCTATCGGCCCCGTTCCCGGCATTAAGTCAATAAGGAACTCGATTTCACGGTCGGGTGGCATTCCGGGTAGCTCCTCTGGAAAGACATCTGGGTATTCCTTTACAATAGGTACCTCCTCCAAGCTAACCCCCTTAAGAGAGTTCACCATGGCTTCCTTGAGTGCAAAATTTGACTTGATACGAATTCTCTTCCCTTCCGGTGTTGTGAGCATGACAGTTCTTTTGGCACAATCTATGACTCCTTCATATTCGGTCATCCAATTCATGCCCAAGATGATGTCTAATCCTTGTGATTCTAGAACTACTAGACTTGTGGGAAAGATGTGTGTCCCAATCCTTAGTTCTAATTCCCTGCAACTAGTGTTTGCCACTATTTCTCCCCCAGGAGAACTTACCCTTAGAGGAGAGTTTATAGACTCCGTTGGTATCTTGCCTCTATCCACAAATACCCTTGATATGAATGAATGCGATGCACCAGTATCAAAGAGAACAACTACGGGAATAGAATTGAGTTTGAACTTACCAATCACAGAATCTGGTGCATCACAAGCATCCTCCATAGAAACATGATTTACCGTGGCTTTGACAAACGGATTTGGCTTCTTCCTGTTCCCATTGCCATGGTTGTGTCCATTTCCATTCCCATTGCCATTGCCATTCTTCTTCTCGGGGCAAGAGGTTGCATAATGCCCTGTCCTGTTGCACTTAAAGCATGTCACCTCACTAAGATCCTTTCCGTTGCTGCCATTCCCATTGCGGTTTTTATGCCCATTGTGTTTGTGGCCACCATGGTTATGACAGTTATGGTTGTGGCCATTATTGTTACAAGGTGGAGGTGAGGAATTGCGCTGCTTCTGATACGGAGCAGAGTGCTTGTGAGGGTTAGACTTCCTCTTGCGGTTTTCTATGCTCTTCCTCTTTGATTCAACCACAATGGCTCTGTCCAGGAGTTCCTGAAAGTTGTCAAATTTCTGAGCCACAAGGTGAATGGATATCTTGTCATTGAGTCCCCTTAAGAATTCCTCCTGTCTCTTGGCATCAGTGGAAACGTCATCGGGTGCATAACAAGCTAGCTTGTTGAAAAGCTCACCATACTCGGTGACAGAACGGTGCAGCTGATGTAGGTCGCGAAATTCGCGCCTTTTCAGAGTCATGATACCAGCAACCACATGATGAGTGCGAAAAGCTAACTCAAACTGTTCCCAAGTGATAGCATCAATGTCCGGGTGGGTGACTTGGTAATTATCCCACCATTCTGCAGCAGGTCCTTCAAGCTGGTGTGCGGCATAACGCACCCTGTCGGCTCCGACAGCTTGCACGGTGTCTAGATTCTTGTTGATCGTACGCAGCCATTCATCAGCGATGATAGGTTCAGTGCTGCTAGTGAAAGTAGGTGGGTTCAGTCTCAAAAACCGAGTCAAGCGATCCTGTTGAGGTGGTGGCGGAGGTGGTGGTGGTGGCGGGTTGTTGTTGTTGTTTTGCATGTTCTGAGTGAGCAGTTGGATCAGCTGATTCTGAGTGGCCAAAAGTTGTGCTATTTCTGGCGGGATTTCGGAGTTCGCACGTCTTGGCGGTATCTGTGGGGTTTAAGAGAATAGTTAAGAAATAGACAGAAAGACTAAGTAGTAAACTCCTACCCTTATGAAAACACACCAAGCACACAAAGCACACAAGGCATAACAACACAGCTTAACACAGAAAACAACCAAGTTTAGCTAAACCAGATTTGTCTTGGTATTTATTACAATCGCGAATAACGTTCTACTATATAATTAAAGGTGGTCCAACTATTACACATCTTCCACGCCTTCCTCTTCCTCGTCCTCGAACGAGTAGCCTTCCTGCTCTAGAGTTGTCTTGTACAACTCCATCTCCTTTGTGGTGGCTTCAAGCTTCTCTTGGAGGTTCTTTATCTCATCCTGCAGCTTCTTGGCAGTGGCTTCCAGCTGCTTCTGAAGTCCCTCCTTCTCGCTTTGTAGCTCCTCCACTAAACTTGACTTCTTTGCGGCTTCAAGTTGCTTTGCCAAGTCCCTCTTGGAAGCACGCACATCATTGATTATCTTGCAAAGGCTTTCAGTTTGCACTTCAGCCCCATCGATCTGCTGTTTGAGTTCCCTAATTCTCTTGTTTTTATTTATCACCCTCTTCTCTTGGTTAGTGAACTTCTTCTCTTGGTCCTGGAATTTTATCTCTTGGAGCTTCATTGCTTCCTCCTGCTGCTTAATCATTTCTTCCTTCTCCTTGATGAGGGCACATAGCTCGTCGTTCTTCAACATCTTGAGGAAGGTACCCTTTTCAAGGTCATGGATGTGGCACTCCAAATCTTGATATTGGGTCCTTTGGCGCTTGGTAGAAGTTCTTTCCTCAAAGGTTAACTCCATTGGAATTCCTTTCTCATCTCGTCTCCCAAAGAGGCCGCCACAGTGTCCTTGGAGAGCTTCATGATGACGTCCACATAGGCGACCAATGAGTTGCTGCAAGCTGATGCTAAGGGCCTTCTCCTTGGAATCACTAACAATGTGGATTGCTATGTCTTCCTCCGGGTTCTTGCCTCGCTCTTTTCCTGGCTGGATGACCTTGACTCCCCAATAGCCGTCCTTGTGGAGTTTCTTCATTGTGCTCCCCTGGATTGTTGGGAGAGGAAGGTCCAAACGTGTGAGTAGGTCCATGAGGCATCCACCAAAGCGAAGGGGCTCGATGTCCACGACGGTGTCGTAGAGGAAGCTTGTCATCTTTAAGTTAGAAGAATGAAAGTTAGATACTTAAACAAGTAGAGGAAAGCAGATACTAGAACTGTGTAAAATAACTTAGTAGAAAAGCATGTAAGGCACAAGTTAGAGGTGGTTCCAATCCTAGGGTCACGTCCTATAGGCAACGATGTGCTCTGATACCATCTGTAGTGACCTCGGATCGATAAGGATCCTAAGTCCCTGTGATTAACATGCTAGTCCCTGGATCATTAGCTAGCACTCACAGTCGATGAAATATCATGTAAAACACAAAGTCTTTATTACACGGAGAATCCAGAGTATGAATTTATTACAAAATTGCTTAGCATTATGCTAGCTCAATTAACAGCGGAAACATAAAAGCAGCTTGAGTCCATCAACGCCCCAGGCTGGTCGAGTGTAGACTCACGATCCCTACGGACCTTTCAATCTTCGGATTCTGCACATAAAACGTGCAGCCAACAAGTTGGGTCAATACTTTGAATGTATTGGCAAATTACACCAAGGAGAGAAAAGACTATCACTACATGCAAGGCTAGTTTAGGCTGTAGAGTTCATTTGCTCAAAGCTAGTTTTCTTAGGCAGAGATAAGAAGAGAAGATTGTCCTACTTTGTAAACATTTGCTTAGTTAAAATAAGGTCGAGTGGCACATGAGGATATTACGCACCAAGTGTCCAAACAACCAAACACTTGGATATTACGCACCAAGCGACACTTGGATATTACACACCAAGTTCCCAAAATCCCACCCATTGGCGATATTACTCACGCCATGGGGTTTTAAAACTTTGTTTAGAAAAGAGAGAGAAAGATCCTTTAGAGGCTCCATCCTTCAGATGCTCATTGTTATTTTGTTACCGTGAACACGGCTGATCGATCAGATTGCAATACTCTCAAGAGTTTGTGCACTTTACCCACAATCCACGATCAAGTCCTTTTACAGACAAGACCATGGCGAGGCTTTCCCTTAGTAGCCCCTCTACCTTCTGGATCCAACCGTGCCAAGAACCTCCAAATGTTGGTACCCAGGTGAGGTTTCGCACTAAGTACTAGGCCAAGACTGAGCCCATAATGTATTGTGGTTGCACTGGAAGCTTCTGAATTCTGAAACATGGCAGACTTCTTTGATTCCTGGGCGGCCGTCCTCCACCAAAATCTCACTCGTTGTCCCGACAACCATTCCACCCAGAAGAAAACTTAATTTTATTTTGAAGTGGATTTGAGAAGAAAAGTTTGCTCTAGAGAGCCTTTATACTTAGAAAAATTCCTTGTCTTTCGAACCCCCCAGCGGTACTTTGTTTATATATAGCATAGCAAGCAATACTTAGCAAAAACAGGGGTAACCTATTAGGAGGGAAAATCCTAAGTATAGAGCTACTCATGGTGTCCTACAAAATCATCGCACTTGCAAAATAATACTAAGGAAAAATTCTACTAGGACATCCTACACATGCATACTACAGAATTTTGAAGATCACATGCATAGAATCAAAACTGGGACAAAATTATGAACAAGTGGTGTAACTTGCCTAGATCCGAGCAGCACTCTACACAATAGCACTCCTTAGCGCACTCCGAACAATCTATCAAATCACAAACATAGATCTGATCACAACTCGCTCAAAATATGTCACAGAGATAATCATGCATGCATGCAACATGGTATTTTATGCAAGATTGGTTTTCTAAATTGGCCAAGGTTGCATAGTTTAGATTGCAATAGTGGTAAGGGTGTTACTAGGATTGATTTCCATAGGTTTAGATCTATTTGGGTCACTAATACAATTCATAGGGTTAAAAGGAGATCAAACCATCTAATTTGCCCCAAACTAGACCTAATGATCTTAAGCAAGGTTTTATAATTTTGTCCAGTAGTCAATGTGGAAACAAAGTTATTGCAACAAAAAACAACCAAAACTGAATTTTAATTATTTTCCAATAGAATAAACACTATAATCTAATGATTAAAAATCTACACCTAAAACCCTACTGTAAACTTGGAATATTATTGCAGATCTGGATTCTACATAAAATTAGGAATCCAGCGGTATATTATAAGCTAAAATTGGCCAAATATTCAATTTTATATGAATTTCGCAAGTTTTAATCTCAATCTGCAAACAGATCTAAACCTCACTTAAAGTTCTTGCCAAGTGGCAGACGCTGGTTGGTCTAGCTGGCCAGGCGGGTGACGCGGCACGGGCGCTGGCGCAGCTTGCCACGTGGCGTGGCGAGGTTGGCTGGTACCCCTTCGCCCGCCCTTCTAATCTGGGCCCTAGAATTCAGATCCAACGGCGGGAGATGGGTGGTGGCTTACCGCGGCGGCGTTGAGGGCGAGGCGGCGGCGGCGCGTCGGGTGGCGAAGCTCGGCGGCGATCTGGTGGCTCCTGGAGGCAGCGGTGTAGTCGCCGAGGTGCGTCAGGTCCTTGCGGTCACGTACGAGGCTCCGGCTGCTCTTCTCGCTTCCTCTGCTATTGGCAAGGTCCCGCCGATCCTCCTCGTCTCCGGCGACGCGTCGGCGGGAAATTGCTGACGATATGCTGAAGTGGAGAGAGGGAAAGGTGCACGAGGCGGATCAGCGGTGAACGAGGAACAGTTCTAGGGGAAGGAAGGAGCGAGAGGGGGTCCCGAACCGTCTTGGTGAGGTCGTCCCGACGGCGGCGGTGTGAATCGTCGACGGGCTAGGGTTTCCTAAGGAAAAAAATCACACGGGGTGAGCCGAGGGTGGCGGGGTTTATATGGGGGTGGAGACTTGGGCGAGAGGGCTCGACCTGGCCTTGTGGCCAAGGCGAGTTGCTTTGTGGGCTGGCTGGCGAGGTGGGCTGGCGAGCCGGCCCAGCTAGGTTAGCTGCTGCCTCTTTTTTTTCCTTTTAACATTTTTCATTTTGTGTTTTAGTAAAACCTAAATAACTTTTGCATATGAAGTCAAAAGGAGATGAAACCAACTTCTAAATTTTTGTAAAAAGGAGGTGGTCATCCTGGGGCCATAGTTTAATGTTTTACAAGGTTTTTAGAAGGGTCAAACTTGACCACTACAATAATGCTTACATATGGCAAACACTATTAGGGATTTGCTAGGTTTAGGTGTTTATGATTTTGTTGTAAAAATTCATTTGTAGAATGCAATGATGCAAGGATGATGCATGGAACTAATAACATCCTAATATAAAATCTGGGATGTTACAGTCCATGACTTGTGTTTTGATTAATAAAACAACTACATGAATGAATCACCTGGGTGGAATGGTATGTTGGTTTATGTTGAGTGGTTACACAAGGCCCATGTCTATGGTTTACCTTATGTATCACACTTGTGGAAAGCCACCCAGGAACAAAGGGATTTGAGATGTGTAGTGTTGAGAAGCTTCTGGTGCAACCACATGTCATATGGGCTCTTCCTTGACCACATAGGTTGCAAGAACTTAGCCAGATGGACAGTTGTTGGTAGGGTGATAGGATGGAACACGTACATGGTGGTCTAAGGGAATGCTTCTGAAAGGTCTCATCTCGATGCATGTCAAGTCTTGTGGGGAAAGTGCACCACCTCTCGAAAGGGTAAAACCTAAGTACTTAGTCGTGTCCCCGACAACGGATATTTTGATCATCAAAGACATTGAAGAAATCAAGGATCCCCTCATCCCAATTTCTAAGTTAAAAACTTGTGGTTGAACAAAGGTAAAGGTTCACCAATGTCTATTGGTGGTTCCTTGGGAGTTTTTGACAAACAAAAACTTAGTGTTTTCAACTGATAAGAAAAACCTATTTTGAGCAAAGAAATCCTAAGCTACACTTAGCCAAATTCATATAGATGTTAGATACTACTATTCTACTATGGTATCACATGCCAATAGAATTCCAAATGTATTAACCCACTGTGGCTATAACTTATGATGTTGCGGGTTACTCTGATGGAGATTAGGGTTGTGAGTCTACACTCAACATGATTGCATGTGGCACATGAAGATGAAGACTTATAGTTATTTACTTTATGTTATGAACTCTATGTATTAGCCTTGGGCTATTGAGTTGTAAAAGACTATGTTATCTCTGGAATGACGATGTAATAATGACCTTTGTATCTGTGTACTTCATCTTAAACTATGGATGCTAGCATTTGATCCAGGGGCTAGCATTTCAATCACAGGGGCCTTTACCTTTAAAAGGTGGGGTCTTACACCCAGAATCTGTTGGCAAGACCTATAAGTGCCCCGACGCCCTGCGACACCGAACCGTTTATAATGCTAAGTTATTTTGGAACCCTGCTTCATGTTATGCCATTATGATGCCCTTATTTGTGTGTTTTACCCATGACATTGCATTAGACTCAACTCAGAATGACTCCATCTTAAATGACCCCATCTTAGACCTTCCACCGCAAATGGAATCCTCCTACCTATTGGACCCCTAACTAGCTCAGAACTAACTACTAGCAAGCTATCTAAACGTCTTTCCCAATAGACCTCCTACCTCAAAAAGTGATAACGGTATATCTCAAGAAGTAGCAGTACAAGATTGATAGAAGATACCCATTTCGATACAAAAGGAGAAGCGCTCCTCCAGCATCACCCTGCGATTCAAATGAAGAAGCTATGTGACTTCACCAAACCCCTGTAGTCTCGCTCTAAGGGGGAAAAATTGTGTCTTTCCTGCAAAACCAGAATAACCCTGAGAGAGTCGACCCCTAGTCGTCGCTAAGAGCTGACCCTCCCTTAAACCAAGAGCATGGACCCCATAAGAGTACAATAACCAGCACTCCTCCAGAATTAGAAGATACTCAGGAAAGTTCTCCATCGCAAGGTCGACCGTCGAACCAACACTCCCAGCATTTCAAGACCCAAAATTCTGAAGAGATAACTCTAGCAATAGAGGTTTGAAGAAGGCTCAACTTGTCATTTCGCTTCCAGAAGAAAGGACCGAGTCTACGCCAAACCTACCTAGAATTGTCCTAAGGGGAAAAGAATGCGTCTTTTCGACTAGCTTAATCTAAACCGCTCAACCCATAGCCACTTAGCCTCGACCCATAGCCGACCAAACCTATTTGTAGTAAGTCCCTTATTAGCTAAATAGTTCCACTTCTGAAATTTGTTAAGCCGATGTTCGCACCTCACCCTACTCCTCCCAAATCTCAGGACGAGATTATTTTAAGGGGGAAAGGTCTATAACATCCCAATTTCAGCAACCCTAATTTTTTGTCAAAAAGGAAAAAATCAAGGGGAACAAAAACTTTGTCTTGTTAAGTGTTGCAATGCTTTTTGCTTGATGCTTGTGTTCATACATCATATTGTATATTAGATCATATACTCCTTACCTCAACCTTAGCTGAAAAAAACTATTTTACAAAGGACATGTCTTGTCTCATCTAGGCGCAAACAAAATACTTTATTAGTTTCTATTTATCAAAACTATGGAGACCTATATATAATCTCCTTATGTTTTAAAGACTAAACTTTCAACTACTCTTATCTCTAGGTTTTACAAAACCTTTACCAAAACCTTTTTCATTCCAATCTTGGTATAAATAGCAAGATGACCTTACCCTACTTCAACTCACAACCTCTTCAAAACACCCATGCCTACCTAAAGCTAGTATTGATGTTAACCTTAGTAGTAGTTGGATAAGTTTGTTTGACGAATTGCCTTGATCTGCTGATTGCCTTGTGTGCTTAGGAGCTAGAGTGAGATAACCAAGTAGCTCATCCCTTAGTACTATAACAATGTTGATATCCCCAAATCTTGAACCAAACATCCTAAGCTAGATCTATCCTAAGTCACTCAAGTGATCCAACTCTATAACACCAGCTCAATCATAAGAAAATCCTTTATATTAGCATCCAACTCATCAAGGGACAAATACAACCATGAAATCACTCCACACAGTATACCCTTCAATATCATCCCCTTGATGATAAGAATGAACCCTTGTATCCTTCCCCTTTCATGCTAGTCCCAATTACACTAATCTGCCAAATTTGGCTAAGTCTGGAATCTTTGACTAGATTCAATCTTTGGAACACCACCTACTCCAAACTGTGTGCATTCCTGTAAATGTACTTGAACCATCTTGTAGTACATCATTAGTACTACCAAAGCCCTCTCTTTCCCTAGGCCAAACCATTCTTAGACCCACTCATCCATGATGGTTTTATAGTCAAGATAATAATCTTTTTTGCAAATATTATCATCTTGCATACTTTGGCATCAGCTCACACATATATGCCATCTTGATTGGACCAACTCTTTGCATGGTGATGACCTACTAACCATGGTCTATTGATAGTTGTGAGATTCGATACATTTTTAATGGAATTTCTTGATGGTTTTCGTCTGGATTTGATGGTTTTATAGCTTTACATAACCCTACTACTTCGGTAGTGAAGAAAACTTGGTTTTTAATGTGTGTTTCAGGTTCTAAACATCAACAGAGGGTTTTAACAGAAAAGATACAATATTCAGGCGAAAACAAGCAAGACTCTTTTTGGAAGCAATTGAGGGAGGCAACCATATAGTTTTCTCCGGTGGTATAGTTTCCACTGCGGGAATATTTTCTCCGGCCGTATAGTTTCCACCGCCTTCGTCTTGTCAAAAGGGACAATTTTCGTGAAGATGTCAAGGGAAAACAGAATACAGCAACCGTCATTCCATCTAGAAGGGAGAAAGAAGAGATCCTGAGAAGAAGGGGAAGATGTTCTTCATCTCGCTCCACGATCTTCGACCTCCTAGCCACCACACCCCCATAGCCATTACTTGTACTTGAGATAGATAGAGAGAGAGAGATCTTCACCTTGCAAGATTAGGGTTTGAAATTGTTTCTTCCTATCTTGAATTGTGTTGGATTTATTTTCTATTATTATTGTGGATCTCCACGATAATATCAAGAAGAACTCCCTTTATTAATTATATCGATGATGCTTTCTTCTCTCATGTATGAGTAAGTTCCCTTGGCCATGGGAGGTGTAAGGGATTGGTGAGATGTGACGTGCCTATATATTTTCCATTAGTTTGTGATTGATTTTAATTACTATATTATGTGTGATTGACTATCTGTGGGATGCTTAATGCATGTTTTCCAATTAAGGGTCAGGACAACATGATACTTTGTTCTACATAGATAAGATCTTGTTTGCTAGCAGACCGACGAACCCAAAGTGACACAGGGATATCAACGGAAAACTAGTTGAGCTTGAGGAGCATGAGGAGGCAGTTTGCCTATTGCATTAGTCCGATCCAAGGAGCTTAATTGCTAAGAAACCTGAAGAATCTTAATCGTCTAGTGACTGACCATGGTTTTGGTAACAGACTAGTAGGATTATTGAAGTTGGGATGAAATCTACCAAGAGGAGTTCCGGCTAATTATGTGTTGCTCGCCTACACACATACTTATAAGATTATAATTGTTACACTTATCACTCATCCACCTGGCACATTCACTATCACCATGAACTGTATCTCCCCATGCCTATTTTGTCATCTGCAAATAACAACAAACAATCGAACCTACCCCCAAACTTGTCTAACACACCCCCCTAGAAAAATCACTCCCTCTTAGTCGTGTTACACTATAGCAATCCCTGTAGCTCACATAGGCCCTTGTCTTTTAGTATTGAGCATATAAGGAAAGAGAGAGACAAAGAAAAGAATAGTCATTTAAGCCTTGCCACAGCCTCCCCTCTCTCTCACCCTGCCATACTACTAGACCAGGAAACCTCCATACCATCCCACAGGAACCCTACCCCCTAGTTTCACCCTCCTCTTGTCCCTCATGGAATTGTTCCACCAACAGCCCTCTCTCTACTGTTTATAAGGAAAAGAGCCAGCAAAGCCCACCCTTCCTGTCCCATTTGCCCCCTTTCACTCCCACTCAGCTCCCCCAAGCTCCTCACCCCCTCCTTCCCTTTCTGCTGGCCCCTACAAGAAGAACCACCTTTGTTAGCCATTTTTGAGCTTAAGCATGAAGTGCCCCTTCCCTTCTCCCCTTCCACTGCATGTGTCCTCACTATGATCCCCTACCCCTGTTCTACCACTCCTGAGCTCCACAGCCTCTCGACTGCCATATCTTGCCCGAGACAAGAAGAATAAGGAGATTCGGCCATAGCTCAAAAACTGAGCGTAGCTCCCTCTCCTGATCTTCTCTATCCCTTCACTTAACTCTGAGGCGTTCCCCTACCTCCCTAACCCTCCTCGTGTGTTTTGTGTGGCCAGGACTACCGCTGCAAACTTTCCCGATGAGGCCCGAAGTCGCCGTCGCCAGTGTTTTGCGTGAGTTTCCCTTGGAGGAAAACCCCGCCACGCCGCCCCTCGCTGTGATCGCTGCTGTGTTTGGTGCCTCCTCGTCGCCTCCCCGCCTCCTCCCCATGCTATGGTGAGCCCCCTTCAACTTCCTCACCGTAGTTAGGGTTCGCGTCGCCGCCCTAGCCTCTAGGTGGAGACGACAAACAACCATCATTGATTCCCCATTAATCCGGCGGCAAGAGTCTCTTCATACCCCTTCATCTCGGGTGTGTAGCTGACCAGCGGGTCCTGCTGGCCATCCGAGCAGTAGCTTACTACGTGCGCGGCACGCACCAGGTGGGCCGGCCCAGCGCGGTATTGGGAGCAGCAGTCAATTTCGGCCCAGCACCTCTTTCTCTTTTATCTATTCTTCCAGATCTGCAGGATTACCAATAGGATTAATTCAAAAATAAAATGGAAAGTACTTATATGTGCCCAAATCTAAAATCTAGCATGTAACCCCATATTTTTCTAACATGCAGTACATTAGTTTCACCAAGATCTAGTATATCTTAATGATATTAAATCCATGACTCACTTGTAACATTTTTATTTATAAATCCCTATAGAATATTTTAGGTATCCAAATGACATGAAGCATTTGGGTACTGAAAGGTATCACAGATTCCTTGTTTGATAACCTGGCCCCACCTTAAATTTCTTTCTAATTTACCCTTGGTGAAAATAACAAAAACAACACCTTTATGTCTTCAATAAATTCCCCAGGTCAAATCCGAAGAGGTATTGACCTAATTACACCTCCCGCTAGACATGCATACCAATATTTATAAAAACACACGAGCCCATATTTTTTTAAGACATTGTTTATTTATTGTGAATTAATATGTTCTGTGCATAGTTAATTCACTATATAAATCACCTCAGTAGTTTTGTAACTCAATATAGGTTGATTCCAATTTCTATATAAAGGTATAATACATACATAACATGTGTCCTTGGAATCATATAAAAATATCCTATAGGTTAATTATGGTTAAAAAGACAAAAACCTTGCAGAACTGCCTTTGGGAATTTCCTAAGGGAAATCTGGTAAATAATTTTGGATGATTCCAACTCTCAGTGAATCAGTCCATCAAAAAATAATTATCCATCCAAGTAAATAATATTTGGATCAACAGATCTTTTCTGATGAATTATTTCCTAAAATGAGAGTTTCCATCACTAGGAAATTCATATTAAATCAAGGAAAATTGATAAATTAGTGAAACCACTTTTGTTGGTTTCCTATTGTCAATACCTATCTGAATATATCATATTTGCATATTGATATCATATAGAACAAATCCTTGGCCTTAAACCCCTAAAAGTAAGGTATGAATGTCACTTAAATCATTAAGGGAGTTCCCCAAATGCAAATAAAGTATTTTCAATTGCTAGAGACTCAACATAACAAAACCTACTTAAGTTAGTAATGTCCTGTATGTTTGCTTGCTGATTTGTATTGGTTCTTGGATGCCATGTGTTGATTGTGGCTTTGTTTGCATGTGTTCGTGTGATGCGGCTCAAATCACTGTAGCGCTTCGTTGGGAGACCACAATAGGAAGGTATGATGAGTACAGTGATCACCCACAAGTATAGGCGATTGCAACAGTCTTCGAGGGTAGTATTACCCAATTTATTGATTCTACACAAGGGGATCCAAAGAATACTTGCAAGCCTTAAGAACTGATTTGTCAATTCAGCTGCAAGTGGAAATAGTTCTTGCTCATAGTAGTTTATTAGTAGCAACAATTTTGTAGTAGCAAAAGAAAAGTAACAGCAGCAGTAAAACAAGAGCAATAGTAATTGTAGTAGCGAACAGTAGGATATGAGCGCGGTAGGCATAGGGATGGATGGACGGGCGTTGCATGGACGACTACATGTAACTTCAAGATCTAGGGCAATTGCAGATAAATAAGAATAAGCATCCAAGTACTAAACAATCATAGACATGTGCTCCATATATAGTCACGCGTGCTCGAAATGAGAACTTGAACAACATCTTTTGTCCTGCCCGCCCGTTGCAGTGGGGCCTCAAGGTAACTACTGGCAATTAAGGTGCTCCTTTTAATAAAGCACTTGAGAAAATCATTAACACTCCATGACCACATGTTATCCTCACATCACAGGAAATCCCTCAGGTTGTCCCAATTTCTATCACTTCGGGGCCTTTGGATCCGGACAATGATATGTGTACACAACTTGCAGATAAGATCACAAACAATACTATCATAATGATTCAATAATAAGTTCAGATATGAGATCATGGCACTCGGGCCCTAGTGAAAAGCATTAAGCATAACAAGTTGCAACAAAGTCAAATAGCACTAATAGAGATACTAGGCACCATGGCCTAACAATCTTATTCGATTACATGATAGAACTCATCCAATCCCAACCATCCCCATAGCCTACAGGGGGGATTACTCACTCATGGATGAGGGAAACATGGATGGTTGATGGAGAAGCATTGGTGATGATGATGGTGATGATCCTCTCCAAATTCCCCATCCCGGCAGGGTGCCAAAATGGAGTTTTTGGCTAAGGATCGCGGTTTCTGGTGGTGGCGGCGCAACGGAACTTTTTCTGGAAAAACATCGAACCCCCCTCGGTTTTTAGTTCAAGAGGCATCTTATAGGCAAAGAGGGAGGCCGAGGGGGTGCCTGGGGCAGCCACACCCCTCTAGGCGCGGCCTGGGCCCACCCGCGCGGTAGGGGGTTGTGGGCCCCTCAGGCCTCCCCTCCGTCTCGTACTCTGGCTCTATGAGTCTTCTGGTGAAATAGGATTTTTGGCATATTTTCCAGGATTTTTCCTGATAGTTTATTTTTTACACAAAAACTAGACACCAAGTTATTTCTGCTGAAAACAGCGTCAGTCCGTGTTAGTTGTATCCAAATCACACAAGTTTAGAGGATAAACAATAGCAAAAGTGTTCGGGAAATTAGATACGTTTTAGACGTATCAACTCCCATAAGCTTATATTATTGCTTGTCCTCAAGCAATTCAGTTGAAAACTGAGTGCGATAAAAGAACTTTCACGAACACATTTGCTTCATATGATGTATATATTCACACATGAGTAGATACTTAGACAATTCATAATAAAGAGTGTGCAACTAAGTCTACTTAATAGTCAATGCAAGCTATGAAGAGAAACCAAATCAATAATAATAAGTAGCATGAAGCATAAACATAAGCAACATTGTAATGCTCATAATAAGGTATGATAGAGTGGTATCTCTCTTGCCTTTGTTTGTAGAGCACAAAATAAATGCCAAGGCACCTCTGAAGTTCAAGTGAAGACTAGAAGTAAAAATGTCAGAGATACAAGCATCAAAGTCATGACATAATTAACCAAGTTTTAAGACAAGCACATTACACTAAGAATGACAACTATGCTCTCAAGAAGGTGCTCAGAGAATAAGTGGTGACTCAACAAGGAAGTGAAAGGTTTTGAAAAGTTTGGAAGGCTTCCAAATGCTGAAAGTAAGGTATATTTAATTATCTTTGAGCTCTCATTGCCCCTATCATAGGCATATTTAAATGGTTAAGGTGAAAGTGAGGTCCAATATGAGTTATATGCTTGACAGACCATAAACTGGAAATCCCATGTCCCTTGAGTACGAGGGACGCTCTTCATGCTACTCAACTTTAGTTATCGGTAAGTTCTTGTCATCGTAAATACATGCTACCATAGAGAACCGCCAACGGGGTACCCCTTGCACATGATACAGGAGCTATCCCATAATCAAAATGACAAGCCAAGTAGAAAATGAGCATCTCAGCGATCTTTTTATTTGCTATATGGATAGGTTTTTATTGATGATGCTTCACATATTGCTCATTATGGTTATGCTCCAAGTTTCCACCATGATTAGACATGGCTTAGGATAGCGGCCCAGGCGTTTCTCTAACACATATATATAAATCCATGAACTCACAAGCTCCCCTTTTATTTCACACCAACGACATCTGCAAACAAAAGAGCATGATATCAACTGGATATGCATCCATAATTTTTGAAAGCGTCCCTCGTGACAGCACGGCTCTGCTAACTCCCAGCCTATAATTTGCAAGGCTATAACTTTCATGGACAGTCACAATGGTTTAGGTTTATTAAGTGCAAGAAATAAAGTGTGTCATCAAGTTCGTGAGAGCTTTACTAACTAACTTTCTCAAAACAATCAAACATTTTATTTGGAAGAAAACAAGGCATAATGAATATGCACTGAATAGAAAATGATGCTAATAGGTAGGTATAGTGGACACTGTTGGCAATATTGGTCTTGGGGAGTTAGATGCACAAGTAGAGCTCATACTCAGTGCAAGCGAAGGCTCGCAATAGAGAGGGAGCGACAAACGAGATAGTAATAACTATCATAATCATGCTTGCAACAAAATAGGACTAATTATGGCAAGAAAGTGATACAAGAACTCGGAGGCAAAATAAATCGTCGAGGCTTACTGACTATTGTTTAGTCATATACATGCATGAGCATGTGCTAAGTCGATTCAGATGAAACATTCAGAGGAGGATACCACAATATCATACCAAGTTATGAATAAAACAATGAAAGCAAACACTCATATGACAAGCTACAAACTATTAGCAAGCTAGAGATAATCACAAGAAAGCAAGAACTACTAAGCATACATAAATAACATACACCTTACATGAACAGACTAAGTATGTTCACCATGATGAGTATATGTACAAAAATGAAAACAAATAGAGTTTGTTACCAGCCTCTTACCACACCTCAAGTTGTCTTAATCTTCATTATTGCCCTTCACTTGTGTGGCTTGAATAATAACATGAAACCAAACTCCAGTGAGGATGGCTGAACCCTGCAAAGAACTTCACAAAACCAAAGAAGAACAACAAATATTTTTGGTGTTTTCGATTTTTAAAGCAAGCACACAAAGCAAAAACAAACCAAGGAAAATCTTTTTGGATTTTTCTTTTAAGGCAAACCAAAGCTAAAGAGAAAAGAAACAAACCAAGAGAAACAATGGAAATATTTTTGTATTTTTGTGTTTTTGGGAAAAGCAGGAACAAAAATAAAAAAGAAAGCGAAACAATGGATATACAAAAAACCGATGAAACATGATATATCGATGAGTGTGATGTCGGTATACCTCCCACCAAGCTTAGGATTTTGGCCTAAGTGGGGCTCAATAGCGAGGGTAGTAACCCCAAGCTGGTGGGTCAACATAGGAATGATCATAGTCAGGCGCTCGCGATGAAGAGGAAGACTCGCCCCAATCATAGGAGGGCTGCTGGTATGAAGACTCCCCCATGTTGGAGGGCTGAACCGAATCATCTTCGACATCCTATCCAACATTCTCCTCTTGCTGGGAGAGATCCGCCATGTAAGTGTCAAACTCCTCCTCCGTGAGCGACCATCCTTGCCTATTATCAAAATTAAACAAAGCAGGTGCAGGCAAATAGACTACTTTATCAGTCCTACCCCCTCTCCAACCACACTTAACAAAGGCTAATTCATATGGTAAACTTCTCACAGTAGCCCAAGAAGAAACAAAATTATGCTGAACCATGGAATCAAGATCAAGCCTCTCTATGGGGAACCGATAATCTGAATGGTGAGGCTCTAAACCATGGAAAGCTAGCAACCTAGAGGCAATGAGACCTCCACAAATTCCACCCTTCTCGCGGTTAGTGGTAAGACAGTGATCTATCAAAGCACCTAGGTTATAAAATCTATCCCTATTCAAAGCAGCTGAGATAAAAGCTATATAAAAAGAAGATAACTTTCTAGCAATCTTTCTAGCAAGAACACACTTGGTAATGAAATAGGCAAAATATCTAATGGATGGGAACTGAATGTTCTGAATTTTACCATGTACCTTGGCAAATTTCAGCATATAAATCCATAAGTGACTTAGGCCTCTCCTTGATCTTCTCGCAAGATCCCCAATGAGGTACTCTAATTGCTGCATAGAAATCAGCAAAAGGGATGTCGACAGCTATATTGTATATTTTATAATGGACCATGGGATTAGACGAGGACCAAGTAAACTAGAAGTCCTGCTCCACAACCATGGTTAGCGTAACAAACTGAGATGGTTCTTCTTCAACAAAGTGTTCCAACCCTGCATTAGTAATCATAGTCTAGAAATCCTAGAAGATTCTCGCGGCTCTCATAAATTCAGGGCATGGATATATGGAAGGGAAGACTCCTTTCTCACGATGAACTTTCATTGGCTCAGGTACCATAAAAGCATATTGATTCAGTGGGTATGCACTCATCTTCCTTTCTGAAATTTTTAAACAAAAATCAAACCAAGTGATTTCCATGTTGGTAAATGATGAGAAACTACTATAGGAACTTGCTAGAGGGCTAAACATGCATCAAAATGAAATCTCTAAGCATAGAACAAGCATGCAAGCTCACACAATGTGACACCTATAGCAGCAAAATACTCAAGATACAATCTACCAATCACAAATCTAATTTGACAAGCGGAGGAGGCACATAACAAGGAGCAATCCTTCCAAAACTAACTAGCAAAGAAGGGATGAGTGTAACATCCATAAAATCATGTTTTCAAAGCTTTGCATATCATCCATGCATTCATGATCATTTTAGGATCATTTTCAAAGTTATTACAAAAACAAAAGCATTTGAATGCTTATTATTTTATGTAAGCAAAGCGTTGATCCAATGGTACTCTCTAATGAGAAATTGTTTGTTTTAAACCTATGATGTTTGTTTGATAATTTCCAAAGCTTGGACAAATATTTCAAAACAAAGAAACAAATTTAAAACCATTTCTTTGTCTTTATTAAACAATGGGTAAAAACATTGTTTATTTTAAAATTTTAAGGGGCCAAATTATTTTAAAGTACACAACATTGTTCTGCAACCAAATGTGTACAATTTTCACTTTATAAAAATCCAGAAAAAGTTTGAACTCAAAAAAATTTGAATTCATTTGAAAATGTTTCCTGGAAAATCAACCAGAAAAAAGAAAAAATAAAGAAATGGAAAAAGGCCTGCGCCAGCCTTTCAGCCCAACATCAGACCCAGCCCACTAAGCCCATCCAGGGTTTTCCTCTCTCTCTCACGCGACACAGACATACCCCGTGCTCGCTGACCGGTGGACCCAAACGCCACGCGGTCATCGTCCCCAAACCACGCACCCCCCGACCCGGTCGACGCCGCCGTTACCATCGTCACTGCCGCGAATGAAGCGGGCTTAATTGCCGATCAATGCCGTGCAATCTCCTTGCCCCTCACCGTATATTTAACCCCCTCTCTTCTCCGCATCTTTCCCCTCACTCGTTGCCTCTTCTCAGCCACCAGGCTGCCCACAATCCCACTTGCACCGCCGCGGTACCAAGCGTCTCCGGCGGCGCATTCCAGTGAGTACAACGCCCATCTTCATCTCTGCTTCATGCGAGTGTATACGCCTAGCTTCTGCGCATCACCTCATGCCATTCGTTTGTTCTGTAATGCACCAGGACGTCGCCTCCGTCCACCTCTGCAAACAACAGATCCGCCGCTCAACTCCGAGGAGAAATACCGGTAACCTCCGAGCGCCCCTTGCTTCCCCTTTGACCCTGTCGTGTTCGCCACAATCTTGCGCACCTCCTGACGCAACTGGTTCATGCTAGGGCGGTCTACATCTTCGGCAACGTCTTCATCTACAAGCACCCAACGACGTCCGCAAGTCCGACGAGCCCCAGCAACCTCTACAGCGGGCCCCGACCCTGCCCGCCTGCATGTTGAGCTTCCTCGTGTCATCGCGAGTCTGCTAAGCCTCACTACTGACCCCAGCCCCCTCCGTAGCCGCCGGAACATCACTGGCAGAGCCGCGCCGCCGCGCCACCGTCGCTAGCGCCGGCCCTCCGTGGTCGTTTGCTCGACAACCATTGGATCTAGATCCAGCGCATAGGAATAGATCACTTATCGAAGGGGTACGTTTAAGATCTGGCCGTGCGTTTTCATTTAGATCCTGTGGCTCTCGTTGATCGATCCAGCCGAAACGGTATCAGCCAATCAGGGCATGACGCGTGGCATGTTCTTCGTTTTAAAAATCTGAATTAAATCTATTAAGGATTCAAACTTGCAAAATTCATAACTTTTGATCCACACGTTCAAATTTTGCAAATTTTATATCATTGGAATCAGGAGAAAGAATTCTATCCATTTATGCAATGTGTTTAATGTTTTGCTTCTATAAAATTGATTAATTTTACAGAGACATTTGTAGGCTTATTTTGAGTATAGAAATTATTTGAAAAATGATTGAAAGATCAAATAAAGTTTATTTAGTGTGTCTTGGTCTTGTTTATGATTCAGTACTATATACTTGTCTTGTTGGGTGTAGAAAATCATCACATAAGCATTTGCATGCATTCATATATTTTTGATTGTATATTTTTGATATGTGATTTTGGTGCCAATATTTTATGTCTAGATTTTGGTGCTAATAGTGATTGTGGTTGTGAAGATTGTTGCTACTCCCCAAACTACCAAGGCAAGTGGTGCTTCATGTTTCTATCCCAATATTTTTGCCTATGCATTAGAAATATTTTTGTATAGGACATGCATGATTATTTTGCTAAGTATCTATATGCTATGCTTGGGAAATCCTAATAGTTGTAGCAATGTTAGAATTTCCTCTAAGTTAAGATACATGCTATTGCCATGCTTAGCCTAGCTAGTAGCAACCAAGGGTGGATTATATATTCATGATATGAGAAATATTTATAAGTCTTTGACTTATGTTTTGTTTAATAAAACAACTAAGTGAATGAAACACCTAGGTGGAATGGAAAGATTGGTTTGTGTTGAGTGGTTACACAAGGCCCATTTCTATGGTTTACCTTGTGTATCACACTTGTGGAAAGCCACCCAGGAACAAAGGGATTTGAGATGCCAAATGTTAAGGAGCTTCTAGTGCAGCCACATGGCAATATGGGCTCTGCCTAGATCATATAGGTTGCAATAACTTAGTCATTTGGACAGTTGGTGGTAGTGGGATGATAGGTTGGAACGCGTCCATTTGGTCTAAGGGAAGGCTTCTGAAAGGTCCTGTCTTGGTGAAAATCAAGTCTTGTCGGGAAAGTGCACAACCTCTGCAGATGGAAGAATCTAAGTACTTAGCCATGTCCCTGGTATTGGACAATTTGAGCATCAAGACATGGAAGCTATCAAGAATTTCCTCATCCCAATTTTCTAAGTAAAACTTGTGGTTGAACAAGGGTGAAGGTTCACCAATTTCTATTGGTGGTTCCTTGGGAAAGTTTTGTCAAAGAAAAATTTAGTGTTTTCAACTAATAGGTAAAACCTATTTTGAGCAAAGCTAGCCTAAGCTACACTTAGACAAATTCATGTAGTAACTAGATGTTAATATTCTACTAAGGTATCACTTGCCAATACTATTCCAATGTATTGACCCACTATGGATGTAACTTGTGATGTTGCAGGTTACTCTGATGATGATTAGGGGTTATGAGTCTACACTCAACATGATTGCCTGTGGCACATCAAGATGAAGACTTTACTTATATGTGTTATGTTGAACTCTTGTATTAGGCCGATGGCCATGGAGTTGTAAAAGACTATGTTATCTCTGGAATGACGATGTAATAATGACCTTTGTTTCTCTGTTCTTCATCTTAAACTATGGATGCTAGCTATTGATCCAGGGACTAGCATTCCAATCACAGGGATCCTTACCTTTAAAAGGGAGGGATCTTTCAGATGGTATCAGAGAACTGTGTTGCCTTTAGGATTATAACCCTAGGATTGGATTAGAAACCACTAAGGAAAAATTTCAACACCTTGAACATTTTCTACACTTGTCTTCTCTTCTCGTAAAACTTTTCTAATCTTCCTTCTCATATCTATTTGTAGATGAACTCCATTAATGAAGCCGTAAGGAAAGGACCACTCATGACCATGACTTTGGAGTGTGAGACTGAATTTCCAAAAGCCCTTAAGAACCTTATGGTTACCATGGGGATACATGGTGCAGCTGTGTACAAAGGTTTCCCTATGATGGATGAAGGAGAGGAGTATTGGTGGGTGCAACTTCACTTGTACAAAAACAAGGAAGACAACCACAAAGAATCAGGATTCTGCATGGTCACCAACTCAGTGATGCACACGACATTCTTTGACTCTACAAGATATGCGGCTTGGAAGGCCATCAAAGAGCTTGGTGATAGGCTCAAGTGCAGAATGCTTAACACCCAAAATGACCTTAGGGAAAAAAAGAAGCATACCCAAGAGTTGGAGGCTACCAACCAACAACTAAGGGAAAACATCATAGACTTGATTTGGGAATCTTGTGAACAAGATAGACAGATGGCTACTAAGGATGCTTTGATAGCCATTTTGTCTAGTGAGTGAGAGTTGTAACGTACTTTGTTAGCTGGACCAACACACTTATCGTCTTTATTTCCCAAAATGTTGTGTAAGTTATGTTGAACCTTGGATGCTTTTAATGGATGTATGCCATGGCTTGTGTGTTTGATTTTTAATGATATGCCTGTGATGCTTTGTCTTGTGATTTTATCTATTGATGTGGATTCTAACTTTTCTCTATCTTATAAAATAGATGCCTAATGTTACTATCAGCACGGCTGAAGAGTTCAAGGGAACTCGTTTTGGCACTCGTCTTATTGAGCTCACTAGTGTGCTCAACCTTCCGCTCCCTAGCATCATGATGCTTCCCCTCACCAAGTTTGAGAGGAAGGACCTTTGGGGCTTCAAGGTTACTCAGACAGGACGTCAGACTGAGCCAGCCACGGATGCTATCACCTTCAAGCTTATGCATGACTACAGGGAGAGAGGCCTATAGGAAGTAATGCAGGATTTACTCAGGCGTCTGTTAGGGAGGCACTCTCGGGAGATTAGAGGTACTCACTTTCACGCCTTCGGGAGACGTGACGAGGATGGTGAGGCTGTTGAGTTCGAGGATGCTGCTAGAGAGACGGCAGAGCCGATTCGTCTGTACCTTCAGGACCTAGAGGTTCTACTTAGGCACCTAGATACTGATAGGACCAACGTCATGCTTAGCAATGACGAGCTCCGGGTGCAGCTTTGTGAGAAGGACAAGCTCTTCGCGAAGCAAGACGAGATAGTCAAGGAAATGGAGGCCAAGTTTGAGAGCTAGGACAGGAAGTTCAAAAGCCAAGAGAAAAGAGTCCAAGACAGGAACAAGAGGATTCGAGAGATGACTGCAGAACTAGACGCCAAGGACTTCGAGCTCGAGCATCAGCAGGATGTGATTGAGAGACGTCGTTCATAGAAGAGGGCTCTTAAGTCCAAGATAGAGTCCTTGACTACCAATGTTGAGGAATACAAGACCGCTATGGAGAATGCAGGTCTTACACTTGTTGATGAGGAGGTTGATGCAGAGGAGTAGTAATGACTACTCATTTGTCTATCTTTTACCATGATTTTGATTATTGAGTCGGAATGACCATCCAACATGTGGATGGCTTGCTATTGTTGTGTTTGCTTTTTAAACTTGTTGTTTATGTCGTTGAACTTTATGTTATTTTGATGCTTGTTTGGTGATTATCTATGTGATGTATTGTGCATGTTAAACATCTATGGGTATCTCATTCTTATCCTTATTTGAAAACCAAAAATGCCTCCTCGACGTTCCAACCCCAACCCGAACAAAAACAATGTCACCCCCGAGATGCAACAGCTGATGACAACACAGGCACAGCTGATGCAGATGATGACCACTTTCATGTAGAATCAGAATAACAACAACAACAACAATCAGAACAATCCACCAGGATTTGACATGCTCACCAGATTCTTAAGACTGAGGCCTGCAAAGTTCTCAGGAACTACTGATCCCATGGTGGCCAATGATTGGCTACGTGCAGTGAACAAGGATTTGGTGACTGTCGGCTGTACCGACGAGGAGAAAGTCAGTTTTGCAGCACATTTGTTGGAAGCACCAGCTGCTACTTGGTGGGATAACTTCCAGATCACCACTCCCATTGAGGATGTGACATGGGCTATCTTTGAAGATGGTTTCCGTACAGCTCACATCTCATCCGGAGTGATGATTTTGAAGAAGAAGGAGTTCCATAATCTGAAGCAGCGCCACCGCAGCGTGGCTGAATATATTGAGGAGTTCAACAATCTGGCGCGTTATGCACCAGATGAAGTGGATACTGATGCCAAGAGGAAAGAGAAGTTCCTCGAAGGACTGAATGATGAACTAATTCTGCAATTATCTGTGGCCTATGTCCCCACCTACCAATCCCTTTGTGATAAGGCTACCATCTTGGAGAACAAGCTGAAATAGGTTGAAAGTAGAAAGAGAAAGCACAGCTCTGACAAGCACAGCTCGGGGTCGTCTCACAAGCGTTGCCATTATGATGATAGTGGGATTTCTCGATCACACAATCATGGAAAGTACAACAGACACCACAACCACAACCGTCATCATGACAACAAGCATCACCGTAGTCATGACAATGACAAGTACAATAACCACAAGGGCGGATACAAGAGCCACCACAATGGAAGTGGAAGTGGTAGTGGAAGCCAGCCTATCAAGAAGGATCTCAGTCAGGTTGAATGCTTCAAATGTAAGAAGATGGGGCATTATGCAAATGAATGCCCAGAAAATAAAGTTGAAGGACCCAACAAGCCCAACCCTTTCCAGAAGGGACAAGTGAACCACATCAATGTGGAAGAAATCTATGAGGAACCTGATGATGTGGCTGGTAAGTTCAAACTCAATTCTGTTCCAGCACTTGTTCTTTTTGATACTGGCGCATCGCATTCATTCATATCAAGAGCATTTGTTGAAAGAAATGAACTTCCAGTTGAAACTATTGGGTGTCCTATAAAAGTAAGTTCTCCTGGCGGAGAAATGATAGTGAACTCGGGATGTCATGATCTAGTCATAGAGTTTGGGAAGTATAAGTTTCCCGTTAATCTGATAATCCTAAATTCCCATGGATTGGACGTCATTTTGGGAATGGACTGGATGACTAAGCATAAGGGAGTGCTAGATTGTGCCAATCATACTGTCACACTCACAACCCCGGATAATAAAAGGATTAGATTCAAGACTAACTTTGAATCAAAAGGGAGTAAGCTAAATTATCTTAAGGGGGATAGCATAGATAGTGTGCCAATTGTGAGAGAATATCCGGATGTGTTCCCGGAAGAATTTCCGAGAAGGCCACCAGATAGAGATGTGGAATTTCTAATTGATGTGCTGCCAGGATCAGGACCAATAGCAAAGAGACCTTACAAGATGTCAGTTGATGAGTTGAAAGAACTCAAGAAACAACTTGGAGAACAGTTGCAGAAAGGATTTATTCAACCAAGTTCTTCGTCTTGGGGAGCACCAGTCTTTTTTGTGGAAAAGAAATATAGAGTCAAAGGTTATGCATAGATTATCGTTCACTCAATGAGGTGACTATCAAGAACAAATATCCTTTGCCTAGAATCAATGATTTGTTTGATCAGCTAGAAGGAGCTAGTGTGTTCTCAAAGATTGATCTCCGGTCAGGTTATTTTCAGCTTAAAATAAGAGAACAAGACATACCTAAGACAGCTTTCACCACTAGGTATGGATTGTATGAGTACACCATGATGCCATTTGGTTTGACCAATGCACCATCTTACTTCATGAATATGATGAACAAGGTGTTCATGGAGTTCCTTGACAAGTTTGTTGTCATTTTCATCGATGACATTTTGATCTACTCCAAAAGCAAAGAAGAGCATGAAGGACATTTGTGTTTGGTACTTGAGAAGCTTAGAGAGCATAAGTTGTATGCAAAATTCAGCAAGTGTGAGTTCTGGTTGAATGAAGTGGGATTTCTTGGACACGTTGTGTCGGGAGATGGTGTAGCGGTTGATCCTGCAAAAGTGTCAGCTGTAACTGAATGGGAATCTCCTAAGTCAGTGAAGGAAGTTCGTAGTTTCCTTGGCTTGGCAGGATACTACAGAAGATTCATTGAGAATTTCTCCAAGGTAGCTAAGCCAATGACGGAATTACTAAACAAAGACAAGAAATTTCCTTGGACTGAAGGATGTGAACTCAGTTTCCAAGAATTGAAGAAGAGACTAGTGACATCACCAGTCCTATGTCTGCCAGATTTGGAGAAAGATTTCCAAGTGTATTGTGATGCATCTCATCATGGATTAGGTGCAGTTCTAATGCAAGAAGGGAAATTTGTGGCTTATGCCTCGAGACAACTCAAAACTCATGAGGTAAATTACCCTACTCATGATTTGGAGTTAGCCTCTGTTGTCCATGCACTCAAAACATGGAGACACTATCTTTTGGGAAAACGATGTGAAGTGTTCACATATCACAAAAGTTTGAAGTATATCTTCACCCATAAATAAATCAACATGAGACAAATAAGATGGCTAGAACTCATCAAGGACTATGACTTGAGTTTGGAATACCACTCCGGTAAAGCAAATATTGTAGCGGATGCTCTAAGTCGTAAGGTATTTGTGAATGACCTTACTAAGTGAGAGTTGCTAGATGATCTGTGTGCCCAATTTAGAGATCTTAGATTGAAGACTGTGCCTGAAGGACATCTCATGTCATTGGATGTTCAACCCACATTGTTAGACAAGATCAAGGAACCCCAAAAGATGGACAAGGAAATAGAAGAGATTAAAGAAAAGATTGGCAAGGGAAAAGCCAAAGGATTCCATGAAGACGAACAGGGTACTTTATGGTATGGAAAACGTATCAGCGTTCCGCAAGATCCGGAGCTATGGAAACTGACTTTATAGGAAGCACACAACTCACCATATTCCATTCATCCGGGTAACACCAAAATGTACATGGATATGAAGGAAAGATTTTGGTGTAATAATCTCAAGAAGGACATTGCCGAACATATTGCTTTGTGTGATGTATGTAGTAGAGTGAAAGCGGAACATCAGAAACCAGCAGGATTGTTGCAACCACTACCTATTCCTGATTGGAAGTGGGACAAGATTGGCATGGATTTCATCACAGGGTTGCCAAGGACCAGGTCAGGATATGATTGTATTTGGGTAGTAGTGGATCGACTCACTAAAGTGGCTCATTTCATACCTGTGAAGACAACCTACACAAGTGCTAAGTTGGACAAGATCTATATGAATAGGATTGTGTGTCTGCATGGAGTACCCAAGAGTATTGTGTCTGATAGGGGAACCCAATTCATTTCTCATTTTTGGAGGCAACTACATGAGTCATTAGGAACGAGATTGGAATTCAGCACTGCTTTTCATCCTCAGACTGATGGACAGACAGAAAGGACCAACCAGATTCTAAAAGATATGTTGAGGGCATGTGCCCTAGACTATGGAGCCAGTTGGAATGAAAGTCTGCCTTATGCAGAATTCTATTATAATAACAGCTATCAAGCCAGTATTGAGATGGCACAATTTGAGTTTCTCTATGGGAGAAAGTGTACTACCCCATTACTATGGAATGGTGTAGGAGAAAGAAACTTGTTCGGACTAGAACTAATCAAAGAGGCTGAAGAGAAAGTCAAGCTAGTTAAGGATAGATTGAAGATAGCACAGTCCCGACAAAAAAGCTACGCAGATCCTAAGCATAGAGAAGTCACCTATGAGGTGGGTGATAGAGCTTATCTTAGAGTGTCACCACTTCATGGAGTGAAGAGATTTGGAGTCAAAGGAAAATTAGCCCCAAGATATGTTGGACCATTCAAGATTCTGAGTCGTAAAGGTGAAGTAGCTTATGAAATTGAATTGCCAGAATCATTATCTGCAGTTCACAATGTGTTTCATGTGAGTAAGCTAAAGAAATGCCATCCAGAGATGGAAGAGACTTCTCTACAGGATACTATACCTTTGGAAGAAGTCAAATTGGAAAGTGATCTCACTTATGAGGAAAAACCCATCAAGATTCTTGAGATTGCAGAAAGAGTTACTCGGACTAATACTATCAAATTCTGCAAAGTTCAATGGAACCATCATTCCGAAGAAGAAGCAACATGGGAAAGAGAAGATGATCTTCGGAAAGACCACCCTCACCTATTTGCTAGCAAATCCAAATCTCGAAGGCGAGATTCACCTTAAGGGGGTTAGATTTGTAACATCCCTAAAATCATGTTTTCAAAGCTTTGCATATCATCCATGCATTCATCATCATTTTAGGATCATTTTCAAAGTTATTGCAAAAACAGAAGCATTTGAATGCTTATTATTTTATGTAAGCAAAGCGTTGATCCAATGCTACTCTCTAATGAGAAATTGTTTGTTTTAAACTTATGATGTTTGTTTGATAGTTTCCAAAGCTTGGACAAAGATTTCAAAACAAAGAAACAAATTTAAAACCATTTCTTTGTCTTTATTAAACAAGGGTAAAAACATTGTTTATTTTAAAATTTCAAGGTGCCAAATTATTTTAAAGTACACAACATTGTTCTGCAACCAAATGTGTACAATTTTCACTTTATAAAAATCCAGAAAAAGTTTGAACTCAAACACATTTGAATTCATTTGAAAATGTTTCCTGGAAATCAAACAGAAAAAGAAAAAATAAAGAAATGGAAAAAGGCATGCGCCAGCCTTTCAGCCCAACAGCAGACCCAGCCCACTAAGCCCATCCAGGGTTTTCCTCTCTCTCTCTCTCACGCGACGTAGACATACCCCGTGCTCGCTGACCGGTGGACCCAAACGCCACGCGGTCATCGTCCCCAAACCACGTACCCCCCGACCCGGTCGACGCCGCCGTTACCACCGTCACTGCCGCGAATGAAGCGGGCTTAATTGCCGATCAATGCCGCGCAATCTCCTTGCCCCTCACCATATATTTAACCCCCTCTCTTCTCCGCATCTTTCCCCTCACTCGTTGCCTCTTCTCCGCCACCAGGCTGCCCACAATCCCACTTGCACCGTCGTGGTACCAAGCGTCTCCGGCGGCGCATTCCGGTGAGTACAACGCCCCTCTTCATCTCTGCTTCATGCGAGTGTATATGCCTAGCTTATACGCATCACCTCATGCCATTCGCTTGTTCTGTAATGCACCAGGACGTCGCCTCCGTCCACCTCTGCAAACAACAGAGCCGCCGCTCAACTCCGAGGAGAAATACCGGTAACCTCCGAGTGCCCCTTGCTTCCCCTTTGACCCTGTCGTGTTCGCCACAATCTTGTGCACCTCCTGACGCAACTGGTTCATGCTAGGGCGGTCTACATCTTCGGCAACGTCTTCATCTACAAGCACCCGACGACGTCCGCAAGTCCGACGAGCCCCAGCAACCTCTACAGCGGGCCCCGACCCTGCCCGCCTGCATGTTGAGCTTCCTCGTGTCATCGTGAGTCTGGTAAGCCTCACTACTAACCCTAGCCCCCTCCGTAGCCGCCGGAATATCACTGGCAGAGCCGTGCCGCCACGCCACCGTCGCTAGCGCCGCCCCTTCGTGGTCGTTTGCTCGACAACCATTGGATCTAGATCCAGCGCATAGGAATAGATCACTTATCGAAGGGGTACGTTTAAGATCTGGCCGTGCGTTTTCATTTAGATCCTGTGGCTCTCGTTGATCGATCCAGCCTAAACGGTATCAGCCAATCAGGGCATGACGCGTGGCATGTTCTTCGTTTTAAAAATCTGAATTAAATCTGTTAAGGATTCAAACTTGCAAAATTCATAACTTTTGATCCACATGTTCAAATTTTGCAAATTTTATATCATTGGAATCAGGAGAAAGAATTCTATCCATTTATGCAATGTGTTTAATGTTTTGCTTCTATAAAATTGATTAATTTTACAGAGACATTTGTAGGCTTATTTTGAGTATAGAAATTATTTGAAAAATGATTGAAAGATCAAATAAAGTTTATTTAGTGTGTCTTGGTCTTGTTTATGATTCAGTACTATATACTTGTCTTGTTGGGTGTAGAAAATCATCACATAAGCATTTGCATGCATTCATATATTTTTGATTGTATATTTTTGATATGTGATTTTGGTGCCAATATTTTATGTCTAGATTTTGGTGCTAATAGTGATTGTGGTTGTGAAGATTGTTGCTACTCCCCAAACTACCAAGGCAAGTGGTGCTTCATGTTTCTATCCCAATATTTTTGCCTATGCATTAGAAATATTTTTGTATAGGACTTGCATGATTATTTTGCTAAGTATCTATATGCTATGCTTGGGAAATCCTAATAGTTGTAGCAATGTTAGAATTTCCACTAAGTTAAGATACATGCTATTGCCATGCTTAGCCTAGCTAGTAGCAACCAAGGGTGGATTATATATTCATGATATGAGAAATATTTATAAGTCTTTGACTTATGTTTTGTTTAATAAAACAACTAAGTGAATGAAACACCTGGGTGGAATGGAAAGATTGGTTTGTGTTGAGTGGTTACACAAGGCCCATTTCTATGGTTTACCTTGTGTATCACACTTGTGGAAAGCCACCCAGGAACAAAGGGATTTGAGATGCCAAATGTTAAGGAGCTTCTAGTGCAGCCACATGGCAATATGGGCTCTGCCTAGATCATATAGGTTGCAACAACTTAGTCATTTGGAAAGTTGGTGGTAGTGGGATGATAGGTTGGAACACGTCCATTTGGTCTAAGGGAAGGCTTCTGAAAGGTCCTGTCTTGGTGAAAATCAAGTCTTGTGGGGAAAGTGGACAACCTCTGCAGATGGAAGAATCTAAGTACTTAGCCATGTCCCTGGTATTGGACAATTTGAGCATCAAGACATGGAAGCTATCAAGAATCTCCTCATCCCAATTTTCTAAGTAAAACTTGTGGTTGAACAAGGGTGAAGGTTCACCAATTTCTATTGGTGGTTCCTTGGGAAAGTTTTGTCAAAGAAAAATTTAGTGTTTTCAACTAATAGGTAAAACCTATTTTGAGCAAAGCTAGCCTAAGCTACACTTAGACAAATTCATGTAGTAACTAGATGTTAATATTGTACTAAGGTATCACTTGCCAATACTATTCCAATGTATTGACCCACTATGGATGTAACTTGTGATGTTGCAGGTTACTCTAATGATGATTAGGGGTTATGAGTCTACACTCAACATGATTGCCTGTGGCACATGAAGATGAAGACTTTACTTATATGTGTTATGTTGAACTCTTGTATTAGGGCTATGGCCATGGAGTTGTAAAAGACTATGTTATCTCTGGAATGACGATGTAATAATGACCTTTCACTACTAGGAAAACGGCTATAGGTAATCAGCACATCCGTGGCTCACATGGTTGAAGTGCCCCACGGCTAAAACAGGCGTGGCTCACCTGTGGGCAGTGCCCTACTAATAACTAGAACAACCGTGGCGCACATGACTATAGTGCGCCACAGATGTGTGTGGGCCAGGGCCCTGTTGGCCGCACGCCAAACATCTGTAGCGCACTATAGTCAAGTGCGCCACGGTTGTTAGTGTCATCTGTGGCGCACATGGGGGGGTGCGCTACGCCTAAGCGCACGCCCCCTCTGCTGTGAAACGGCCACAAACATCTGTGGCGCACTCGGCCTAGTGCGCCACAGGGAGTAGGAGCATCCGTGGCGCACACGGCATAGTACGTCACAGATGTTTGTACTCCCTGTGGCGCACTAGGGCCGTGTGCGCCACAGATGTGTCGATTTTTTTAGGACAGCTCTTTATGTGCACATGTGTGACCACATCCACCACCCCACACTTCACTTTCCCCTTCTTCTTCCTCCTTAGATCTAGTCGGGATCTTTTCCTTCCCACCTCAATTTCTCCACCCATTCACCATTTTTAGCATGTAAAACTTGCTTTGGATGTTACATAAGTAATAGAGGACGTCTCCGGTCTCTCATCTCCTTCTCCGGTCGACGCGCGCACCTCTCCTTTCCATCTTTCTCGCGATCGGTCTCTCATCTCGGTAAGTTGTCGATGTAAGGGTGTGTTCATGTGTATATGGATGATGTGCTCATATGTATGTAGATGATCGATGCTCATGATGTGTGTATGTGGAGAGGATGGTCTCATATGTGTGTGTATATGGAGAGTATCGATGATGCTCATGCATGTGCGAACTGGAGTGCGGGTGGTCGAGTAGGGCCGTGCCCGATTCCAAGCATGGTCAGCAGCCACTCGAACAACGCGGCGCCGATGAATCAGGCGAACTACGTGCTCGTGACTCCGCCCGCTAGCACCGCGGCGCCGCAAGTGTTGGTGACTCCCCCTGCCATCACCGCGGCGCCGGAGTACATGTTGGTGCCCCCCTGCCATCGTCGCGGCGGCACTGGAGCTCCAAGCACCCGTCGGTAGGGAGAATACACCGGCGGCCAGCACCGCGCCATCAAGCAGCCCTTCCTTCTCTTGCACGCCCGTCGCCGTATGCGGTGCGTCGACATTAGCCGATCTCGACGCCATCACGGTAAACAAATTGCTTTAATTACCGCATTTCATGCCATCTATTACTCTTATGGCATCTCTGACGACGCCGTACATGTTTTCCGCAGACGGATGTTCCTTGCACTCTCTTATGCTACGTGAACAACGAGCTGAGGGATGTTGCCAAGGGTACCATCATTCAACCCTTGCAGCGCACGTTCCACTCAAGGCCGATGTCAGATAGTGTGCATAGGGTTAAAATTAGTCGGGTGCTAAGGGGCTACGACGACCTGGAACCTCCCATTCAACCCCCAGGAGCGGATGAAGAAGAGTCATCTGTCCTCAGAACTTTCTTCGGCTTATTCTTGCTATGGCCAAAGAGCATGATCCGTTTGGGGACGGCGGGGGCCATCACACCACAGACAACAGCACCGCCTGTCGTGCCAGCGACAAGCGGTGGCAAGGCCTACGCCTTGCGCCGTCACCTCCACGCGGTGGGTCGGATGATCATGTTGATGATATGCACATGGTGCAGGATCCGCCGAGGACGAAAGACCGAATGATCACTTCTTCAGCACTCAGTTTGGCAATGAAGAAGACCTAGCTGGTGGCCCCACAGAGAAAGCCACTATCACCAAGCGTCTGTTTGGTTCTCAGGAGACGCCTCCAGCTTGCGCCTTTACAGAGCCACCAGCTGATACAACCAACCGGCCCTTTATTCTAAGCCCTGACACACTACATAGGGCGGCCGGTGCTCAGATTGCGGTGCCTGCCCGCTCTCCAAAAGGAAAAAAGGGCAAGAAAAGAAAATCTAGCAGTTCGAGCCAGTCGGTGGCGTCAACAACTGCGAATCCGATCAGGTTTCGGGACGGGCCACCAAGACCCGAGGGTATTATGTGGAGGATTCATGTGGCGGGTGAGCCCATGCTACCTAAGAATTTGCGGAAGCTCGCCAGTTTGGAACTGCAGAGTGTGCATGACGGTGTGCTGACGATAGAGAGACGCCTTCTATCGGAGAAAGATCCCTCGCACCCGGTATTCGTGGTTAAGGTGCCACCAGGCTTGGGCTTCGTCGACAATGCCCCTACGGATCTGTTCTTCCTGCGGTTCGACGACATCTTCAATATGTTCCACCTATACCCGCTGCACTATACCATGGTCCTATGTTTTCTCTCAGCCTGGCCATGCAGATCATTAGAGAGAACACACCGGGCATCGCTATAGTGGACCCCTACTACATGCGTGACGGCTGCTTGGGTTCCCCCGCCGAACGACGTATCGTGGCCTCGTACCTAAAAAGAATCCTCGTGGCGAACAAGACAAAGGAATACATTCTCGTGCCTTACTTTCCCGAGTAAGTCGTTATTCACTCGCCACCGTCGATTGGCTTTATTAGATCATCATCATTCTTTTTCCAAAACATTCCATTTGAATTTTTTGCACAGAGATGAACACTGCACGCTCATCTCCTTATCGCCGAAGCATTCCCACGCCACGTATTTCGACTCGGGGAGTCTAGAAAAGAAGAAAAACTACGACAAGATCAAGGAAGTTCTGGATGATGCTCTCACTGGCTTTGCCTCGACGGAAGGCACTACCTTCGTGCGTATGAAGGTCAAGTTCGGCAGGCACGTCTTCAACAACGTAACGGACTTCCCCTGCGTGAAGCAGATGGAAAACAGTAAGAAGGAAGCCTACTACACACTCCATCACATGAGGGCGTTCCTACTTGACCAGCAGAATTCTACACTGCCAGATCATCTCAAACAGTGGGCCGAAGAAAAGGCCAAGATCAATGATTCGGATATTAGACAAGAGATGTATCGCATCCAGCAGCAGTTTGGGGCAATCATCTTTCGTGATGTCATGACTTCGGGGGGGATCTTCTACGGAGGAAATATCCCGAATAACCGTGACATAGAAGATCGCCTAGAGATGCAGGGTGACTATAGGAAGTTCATGACGAGACAAGGCGTCCTCCCATTCCCTAAGCCGAGCCAGAAGGCTTGATGTTGGCCTAGTTGTAGTTACAAACTATAGATGACCTTTGTGTGTGTGTGGACAAGTGTACTTATCTTATTAGGTTTATGAATCATCGCTTACTTATTTTGCTTATTATTATTATATATCAATCAATGCTTGGTTTTTTTGCTTACTCTTTGGTCCTTTGCTCAATTTGGTCCTTCTTTTTTCCCTTACTCTTTTTTCGAGAATAATGCCGATGATTGAAATGTCGTGGCACACTATATATAGAATGTGCTACTGATGGGATGTGAGCCTTGTGATATGCACAAGTCCAGGTCTTGTGCATCCTACTTGGCTCACCGTTCCATCGTAGCATATTCCTGTGTCCAACGACCTATGTATATATATGAGGCATTCTTTTCGAGTTATTTTTGTCTTTTTCGAGAATATGCCGATGATTGAAATGTCGTGGCACAATATATATGTGAATGTGCTATGACGGGATAGTTAGCCTTGTGATATGCACAAGTCCAGGAATTGTGCATCCTACTTGGCTAACGGTTCCGTCATAGCATATTCCTGTGTCCAACGACCTAGCTAGTTATATATGAGGCATTCTTTTCGAGCTACTTTGGTCTTCTTCGAGAATAGTGCCGATGATTGAAATGTCGTGGCACACTATATATGTGAACGTGCTACGATGGGATTATTCGCCTTATGTTATGCACAGGTCCAGGTGTTGTGCATCCTACTTGGCGAACGGTTCCATCGTAGCATATTCCTGTGTCCAACGACCTATGTATATATATGAGGCATTCTTTTCGAGTTATTTTTGTGTTTTTCGAGAATATGCCGATGATTGAAATGTCGTGGCACAATATATATGTGAATGTGCTATGACAGGATAGTTAGCCTTGTGATATGCACAAGTCCAGGAATTGTGCATCCTACTTGGCTAACTGTTCCGTCATAGCATATTCCTGTGTCCAACGACCTAGCTAGTTATATATGAGGCATTCTTTCGAGCTACTTTGGTCTTCTTCGAGAATAGTGCCGATGATTGAAATGTCGTGGCACACTATATATGTGAACATGCTACGATGGGATTGTTCGCCTTATGTTATGCATGTGTCCGGTGTTGTGCATCCTACTTGTGACGGTTCCATCGTAGCATATTCTGTGTCCAACGACCTATGTATATATATGAGGCATGCTTTTGAGTTACTTTGGTCTTTTCGAGAATAATGCCGATGATTGAAATGTCGTGGCACACTATATGTGAATGTTTCATGATGGGATTGTTACCTTGTGCTATGCACAGTCCGTGTGTTGTGCATCCTACTTGGCTAACAGTTCCATCGTAGCATATTCTGTGTCGAACAACCTAGTTATATATGAGGCATGCTTTTGAGTTTGGTCTTTTGATTTAGGAGTACTTTCTATAAGTGTATCTTCATATGCGACTTTTAATTATATATGTTTTTTCTCAATCATCGGTTAATTATTATTGTCAACTTATAGATGACGTGGTACGTCAGGTACAAGGGACGGTTCCCTGAGTCACGATGATTGGGAAGACTCCGGAGACAGGTGCACCGTTTCAGCGGCAATAGCTACAAAGGGTACAACACTATGGCGGAGGAAGCTAGATACACGCTATCTAGCGGAGTTAGGACAAGGAACCGGATGAAGACCTACACCTTCGTCGCGGCGGTGATCATGCTTATCTTCTTTGGTTATTTATCCCGCGTTTGTGTCTAGCTAGTTTAGATGTCTAGGCGAGCTTCCGAGCTCTAACTTGTTCGATCGACACATGTATTCGCATGTCACCAACTACTACTTTGTAACATGATCGAAATAGTGTAACTTAGACTATGTATTCATGTATGAGACTTATCTATATGTATTTGTTTCAATCTTGTTTTTCATATTGAGTATCTATATATATAATTGTATATCTTGTATATGTGTGTGTATATCTGCTGTAATATTATATATAATCTGTATTGTATATAATCTGGCTCGGAAACTAAAAAACAAAAAAATACATTTGTGGCGCACATGGTCTACCTTCTGTGGCGCACTACACCTAAAGCGCACTATGGAAGCTTAGTGGCGCACTAGGTAGTGCTCCACAGAAGATCCCAGGGGTAGCGCACCTGCCCAAACATCTGTGGCGCACTAGCAGGTGCGCTATGCCTGTCTCTACACAACCGTGGCGCAATAGGCAGTGCGCCACGGCTGAGAGATAGCCGTAGCGCAAGGCCCGTGGCGCACTGCTAGTGCGCCACGGATGATGTTTCCAGGTGCGCCACTAAAGGCCATTTTCCTAGTAGTGTTTGTTTCTGCGTACTTCATCTTAAACTATGGATGCTAGCAATTGATCTAGGGACTAGCATTGCAATCACAGGGATCCTTACCTTTAAAAGGGAGCGATCTTACAATGATCAAGGAGATCGAAAATCGGTAGCAAGAACAGCAGGAACTCGAGCTTGAGAAAATTTTCCGGTGTTTTTTGGGAGAGAGAAAGAAGTGGCTAGGAGGAGACAACTTGGAGGGCCACAGGTGGGCCCCACCCAGGCCAGGCGTGCCCTGGGAGCTGGCTGCGCCACCAAGGGGTGTGCTGGCCTGGTGGGTCCCCCTGGGCCACTCCTGGATCAATTGATTTTCTGGGATTTTTCGGGGAATTTTATTTTTGGCCAATTTTCAGGGTATGAAAATTGATTTTCTCGCAGAAAAGATTTTTTATAAGAAGCAAAAGCAAACAAAAACCAAAACTTACAGAATTTCTAAGACACTCTAACAAGCAAACAACTAGCAAAACTAAAGCTAACAAGAAAAAGAGCAAAGACTAGGAAGGACGAAAATAAAGAGCAAGTATAACCACTGTGAAAACATTGTTTTGTTCATTAAAATCCTTTTGTTAACAAGGTTGATCAAGTCTTGTTACCAAAACAATCTTATATGAAACAAAATTTTGCATTCTACAAACTGATTATGTTACCTCAAACTTGATAGCAATGGTCCCAATCATAATAATTTCAAAACTTTTTTGTGGAATGGGACAATATATTTCTCCAACCTTGATGCTCTCAATATTTTCAATGGAATTCAGGCAATAGATCTTATCAATCTTCTTGGGGAAATAGACAATATGCTCTTTGTCATTAATATTAAAAGTTATTTTCCTTGATTACAATTGATGATAGCACCTGCAGTATTAAGAAAAGGTCTCCCAAGAAAAATAGACATATTATCATCTTCAGGCATCTCAAGCACAACAAAATCAGTTAGAACCAAGCAATTATGAGCCACTTGAATAGGAACATCCTCACATATACCAACAGTAATAGTAGTTGACTTATCAGCCATTTGCAAAGATATATCAGTTGTTATCAACTTTCTAGATAGAGTCTCTTATAGAGAGAAAACGGCATAACACTAACTCCAGCTCCCAAATCACATAAAGCAGTTTTAACATAATTATTCTTAATAGAGCAAGGAATAGTTGGTATACCTGGATCACCAAGTTTCTTTGGAACCTTACCATTGAAGGGATAATTAGCAATCAAAGTAGAAATTTCCTCATTAGGAATCTTACATTTATTATAGACAATATCCTTCATATACTTTGAATTAGGAGGCCACTTAATAGCATCAGTCAAAGGAATTTGCAAAAATAAAGGTTTCATCCACTCACAAAACTTGTTATAGTGTTCTTCCTCCTTTGATTTGTGTTTCTTATTGGGAAAAGGCATAGGTTTCTGCACCCAAGATTCTCTCTCACTACCATGTTTTTAGCAATAAAATATTCCTTAGTGTACCTAGTGTTCTTAGTGTGCTTCTAAGGTTCTTCCTCAACTTCCTCCTTATCAGGAGCATCATTTTTATAATTACCACTCTCAGCTTCAGCATCAGAGACAAATATACTATTAGGATCTACAGCAGGTTTGGAGGGTTCCTCAACTATTTTATGTTTCTTTTTCTTTCTCTTACGAGGACTACCACTACTTTCACCTTGTTGAGAATCCTCTCAATTCTTTTAGGGTGTCCTACACGATATAAAGGATCTTGAGTATCTATACCACTCCTAGTTCTAAATCCATAAGCATGTTTATCTCCTTAGGCATTAACTAGCATATCTTTTTGTACCTTAGCAAGTTGCTCAATTTGAGTTTAAACCATTTGAAAGTGTTTACAAAGCATTTTAATATCATTAGCAGTTATTTCCACAATATCTTTCAACTCATTAATAGCTCTAGAGTTTTCCAATAAATGATTCTGAACTAGTTTATTAAAATCACCTTATTTAACAATAAAAGTGTCAAGTTCCTCTAAGCATTGATCAGGAGGCTTACCATAGGGAATATCACCTACATCAAAGTGGAGAGAGTGTACTTCAATAGTAGATGAGTGTAGAATTGGCTTGCATAATTCTTCTATAGGAGTTATATTCTTCACATCTTCAGCTCTAATACCTTTCTCCTTTAGACATTTCTTAGCTTCCTTCATCACTTCATCATTTAATGCAATAACTCCCCTCTTCTTTGGTGTTGGTATTGGAACTGGTTCAGGCACAACTGGTTTAGGAGTAGTAATCTCACATGTATTTAGCTCAGTTGAAGTCCAATCATCATAATTCTTGCTTATTTTAGCCATTAATTCTTTAGCATTTTTAGGAGTTCTTTTCCTGAAAACACAATCAGCTAAACTATCTAGGTATGTCCTAGAATCATCAATTAGTACATTATAATAAATATCAAGTAGATCATTTTTAGGTAATGGACATATAGGATGTGCATGGATCAAGGCACAGAACCTTGTCCATGACTAAGGCAATTTCTCTTCTTCTCCTTGTTTAAAATCAAAAAGTCTCTGCAAAGCAGCATGTCTAGAACTAGGAGGAAAATATTTCTGGAAGAAAGAAGTAATCAAACAATCAGGGCTATCAATGGAACCAGGAGGTAATCTATTAAACCAAGCCTTAGCTTCTCCTTTTTAGTGAAAAAGGGAAAATTTTAATAACAAAGTACTTGCGCATCTTAAAATCATCAGAGAATAAAGCACACATAGTGGAAAGATCATTCATATGAGCTACAACACTCTCATTTTCAGTCCCACAAAAAGGTTCTTTCTCAACAATGTCTAAATAGGATAAATCAAGAGAGAAATCATATTTTTCATCTTTGATATCTATGGGAGAGGTGGCAAACGTAGGATCAGAGGATAGTTTAGGAATAATGGTACGTCTCTCAAGGATACTCTTAATAGCACTAGCACAATGTGTGTTTGGTACTCCTCAATAAATTCATCAGTAAACTCAATGTAACCATCATTAATATCATATCTCTCTCTAGACTCAGGTGAGCTAACAAGTGTAATAGTGTCTTCACTAGGAGTTTCAGTGTTTCCAAGACTAGCCATAGTAGCATCTAGGAAAGGACCTAATGAACCACTCGCATCAAGCATAGTAGAAGTAACATCATGAGTATCAGAAGCAGTTTCAGATTCAGCAGTAGTAGCAGTGTGTGTATCATGAGTATGTGGTGGTGGTGTAACAAGCTTACTTATAAAAGACGGTGAATCAAGAGCAACAGATGTGTTTAGGACTATACCTCTTCTTTTAGTGGATGGTAAAATAGGAAACTTTCCATCACGAGACTTACCCATGAATAATGGAGTAGCAATGAATAATAATAGATCCAAGTGAACTTACAAATAAAGCTATGCTCCAAGGCAACGGTGCTTAAAAATAGTCTTGATGACCGACAAGTATAGGGGATCGCAACAGTCTTCGAGGGTAGTATTACCCAATTTATTGATTAGACACAAGCGGAGCCAAAGAATACTTGCAAGCCTTAACAACTGAGTTGTCAATTCAGCTGCACCTAGAAATAGTTCTTGCTCAAACAAGTTTATCAGTAGAAACAATTTTGTAGTAGAAAAAGTAAAGTAACAGTAGCAGTAAAACAAGAGCAATAGTAACCGTAGTAGCAAACAGTAGGATATGAGCGCGGTAGGCATAGGGATGGATGGACGGGCATTGCATGGACGAGTCTAAACATGTAACTTCAATATCTAGGGCAACTGCAGATAAATAAGAATAAGCATCCAAGTACTAAAGAATCATAGGCATGTGATCCATATATAGTCACACGTGCTCGCAATGAGAACTTGCACAATATCTTTTGTCCTGCCAGCCCGTTGCAGTGGGGCCTCAAGGGAACTACTGGAAATTAAGGTGCTCCTTTTAATAGAGCACCGGAGCAAAGCATTAACACTCCGTGAATACATGTGATCCTCACATCACAGCCATCCCCTCAGGTTGTCCCAATTTCTGTCACTTCGGGGCCTTTGGATCCGAACAATGATATGTGTACACAACTTGCATATAAGATCACAAACAATACTATCATAATGATTCAATAATAAGTTCAGATCTGAGATCATGGCACGGGGGACCTAGTGACAATCATTAAGCACAACAAGTTGCAACAAAGTCAAATAGCACTAATAGAGATACTAGGCACCATGCCCTAACAATCTTATTCGATTACATGATAGAACTCATCCAATCCATACCATCCCCATAGCCTACAGCGGGGGCTTACTCACTCATGGATGAGGGAAACATGGATGGTTGATGGAGAAGCGTTGGTGCTGACGATGGTAATGATCCTCTCCAAATTCCCCGTCCCGGCAGGGTGCCAGAATAGAGTTTCTGGTTCTGGGTCGCGGTTTCTGGTGGTGGCGGCACAGCAGAACTCTTTCTGGAAAAACGTCGAACCCTCATCGGGTTTTAGGTCAAAAGGCATCTTATAGGCGAAGAGGGAGGCCGAGGGGGTGCCTGGGGCAGCCACACCCCCTCCAGGTGCGGCCTGGGCCCACCCGTGCGATAGGAGGGTGTGGGCCCCTCAGGCCTCCCCTCCGTCTCATACCCTGGATCCATGAGTCTTCTGGAGAAATAGGATTTGTGGCATATTTTCCGAGATTTTTCCTGATAGTTGATTTTCTACACAAAAACTAGACACCAAGGTAATTCTACTGAAAACAGCATCAGTCCATGTTAGTTGTATCCAAATCACACAAGTTTATAGGAGAAACAATATCAAAAGTGTTAGGGAGAGTAGATACGTTTTGGACGTATCACACAACATCAATTTTTTCCGTAAGTAAGAAACAAAGGTTATCAAACCAGTAGTAGGAAGGAAACAACTCAATATTGTTGCTAGCAACTGGAAACCTGCACAACACAAACTCAGGACTTTGCCCCAACGAACAGTGAGGTTTTCAATCTCACCGGTTTGCTGAAAACAAAGGATTAACTGTATGGTGTGGAAGGTAATGGTGGTTTGCATAAAGTAAATAGTAACATTGGAAGATGTATCAATGGTAATGATTGGACTGGGGTCCATAGTTCACTAGAGGTGTTCTCCTTAAGATAAACAAACATGGAATGCTGGGTAAACAAATTACAGCAGGGCAATTGATAGGACTGAGCAAGGCATAACAATGCAATACTAGACATTCATGATCCTGTGAGATTTGATTGGGAAATATAACAAGATACAGAGACTTCCATCCAACTACATCTATGACTAGTAATTCACCTTCAGGTTATCATCTAAACCCCTCCAGTATTAAGTTGCAAGCAACGGATAACTGCTTTAAGCAAAGTGCGTAAGGTAAACAATCCACTTGTTCCATGAACAAGAGACCGTTGTTTTCTCCCTAGTAGCAACAACACATCTACAACCTTAGAGACTTTTGTCACTTCCCGAGATTAAATAGAGGCATGAACCCAGTATCGAGCATAAATACTCCCTCTTGGAGTCACTGACATCTATTTGGCCAAGATAGCTAATAGAAACGGAGAGCATGCAAGATCACAAACAACACAGACATGATAGAATCAATAATATATAACCATTAATCAATCTGACATAGTAATCTCAATATCCATCGGATCCCCGCAAACACAACATGCATGATTACAAAATAGATGATCTTAATCATGAACGGAGCTCACAAGATCTAAACATGGTAGCACAAAGGAGGATAAACAACCATCTAGCTACTACATGGACCGGTAGTCCAAGGTGGAAATTCTCACGCATCATACCGGAGGCTGGCATGGTGATGAAGAAGGCCTCCGAGATGATCTCCCCTTCGGCAGGGTGCCGGGAAGAGCTTCAGATCCCCCTGATCTAGGGATGATGGTGGCGTCGTCTATAGACTGTTTCATGGAAGATTGATCGGGGTACTTAGGTTTTTGGTATCAGGGGCTTCTTAAATGAGAAGAGGTGAGGCAGGGGCACCCAGGATGGCCGCACCCCCCTAGGCGCTGGCCAGGCCTAGCCACGTGGCTAGGGTGTGTGGCCCCTGGTGGCTCTCCTCCATCTCGTACTCTGGCTTCGTGTTCCCCACGGTATTTACTTTGGCTGTTGTCCCGTCCAATTCCGAGAAAAAAAAATTTCTGCCTTTTTCTGGAACCAAAAACAGAAGGAAACAGGCAACTGGCACTGTGGCATTTTGTTAATAGGTTAGTCCCAGAAAACATATAAAAATACCTCAAAGAGAAGACAAAGCAAAGCAAAGTAGATACTAAACAAGCATGGAACATCAAAAATTATAGATACATTTTCGACGTATCAAACATCCCCAAGCTTAGCTCCTGCTCATCTTCGAGTAGGTAAGTGATAAAAAGAATAATTTTTGAGGTGACATGCATCATCAAAATCAAGATCAAACCATTTGCAAGCATTGAAAGATAGGATCAAAGAACTCTAAACATGAGCATGAAAGAAGAAGTTCTAACAGTAAGACAAAGTAACTATGCATGCAACATGAAAGGTTACAAACAAAGATCATGAATAACAATGCATTGAAAGACGTTTGTTTCTTTCACATATAGAAAACATGGCATAGTGGCATTCAGCTTATCCCTCATGGTATAGCAAATAAATGCACAGGACACCTTCAAAGTTCATCAGAGTGACTAGATCCAAATAGTTCATGAACAAGCAATATCAACAATATGCATCAATCAATAAGTTTTGGGACAATGCACATAGAACTAAGAATAGAAACTGTGCTCTCTTAATTGGTGCCTAAGGATAGAAGGTGAAGACTCAATATAATGGTGGAATAAAGGCCCTTCATAAAGGGAAGCAGGGATTTCAAGTCTCATAAAGAGCTTCGAAAAATTATGGTACTTGTTAGCTTTCAGCCTTCATTGCCCTATCATAAGCATCTTGAACTGATTAAGGTTAAAGTGAACAAACTATGGAGTATATGCTTGACAAAGTATAAGTTGGCAATCTCATGTCCCTTGAATACGAGGGCCTCTCCTCATGCTACTCAAGTTTAGTTACCGGTAAGTTCATGTCATAGTATGTATATGTGTATCATAGAGAACCGCCAACGGGGTACCCCTTGCACGTAATATAGGAGCTATCCCATAATCAAAATGAGAAGGAAAGTAGACAATGAGCATCTCAGCAATCTTCTTATTTACCATGGGAAAATGGTGATTTTTTTTCTCTTTCCTCTTTTCTCATCTTTCTTTTTCTTTTTCTCAATCTCTATATCTTTTTTATAAGAAGAATGCTTCATAGATTGCTCACTATGGTGATGCTGCAAGTATCCACCATGATTAGGCATGGTTTAGGCTAGCGGCCCAGACATTTCTCTAACACAAATACATAACTCCATGGACTTACAAGCTCCCCTTTCATTTCACACCGACGACATCCATAGACAAAAGAGCATGATATCAACTGGGTACAATGTACAAGTGCAATGTTGAAAGTGTTCCCCATGATAGCACGATTCTGCTAATTCCAACGTATAAGTGCAAGGATATACACCATACATGACACAATGGTTCAAGTTTATTAGGGGCAAGAAAAATAAAGTGTGCCATCAAGTTTGTGAGATCTTTAATCACTAAGTTTTCACATAACAAAGTGACTTTTTAATTGGAAGGTAGATGAAAACAAGAATATACTTGGAATGGTGTACACACCATGCATAGGAATTTATAGTGGACACTTTGTAATAACTTGATTTCTTGGGAGTTGGATGCATGTGTAGATCTTACTCATACAAGTGGAGGCTAGCAAAAGACTGGGAGCGACCAACTAAGAGAGCAATAATGGCCATAATCATGCAGAGCGACAAAACATTACTAATCCAAGCATGAAGTGGTACCACAAGTCAAAAACTAAATGATCATAGAGGATATGGTGACTGTTTCATAGTCATATCATGGTGTGATCATGTGCCAAGTCAACCCAAACAAAGCATCAAAGGAGAATACCACAATACTATGCTTTTGTATGCTAAAACAATGCATGATTCTTTCAAGTCACATTAAGAAATCCCAATTGTTTGGAACAATTCATGCTACAGCAATAATCCCTAAGCATAAGTTAAAAACAACATCTATCATGACATGCTAAAGTCTAAGTCACAGTCAAGGCAAGCTCCTCTTGTACTACTAAAGCAAGAACTTACTACTCCTTTCCAACACCAATCAACTTATTTGAAACAACACAGTGAAAACGGGGGTCCAAGTAATTTATTAAAGCAAACTAAGAAAACAAAAACCAAAAACAAAAACTAAGACGCTCCAAGAACAACACAACAGTGCATGAAACAATAAAAACGTGTCTAGAAAGACCTGAGATTTTTATTGATGAAGAAGGGGATGCCTTGGGAATCCCCAAGGTTTGACGCTTGTACCTCTTGAATAATTCTTGGGGTGACACAGGGTGGCATCGTCAAGCTTGAGCTTTTGTCCATTCTTCCTCTCATTATATCATTCTTTCCTTACACCTGAAATTTTCCTTTATACAAAACTTCACACAATCTTCATTAGCAACATTAGTGTATTCAAAAGATAATAGAACTTTGAGTTTAGTTTCAAAACAGCAAAAGTTTCACTAAAGACACAAGATACTATAGCAATTACCTCAGAAAACTCAGTTTCCCAAAAAAAACCAAAAAAGGAATCAATAAGAAGCAAATGCAAATAATGGTAGAAATCTGTCAAAACAGACCAGCAGGTAGAAACTGATTTTTCCGAAGACCTTATGTTGCTCAAATCAGAAAGTGTTAAACTAACAAAAGTTATCTGAAAACCTGGGGGATTTATTCAGAAAATTACAGCTCAATCCAACTTAAAGAAAGTTTACACGAATATTTATAGTGGAGCACAAAAATCTGTTTCGAGATAGCAACTCCCCAAATCATACTTCCCTGTCATTAGAGGTTATTCTTGGCATAAAAAGCAAATACAAAGGATAAGGAGAGGTTATTAGAGAAGTAATAACTTCCAAGACTCGAGAAAACTATTGGGTTATCTCCCAAGAAGTACTTTTCTTTAATGCCTTTAAGTTAGGCACAAGAAGCAAGAATCAAGTATTTTCAAATGAAGAAGCATTAACATCAAAGCTTGCTTTCAAGGGAGGAGCAAAGAGAAACTTCTCTCTACTCATAGGGAAGTGTTCAATACCTTTCTTGAAAGGAAATTGATATTTAATGGTGCCTTCTTTCATATCAATGATGGCACCAATAGTTCTAAGAAAAGTTCTTTCCAAAGTAATAGGACAAGAAGCATTGTATTCAACATCCAAAACATAGAAATCAACAGGTACATAAGCATTGTTAACCATAATAAGAACATCATTAACACTCCCCATGAGTTTCTTTTTAGCATTATCAATAAGTGGGACATCCAAATAGCAATCTTCCAAAGGTGGCAAATCAAGCATTTCATAAATCTTTCTAGGCATAACAGAGAAACTAGAACCAAGGTCACATGAAGCTTTGAGATCAAAGTCATTCACTTGCATATTGATGATGGGTTCCCAACTATCTTCTACTTTCCTAGGAATAGAGGCTATATGTTTCAACTTTTCTTCTTTAATTTTAATAAGAGCATCAGTAATGTGTTTGGTGAAAGCCACATTCATATCACTAGCATCTGGACTTCTAGCAAGCTTTTGTAGGAACATAATCACTTCAGAAATATTGCAACCATCAAGATAAAAATCAAACTTAGCATCACTGGTAGTAGATTCATTGGGTTTAGGCATTGTGGTAGGAGGAATAGGGACTTCTCATAGTTTAGTGGCATCCATATTGGTGGTGATAGTACACACACTATTTTTCTAGCAATTTCAGCTTCTCTTTCCCACTTAGCATGTAGTTGAGCTAACAGTCTAACAGTTTCATAAATAGTAACTTGTATAGCATGAGTAGCAGCAAAGGTACTTTCCAAAGTTTCAGGTTTAGCAGCCATTTTATTAACAAAAGAGGACTGTGCTTCAGACAAAGATGAAATATTTTTCTCAACATTCAAAAGATTTTCCTCCATAGTCTTGTTGAAAGTGGTTTGTTTGCTAATAAATTCTTTGAGCATGACTTCAAGTTCAGAGGGAGCACTTCTAGTATTGTTGTAGGAGTTTCCAAAGGTATTGCCATTATTAGGAGGATAAGGCCTATAATTGTTGTTACTGCCAAAATTATTCCTATAGGCATTGTTGCTAAAATTGTTGTTTCCAATGAAGTTCACATCAACTTGCTCTTCTTGAGCAACCAAAGAGGCTAAGGGAATATTATTTGGATCAATAGGAGCTTTTCCATTAACAAGCATAGCCATGATAACATCAATTTTATCACTCAAAGAGGAGGTTTCTTCAAGAGGATTTACCTTCTTACCATGTGGAGCTCTCTTAGTGTGTCATAGAGAATAGTTGACCATCATATTACCAAGGAGCTTTGTTGCAGCACCCAAGGTAATGGTCATAAAGGTACCTCTAGCAACTGAATCCAATAGGTTTCTTGAGGAGAAGTTTAAACCTGCATAAAAAGTATGGATAATCATCCAAGTAGTAAGTCAATGAGTGGGACAATTCTTAACCAAAGATTTCATTCTTTCCCAAGCTTGAGCAACATGTTCATTATCAAGTTGTTTAAATTTCATTATTTCACTTCTCATAGATATAATCTTAGCAGGAGGATACTATTTTCCAATAAAAGCATCTTTGCACTTAATCCAAGAATTAATACTATTTTTAGGCAAGGATAGCAACCATTCTTTAGCTTTTCCCCTCAAGGAGAAAGGAAACAACTTGAGCTTAATAATATCTCCATCTATATCCTTATATTTTTGCATCTCACAAAGTTCAACAAAGTTATTGAGGTGGGCAGCAGCATCATCAGAACTAGCACCAGAAAATTGCTCTCTCATCACAAGATTCAACAAAGCAGGCTTAATTTCATAAAAGGTAGCATCAGGAGCAGGTGGAGCAATAGGAGTACTTAGGAAATCATTGTTGTTTGTGCTAGTGAAGTCACACAACTTGGTATTCTCAACAGAGTTCATTTTGGTAAAAGCGGAGCAAGCCAACAGGAGCAACAACTAGGGCAGGAACTAATTTTTTGTGTGTTTTTGATAGGAAAAATCAAACAAAACTAATTTTCTGGAGTTTTTGATTAAAAAAAGGAAAACAAAACAAGGCAAAAGAAACTAAGAAAAACAAAAACAAAGTAAAGAGAAAGGTTGTGAAGGACTCCCTTTGTGAAGCCGTCCTTAGCCTCCCCGGCAACGGTGCCAGAAAAAGGCTTGATGCGGCTTAGATCACTATAGAGCTTCATTGGGAGACCCCAAGAGGAAGGTATGATGAGTACATCAACAAGTTTTTCCCTCAGTAAGAAACCAATGTTATCGAACCAGTACGAGGAAGGAAATGACTCAAAGGTGTTGCTAGCAACTGGAAACCTGCACAATACAAACTCAAGACTTTGCCCCAATGAACAATGAGGTTGTCAAACTCACCGGTTTGCTGAAAAAAAATGATTAGTAGTATGGTGTGGAAGCTAATGGTGGTTTGCATAAAGTAAACAGTAATAGTGGAAGATGTATCAATGGTAAAGATTGGACCGGGGTCCATATTTCACTAGAGGTGTTCTCCATAAGATAAACAAACAAATTACAGCAGGGCAATTGACAGGACTGAGTAAGGCATAACAATGCAATACTAGACATTCATGATCCTATGAGATTTGATTGGCCAATACAACAAGATACATAGACCGCCATCCAACTACATCTATGACTAGCAATCCACCTTCAGGTTATCATCTGAACCCCCTCCAGTATTAAGTTGCAAGCAACACATGACTTCTTTAATCAAAGTGTGTAAGGTAAACAATCCACTTGTTCCATGAACAAAAGACCGTTGTTTTCTCCCTAGTAGAAATAGCACATCTACAACCTTAGAGATTTCTGTCACTTCCCTAGATTAAATAGAGGCATGAGCCCACTATCGAGCATAAATACTCCCTCTTGGAGTCACTAGCATCTACTTGGCCAATATAGCTACTAGAAATGGAGAGCATGCAAGATCACAAGCAACACAGACATGATAGAATCAATAAGATATAACCATTAATCAATCTGACATAGTAATCTCAATATCCATCGGAACCCCACAAACATAACATGCATGATTATAAAATAGATGATCTTGATCATGAACGGAGCTCACAATATCTAAACATGGTAGCACAAAGGAGGAGAAACAACCATCTAGATACTACATGGACCCGTAGTCCAAGGTGTAACTACTCACGCATCATACCGGAGGCTGGCATGGTGATGAAGAAGGCCTTCGGGATGATCTCCCCTCCGGCAGGGTGTCGGGAAGAGCTTCAGACCCCCTCCCCTCGATCTAGGGACGATGGTGGCAGCGTCTACGGACTGTTTCGTGGAAGATTGATCGGGGTACTTAGGGTTTTGGTATCGGGGTCTTATTATAGGTGAAGAGGCGAGGTAGGTGCACCTGGGTGGTGAACCCCCGCCCCCCTAGGCGCGGGGAACTGGGCGTGCGGCCAGGGGTGTGGCCCCCTGGTAGCTCTCCTTCGTCTCGTACTCTGGCTCTGTGTTCCCCAGGGTAAAATATTGAGTTTGGCTTTTGTCCCGTCCAATTCCGAGAATATTGATTTTCTGCCTTTTCTGGAACGAAAAACAGAAGAAAATAGGCAACTGGCACTATGGCATCTTGTTAATAGGTTAGTCCTAGAAAACATATAAAAATACCTCAAAGAGAAGACAAAGCAAAACAAAGTAGATACTAAACAAGCATGGGACATCAAAAATTATAGATACATTTTCCACGTATCATTGTGTGACTTCAAGAAGAAGGAAGCAGCGGATTATTATATTTACTATTTATATTGGGTATTATGGTATTCTAAGAGGAAGTCCATGGACATCTTGCTGGTCACAGGAAATACACCTTCTTTCTCAGAAGCCCTAGCCTACTGTTTTTCTTATGCATGTTTTCAACTACTTATTTATCCAAATTGCATTATTTTAGTTTATTATGTTTTGTATGTGGGAATGTTTGACCCCTCCAAACTATTTCCCATTTGTACTAATAAGTACAACCCCCTTGCTGACACCTATTTGTCCCTAGTATGGTAGATGGTGTTTAACACCATAACCCCTTGGAGACCCCGTTTTAGCGTAAGCAAAAGTATAGGATGGGAAGACCCCAGAAAAACGTTTATAAAATTGTTTTATGAGAAAACCTTGGCAAGGTTTGGCCTGCCAAGAGATTTTGAGAAATAGAAAGGTTTTAATTTTAAAAATGATGTTGAAATGAAGAAGGAGGAAAATGTTTACAAAAATGCACTCAGTTCTTTGTAGTTTTGCTAGAACAATTAACCCGTACAACCACATTACCCTGAAGTGGGACGAGGATCAACCCAAAGTTGGTTCACTTTGATATTGGTATCTGCACAACTACTTATAAGGTATCATTTCCTCTAATTCCAGGCTTCCTTTATGAAAAGTGTTAACTACGAGGCAATCACTTAGAGGAAGGAGGATCACCCATGTTAGTGACCTGGCGATACTACGATCCTCTCATTGAAAGTGCTGGCTCTAAAGGAGCTAGGTTGCACCCGGTTGTTCTATGGATCCAGATGTCCCGGTGTTGAGGGGAACAACTCATAGGGTAGGACCCGTGTTGGAGTGTACTTTATGAATATTCTGTTTGATTATCCGAGACCCGCATACTTTAGTATGACGACCCGGGGGTGATCCTGGCAAATGTATCAAATCTTGTGGGTGAAGTGTACAACCTCTACCGAGTGTAAATATATTCGAATAGCCGAGTCCTCAGTCATGGATGGTTGGGAAGGTTGCTTTAGAGTGGTGATGGTTTTGTTTTCAAAAAGGATTTCATAAAAGAAAGTGTTTTCTAAAACCTAGTGATCCGAAGGACACCAGAGAAGGAAGAGGATAACCCGGTCAGTTAAGGACCGTGCAGATGAAATAGGCTGACCCAATCCTAGTGTTTCCTAAAACTTTTCCAAAATGTTTCCAAAATGTTTCACAAAAGTTTCCAACAAATCTTGTAGATTTTATATCTACAAGAGAAACTATTTTAGAAAAGAACCACTTTTGGAGCAATCCTACTACCATAGCCATACTGCATATCTCCTTTTTATTAATATTCTCTTAGGATAGTTTGTGAGTACACTCAAAGTACTCACCGGCATTGTCCCTGGCTATTTACTTGGCCAGAGTTTCAGAAGATCAAGGTAGGAAGAAGATGATGACATCTATGCGAGCTAGGTCGTCTTCCTAGTCAGTCGCCTATAGGTTAAGACATGACATGGGATCTGCGATTGAACTTCCGCTATTTGTGTTGTAACCGCCATACTGGCAACATTGTAACTTTTGTAATCATTAATTTATGGATGATGTAATGATACCTGTCGGTTATACTCATGGCTCACTAATCATGGGAACATTAATTGCAGGCATAACGGGGATTCTCGGACCGTAAATCCGGGGTACCACAGCTGACCGACAGGGCCCACTAGGCAGCATTTAAACGCGTCGGCTCCCGCGTGCCGAGACAGAAGATGGGCCGAATCACATCCCCCACGGCCCATATCCCTCCAGATCTAGCCCATTGGCCCCTTCTTCCTTTTTCTTTTGTATTATTTTCTAGATCTGGAAAATATGCATCCGAGTTTAAATTCGTATAAAAATGGAAATCACAGAAAAGTGGACAAGAAATATTTTTAACATATACGTACATGTTCTACTTAACATGCAGTGACCTTGGCTCACAAAAATAATGCAAAGTTTATTTATAATAAATCCATTACCCAGATCTATCCCCTTCACTTATAAATCATACAAAACTATTTGTGAACCCATTTTTCATGAAACATCTAGGTACTGAAAGGTAATTATGACACCTTGATTTCTACCTTGGTCCCATGTAAATTTGCTTCCTAGTTTGCCGCTAGTAAAAATAGCAAAATACAGCCCCAATCTGCCTTTAGGAATTTCTTGAGGTCAAACAAAAATAGGTATTACCCTAATTCCAACTCCCAGAACACATTCCTACCAATATCCTTGAAACCCGAGGATCCCATTATTTATTTAGCTCTGTTTGATTTATTGGTAATCAAACTGTTTTGTGCCTATTTAGTTCATCAATAAATTTACTACAATAGTTGTGTATATCCAAAAAGGGTGATTCTAATTTTTGTAGAAAGATATTCTAAATACCTACTATGTGTATTTGGAATCATATCAAAATATCATGTAGATTTAATCTGGTTAAAAAGACAAAAGCCTTTCGGAACTGCCCTTGGGATTTTCCTGAGGGCATTCTATTAAATATTTTGAAGAGATCCCAACTCTCAGTGAATCAGTCCATCAAACCGTACTTAACCATCCAAGGAAATAATTTTTTGAGCTCCAGAACTTTTCAGGTGAATCAATGGAAATTGATTATAAATCGATGGAAAATGATAAAATAGTGAAACCACTTTTGTTGGTTTCATTTTATCAATACCTTTCTGATGATATCATTTTTGCATATTGATATCATATATAAATGGACCTTGGTTTTCAAAAACCTTATTAAGTAGTCATAGCCTCCCAAATCCATTAAAGAAAAACCCCAAATGCTTTCTAAAGCATTTCGACTTGCTTAAATCCAAATACTCAAAACCTACTGAATTGTAAACATGAAATGTACATTGTTTGCTGTATTGCTTTGATTCTTGTATGCCTTTTATTGATTGGTGTATTTCTTGTTTGCGTGTTTGATCGATAACGACGATAGTTGCGATTGTGTTACGCTGAGAAGAAAGGAGCATCGGATTATTATAAGTATTATTGTTATTATTGTGGTATTCTGGTATTCTAAAGAAGTCAGGGACAACTCGCTGGTCACAGGTAAGCCACCTTCTTGCTCATAAGCCTTTGTCCTAGTTTTCTACTCATGCATGTTTTATAAAGTTGTTTATGTAAATTGCATGGTTTTACTATTCTATGTTTTATATGTGGGAAAGTTTGGATCCTCCAAACTCCTACCACTTTAGTGTCATTAGGTACAACCCCGTGATGACACCTACTTGTCCATTGTAATGTATGTGGTGTATAATACCACCATCCCTTGGAGACCTCATTTTAGCCAAAGTAAAAGTATAGGATGGGAAGTCCCCGGAAAGAGGTTTACAAAAAAATTTATGAGAAAACCATGGCGAGGTTTGGCCTTCCAAGAGAGTTTGATAAAGAAAAAAATTGGTTTTTCAAATGATGCTGAAAAGATATCAGCTCCCTCTAATGTCGGGGTTCCTTTACAAAAAGGGTCAACTGCGAGACAATCACCTGGAGGAATTTCGAACTGCCCTAGGGAGCAGCCGGGCGATACTATGAGCCTCTCATGTGCCCACTCTGGAGGAGTAAGAATGCACTCCAGTTGGTCCATGGATCTAGACGTCACGGTGTTGAGAGTAACAACTCATAGGGTAGGGCCTATACTAGAGTGGCATCCGGAGAGTCTTGATCAGTTACCTGACCCACGATCAGTAGGGATCAGGGAAGGGTACCCATTTGTTGTTGGTAAAGTGTATAACCTCTGCAGAGTGTAAATCTATTCGAATAGCCGAGCCATCGGTCATGGATGGTTGGGAAGGTTGTTGTAGAGAGATGCTGGTTTTTTTCAAAAAAGGACTTCGAAAAAGAAAGAGTTTTCTAAACATGGTGGTCTAAAGGATACCAGAGAAGGAGATGTGATGTTGAGGAGCAAGGAAGAAGAAAACCCGGTCATTTGAGGATCGTAGTGTTGAAATGGGGTGACCCAATCCTAGTGTTTTCCAAAATTTTCCAAAGAGGCTGACAAAATGTTTTACAAAATTTCTCGAACAAAACCTTGTAGATGCTATATCTACAAGAGAAACTATTTTGGAAAATAACCTCTCATGGAGCCCTCCTACTACCACAGCCATATTGCATATCCTCTTGTTATTATTATTATTCTCTTAAGGTGGTTTGCAAGTCCATTCAAAGTACTCACTAGCATTATCCCTGGCTATTTACTTGGCCTGAGGATCGAGGAACGATGGAGATGCTGACGTCTATGCTAGCTAGGCCGTCTTCCCAGCAAGTTTCCTGTAGGTTAAGGAACGACATGGGCTCTACGCTTGAAGACTTCCTCTATTCATTATTGTAATCGTCATAATAGCAATAATGTATGTTTTGTACTCGTTACTTTATGGATGTTGTAATGATACTCGTCGGTTATGCTCATGACTCACTGATCATGGGAACGTGAGTTGCAGGCATAACTAGGATTCTCCAGGCCATAAATCTGGGGTATCAAACCCTATTTATTCCACAATGTGCATGCATAATCTCTTCTTATTCTTCAATTTCCCCCTCTAGGACAATTTGATCTAATTTTTTACAGAAAAAATATTTTCTTTATAGAAAAGAACAATTTGACCTAATTTTGTTAAATCGACATAAATTCATTTAAGTGTACCAAGTTAGCTATTAATCTTGATAAATCCGACTTAAAACTTAGGAATTGTAAGAAAGCACATGGTCCACTTGATATGAAAATTAGGGTGGTGGCATTTTTTTTTAACTGACGTGGGTCCTGTAATAGTAGTGTGCTTCAGTTAACACGTACGGTTGGTGGAAGTAAAAGTTGCATCTAGGACCTTAGAAAATGAAAATGACATCCAAGTCCATACATTTAGTACAAAGGACCCTCAAATTAATTAAGCAAAGTAAAGTAGTTGGGTATAGCTATTTCTCCACCAAGAATCTGAGCCATACCGCGGTGACCCAGCATACCACTTCATGTGTAGTACACTATAGTCGTTGACATGACATCCACAGAACACTATTCTGTAAATATCACATCCCTCAGAGTGGTACAACAGAAACATTGCAGGTCCATATTACAAAAGTACACACATTATTATTAAAATACCGGTAGTTCAAGACTTCCAAAAGATTCAACTTACAAACCAAAGTATAAAATGTTTTAGCGGAATTTAAAAGTAACAACTCCGACTACGAGTTGAGCTCAACAGCTTATTCTATAGAGTTCATGCTGCTCGGCTCCGTTGGTTACTACTAACTAGAGATACTTAGTTGGACTAGTTATCATCGACACCATAGCGGATTTCGTAATCCACTCCTTCAACACCTCCGGACAGATCGGGTTCCTCGTAAAACACATCTTCTTGACACTCGGCTGCATACATTGGCACGTCTTCGGGATCCTCAGAGTCTAAACAAGGGATCAAAGGAAAGAATGAGTAACAGCATTACCCAACAAGTTCATTATATGCAAGGTGGGAAGTTTGATGCTCTAACTACCACCTCGGATTATAAATCCTTGGCATGATGCATTTTTTTTAAATCTTTCTTCAAAGATTGATTTTATTCAAAAAAAACTATGACAATCAGCCTTCACAGGTTGACCAGAACTTTCATGGAGTTCCTTTCCTGCCGCGTTCATAGCTCCTTCGCAGAACAGGGAGTAACAAGTTACAGTTCTTACACTGTGCAGAGGTGCATTACTTTACCCATGAGAGATCAACTCCTTGTTGCACAACCGGGCGTACTTTCCCGTCCACAATTCCATGCTGTGGGGCCCAGTAGTTGGTCCAAGCCCATCACTGCCCCCCTTCGCGACCCCGCATGCCTCCTTGGTGTACACCATGCCGACATAATGAATTACGGAAATGGTTTGTACAAACCGTTAGATGCCAAAAACTATCGTGGGACAATGAGGATTCCCACCCATATGCTGCATATCCTCTATGAATTACCAATTAATATGCACGCTTCGAGGATAACAGCCACGACCTGCACATCCGGCTTCATGCGAGAGGAAGAAGATATAGCTGACTTCTCTGTCCCATTCCAAATCTCATGGATAACGCGTAATATACGGCGCTAGAATCACTGATGTCAGGGGTTATTAAGTCCCTACTTGATCATCATTGTTGCAGTTAGAACTCTAAGTTCTATTGCTCCATCATATCACCACTTAGGATGATATCTATAATTTCTTTATTTGTGAAAATAATATTTTCTTTCTTTTTTAGCATATATGATAACACACAATGTGCAAATACTTTGATAAAGACTCTTCAAAGGACATGAGCAAGTGATGAACTTGCCTTGGGATGGCAAGGTAGTGAAGTCTGATGCTTGCACTAGACCTTGAGCTTCTAGTTCTACAAAAACATCATTATTGTCCGGTAAGGACAATGTTTAAAGAAGCAAAATGATTATGCAATAATGTAATGCATCATTTTAACTTGATATGCATTTACCTTATTATAAAAAAATCTTTTTAATAAATAAGGATTTACAAATATTACCTTTTAATATTTATAACATATATTGAATTATTTATTTTATTTCCCTTTTATTTGATTTTTATTGATTTGATAATTCTTTTAGGAATTATTAATTAAACAACATTAAAAATTGTTATTAAATATTTATTTAGTATTTTTCAAAAATACTACAATATTAATAAATAATGAAAGTGAATTTTAAATAATTTTATCACCTTTCAATAATTTTGTAAAATTCCATAAATAATATTTTATTTACAAAATTCCTAATAAGATTTAAATGTTTAAAATTTTATTTTTTAATTTATTTGGATAGTTTGGATTTTTGTGAATCCAAAAATATTTTATTTATAATTTTTGGACTTTTATTTTATTCTAGAATTTTATTGAGGTCAGGGGCATTTTGGTCTTTTCCAATTGATTAAAACAGTTTTTACACGACTTGGGCTGGCCATTTGGGCTTATTGGGCCAGTGTGGCCCAATAGGGCAGGGTCAAAATCATCACCCCGAGGGGTTTTGGCCCACCTAGCCCATTCTTTATGCCTCCCCATCGTTCTGACCTTTCCTCTCCCTCGACCCCATGGGCTCTGGCGTCGCCGCTGGCGATGGATACCGCTGTGGCTTTCCCTGGCCGCTGCCGTGGTGCGGGGCGAGGTTTGCGACTATGCTCATTCATCTGGTCCAACTCGATTTGACTCCGGGGCTTCCCCGTGGCCAGGTTCACCCAGTTCCCGAACCCTAGGGTTAGGCGAAAGTGTTGCCGCCGCCGCGATCCCGCCTGTGGTGGTGTGCTGGGTTTGTATGCTATAGTGGCCGCCGCCGTGGCTGGTGTAGGTTGCAGCGCCCCCTGGGTTCTCCCTGTGCCTCCGCGGGTTCGTCGGCCAATCTGCTTCCTCTTCAATTCGTCAGCCTCTTCAATCTAGTGGCTTCTCGTGCCTAACTATGTTCTAATTAGGGTTCATCTCCTAATTAGGGTTCTTATTCTGATTAGGGTTCATAAACCCTTGTTGATCATATCCATGATGCTTTAGATCTAGTGGTGATCATACTTGAGCATGAGGAATGATTCTTTGTTGTGGATCATTATTTGTAGTGGGCTTTGATGATGCTAGTGGCTTGTCAGATTTATTCCAGTGGTAATTCACTATGATACAATGTTATTGTTTCTATGGAATCCCTGATTGGAAATGTTGTTGATCTGATAATTTACTCCACAGTTAGAATGCTTATACTGACAGTAGTTCTCTCTATAGTTGCTTACTGCAATTATAATTGTAGGCTTGTATGAGAATATACATACTGAATATAATCATTACATGTTAATGATTTTCTGTGGATGTATAGATGAATTTGATGTTGATTCCTGGCACTTGGCTTCAGGAAGATGATATTTATTGGCTTGTCCCCTTTATTTGTGGAATCTAAGTAAAGATTGGTTTTAGCTCATTTAGAACTTGTCCTTGTGATACCCACACAAGTGATTGAGTTTTATTTATGGGCTTAGATTTTACAATACTTGTGATTAATACTGGGAAGATAAAATGAAAGCTTCTCTTAACTCTCCTACCTATGATGTTATTCTGAGGCTCTAGGATTTTAAGTCCTAGTTAGTTGAGCAAATAGTTTGTTTGTAACTGGTAAGATTAGAGGTGCTACTCTCTCTAGGAGATGTGCCCTGATCTGATAAGAACAAATGAAGAATGATTTAAGTTTGCAGATGTTAACACTAAACTCTGTGATGCTGGTCTGAGAGATTGGTGCTTTTGGCTGAGTTTGATTTCATATCTTTATACTTGAAATCTCTAGGATAGATTCACCTCACTTGGGCCATTATTGAGAGATTGTTTCATAAATAAACACATGCTTTTGTTTAGATACTATGATTGAATCATGTGATGGTTTTATGAGACTCACCACAATATCTGATGATGGTGGAGTAAAGTGGTGATGATCTTGATCTGGTGTTGCTGAACTCCTGTGCTTGACCTTGAGCTAGCCTGCTCCTCCTAGCCCCTGGTCTCGATCTTGCTATCCACCTGATCCTTCCCCCTCCTTATGTCACCATCCAGGTGATGTTTGGTTGATCCTTGGTGGTTTGGTTTGGCTGATGTGCTTGGTAAGCTGCTGTCTAGGCTGGCTGTTCTTGGGTGTGTGAAGTGGAGAGATGCACTAATGTGCCACTCCACGGCAGTGCTGCTGGTTTTGTGAGTTTGGGGCTATTCTTTGGGGGTTGACAACACACCACATGCATGTTGGTGTGTGTCCTGCCTGTGTGCTTGTTGTGCAATTGTGGATATGTTCAGAATTTTGAAACTTACTATTATCTAGTTACTTTCACCTGGCTGGTGAATTTCTCCCTCTTGGCTGTCATTTGACTTCTGGATTTCAATTTATGAAAGATGGATTCTTTCATATTGGTGAAACTTGCCCCTTTTATATAAATTGCTCAATGATGAATTTGTCTAGTGCACTTCACTGACATGTCTGAGAGAAATTACTACTAACACTAACCTTTTTATTTTTCTATTTAATTTTCTGTTTTGTTTTGCAAGTACAGATATAAAAATGAAGATTTAGTTTAGGTTTAGATATAAAATAGTTATAGAATAATCCAATGTAATTTTCTTATTCTTTTGTAATTTTCTTTTTATTCCATTGTAATAAAGATTAATATTATTATTAATAAAGAATATTCTTATTCTTTATTCTTTTGTAATTGTGAAGTTTGAAAATGGTTTCAGTAAGTTACATTCTTTGTAACTTTTTTATATATTGATAATATGAAATGAGTTTTCATATTCATAATTGTTTTATTTAGATAATGTTTGGAGTTAAAATAATTAACTCATATTTAAATCAAGATTCAAACCTTTTTTTCTAATTCATTTGAATTATAATTCAAACACTTAAGTTTAAAATTCAAATTCATTTTAAAACACATAATTCCTTTAAGACTAAACCTAATTAATACTAATTCCTTTAATTAACACATAATTCCTTTATGACTAAACCTAATATCATATCAAAGTTTATAACAATCATCCTTTATGACTAAACCTAATCTCAAAGTATGAAAGAAACATTGATCACTTAAGGTTTTAATTTGGCAAAAAATTTACCCACATTTCACAGATGAATGCATGCAGCATTCCATAATCCTAAATCTACCCTTCGTTAGTTCCTAAAAGCTGGGATGTTACAGACTTCCCCCCCTTAAATTAAACTTCGTCCCGAAGTTTGTGGAGATGTACCTGAATAGTTCTGGATAGGCTTTTCTTAAATCCTCTTATTTCTCCCATGTGGCTTCCCTTTCAGGGTGATGTTCCCATTGTACCTTGCAATATTTGATTGATCTGTTCCTTAATCTTTTCTAGTTTTCTTCCAGCATCTTACAAGGCTTTTCAATATAGGTCAGGTCTGCTTGTAGTTCTATCTCTTGGTGTGTGATTGCATCGTCTGGAACTTTTAAACATTTACGAAGTTGTGACACATGGAAAACATTATGCACTTGAGCCAATCTTGATGGTAACTCTAAAGCATAAGCTATAGTTCTGTTTTGACTCAGTATCTTAAATGGTCCGATATATCTTGGACTCAATTTTCCTTTAACTCCGAATCTTTTCACCCCTTTCATGGGACTTACTTTCAAATAGACCATATCTCCCACTTCTAGATGCCATGATCTTTGACTTTGATCCTCATAACTTTTCTGCCTGCTCTGGGCTATTTTCAGTCTATCCCTGCTCTTATCAATGATATCTTGTCTTTCCTTGATATAGTCTGGTGCAAATTCTTTGCTACTTCCAGGTTCATACCAACATACTGGTGATCTACACTTCCTTCCATACAGAACCTGATATGGAGCTGCCTTCAGACTACTCTAATAGCTATTATTATAAGAAAATTCTGCCAATGGTAGATGATCTTCCCATGTTCCTCCAAAATCTAGTGCACAAGCCCTTAACATGTCTTCTAGTATTTGATTTGTTCTTTCTGTTTGACCTCCTGTCTCAGGATGATATGTCGTGCTGAAGTCTAACTTTGAACCAAGTGCTTCATGCAATTGCTTCCAAAATGCTGAAGTAAACACAGATCCCCTATCAGTTACTATCTTTTTGGGTACTCCATGCTTACTTACTATCTCTTTGACATATACTTCAACTAACTTCTCGGCATTATCCTTTTGATTCACCGGAATAAAATGTGCACTCTTAGTGAGTCTGTCCACAATTACCCATATCATATCCTTCCTTTTTGGTGTCATAGGCAATCCTGTAATGAAGTCCCCTATTTCCTCCCATTTCCATTCAGGAATTTTTAAGGGTTGTAATGGTCCTGCTGGACTTTGATGTTCAGCTTTCACCCTTTGACAAGTATGGCATTCAGATACATATTTAGCAATATCTCTTTTCATGTTATTCCACCAGAATAGTTCCTTCAAATCCATATAAATCTTAGTACTCCCTGGATGTATAGCATATGGTGTATCATGTGCTTCTTTGAGTATGACATTTCTAATCTCAGTCACATCTGGAACACAAAGACGGTCTTGAAACCATAAATACCCATAATCTCCAAGGCGAAAAACTGATGTTGGCGCTTGAGATATCCTCCGAATTTCCTCAGCAATAAAAGGATATTCTGCTTGATGTCTAAAAATTTCTTTCTTAAGATCACTGTCCTGCTCTGCAACTACCTGCATAGTAGTTAATCCTCCAAGAACCTCTATTTTGATAAATTGAAGCTCTAATCTTTCCAAGTCCATTTGTAACTCTTTTGATAACTCCCTATTGCTTGGCTGAATATCTGCACTCTTTCTTCTTAAAGCATCTACTACAACATTTCTTTCCCTGGGGTGTAATTGATTGTTAAATCATAATCCTTGATTAGTTCCAACCAACGCTTCTGTCTCATATTCAATTCCTTTTGAGTGAAGAAATATTTGAGACTTTTATAGTCAGTGTATAACTCACATCTGGCTCCATAAAGAAAATGCCTCCATCCTTTCAGTGCAAAAACTACTGCTGCTAACTCTAAATCACGAGTTGGATAGTTGACTTCATGTGGTTTCAGCTGTCTTGAACCATAAGCAATCACTTTACGATCTTGCATTAATACACAACTCAAACCTTGTTTAGACGCATCACAGTATACTGTGAAGTCCTTCCCTGTTTCAGGAACTGCTAAGATTGGAGCTGTGGTTAATCTAGTCTTCAGCTCTTGGAAACTTGCTTCACATTTCTCATCCCACTTGAATGGTGTATTCTTCCTTAATGATTTGGTCATTAGTCCGGCTATTTTGGAGAAACCTTCAATGAATCTCTGATAATAGCCAGCCATTCTTAAGAAACCTCAAATTTGCTTCACATTTTTTGGTGCAGTCCACTCTAGTACTGACTGAACTTTAGATGGATTCACAGAAATTCCATCCTTACTGATCACATGACCGAGGAATTCTACCTCATCAAGCCAAACTTCACACTTACTGAACTTAGCATAAAGTTTGTGTTCTCTTAAAGTCTGCAATGCTATTCTTAAATGATCAGCATGCTCTCCCTTATCCTTGGAATATATCAGGATATCATCAATAAAGACTATGATGAATTTGTCCAAATATGGCATGAAGATCTTGTTCATCAGATTCATGAATATTGCCGGTGCATTGGTCAAACCAAATGGTACTACCAGATACTCATGGTGTCCATATCTTGAGACAAATGCTGTTTTTGGAACATCTTCCGGTTTGATTTTTATTTGATGGTATCCAGACCTTAAATCGATCTTTAAAAATACTCCAGCTCCTTTCACTTGATCAAACAAATCTTGAATTCTTGGTAAAGGATACTTATTCTTGATAGTTACGTTATTCAGATTTCTATAATCCCCACACATCCGTCTTCCACCATCTCTCTTATCCACAATGATTACTAGTGTTCCCCATGAAGATACACTTTCCTGTATAAATCCATTTCTAGCTAACTCATCAATTTGCTCCTTGAGTTCTTTCAACTCTTTGGGTCCCATTTTATATGGTTCTTGAGCTATTGGTGTTGTAAAAGGAATTAGGTCAATTGTGAACTCTATCTCCCGGTCTGGTGGCATTCCCGGTAGCTCTGTTGGAAAAACATCTTGGAATTCATTAACTATAGGAATCTCTTCCAATTTGACCTCTTTCATTGAGTTCAACTGCAGATCCACCATGATATGACTGTGTTTATCTGCTTGGTAAACTATCCTTGCTCCACTTGGAGTTTTGATTGAGACAGTTTTCTCCTCACAATTTATCTGAGACTGTGTTCCATCATCCAATCCATCCCGAGCACTACTGCAATTCCCTTCAAAGGAATCACATAAAGGTCTGCGAAATATGTACAACCACAGATCGAGATAACCTAATCTTGTTTTATGTGGCGTACAATAACATTCCCTCCTGCCGTAACTACGGTCATAGGACTTTCTAACGTTGCCCTTCTAATCCCGAACTTATCACAAAATTCTTCAGAAATGAATGAAGTAGTTGCACCAGTATCAAATAGAACTTGGCCGGGATTGGTAAGGATATTGAGCGTACCTATCACTGCATGCTCCGAATTATCCACCTCCTCGAAGGTTGCACAATTCAGATTCCCAGTAGGTCGGTTCCTCTTGCCGTTTTTGTTCTTGCCATTATTTCCTCCTTCATTGGGTTGTCCATTTCCTCCATTGGCTTGTCCTCCTCCCTTGATAGGCCATCCTCCAGGTGGTTTGCTCGGACAATCTGGCTTGATATGCCCCTTCTGACCACAACCGTAACAGATCACTACAGGCTTTTTGCATTCCCTCTGGAAATGCCCTAGAATTCCACAATTGTTACAAATAACATTCCTTCTCAGATTGGATTGATTTCCACTACTGCCCTTGTTATTGTTATTGTTGTTGTTGCCATAATTCCTATTCAAAGGTTTGAACTCCAGGTTAGGTTTAGGTTTGCTTGCCTGAATTCTCTTGGTTTCCTTCTTGGCTCTCTTCCTCCGATCCTCTTGGACATTCTTGCAGTCATCTTCAAAAGTAATGGCTACATCCAACAACTGCTGGCAGGTTTGCTTATTGGCTAACCTTAGTTGCATCTTCAAAAATGGATTTAATCCACACAGGAAACGCTTCTTCTGCTTCTCTTCCGTGTTGACATCCTCCTCAACATAACGAGACAATTGACTAAACTCCTGGATGTACTTCATAACACTAGTATATCTTTGCTGAAGCTCCTCAAACTCTCTCCGCTTCAACTCCATAACACTTTCCGGAACATGATATTCACAGAATCTCTGCTTGAACTCTTCCCAGGTAAACTCTCTTCCTGGTTGTTGCATGGCCAACTGATTTTCCCACCATGATGCTGCAGGTCCAGTCAGAAGATGATTTGCATACCTCAATTTCTCCTCATCATTACAACCTACAGTTTTCAACTTCCTTTCCGTATCGGCTAACCAGTATTCTACATCCATTGGTTCAGGAGCTGATGCAAAAGGTAACGGTCTTGCATTCTGGAAATCAGATAGACTCACTCCTCCACCTTCAGGTGCCCTCTGATTTGCTCGTCCCAGCAGCTCTTCCATGAACTTGTTTTGGGTTTCTTGCATCATTTGCATGCATTGCATAAAATTCTGCTCCATTAACGGCCTCATTGGTGGTGGTGGTAATGTTTCTTGGTTTGTTGCATCTGCATCGGCCTTTTCCTTGGCATCTCGCTCCATCTGCTGCTGCTCAGTTTCCATTCCTACACCCGTATCCATGACCCTCTAGTCCTGCAACATAAAGTGAATACTCATAATTACATCATGCACATGTGTTCTGAGATCGACTTTACGCACATAACTAGTCACACAATGAAGATCCAAAGAAAATCCAAATATGCATTTCACATATTTTACATACTATCATAATAATACAAAGTTATTACAACATATATCATATCGGTATAATCACAAAACTACCTTACTACTTGGGGTACCATACACAGTACTTGATACTACTAACTAATTGGCTCCTTCTAGTAGTAACTACGCTCATCGTACATGCCTGATGTCCAACCGTGATGACATGTGGTTCGTCACACAGTTTGTGGAACATATGGCCTTCCAGAAGGAATATACTCTGTATCTGAAGTTTCAAGACTTGATCATTACTCAACCTGAGCGCATTGACTCCCTCCAGCTGTCGTGGGCAAGATAATTAAACACTGGATAATGTATATTCCCTGTGTTTTGAGAAGATGTTGATGATTCAAACGATCTCTCCTTAGGATCTTCTTCATCCTGATTATCTACTGTCATGGTATTTCTACTAGTATTATTAGGGTTCATTCTTCCACCCATCCAACTAGATTGTCCAACATTCCTGTCGGAACCATCTATGGACATCTGGTGTTCATGAGATCCATTATATGATCACATTCTCGAACCATCCGAATTCTCAATAGGTAGCTCTAAGTAAGAACCATCCTCTAAGCCCTGTGGTACTGCATACTGCATATCCATAGTAGGATCATGTATAGGTTCAGGTCTTGGTGAATAAGGATATGGTATAGAAGATTCAGGATCTATAGGTATATCCTTAAAGATAGGTGTTGCACTACTACTCGCTTCTTTCTCTAGCTGGAATGCTAACTGCTTCCTCCTTTTCGGATCAGTTAGATCCTCTAACATGTCATTTTTGTCTTCCACAATCACTTGATGGGTCTTATAAAAAGACGCAACGAGCGTTTGTTATCTATCCATAAACTTGGAAGCTAACTTAGGATGCTTCTTAACCAAAGTAAAATTATCCGGTATAGGCTCCGAGTCTATAGAATCATGAGATATCACAGAGAATGTGCTACCTTCTAGCTCCTTGGTTTTCTGCTCCCGGATATTAGCTATCGCCTCCACAACAGCAACATGATAGGCTGCTAAATGACTCCTACCTTTTCCTATAGGTAGATCGTGATATAATCCAAGCTTCTCTGGAAGATGGATACTCAGACGATACTTGGATAACATCCGGCCATCGAGGTAAGTGATAGTGTTCATTGGAATTCTAGTTGGACAACTAAAGAGCTTTAAAAGTTGACGAAGTTGGTCTGTGAATGATCCTTGATAATCATCAAGAGTCTCCTCTTTCCTTACCAAAGTCTTTTTTGGAAACTTTGGTGCCATATCTCTGTATATCAGAAAAATAATTTTGATTAGTATCAAATAATATATTGCATCATAACAAAGAATTATCGGACTAAAATATATAACGGAATATTCTCATTTGAATACCCATTATATAACTTTTATAGAATTCTTTATCGTTGCTAAATTTTCCTACAGGTAACACCCTTTACTAGGTTTCCAACCTAAGGTCAAAGCAAATTGCTCTGATACCAACTGCGGTGACCCAGCATACCACTTCATGTGTAGTACACTATAGTCGTTGACATGACATCCACAGAACACTGTTCTATAGATATCACATCCCTCAGAGTGGTACAACAGAAACATTGCGGGTCCATATTACAAAAGTACACACATTATTAGTACAATACCGAAAGTTCAATACTTCCAAAAGATTCAACTTACAAACCAAAATATAGTGTTTCAGCGGAATTTAAAAGTAACAACTCCGACTAGGAGTTGAGCTCAATAGCTTATTCTATGGAGTTCATGCTGCTCGGCTCCGTTGGTTACTACTAACTAGAGATACTTAGTTGGACTCGTTATCATCGACACCATAGCGGATTTCGTAATCCACTCCTTCAACACCTCCGGACAGATTGGGTTCCTCGTAGAACACATCTTCTTGACACTCGGCTGCATACATTGGCACGTCTTCGGGATCCTCAAAGTCTAAGCAAGGGATCAAAGGAAAGAATGAGTAACAGCATTACCCAACAAGTTCATTATATGCAAGGTGGGAAGTTTGATGCTCTGACTACCACCTCGGATTATAAATCCTTGGCATGATGCATTTTTTTGTAAATCTTTCTTCAAAGAATGATTTTATTCAAAAAAACTATGACATCAGCCTTCACAGGTTGACCAGAACTTTCATGGAGTTCCTTTCCTGCCGCGTTCGTAGCTCCTTCCCGGAACAGGGAGTAACAAGTTACAGTTCTTACACTCTGCAGAGGTGCGTTACTTTACCCATGAGAGATCAACTCCTTGTTGCACAATCGGGCGAACTTTACCGTCCACAATTCCATGATGTGGGGCCCAGTAGTTGGTCCAAGCCCACCACTACCCCCTTCGCGACCCCGCATGCCTCCTTGGTGTACACCATGCCCACATAATGAATTACGGCAATGCTTTGTACAAACCGTTGATGCCAGAACTATCGTGGGACGATGAGGGTTCCCACCCATATGCTACATATCCTCTACGAATTACCAATTAATATGCACGCTTCGAGGATAACAGCCATGACCTGCACATCCGGCTTCATGCGAGAGGAAGAAGATATAGCTGACTTCTCTGTCCCATTCCAAATCTCATGGCTAACGCGTAATATAAGGAGCTAGAATCACTGATGTCAGGGGTTATTAAGTCCCTACTTGATCATCATTGTTGCAAGTAGAACTCTAAGTTCTATTGCTCCATCATATCACCACTTAGGATGATATCTATAATTTCTTTATTTGTGAAAATAATATTTTCTTTCTTTTTTAGCATATATGATAACACACAATTTTCAAATACTTTGAAAAAGACTCTTCAAAGGACATGAGCAAGTGATGAACTTGCCTTGTGATGGCAAGGTAGTGAAGTCTGATGCTTGCACTGGAACTTGAGCTTCTAGTTATACAAAAACATCATTATTGTCCGGTAAGGACAATGTTTAAAGAAGCAAAATGATTATGCAATAATGTAATGCATCATTTTAACTTGATATGCATTCACCTTTGTAGTGACCTCGGATCGGTAAGGATCCTAAGTCCCTGTGATTAACATGCTAGTCCCTGGATCAATAGCTAGCACTCAGAGTTGATGAAATATCATGTAAAAAAAGTCTTTATTACATGAATCAAATAATCCAGAGTTTACATTATTACAACAAAAGGGAAAAATATACAACATGAGTCCCATCAATGCCACAGGCAGGTTGAGTGAAGACCCGTGATCCTAGCGCACCTTTCAACAATCTCCGAAATTTTGCACATGAAACGTGCATCCAACAAGTTGGGTCAATACTTTGAATGTATTGGCAAATTACACCAAGGAAAGAAAGGACTATCTCTACATGCAAGGCTAGTTTAGGCTGTAGAGTTCATTTGCTCAAAGCTAGTTTTCTTAAGTAGAAAGAAGAAGAGAAGATTTTCCCTACTTTGTAAACATTTGCTTAGATAAAATAAGGTCGAATGGCACACGAGGATATTACTTACCAAGTGTCCAAACAACCAAACACATGGATATTACTCACCAAGTGACACTTGGATATTACACACCAAGTTCCCAAAATCCCACCCATTGGCGATATTACGCACGCCATGGGGTTTCAAAACTTTTTTTTAGAAAAGAGAGAGGAAGATCCTTTAGAGGCTCCATCACACAGATGCTCAATGTTGTTCTATTTCCGTGAACATGGCTGATCGATCAGATTGCAATACTCTCAAGAGTTTGTGCACTTTACCCACAATCCACGATCAAGTCCTTTTTACAGACAAGACCATGGCGAGGCTTTCCCTTAGTAGCCCCTCTACCTTCCGGATCCAACCGTGCCAAGAACCTCCAAATGTTGGTACCCAGGTGAGGTTTCCCACTAAATACTAGGCCAAGACAGAGCCCATAATGTATTGTGGTTGCACTAGAAGCTTCTGAATTCTGAAACATGGCAGACTTCTTTGATTCCTGGGCGGCCGTCCTCCACCAAAATCTCACCTCGTTGTCCCGACAACCATTCCGCCCAGAAGAAAACTTAGTTTTATTTTGAAGTGGATCTGAGAAGAAAAGTTTTCTCAAGAGAGCCTTTATACTTAGAAAAATTCATTGTCTTTCGAACCCCCCAACGGTACTTTGTATATATAGCATAGCAAGCAATACTTAGCAAAAACAGGGGTAACCTATTAGAAGGGGAAATCCTAAGTATAGAGCTACTCATGGCATACTACAAAATCATCGCACTTGCAAAATAATACTAAGGAAAAATTCTACTAGAACATCCTACACATGCATACTACAGAATTTTGAAGATCACATGCATAGAATCAAAACTGGGACAAAATTATGAACAAGTGGTGTAACTTGCCTTATGTTGATAATATGGGTGTTGATTGTATTTCTCCGCAGCAATCACACTCTCCGAACAATCTAATACGAGGACAAGGTAGTTCCAATCAAAACAATTGCAAACATAGCAAACACAACAAGGATGATCGAAAACATGCATGACAGTTTAATATGTTACAATGCTTATATTTAGTTCTCTGGGCATTAATAGATCATATGATGCATGTATGAGATCAATTAAAGCAATAGGGTACTTGTTATTAATAATTACTTGCCAATATAAGGGTTTTGATAGTTCTGTTGTAACGCCTGTAATAACTATCGAATTAAATTTGTTTCTTGGATTTACTAGATAGAGGACGTTAATACGAACCAGTAGGCGTTGGATTCACCCTAATCGGAGTTATAGATCTTTTTGTATGATTTAAATAGTTTTTAATGGGTTTTAAATGATTCATATAGTTTATGTTGCCTAAAAATCAAACTAAAATTATATCTGCAATATCCACGGAATTGTGATTCCAGGGACATATTATTTGTAATTTTCTGAGCAGTATTTATTTTCTTATGAATTTATTACTCTAAATAGGCCATTAAACCAATTAAATATTCATGGAAAAACCTTACAGTCAAAGGCTGAACTAATTTCATATTGATGATCTACATGGAACCAGCTTTCTATTGGTATATAATTTATATTTTTGTGATATTCAAATAATTTACTATGAATTTAATGATTTATAAAGACAATAAACTAATTAAACTGCTACGGGGTAAATATTCCTCAAAGACTGGATCCAACTAGATATTATTAATCTACATTACAGTAGCTTCAATTTGATATATTGTTCATATTTTTCGGAGTTACAGATAATTTCCTATGAATTTATTAACCTAAAAGACCATTAAAACTAATTAAATTACTGCAGTAACCACGTACAGTAAAAGTTGGATCTATTCTGATAAGATGATTCTACGTAAAATTATTTTCAATTTGATATATTATACGCAATTTTTGGACGTGGTATGAATTTCTAATGAATTTTACAAGTTAGATCTATAATGTGCAATTTTAAATTTGAACGGAATATTTCAGAGAATATTTCGCTGACTGGACAGGTTGACTTTGCATGCTGACTGGGATTAGATGTTGACCTGACATTGACACGTGGCGAGATCCGGTTGGCTCGTACCCCTTCGAGGAATCGATCTAATCTTGGCCGTTGGGATGAGATCTAGTGGTTAGGAGAGGAGATTGACCCGATTTTGGCTCCGAATAGACAAGAAATAGATCTGTGTTAGAGAGACAAATCCGTAGGTCAAATTGAAAAACTTAGAACATGAAAGTTGTGGAGAATCATTAGTCCTACCTTCTCACCAAAGGAATTTGGATTTGAAGAAACGAGCGTGAGTACATCTTGGATTTACACCGTCATATCTGAAATATTGCGGTGCGAAATTCTTCGGCTGTGGTGGATGAAAAGAGGTGAGGTTTGTCGGGATTGAAAGATTTCAACGAGTTCTCCAACTTTCGTTTTTTGGCCGAAGGCAAACAACGAAGTCTAGATGGGTCAAAAAGCGAAATAAGATTCGGGCATGTGTAGATTCGGGACTTCGAGAATAGAAACTCGTATAGCTGTGGCTCCACGAATTTATATGGAGATTTAGGATGGTGTAGATATAGGTCTTGGAGTAGGGAACAAGTAGAAACAAACGGAAGTCGATTTGGAGTTGTAGATAAAAAGTTATAAGAGTTTGAATAGAGATAGGTTAGAGAAAAACTGATTTGCACGGAAATTAAAGCAAACCTGGGATCGTGCTTGTACGTGTGTGCTGCTCCGATTGACTGGGTGGGCCCCCTTCTGGCTCGGCCGGCCTGTTTGGTTTTTTTTTTCTATTTTTCTTTTTCTTTTTCTATTCACTTGTTTTCCTCATATCTTTTGCATACGAATTCCAAATGACACGATTCTTGTTTCTAAAATTGAATAGATCATTGTAGGATCATATTTGTAATATGTTTACTAGTTTGCAAGTAGTGGGTTTATAAATCCTTGTATATTTTATTTTTTATATCTTTATTTGTTTGTATTTATTCCATAACTTTTTCATAATAGCTCCAAATGAGCTCAATTTTGTTTCTAAAATTTTGTAATATTAATTGGATCTCTTCAGGCTATGATTATCAATAATTTATGCCTTATCAACAGTGGGTTTTATAAAGTCAATTTAATTACCTTTAGGAACATTTGGGCGAATCAACTATAGGATTTAGATACCAAGATTTGAATTCAGTTTGTGAGAACTTTGCATGGATGTAACGAAATGTTTATGAATGCTTCATGATTTTCATTTTGAAATATTGCACACAAATTCTACAATCCATAATCAATCCATGCCCTTTTGCCTATATGGCTACTTAGATCATAACAAAAGAATATAAGATTTTGAATTCAAGGTTGAGAGGATTTTCTATTAAAAAAGTTTCTTCTCTTTGAGAATTTTCAACAAAGTCAAACAATCAATAAAGCTATTGATTTAATTTATAACATTCTAAAATAGGAAGAATTTTGGAATGTTACAGACTACCACCCTTAAAAGGAATCTCGTCAGCCAATCTGCTTCCTCTTCAATTCGTCAACGAGGACGCCGGGTAAGTTGCCTCTGTGGGTCTTGTTCATGCTACCACCATGAATCTCTTTGTGTGTATCTAGTGGCTTCTCGTTCCTAGTGACTATGTTCTAATTAGGGTTCATATTCTGATTAGGGTTCATAACCCCCTGTTGATCATATCCATGATGCTTTAGATCTAGTGGTGATCATACTTGAGCATGAGGAATGATTGTTTGTTGTGGATCATTATTTGTAGTGGTCTTTGATGATGCTAGTGGCTTGTCAGATTTATTCCAGTGGTAATTCACTATGATCCAATGTTAGTGTTTCTATGGAATCCCTGATTGGAAATGTTGTTGATCTAAGAATTTACTCCACTGTCAGAATGCTTATACTAACAGTAGTACTCTTAGTAGTTGCTTACTGCAATTATAATTGTAGTCTTGTATGAGAATATACATACTGAATATAATCATTACATGTTAATGATTTTCTATGGATGTATAGATAAATTTGATGTTGATTCCTGGCACTTGGCTTCAGGAAGATGATATTTATTGGCTTGTCCCTTTTATTTGTGGAATCTAAGTAAAGATTGTTTTTAGCTCATTTAGAACTTGTCCTTGTGATACCATTATGATCTAGCACACAAGTGATTGAGTTTTATTTCTGGGCTTAGCTTTTACAATACTTGTGATTAATACTGGCAAGATAAAATGAAAGCTTCTCTTAACTCTCCCGCCTATGATGTTGGTCTGAGGCTCTAGGATTTTAAGTCCTAGTTAGTTGAGCAAATAGTTTGTTCGTAACTGGTAAGATTAGAGGTGCTACACTCTCTAGGAGATGTGCCCTGATCTGATAAGAACAAATGAAGAATGATTTAGTTGCAGATGTTAACACTAAACTTTGTGATGCTGGTCTGAGAGATTGGTGCTTGTGGCTGAGTTTGATTTCTTATCTTTATACTTGAAATATCTAGGATAGATTCACCTCACTTCGGTGATTATTGAGAGATTGTTTCATAAAGCAACACATGCTTTTGTTTAGATACTATGATTGAATCATGTGATGGTTTTATGAGACTCACCATAAAATCTGATGATGGTGGAGTAAAGTGGTGATGATCTTGATCTGGTGCTGTTGAACTCCTGTGCTTGACCTTGAGCTAGCCTGCTCCTCCTAGCCCCTGGTCTTGATCTTGCTGTCCACCTGATCCTTCCCCGTCCTTATGTCACCATCCTGGTGATGTTTGGTTGATCCTTGGTGGTTTGGTTTGGCTGATGTGCTTGGTAAGCTGCTGTCTAGGCTGGCTGTTCTTGGGTGTGTGTAGTGGAGAGATGCACTAATGTGCCACTCCATGGCAGTGCTGCTGGTTTTGTTAGTTTGGGGTTGTTCTGTGGGGTTGACAACACACCACATGCATGTTGGTGTGTGTCCTGCCTGTGCGCTTGCATTGCACTTGTGGATATGTTCAGAATTTTGAAACTTCCTATTACCTAGTTACTTTCACCTAGCTGGTGAATTTGTCCCTCTTAGCTGTCATTTGACTTCTGTCTTTCAATTTATGAAAGATGGATTCTTTCATATTGGTGAAACTTGCTCCTTTTATATAAATTGATCAGTGATGAATTTGTCTAGTGCACTTCACTGACATGTCTGAGAGAAATTACTACTAACACTAACCTTTTTATTTTTCTATTTAATTTTTTGTTTTGTTTTGCAGGTACAGATATAAAGATGAAGATTTAGTTTAGGTTTAGATATATAATAGTTATAGAATAATCCAATGTAATTTTATTATTCTTTTGTAATTTTCTTTTTATTCCATTGTAATAAAGATTATATTATTATTAATAAAGAATATTCTTATTCTTTATTCTTTTGTAATTGTGAAGTTTGAAAATGGTTTCAGTAAGTTACATTCTTTGTAACTTGTTTATATATTGATAATATGAAATAAGTTTTCATATTCATAATTGTTTTATTTAGATAATGTTTGGAGTTAAAATAATTAACTCATAATTAAATCAAGATTCAAACCTTTTTTTCTAATTCATTTGAATTATAATTCAAACACTTAAGTTTAAAATTCAAATTCATTTTAAAACACATAATTCCTTAAATATCATATCAAAGTTTATAACAATCATCCTTTAAGACTAAACCTAATCTCAAAGTATGAAAGAAACATTGATCACTTAAGGTTTTAATTTGACGAAAATTTTACCCACATTTCAGAGATTCTATAATCCTAAATCTACCCTTCGTTAGTTCCTAAATGCTGGGATGTTACACATACCCTTTGGCTAGTACCATTTTCTTACAAAAGAAAACATCACGTTGCTCACTTTCGCTAGAGCATGTTGATGAATTGCATCGAATGCAAAAGTTCTTCATTTTTTGTTTTGTTGTTATTTTATTTTAATGGACGGCGTGCAAATTCCATGGTTACCATTTACATGGCACATAGTGCACGCGACATGATAGTACATCATGCGTAAATATTTCGTTTTTCCTTTATTTCATGTTATTGTTTTCAAAACGGATTCAAATTTGTAAAGATGAAAATCAATGTAAGAAGTTGGACCATTCTCAAGATGGAAAATCTCAGCAAAAAGTCGAACATGTTGTCAAAACTATCGATGGTGGTTTGTGATATATTAATTGAACACTGATGGTTACCTCCAAAAAATCGCAAAACTTTGAAAGCACCTACAATTTTATTATAGTTCAAATTTGACCTAATTTTGATAAATCGGCATAAAGTCATTCAAGTGGGTAGAGTTAGCTAGACCGAAGTTTGAAAACTCATAAAACATGGGAATATTAATTCAGTAAAACTTGTTGGTCCACTTAATATGTTTGCAATCTTGCCTTGTGGCATTCAGATCCATATTCTTCATACTTTCTTTATCAAAAAAAATCTCGTCATTACTCATGAAATTGAGAATATTATTTCCTGATAGTTGGAAACTCACAATGACATCATTTTTTACTAAAATAAAATGCACCCATCTACCTATGAAAATACATTTAAATCAAGATCAATCTACCATGCTTACTTTTATCTCAAGTTAGACCTAATTTCGTTAAAATCGGCAAGAAGTGAGTGAAGTGTGCGAAGTAAGCTAGAAAGCTTGAAAAATGCAACTATAAGAAACCGTGGTCCACTCTATGTGATAATTGGGGCGGTTGCATTTTCTTCTAACTATGGTCTGTCCCGTAGGAGCGATGTGCTTCAATTAACACAGTCGATGGATGTACAAGTTACATCAAGGACCTCATAAAAATGAAAATTACATCCAATTCCATGCATTTATCACAAGGTCCCTAAAACTAAGCAATGAAGTGTGTTTTTAGGTTTGCGCATATTAGGGTTGATTCTGCTAAAGACTATCAATAGAATCTTATAGATGCTAAGAATGGAAAAGAAGATCCAACGGTTATCAATGTTTGGATTTGCCAGGCTTTATCCAATGGTCAATGTCCAAAGTTATCTGTACACTATTTTTTTGACGAAAAAGATAAGATCAGAAGTACTACTATGAATGACCGGTCTTTTAAATAACCTTTCCTTCCTGATGTTTGGGAAGCAAGTGAAAAATTCAAAACCATAAAAGTTTGATTTTTTTTGCTGCCAAGGACCAAAGTTATTTCCTTCCTATGTACTCCTCCTACTCCACACCAACACGGTTGCTGAACACGCCAGAGAAACAAAGCCGCCCTCTCTAAAAAATAAACAAAGCTATCGTACCGAGGAACACGTGCGCAGCTCCACGTTGTGAACGATGGAGAGATAATCCAGGCCGGTGCGCAAGGGGAGAGGGGTGGAGAGATGAGAGGCACCAACGAAGAGAGAAAATTCGCAATTTTTTTGCATGCATAGGTCATGAAATTTACTACTAGAAGAGTGTACACTATGCGGAAGGAGTACCTTGTGTCTGGAATTGATCATAACTTTTCTCTGACATCGAACTACCTTCAACTCCTCTTTACTATTCTCCTACTGCCTTTTTTAAAGGCTCGCTGCCTCCCATTTGATTTCTTACTTGTGTAGCTCAAGATTGACCAAATTTTGTTAAATTGTCAAGATGCAAGAAGTTAAAACCTAGCAAGAAGTTAAACCCTTTGTCCAAACTCTCTTGGTGGCGCACGTGTGTCGACCTGCCTTGTCATTCCATTTCACACCCTACGACCAGTAGTACGCTGGTTCAAAAGTAAGGAGATTTTTTTGTGTGTGAAGCAAGTACAGTAGTATGAAGGGTAAGTCTCAGATGCTCAATCGAGAAGGACCCAGCCTCTTTTCCTTGCTTAACATTAGGGCCCTTTGTGCGAATTTTAGGGACCTCTATGTAATTTCTTTTTAGGTCTTCGATGTAAACCATATTCCCACCAACCATATTAAATTTTAACTACAAGTATTCTCTAAACTTCGTATTGTGGTGCAATCAACTAGCTTGGTATAGCAAGTGGGTCCCATCTTTAAGATAGGTTTGGATATATACATAGGTGATGTCCTAAGCTCTACCGTTTAGACACTGTCTATACAAGACATTTCATGGGACCTACCAAACTAAAGATGCTAACTTTTGCATAGTAGTTCTATAGCATGGTCACACACTCCCAAGTGGGGCCCACTATATGCTTTTTCCTTTAGACACTTGTGCCTTGTACTCCTCTCGCAACCGCGCTAGACTCGATTTATTTTTTGCCAAATTACACTGATCTATTAATAATGCTCAACAACCATATAAAGAGACCCAAAAGTCATAAGTTGCTCTTACACATCATATTTCCTCAACAATTTGCATGCATAATCCCTTCTTATTCTTCGATTTTCCCATATATTTTGAGTTATATTCTTTACATAAAAGAATAATTTGACCTAATTTCGTTAAATCTATATAAAGTCATTTAAGTGCACCAAGTTACCTAGTAATCTTGAAAAATTCATCTAAAACTTAGGGAATTGTAAGAAAGCATGGCCGAGTTTGTATGAAAGTTGGGGAGGTGGCATTTTCTTTTAACTGGGGTGGGTCTCGTAGGAGCAATGTGCTTAAATTAAAACGGTCAGTGGAAGTACAAGTTGCATCAAGGACCTTAAAAAATGAAAAATACATCCAAGTCCATCACTTGGAAAATTGAGAATGTTCATTCCTGATAGTTCGAAACTCACACCGGCGACACTGTTTACTAAAAGAAGATGTACCCATCTACCTCTGAAATGATATTTAATTCGAGATAAATCTATCTCGCTTATTGGTAGATCAAGTTTGACCTAATTTTATTAAATTTTCAAGATGAAAAATCTTAGATAGTAGTTGAACCTATTGTCAAAAATCTCGGTAGTAGTTTGTGATATATTAAATGACCCCCCGGTGGTTACCTCCAAAAAAATCAGAAAACTATCAAAGCATCCTACAATTTTATTGTAGTTCATATTTGTCCTAATTTCGATAAATTAACATAGAGTCATTAAATTTGGAAGAGTTAGCAAGGACAAAGTTTGAAAACTTGTGAAACATGGGACTCATAACTAGTACAACATGTCGTTCCACTATATATTTCTTAAATCTTGGCTTGTGGCATATTCAGATTCAATATTCTTTAGACCTTTTTTACAGGAAGGAACAATCTTGTCATCACTTGGAAAATTGAGCATGTTTCTTTACTAAGAGATGTAAACTCACACCGACGACATTGTTTACTAAAAGAAGATGCACCCATCCACCTTTGAAAAGACAATTAATTCAAGAGAAATATATCGTGCTTACTAGTAGCTCAAGTTTGACCTAATTTTGTTAAGTTATCATGATGAAAAATATTAGAAAGAAGTTGAACCTATTTTCAAAACTCTCGGTGGTGGTTCGTGATATATTACATGACCCCCTGATGGTTACCTCAAAAAAATCGCAAAACTTTCAAAGCAACCTACAATTTCCCTGTAGTACAAGATTGACCTAATCCCGATAAATTAGCATAAATTCATTCAATTGGGTAGAGTTAGTGTAACATCCTAAAAATACTAAACTTGGATCATCAAACTCTAATCATCAAAATTAGGGTTAACAAAAACTTTTCCAATTAAAAGTATGAAAGCATTCATATGTGTTTGTATTAAAATTTGGATTCTTTTCAATTGCCATGGTTCTGTGTTTATTTGCTTGTAAAATGATTCTTAGGTGAAATAAACATCATCTAAACAATCCCCAAACTTTTCCCAAAGACAAACAACTCAAAATGAATAAATTAAGTGAATGGTCACTTTGGCCAAATTAACTCCCATGCCTACTTTGGGTATCCTTAACTTTCAGAACTTAATAGAAACATGTATGGATCTTTGCACCCCTTGATAGTACTCATAATAAGGTACCAAGGCCCACTTTGTGATCATCCAAAAACATTCAAATGCTTAGTTTAAATGACATTTTAAAATTGAATCTATTTCATATGGGAAGATCCCACTATTTCAAAAACCACTCAAACAAGCTCAATTTTCAAAACCCAAGCATCCACAGAATCCTCAACACATGCCTAGCACACCCACCAAAAATCTTTTCAAAATTCAAAACTCAAGTTCATGCAGCCATTTCATCAAACAGGTTGTAGATTCAAATCAACAAAATCAAAAACACTATGAGCGGTGTTTTGGGCCAACCTTGTTCCCTCTCTGGTTAAAACTAGCCTTAGTAGATCATCTAGCACCCTTAACTAACCTCTAGCACCACTGTGAGCTTTCCAATGCCATCAATGGTGACAACAAGCTAGGAGAAGAACTAGCCGTGCTAACCTTGTCTAGCATGCAGCCCATGCCTCACCGCCACCTCTCGACCAGCCCTAGCTCAAAGACAGTGACCAGAACCACCAGGAATGCCGCGCCCGTGCCGCTGTCGACCATACCGACACGTACCGTAGAGCGCGCTCCGTTCCCACGCAACCCGACCACCTCGAGCCCATGCCACCTGCCAGCATGCACCCCCACCGTCCTAGGAGACCACCAGACATGTTCATTTCGTCGCCCGTACCCCGTAGCCACCGCTCGCCTCGGAGTTCGCCGCTTCTGCCTAGCAGAGCAACGCACGTTCCCGACCAATTGCCACCGCCCCTACACGCGCATTCAAGCTCTAGAGCATCGCCAGGAGACCGCCCGTCGATCGCCAACCTCGGCCATGTCGCCACCGTCGCCTGCCCATCCCTCTCGGTCTCACCGTCGAGCCTATAAAAGGAGACGACCCCCGCTCGATTTCTTCACACCATCTCACTCCCCTCACCTAACTGATCCTTCCACCCCTTAGCCGGAGCACGAGGAGCAGCAGTTCACTGGAATTGCGTCGGAGCAGGCCGCCTCTAGAGAAGACGGGAGCCGTTGATTTCGACCACCCCCGGAGCTGCCGCGACCATCCCTGAGTTCGCCATCGTCAACGTCGTCGTTTGCCTGCCTCGCCGTCATCATTGGAGCCCCTGTATGCCCCCTATGCACCCCCACCGAGCCGCTAGGGTTCAAGCTCGCCGGTGACATGTTCATCGTTGACGACGACCCTCAGCCGTTGATCTCACTTCTAATACAACGAACCAAATCGCCCCGTACCGCTTTGCGTGTTATGAGCCACTGACTGGTGGAACCCCCCTATCAGTTGAGCCTCGTGTTGCGGAGTGAAACTGGGCCGGCCCATTAACATCTCCCGCGCAGCCCACTCATTTGAATTTAGCTTTTCCTATTTTAATTCAAACTCAGTTATGTACCTAGTTTCAAAAACCCAGCTCGATTCAGTGAACCAAATTGCATGAAACCAATTTTGTTAGAAAGGACAAGTCGCAAGTGACTTGTTATGACTGTGGAAATAAGGGTCACTACTCCAATGAGTGCCCCAAGAAGAATGCCACAGCCCCCAATGCAAATGCCCCAGCTCAACAACAGCGTCGTGTCCAGCCCGGAAGAAGGTTTGCCCCAGGGAATTCGCTCAACCGCAACGGCCATCTTTTTCTCACTCATGCTGAAGAAGCCCAGGAAGCGCCAGACGTCGTGCTGGGTATGTTTTCTATTAATTTAGTACTCGCTAGAGTGTTGTTTGATTCTGGTGCATCGCACTCATTTGTCACCGAAGAATTTGCATGCACTAGTAAGATTCAACCAACAAAACTGAAGCATGTTATGATTGTTCAAATCCCCAGTTCAACCACCAAAGCTAGGAAAATTTGCAAAGTCGTCCCTATCCGAATCCATGGCATGGATTTTTATGCTAATCTGATAGTACTTGGAACTAAAGGTTTGGAAGTAGTACTAGGAATGGATTGGATGTCCAAACATAAAGGATTAATTGATTGTGCCAAGAAAGCCATAACCATGACCAGTACAACCGGAATATCAGTCAAGCATGTATCTGAAACCTTACCTCGTCAATTCAAGTGCAACAAGAGTATAGCCCAACCTACCATTCACCAAGTCCGGATAGTCTGTGAATACCCCGATGTATTTCTAGATGTTTTGCCCGGTATGCCCCCAGATCGGGATATCGAGTTTATCATTGCACTAATCCCCGGAACAGGACCCATAGCCCAGAGACCATACAGTATGAACCCGTCTGAACTAGCAGAACTGAAGAAGCAACTGGATGCCATTCTAGAAATTGGATTGATTCAACCAAGTGCGTCACCATGGACATCACCTGTCTTTTTCGTGGACAAGAAGGATGGAGGTAACCGTTTGTGTACGGATTATCGGAAGTTGAATGATGTCACTATCAAGAACAAGTACCCATTTCCCAAGATAGAAGATTTGTTTGATCAGTTGACCGGTGCCAAAATGTTTTCTAAGATTGATCTTAGAACAGGCTATCATCAACTCAAGATTCGTGCAGAGGATATTCCAAAGACTGCCTTTACCACCAGATATGGATTATACGAGTATACCATCATGTCTTTTGGATTAACCAATGCCCCCGCTTATTTCATGAATCTCATGAATAAGATTTTTATGGACTTCCTGGATAAGTTTGTCGTTGTTTTCATCGATGACATTCTGATTTATTCCAAATCAGAAGAAGAACATGGGCTACACCTAAGGACCATTCTTGGAACCCTTAGAGAGCATCAGCTGTATGCCAAGTTTAGCAAATGTGAATTCTGGTTACAGGAGGTAGGATTCCTCGGCCACATTGTATCAGCCGGAGGAATTGCCGTTGACCCTGCAAAGATGAAAGATGTCGAAGATTGGCAAGCCCCAACCATTCAAACCCAAGTTCGTGCATTTCTCGGATTAGCGGGATACTACCGCAAGTTCGTAGAAGGATTATTGAGCATTGCCAGACCCATGACCCAATTGCTGAACAAGGACAAGAAGTTTGAATGGAAGAACAAATGTGAAGCGAGTTTTCAAGAACTCAAGAGAAGATTGATTTCAGCCCCAATCTTAATCATGCCGGATATAACGAAGCCCTTTGATGTGTATTGTGATGCATCCAAGATTGGTCTCGGATGTGTGCTAATGCAAGAAGGCAAAGTTATATCTTATCTATCCTGACAACTGAAACAACATGAGCAAAATCACCCAACCCATGACCTCGAACTCGCAGCCGTAGTTCTAGCCCTGAAGACATGGAGGCATTACCTGATGGGAAACCGTTGCGAGATTTATTCGGATCACAAGATCCTGAAGTATATATTCACTCATATGGAGCTGAATATGAGACAGAGAAGATGGATTGACCTAATCAAGGAATACAATCTGGACATTCACTATCACCCTGGTAAAGCCAACGTGGTAGCAGATGCCCTTAGCAGATTGCCGTGCCGCTTGAACTCCATGATTTTGAAGGAGCAACCAAGTTTGCACAAAGAGATGGAAGATTTTCGAATGGAATTAGTGAGTGAAGGATTTTTGGCTAGCATAGAACTTCAACCCACTTTGATCAGACAGATCAAAGAGGCACATAAAGGAAATGCTAGTATTGACAGAATCAAGTGTCGTATCGGTACAGGCAAAGTACCTGGATTCACCGAAGACGAAGAAGGAGTTCTGTGGTACAAAGGACGCCTTTGTGTACCATCAAATTCTGAGTTCAAAGAAGTTATTCTGAAGGAAGCTCATGATACTCTTTATTCTATCCACCCTAGAGGAACGAAGATGTATCAAGACTTGAAAGAACGATTTTGGTGGCATAAGATGAAGAGAGAAATCGGAAGCTATATCGCCAAGTGTGATATATGTTAGAGAGTCAAGGCGGGACATCAAAGACCCGCATGATTGTTGCAACCATTGCAGATTCCGGAATGGAAATGGGATTCTGTTGAATGGACTTTATCACCGGATTGCCTACTTCTATTAGGGGAAATGACTCTATCTGGGTCATAGTGGACAGACTGTCCAAAGTCGCCCATTTCTTCCCAGTCAAAACCACGTATCAGAGTTTGAAGCGAGCGAAGTTATACATCGCTAGAATCGTCAGTTTGCACGGAGTCCCCAAGAACATCGTATCGGATCGAGGAACTCAGTTTACCTCGAGATTCTAGAAGAAAGTCCAAGAAGGTTTAGGAACCCTAATAGATTTCAGCACAGCTTATCACCCCCAGACCGACGGACAAACGGAGCGAGTAAATCAAATACTCGAAGACATGTTGAGAGCCTGTGTGTTAGAATATGGATCTAAATGGGAAGACTGTCTGCCATTTGCATAATTTTCATACAACAACAGTTATCAAGCTAGTTTGCAAATGGCCCCATTTGAATTCATGTATGGAAGGAAGTGTCGCACCCCTTTGAACTGGTCGGAAGTAGGAGAGAGTCAGATTTTTGGACCCGACATCCTACGAGAAGCAGAAGGGAAGGTTCACAAGATTCGTGAGCACCTCAAGACCGCTCAGTCAAGACAGAAGAGTTACACCGACAAGAGACATCGAGACCTTTCTTTCAATATTGGAGATTTTGTGTATCTGAAAGTGTCGTCGTTAAAGGGAATGCAGCGTTTCCAACTCAAAGGAAAGTTAGACCCCAGATATATCAGACCCTTCAAGATTCTGAACCGTCGAGGAGAAGTGTCGTATCAATTGAAACTACTCGAAGAGATGTCAGCCGTGCATAATGTGTTCCATATCTCATTACTTCGCAAGTGCCTCAAAGTTCTGGAGAAGACGAAAGTGTTCAAGAATATCGATCACCGGACCATAGAAATCAACGATGACCTGACCTATCCCAAAGTACCCATCCGTATTTTGGAAGAAGCTTTCAGAACAACCAGAACCCGAAGTATCAAGTTTATCAAGATTCAGTGGAGCAACCACACAGAAGAGGAAGCTACCTGGGAGCGTGAAGATCACATCAGGACGGAGTTTCCTGATCTCTTCAAATCCTAGGTAATCTTTTTCGTCCTTTTTCAAATCTCGGGACGAGATTTTGTTTAAGGGGGGAAGGTTTGTAACATCCCAAAAATACTAAACTTGGATCATCAAACTCTAACATCAAAATTAGTGTTAACAAAAACTTTTCCAATTAAAAGTATGAAAGCATTCATATGTGTGTGTATTAAAATTTGGATTCTTTTGAATTGCCATGGTTCTATGTTTCTTTGCTTGTAAAATGATTCTTAGGTGAAATAAACATTATCTAAACAATCCCCAAACTTTTCCCAAAGACAAACAACTCAAAATGAATAAATTAAGTGAATGGTCACTTTGTCCAAATTAACTCCCATGCCTACTTTGGCTATCCTTAACTTTTAGAACTTAACAGAAACATGTATGGATATTTGCACCCCTTGATATTACTCATAATAAGGTACCAAGGCCCACTTTGTGATCATCCATAAACATTCAAATGCTTAGTTTAAATGACATTTTAAAATTGAATCTATTTCATATGGGAAGATCCCACTATTTCAAAAACCACTCAAACAAGCTCAATTTTCAAAAACCAAGCATCCACAGAATCCTCAACACATGCCTAGCACACCTACCAAAAATCTTTTCAAAATTCAAAACTCAAGTTCATGCGGCCATTTCATCAAACAGGTTGCAGATTCAAATCAACAAAATCAAAAACACTATGTTGAGCAGTGTTTTGGGCCAACCTTGTTCCCTCTCTGGTTACAACTAGCCTTAGTAGATCATCTAGCACCCTTAACTAACCTCTAGCACCACTGTGAGCTTGCCAATGCCATCAATGGTGAGCAGGCTGAGAGCACACTTTTCATCCTAGTGTGGACAGCAAGCTAGGAAAAGAACTAGTCGTGCCAACCTTGTCTAGCATGCAGTCCATGCCTCACCGCCCCCTCTCGACCAGCCCTAGCTCGAAGACAGCGAGCAGAACCGCCAGGAACGTCGCGCCCGCGCCGTTGTCGACCATTCCAATGCGCACCGCAGAGCACTCGCCGTTCCCATGCAACCCGACCACCTCGAGCCCTCGCCGCCCGCCAGCATGCACCCCACCATCCCAGGAGAGCACCAGACATGTTCGTTTCACGGCCCGTACCCTGTAGCCACCGCTCGCCGTGGAGTTCGCCGCTTATGCCTCGCAGAGCATCGCACGTTCCCGGCAAATTGCCATCGCCCCTACACGCGCATTCAAGCTCTAGAGCATCGCCAGGAGACCGCCCGTCGATCTCCAACCTCAGCCATGCCTCTAGCCGCCCGTAGCCGTGTCGCCACTGTCGCCTGCCCATCCCTCTCGGTCTCGCCATCGAGCCTATAAAAGGAGACGACCCCCGCTCGATTTCTTCACACCATCTCACTCCCCTCACCTCACTGATCCTTCCACCCCTTAGCCGGAGCACGAGGAGTAGCAGTTCGCCGGAATTGCGCCGGAGCAGGCTGCCTCTGGAGAAGAAGGGAGCTTTTGATTTCGACCACCCCCGGAGCTACCGCGACCATCCCTGAGTTTGCCGTCGTCGACTTTGTCGTTTGCCCGCCTCGCCATCATCACTAGAGCCCCGGTATGCCCCCTATGCACCCCCACCGAGCTACTAGGGTTCGAGCTCGCCGGTGACATGTTCATCGTCGACGACAACCCTCAGCCGTTGATCTCACTTATAATCCAACAAACCAAATTGCCCCGTACCGCTTCGCGTGTTATGAGCCACTGACTGGTGGAACCCCCCTGTCAGTTGAGCCCCGCGCTGCAGAGTGACACTAGGCCGGCCCATTAACATCTCCCACACAACCCACTCGTTTGAATTTAGCTTTTTCTCTTTTAATTCAAACTCAGTTCTGTAGCTAGTTTCAAAAATCAATCCAGCTCGATTCAGTGAACCAAATTGCACGAAACCAATTTTATAACATCCCAAAAATCATGTTTTCAAAGTTTGCACATCATGCATGCATTCATACTCAACTTAGGAACTTTTCCTCAAAAATCAGAAACTTGTGATCTATTATTTTATGTAAGCAAGGCATTGGCCCAATGCTACTCTCTAGTATGAGATTGTTTGTTTAAACCAAAGATATTTGATCCTATGGTTGATTGAGGTTTTCCAAAATCTTGGACAAAGATTTCAAGCAAAGTAAATTTAAAACCATTTTTATGCCTTTACTAAACAATTATTAAAGGCATTGTTTATTTTAAAATTTCAATGTGCCAAATTATTTTCAACTGTACAACTTTGTTCTGTAGCAAATTTTGTGCAGGTTTCACTTTATAAAATTCTAGAAAGAGTTTTAATTCAAACATATTTGAAATCATTTGAAAAGGATTCCTGGAAATTCAAACAGAAAAAGAAAAAAGATAAAGAATAAGAAAAGGGTCGGCGCCACTCTTCCAGCCCAACAGCAGGTACCGAAGCCCACTGCCCATTTTCCTTTCCCCTCTCTCGCGCACAACTCAACTCTAATCACCGTCGCTGACTCGCTGGCCCCACACGCCAAGGCATCATCTTACCCAGATTGCGCGACAGACCGCGTCGCTGCTGCCGTTGCTGCCGTTGATAGCGCGGCATAATTGCCATTGATTCAGCAAGTGTTTCCTGCCGAGCCTCTGCCTACTTAAACCTTTCCACACCGCGAGTCTTTCCCCTCACTCGTCACACTCTCTCCGCCACCGGGCTGCCCAGAATTCAATCTGCAAAGCCGCTGCCCGAGCAACTCCGGCGAGACATTGCGGTGAGCTCCGACCACCCCACCCTATCTCGTGCACGCTAGCATGATTCGCTTGCTCACGTGACTCATGCCATGCCTTTGTTTTGTCTGCTCGTGACCTAGGTCGACGGATTCGACAACCACCGCAAGTGCCCGACGCCTCTCTCATCTCCGGTGAGAAATCACGGTAATCTCCGAGCGCCCCTTGCCTTCTCCTCGATACAATCATGCTCGCCTTGACCTTGTGCACCTCCTGATACATCTGGTTCGTGCTAGGGCGGTTCAAATCTTCGGCAACGTCAACGTCTTCAAGAACCCGACGTCGTCCGCAACTCCAACGAGCCCCAGCGACCTCTGCAACAGGCCCCCATCCACAACAGCAAGTAGTTGAGCATCAGCGCGATCTCGCGAGTCTGGTAAGCTCCTCTGCTGACCCCAGCCCCCTCCATAGCCGCCGGAACACCATTGACAGTGCGCCACCGCCGCGCCTCCGTTGCTAGCACCTCCCATCCTTGGTCGCATGCTTAGCAACCGTTGGATCTAGATCCAGCGCATAGGAATAGATCACTTAGCGAAGGGGTACGGTTAGATCTGGCCCGTTCGTTTTCATTTAGATCGTGCGGCTCACATAGCGTGATCCACGCGAACTGGTACGCACCAATCAGATCGTGACGCGTGGCCTGTGTTTAGATTTAAAAACAGAAATTAGATCTATTAGTTGTTCAAACTTGCAAAATTCATAACTTTTGATCCACACGTTCAAATTTTGCAAATCTTGTATCATTGGAATCAGGAGAAAGAATTCTATCCGACCATGAAATATGTTTAATGTTTTGCTTCTGTAAAATGGATTATTTTTGCAGATACATTTTTAGGCTTATTTTGAGTATAGAAATTATTTGAAAAATGATTTAAAGGCTAAATAAGGTTTAATTGGTGTGTATTTGTTTTGTTTATGATTCAGTACTGTATACTTGTCTTGTTTGGTGTATAAAATCATCACATGGCATTTGCATGCATTCATATATTTTTGCTTGTATATTTTTGATATGTGAATTTGGTGCCATGATTTTATGTGTAGATTTTGGTGCTAATAGTGATTGTGGTTGTGAAGATTGTTGCTACTCCCCCAACTACCAAGGAAAGTGGTGCTTCATATATTTTTGTCCCAATATTTTTACCTATGCATTAGAATTATTTTGGATAGGGCTTGCATGAATATTTTGCTAGGTAGCAATATGCTATGGTTGGGAAATCTAGTAGTTGTAGAAATGTTAGAGTTTCCTTTAAGTTAAGATACTTGTTATTGCCATGCTTAGCCTAGCTAAAAGCAACCAAGGGTGGAATATAATCATGCTATGGAAAATATTGTTAAGTCTTTGACTTATGGTTTTTGCTTAATAAAACAACTAAGTGAATGGAACACCTGGGTGGAATGGTAATTGCTTGGTGGTTTTGGTTGAGTGGTTACACAAGGCCCATTTCTATGGTTTACCTTGTGTATCTCACTTGTGGATTGCCACCCAGGGACAAAGGGATTTGAGATGCCAAATGTTAAGAAGCTTCTAGTGCAACCACATGGCAATATGGGCTCTGCCTGGATCACATAGGTTGCAATAACTTAGCCAAATGGACAGTTGGTGGTAGGGGAATGATAGGTTTGGAGCGCGTCCATTTTGGTCTAGGGGACGGCTTCTGAAAGGTCCTGTCCTGGTGAAAATCAAGTCTTGTGGGGAAAGTGCACAACCTCTGTAGATGGAAGAACCTAAGTACTTAGCCATGTCCCTAGTATTGGACAACTTGAGCATCAACACATGGAAGCTATCAAGAATCTCTTCATCCCAATTTTCTAAGTTAAAACTTGTGGTTGAACAAGGGTGAAAGTTCACCAATTTCTATTGGTGGTTCCATGGGAAAGTTTTGTCAAAGAAAAACTTAGTGTTTTCAACTAATAGGTAAAACCTATTTTGAGAAAAGCAAGCCTAAGCTACACTTAGCCAAAATTCATGTAGTAATTAGATGTTAATAGTCTACTAAGGTATCACTTGCCAATACTATTCCAATGTATTGACCCACTGTGGTTGTAACTTGTGATGTTGCAGGTTACTCTGATGATGATTAGGGGTTATGAGTCTACACTCAACATGCTTGCCTGTGGCACATGAAGATGAAGACTTCTATTTTATATTGTTAAGTTAAACTCTTGTACTAGCCTATGGCTATGGAGTTGTAAAAGACTATGTTATCTCTGGAATGACATTGTAATAATGACCTTTGTTTCTATGTACTTCATCTTAAACTGTGGATGCTAGCAATTGATCCAGGGACTAGCATTGCAATCACAGGGATCCTTACCTTTATAAGGGTGGGATCTTACAGATGGTATCAGAGCACTGTGTTGCCTGTAGGATTATGACCCTAGGATTGGATTAGAAACCACTAAGGAAAAAAAATTCAACAATTTCCACACTTGTCTTTTTCTTCTCGTAAACTTTTCTAATCTTCTTTCTCATCTCTATTTGTAGATGAACTCCATCAACGAAGCCATGAGGAAGGGACCACTCATGACTATGACCTTGGAGTGTGAGACAGAATTCCCCAAGGCTCTCAAGGACCTCATGGTTGCCAACGGGATACATGGTGCAACTGTGTACAAAGGTTTCCCCGTGATGGATGAAGGAGTGGAGTACTGGTGGGTGAAACTTCACTTGTATAAAAACAAGGAAGACAACCACAAGGAATCAGTATTCTGCATGGTCACCAACTCAGTGATGCACACCACATTCTTTGACTCTGCAAGAGATGCAACTTGGAAGGCCATCAAGGAGCTTGGTGATAGACTCAAGTGCAGAATGCTTAACACCCAAAATGACCTTAGGGAAGAAAAGAAGCATACCCAAGAGTTAGAGGCTACCAACCAACGTTTAAGAGAGGACATCATAGACTTAGCAATGGAATCATGTGATCAGGATCGATAGATTACCTCTAGGGATGCCCTGTTAGCCAACTTGGCAAGTGAGATGGGATTGTAATGTACTTTGTTAGTTGGACCACCACACTTATCGTTTTATTTCCAAAGATTTTTTTTCATCTAAGTTATGTTGAACCTTGGATGCTTGTAATTTATTTATGTATGCCATGACTTGTGTGATTGTTTCCAATGATATGCTTGTGATACTTTGCCTTGTGATTTTTTCTCTATTGATGTTGATTCTAACTTTTCTCTATCTTATAAAATAGATGCCTAGTGCTACTATCAACACGGCTGAAGAGTTCAAGGGAACTCGTTTTGTCACTCGTCTTATTGAGCTCACTAGTGTGCTCAACCTTTCGCTCCCTAGCATCATGACGCTTCCCCTCACCAAGTTTGAGAGGAAGGACCTTTGGGGCTTCAAGGTTACTTAGCCAGGACGTCAGACTGAGCCAGCCACGGAGGCTATCACCTTCAAGCTTATGCATGACGATAGGGAGAGAGGCCTAGAGGTAGTCATGCAGGATTTACTCGGGCATCTGTTAGGGAGGCACTCTCGGGAGATTAGAGGTACTCACTTTCACACCTTCGGGAGACGCGACGATGATGGTGAGGCTATTGAGTTTGAGGATGCTGCTAGAGAGACGGCAGAGCCGATTCGTCTGTACCTTCAGGACCTATAGGTTCTACTTAGGCACCTAGATACTGATAGGACCAACGTCATGCTTAGCAATGACGAGCTCCAGGTGCAGTTTCGTGAGAAGGACAAGCTCTTCATGGAGCAAGAAGAGATAGTCAAGGAAATGGAGGCCAAGTTTGAGAGCTAGGACAGGATGTTCAAAAGCCAAGAGAAAAGAGTCCAAGACAGGAACAAGAGGATTCGAGAGATGACTGCAGAACTAGACGCCAAGGACTTCGAGCTCGAGCATCAGCAGGGTGTGATTGAGAGACTTCGTTCACAGAAGAGGGCTCTTAAGTCCAAGATAGAGGCCTTGACTACCAATGTCGAGGAATACAAGACCGCTATGGAGAATGCAGGTCTTACACTTGTTGATGAGGAGGTTGATGCAGAGGAGTAGTAATGACTACTCATTTGTCTATCTTTTACCATGCTTTTGATTATTGAGTCGCAATGACCATCCAACATGGGGATGGCTTGCTATTGGTGTGTTTGCTTTTCAAACTTGTTGTTTATGTCGTTGAACTTTATGTTATTTTGATGCTTGTTTGGTGATTGTCTATGTGATGTATTGTGCATGTTAAACATCTATGGGTATCTCATTCTTATCCTTATTTGAAAACCACAGATGCCTCCTCGACGTGCCAACCCCAACCCGAACAACAACAATGTCACCGCCGAGATGCAGCCGCTGATGACAGCACAGGCACAGCTGATGCAGATATGACAAATTTCATGCAGAATCAGAATAACAACAACAAAAATAACAACAACAACAACAACAATTAGAACAATCCACCAGGATTTGACATGCTCACCAGATTCCTAAGACTGAGGCCTGCAAAGTTCTCAGGAACCACTGATCCCATGGTGGCCAATGATTGGCTACGTTCGGTGAACAAGGATTTGGTAACTGTCGGCTACACCGACGAGGAGAAAGTCAGGTTTGTAGCACATCTGTTGGAAGGACCAGCAGCTACTTGGTGGGATAACTTCCAAATCACCACTCCTATTGAGGATGTGACATGGGCTATCTTTGAAGATTGTTTCCGTACAGCTCACATCTCATCCAGAGTGATGAGTTTGAAGAAGGAGTTCCATAACCTGAAGCAGCGCCACCGCAGCGTGGCTGAATATATTGAGGAGTTCAACAATCTGGCGCGTTATGCACCGGATGAAGTTTATACCGATGCCAAGAGGAAAGATAAGTTGCTCGAAGGACTGAACAATGAACTGAATCTGTAGTTATCTGTGGTCTATGTCCCCACCTACCAATCCCTTTGTGACAAGGCTACCATCTTGGAGAACAAGATGAAACAAGTTTAAAGCAGAAAGAGGAAGCACAGCTCTGACAAGCATAGCTCGGGATCGTCTCACAAGCGTTCCCATCATGATGATAGTGGGAGTTCCGGATCCCACAAACATGGAAAGTACAACAACCACCACAGCCACAACCGCCATCATGACAACAAGCATCACCGTAGTCATGATAGTGACAAGTACAAGAACCACAAGGGTGGACACAAGAGTCACCACAGTGGAGGTGGAAGTGGAAGTGGCAGTCAGCCCGCAAAGAGAGATATCAGTCAGGTTGAATGTTTCAAGTGTAAGAAGCTGGGGCATTATGCAAATGAGTGCCCAGAGAAGAAAGTTGAAGGACCCAACAAGCCCAACCCTTTACAGAAGGGACAAGTGAACCACATTAATATGGAAGAGATTTATGAGGAGTCTGATGCTGTGGCTGGTAAGTTCAAACTCAATTCTATTCCAGCACATGTTCTTTTTGATACTGGTGCATCACATTCATTCATATCAAAGGCATTTTTTGATAGAAATGGGTTTCCAACTAAAAATATTGGGTGTCCAATAAAAGTAAGTTCTCCCGGTGGAGATATGATAGTGAGTCTTGGATGTCGTGATCTAGTGATAGAATTTGGGAAGCATAAGTTTCCAGTGAGTCTGATAATCCTAGATTCCCAAGGACTGGATATAATTTTGGGAATGGACTGGATGACCATGTATGAAGGAGTACTAGATTGTGCCAATCATACTGTCGCACTCACAACCCCGGAAAAGAAACGGATAAGATTCAAGTCTAACTTTTAATCAAAAGGGAGTAAGCTAAATTCTCTTAAGGGGGTTAGCATAGACAGTGTGCCAATTGTGATAGAATATCCTGATGTGTTTCCGGAAGAATTTCCGGGAATGCCACCAGATAGAGATGTGGAATTTCTGATTGACTTGCTGCCAGGATCAGGACCAATAGCAAAGAGACCTTACAAGATGCCAGTTGATGAGTTGAAAGAACTCAAGAAACAACTTGGAGAACAGTTGCAGAAAGGATTTATTCAACCAAGTTCTTCATCTTGGGGAGCACCAGTCTTGTTTGTGAAAAGAAAGATAGAAGTCAAAGGTTATGCATAGATTATCGTTCACTCAATGAAGTGACTATCAAGAACAAATATCCTTTGCCCAGAATCAATGACTTGTTTGATCAGCTAGAAGGAGCCTATGTGTTCTCAAAGATTGATCTTCGGTTAGATTATTTTTAGCTTAAGATAAGGGAACAAGACATACCTAAGACAGCTTTCACCACTAGGTATGGATTGTATGAGTATACAGTGATTCCATTTGGTTTGACCAATGCACCAGCTTACTTCATGAATATGATGAACAAGGTGTTCATGGAGTTCATTGACAAGTTTGTTGTCATTTTCATCGATGACATTTTGATCTACTCCAAGAGCAAATAAGAGCATGAAGGACATTTGCGTTTGATACTTGAGAAGCTTAGAGAGCATAAGCTGTATGCCAAATTCAGCAAGTGTGAATTCTGGTTGAATGAAGTTGGATTTCTTGTACACGTTGTGTCAGGAGATGGTGTAGCAGCTGACCCCGCAAAAGTGTCAGCTGTAACTGAAGGAAGGAAGTTTGAAGTTTCCTTGGCTTGGCAGGATACTACAGAAGATTCATTGAGAATTTCTCCAAGGTAGCTAAGCCAATGATGGAGTTACTAAAGAAAGACAAGAAGTTTGCTTGGACTGAAGGATGTGAACTCAGTTTCCAAGAACTGAAATGACACTAGTGACAGCACCAGTCCTATGTCTGCTAGATTTGGAGAAAGATTTCCAAGTGTATTGTGATGCATCTCATCATGGATTAGGTGCAGTTCTAATGCAAGAAGGGAAAGTTGTGGCTTATGCCTCGAGACAACTCAAAACTCATGAGGTAAATTACCCTACTCATGATTTGGAGTTAGCCTCTGTTGTCCATGCACTGAAAACATGGAGACATTATCTTTTGGGAAAACGATGTGAAGTGTTCACAGATCACAAAAGTTTGAAGTATATCTTCACTCAGAAATAAATTAACATGAGACAAAGAACATGGCTAGAACTCATCAAGGACTATGACTTGAGTTTGCAATACCACCCCGGTAAAGAAAATGTTGTAGCGGATGCACTAAGCCGTAAAGTATTTGTGAATGGCCTTACTAAGGGAGAGTTGCCAGATGATCTATGTGCCCAATTTAGAGACCTCAGATTGGAGATTGTGCCTGAAGGACATCTCATGTCATTGGATGTTCAACCCACTTTGTTGGACAAGATCAAGGAAGCCCAAAAGGCGGACAAGGGAATTGAAGAGATCAAGGAAAAGATTGGCAAGGGAAAATCCAAAGGATTCCATGAAGATGAACAAGGTACTTTATGGTATGGAAAACGTATCTACGTTCCGCAAGATCTGGAGCTTCAGAAACTGATTTTACAGGAAGCACACAACTCACCATATTCCATTCATCCGGGTAACACCAAAATGTACATGGATATGAAGGAAAGATTTTGGTGGAACAATCTCAAGAAGGACATCGCCGAACATATTTCTTTGTGTGATGTATGTAGTAGAGTGAAAGCGGAACATCAGAAACCGGCAGGATTACTACAACCACTACCTATTCCTGATTGGAAGTGGGACAAGATTGGCATGGATTTCATTACCGGTTTACCAAGGACCAGGTCAGGATATGATTTTATTTGGATAGTAGTGGATTGCCTAACTAAAGTGGCTCATTTCATACCCGTGAATACAACCTATACAAGTGCTAAATTGGCCAAGATCTATATGAATAGGATTGTGTGTCTGCATGGAGTACCCAAGAGTATTGTGTCCGATAGGGGAACCCAATTCACTTCTCATTTTTGGAGCCAACTGCATGAATCATTGGGAATTACATTGGAATTCAGTACTGCTTTTCATCCTCAGACTGATGGACAGACAGAAAGGACCAACCAGATTCCAAAAGATATGTTGAGGGCATGTGCCCTAGACTATGGAGCTAGTTGGGATGAAAGCCTGCCTTACGCAGAATTCTCTTACAATAACAGCTATCAAGCTAGTATTGAGATGGCACCGTTTGAGTTTCTCTATGGGAGAAAGTGTACTACCTCATTGGTACGGAATGGTGTGGGAGAAAGAAATTTGTTCAGACCAGAACTAATCAAAGAGGCTAAAGAGAAAGTCAAGCTAGTAAAGGACAGATTGAAGATAGCACAGTCCCGACAAAAGAGCTACGCAGATCCTAAGCGTAGAGAAGTCACCTATGAGGTGGGTGATAGAGCTTATCTTAGAGTGTCACCACTTCGTGGAGTGAAGAGATTTGGAGTCAAAGGAAAATTGGCCCCAAGATACGTTGGACCATTCAAAATTCTGAGTCGTAAAGGAGAAGTAGCTTATGAGATTGAATTATCGGAATCATTATCTGCCGTTCACAATGTGTTTCATGTGAGTCAGCTAAAGAAATGCCATCCATAGATGGAAGAGACTTCTTTGAAGGATACTATACCTTTGGAGGAGGTCCAATTGGAAAGTGATCTCACTTATGAGGAAAAACCTATCAAGATTCTTGAGACTGCAGAAAGAGTTACTCGGACAAAGACTATCAAATTCTGCAAAGTTCAGTGGAACCATCATTCCGAAGAAGAAGCAACATGGGAAAGAGAAGATGACCTTCGGAAAGATCACCCTCACCTATTTGCTAGCCAATCCGAATCTTGAGGGCGAGATTCACCTTGAGGGGGTTAGATTTGTAACATCCCAAAAATCATGTTTTCAAAGTTTGCACATCATGCATGTATTCATACTCAACTTAGGATCTTTTCCTCAAAAATCAGAAACTTGTGATCTATTATTTTATGTAAGCAAGGAATTGGCCCAACGCTACTCTCGAGTATGAGATTGTTTATTTAAACCAAATATAATTGATCCTATGGTTGATTGAGGTTTTCCAAAATCTTGGACAAAGATTTCAACCAAAGTAAATGTCAAACCATTTTTATGCCTTTACTAAACAATTATTAAAGGCATTGTTTATTTTAAAATTTCAATGTGCCAAATTATTTTCAAGTGTACAACTTTGTTCTGTAGCCAATTGTGTGCAGGTTTCACTTTATAAAAATCCAGAAAGAGTTTGAATTCAAACATATTTGAAATCATTTGAAAAGGATTCCTGGAAATTCAAACAGAAAAAGAAAAAAGATAAAGAATAAGAAAAGGGTCGGCGCCACTCTTCCAGCCAGCGATTTACCATGAAGCCCACCCGGCCATTTTCCCTTTCCCCCTCTCTCTCACGCGCGCAACTCTACCCACCGTCGCTGACTCGCTGGCCCCACACGCCAAGTCATCATCTTCCCCAGATCGCGCGACAGACCGCGTTGCCGTTGCTGTTGCTGCCGTTGATAGCGCGGCGTAATTGCCATTGATTCAGCAAGCATTTCCTGCCGAGCCTCTGCCTACTTAAACCTCTCCGCACCGCGAGTCTTTCACCTCACTCATCACACTCTCTCCGCCACCGGGCTGCTTAGAATTCAATCTGCAAAGGCGCTCCCCGAGCAACTCTGGCGAGACATTGCGGTGAGCTCCGTCCACCCCACCTTGTCTCATTCACGCTAGCATGATTCCCTTTCTCACGCGACTCAGGTCATGCCTTTGTTTTGTCTGCTCGTGACCTAGGTCGACGGATTCGACAACCACCGCAAGTGCCCGACGCCTCTCTCATCTCTGGTGAGAAATCACGGTAATCTCCGAGCGCCCCTTGCCTTCTCCTCGATACTATCATGCTCGCCTTGACCTTGCGCACCTCCTGATACATCTGGTTCGTTCTAGGGCGGTTCAAATCTTCGGCAACGTCAACGTCTTCAAGAACCCGACGTCGTCCACAACTCCAACGAGCCCCAGCGACCTCTGCAACACACCCCCGTCCACAACAGCAAGTAGTTCAGCATCAGGGCGACCTGGCGAATCTGGTAAGCTCCTCTGCTGATCCCAGCCCCCTCCGTAGCCTCCAGAACACCGCTGACAGTGCGCCGTCGCCGTGCCGCCGTCGCTAGCGCCGCACATCCTTGGTCGCATGCTTAGCAACCGTTGGATCTAGATCCAGCGCATAGGAATAGATCACTTAGCGAAGGGGTACGGTTAGATCTGGCCCGTGCGTTTTCATTTAGATCGTGCGGCTCACGTAGCGTGATCCACGCGAACCGGTACGCACCAATCAGATCGTGACGCGTGGCCTGTGTTTAAATTTAAAAACATAAATTAGATCTATTAGTTGTTCAAACTTGCAAAATTCATAACTTTTGATCCACACGTTCAAATTTTGCAAATTTTATATCATTGGAATCAGGAGAAAGAATTCTATCCAACCATGCAATGTGTTTAATGTTTTGCTTCTGTAAATGGATTATTTTTGCAGAGACATTTTTAGGCTTATTTTGAGTATAGAAATTATTTGAAAAATGATTTAAAGGCTAAATAAGGTTTAATTGGTTTGTATTTGTTTTGTTTATGATTCAGTACTGTAAACTTGTCTTGTTTGGTGTAGAAAATCATCACATGGCATTCTCATGCATTCATATATTTTTGCTTGTATATTTTTGATATGTGAATTTGGTGCTATGATTTTATGTGTAGATTTTGGTGCTAATAGTGATTGTGGTTGTGAAGATTGTTGCTACTCCCCCAACTACCAAGGAAAGTGGTGCTTTATATATTTTTGTCCCAATATTTTTCCCTATGCATTAGAATTATTTTGGATAGGGCTTGCATGAATATTTTGCTTAAGTATCAATATGCTATGCTTGGGAAATCCTAGTAGTTGTAGAAATTTTAGAATTTTCTTTAAGTTAAGATACTTTCTATTGCCATGCTTAGCCTAGCTAAAAGCAACCAAGGGTGGAATATAATCATGCTATGGAAAATATTGTTAAGTCTTTGACTTATGGTTTTTTGCTTAATAAAACAACTAAGTGAATGAAACACCTAGGTGGAATGGTAATTGCTTGGTGGTTTTGGTTGAGTGGTTACACAAGGCCCATTTCTATGGTTTACCTTGTGTATCTCACTTGTGGATGTTGGAGATATGCCCTAGAGGTAATAATAAATGTAGTTATTATTATATATCTTTGTGTTTATGATAAATGTTTACATTCATGCTATAATAGTATTAACAAGGAAACCATTAATACTTGTGTGATTTGTAAACTTAATTTGAAGTCCCTAGTATAGCCTCTATACTTCACTAGCTTGTTGGTTGATTGATGATGTGGTTTCTTTGTCATGAACATTGAGATGTTATCAACAACAAGATCATATCGTTAGGAGAATGATATGGTGGACATACTCCTATAGATAAGCGTAGCATAAAGATCAAGTCATTTCAATAGTTCAATTGCTATATGCTTTCTGATACATAGTAACCTAATTCCTTCGACCATGAGATCATGCATATTGCCTTTACTGGATGGATGCTTTGATGTCATCAAACACCACACCGTAACAGGGTGGCTATAAAAGTGGCATTGGGTGTTCGGAAAGTATTGGTTGAAACACATGGATCAAGAGTGGGATTTGTCCATCCACATGACGGATAGATATTCTCTGGGCCCTCTCGGTGAAATGTCATCCAATTAGCTTGCAAGCATGTGACTTGGTCACAAGGGATCACATATCACGGGAACGAGAAAAGAGTACTTATCAGTAACGAGGTTGAACTAGGTATGCAGAGATACCGATCATGACCTCGGATAAGTAACATATCGTGAGACAAAGGGAAATTGGTATCGTATGTAAGTGGTTCATTCGATCGCAAAGTAATCGTAGAAATATGTGGGAGCCATATGAATTTCCAGATTCCTCTATTGGTTATTGTTCGGAGAAGTGTCTCGATCATGTCCGCATAATTCACGAACCGTAGGGAGACACACTTAAGGATTCGACGTTGTTTGAGTAGTTATGGTATTATGAGAAAGAGACCGAATGTTGTTCGGAGTCTCGGATGGGATCCGGGATATCACGAGGTGATCCGGAATGGTCCGGAGAATAAGATTCATATAAGGAAAGTCCCATTTCGGAGTTGGGGAATGGTTCCGGTGTTTTCATCGGGAACATTCTAGAAGGTCCCGGAATGTCCGGCACTCCGGGGGGGAAGGGGTACATGAATGTGTCATTGCAAGATGGAATGATTGCATCATGTACTAAGTGTTCTCGCTGTCCAAAATAAAGGGTTTATTTAATTCCTAAATTGGAAAAGTCAAACTGCCAGTTTTCGGTCAAACTGCCAGTTTTCGGAAAGAGGAGAAGTTGGAAACCGACTTGGGGGAGGAGTCCTCCTCCCCAAGCCGGCGGCCAGCCCTAGGCCGAGTTGGGGAGGGACTCCCTCCCTCCCCTGGCGCGCCAGCCCTCCCACCTATAAAGGGAGGGGCAGGGCCTCCCCTCTAGAGACACACAAGTTCCTATCCTCTAAACTAGAAACTAGACCTAGACCCCGGTTTAGAGCTGTTTCGGTTTAGAGCCTTTCTAATTGGTTTAGAGCCCTCTAATTGGTGTGTCTAATTACTAGACCACTAATAGCCTCTCTCATAAGCTCCACCATACTCGCACCGGCTTAAGGCGAAGCCCTGCGGGATCTCCCCTCTACCTCCGGTACCACGCCGTTGTGCTGCCGGAATCGCGAGGAGAGTGCTACAACCTCCGCTGCCTGCTGGAACAAGGGAGAGGAAGGTCTTCGTCGAGTACCGAACGTGTGACCGACTGCGGCGCTATGAACGCGCGCGGAAGGATCGTCTCACGCGATCTTGAGATCGGAAAGAGTACGACTACATCACCCACGAGAATCTGCTCTCGTTAAACACTTTGGAATCTTCGAGGGTGAGTTATTCCATCGACTCGTTGCTACAATCTAGTAGATAGATCTTGGCTTGTTTGTTTGTATGCGATAGAAAATTTTTGTTTTCCATGCTACGAACCCCTACAGTGGTATCAGAGCCGTGTCTATATGTAGATCTGTTGCACGAGTAGAACACAATGGTCATTGTGGGCGTTGATGCTTTTATTGTAGATTGCTTTTGTGTACTTTGCATCTTGCGGTATGTTGGGATGAAGCGGCCCGGGCTAACCTTACATGACATCGTTCATGAGACTTGCTCCACGCTTGACATGCAATTTATATTGCATAAGTGGCTTTGCGGGTGCCTGTTTCTCCTAGCATAGTAAAGATCCAATTTACAACGGGTAATCAACAATGCTGGTATCAATGTTGTGGTTCTTGTTCGTAGGTTAGAACGACACCTATGGAAAGCCCCAAACCACGTAAAATATGCAAAGAAAGTAGAAGCGGCTAACTTTGTTTTGCAGGGTGTGCGATGATGTGATATGGCCATGATTGTGATTATATTTGATGTATGCAATGTTCCTTATTGTAAGTTGGCAACGGCAGGAGCCATATGGTTGTCTTTAATTTCTGTTAAGACCTCGTGTCTATTCAAAATAGTTGTAATAGTTGAAGCTGGTGGGCGACAACCATGAAGAAGCGTCATTGACCTTGATGCTGTTCAGGTGATGATGGAGATCATATTCGTGCTTGAAGTTGGAGATCGGAAGCACAAAGAAGAAATGCCATATCATATCACATATTATGAATTTCATGTGATGTTAATCCTTTATGCATCTTGTATTGCTTAGTAGAGCGGTAGCATTATAAGATGATCCCTCATACACATAAATTTCAAGTTCTAAAGTGTTCACCCTTAGTGTGCACCGTTGCCAAAGCTTGCTGCTTCGAAGCACCACGTGATGATCGGGTGTCTTTGATTCATGGTGACTACAACGTAAGCAAGCCAGATTTGCTTATGCGGAAGCTAAGGTTTGTCTTGACGAGCCTAGCATGCAGACATGGCCTCAGGAACACGGATCGCCGAAAGGCAAAGCATGAATCATATAGTAGATATGATGAACATGATGATTGTTCGCCATTGAAACTATATCAACTCTCGTGATGATCGGTGTTGATGTAGTGGATTTGGTTCGTGTGATCACTAAAACAATGTGAGGGATGTTGTTTTGAGTGGGAGTTCACCTAGTTTAATTTCATTAATTAATTTGAACTCAATTTGTCATAAACTTAGTCTAAACTATTGCAAATATGTTGTAGATCAATGGCAGCCCCTACCATCAATTTTAATGCGTTCCTAGAAAGAAAAGTTGAAAAACAATGGAAGCAACTTCGGATTGGTTCCGCATAATTTGAGGATTGTCCTCACTGGTAATTTGACCTATGTGCTGGATGCACCGCTAGGTGACCCACCTGCAGCTGATGCTACCGATGAAGTAAAAATGTTTACCTCGCTCGGAAGAATCAGTACTCCATAGTTCAGTGTGCTATCTTGTATGGTTTAGAATCGGAGCTTCAGAAAAGATTTGAAGAGTCAGATCCATATGATATTGTCGAGGATCTCAAATTAATCTTTGAGACTCATGCGGCAATTGAAAGTTATGAAGCTTCTGAAAAGTTCTTTAACTGCAAGATGGAAGAGGGTAGCTCCGTCGGTGAGCATGTGCTTAAGATGTGCAGGCGCATAAATAAACTTCAAAGTTTGGGTATAGTGATTCCTAATACTTTGGGAGTTTACCGCATCCTCCAATCACTACCACCAAGTTACAAGAACTTTGTGATGAACTACAACATGCAGAACATGAACAAAGAGTTGCCAGAACTATTTGCTATGTTGAAATCTGCAGAAGTGGAGATCAAGAAAGAGCACCAAGTGTTGATGGTCAATAAGACCACCAAATTCAAGAAAGGCAAGTCTAAGCAGAAGGGACACTTCAAGAAGGGTGGTAAGAAAGTTACCACGCCAACGAAGAAGACCAAGGCTGGACCTAAGCCTGAAACTGAGTGCTTTTACTGCAAGGGAGAAGGTCCTGAAGCGGAATTGCCCAAAGTACTTGGGATTTGAAGAGCAACATCAAGAAGAAAGGTATATCTGATATACATGTTATTGATGTGTATCTCACTAGTACTCGTAGTAGTGCTCGGTATTTGATCTTGGTTCGGTTGCTCATATTTGTAACTCAAACAGAGCTGCAGAATAAACGGAAGCTAGTGAAAACGAGGTGACGATGCGCGAGGAAACGGATCAAAGGTTGATGTGATCGCGGTCGCACTACCTCTTCATCTACCATCGGGATTAGTTTTATACTTAAATAATTGTTATTTGGTGCCTGCGTTGAGCATGAACATTATATCGGGATCTTGTTTATTGCAGAGGCTTACTTGTTTAAATCCGAGAATAATGGTTGTTCGATTTATATGAGTAATGTGTTTTATGCACATGCACCTTTGATAGATGGTCTATTCATATTGAATCTCGATAGTAGAAATACACATATTAATAACATTGAGGCTAAACGTTTGAAATCAAGCGATAATTTGACCTATATGTGGCATCGCTGCCTTGGTCACATTGGAGTGAAGCGTATGAAGAAACTCCATTCGATGGACTTCTTGAATCACTTGATTTTGAATCACTTGAAAGATGCGAAGCATGTCGATGGGTAAAATGACTAAGACTCCATTTTCGGTATGATGGAGCGAGCTCTGAGACTTATTGGAAATCATACATACCGATGTGTGTGGTCCAATGAGTGTAGCATCATGTGATGGTTATCGTTATGTTCTTACCTTCACGGATGATTTGAGTAGATATGGGTATATCTATTTCATGAAACATAAGTCCAAACTTTCGAGAAGTTTAAGGAGTTTCAAAGTGAGGTAGAGAATCAACGTAACAAGAAGATTAAATTTCTACGCTCGATCGTGGAGGTGAATATCTAAGTTACGAGTTTGGCGAGCATTTAAAGAAATGTGGAATACTTTCGCAGATTGACACGCCGGGAACACCACAACAGTAATGGTGTGTCTCGAACGTCAGAATCGAACTCTCTTAGATATGGTTCGTTCTATGATGTCACTTACAGTTGCCACTATCATTTTGGGGTTATGCATTAGAAACAGCCGCATTCACTTTAAATAGGGCACCGTCTAAATCCGTTGAAACGACACCGTATGAATTATGGTTTGGGAAGAAACCTAAATTGTCGTTCCTTAAAGTTTGGGGATCTGAAGCCTATGTAAAGAAGTTACACGGACAAGCTTGAACCCAAAGCGGAAAAATCGTCTTCATAGGATACCGAAGGAAACTATTGGGTATACCTTCTATCATAGATCCGAAGGCAAAATCTTCGTTGCTAAGAATGGATCTTTTCTAGAAGAATTTCTCTCGAAAGAAGTGACTGGAAGGAAAGTAGAACTCGACGAGGTTGTCGAACCTTCTCTCGAAATTGCAGTAGCGGCACCGAAGCAGTTCTGTGGTGCCTGCACCAATAAGAGAGGAAGCTAATGATAGTGATCATGAAACTTGGTTGAAGTTGCTACAGAGCCTCGGAGGTCAACGAAATCGTACCACTCCAGTTGGTATGATTCCGTTATGAATGTCATGTTGGTGGACAACACCGATGACCCCGAGACATATGAGGAAGCGATGATGAGCCCATATTCCAATAAATGGCAAGAAGCCATGAAATCCGAGATTGGATCCATGTACGAAAACCAAGTATGGAATTTGGTGGACTTACGGATGGCGGAAGGCTGTCGAGAACAAATGGATTTTCAAGAAGAAAGCAGATCGATGGTAATGTTATCTATAAAGCTCGACTTGTCGCAAAAGGGTTTCGACAAATTCAAGGAGTTGACTACGATGAGACTTTCTCACGGTAGCGAAGCTAAAATCTGTGAGGATTATGTTAGCAATCTGCATATTATGATTATGAGATATGGCAGATGGATGTCAAAACAGCATTCCTCAATGGAGACATTGATGAAGAGTTGTATATGATACAACCCAAAGGTTTTGTCGATCCTAAAGATGCTAACAAGGTATGCAAACTTCAACGGTCCATCTATGGATTGAAGCAAGCATCCCGAAGTTGGAATCAACGTTTTGATAAGGTAATCAAAAGTTTTGGTTTTATACAAACTTATGGAGAAGCTTGTATTTACAAGAAAGTGAGTGGGAGCTCTGTAGCATTCTTAATCTGTATGTGGATGACATATTGTTGATTGGGAATGATGTAGACCTTCTTAATAGTGTCAAAGAGTATTTGAATAATAGTTTTCAATGAAGGATCTTGGCGAAGCAGCTTACATATTAGGCATAAAGATTTATAGAGATAGATCGAAACGCCAAATATCATTGTCACAAAGTACATATTTGGACAAAGTTCTAAAGAGGTTTGGAATGGAAGATAGCAAGAAAGGGTTCTTGCCCATGTTGCCCAATACGACGTTGAGTAAAACTCAAAGTCCGACATCGGCAGAAGATAGAGAAAAGATGAGTAAGACTCCCTATGCCTCAGCCATAGGATCTCTAATGTATGCCATGCTATGTACTAGACCCGACATCGCATATCAAGTTAGTCTAACTAGCAGAAAACAAAGTGATCCAGAGTGGATCATTGGACATGATCAAAAACATCCTTAAGTACTTGAGAAGAACTAAGGATATGGTTCTTTCTTATGGAGGTGATGAACAGCTCGTTGTTAATGGTTACACCGATGCTAGTTGGAACACCGATCCGGATGATTCTAAATCACAATCTGGATACGTATTTATTTTGAATGGTGCAGCAGTTAGCTGGAGGAGTGCAAAGCAAAGCGTTGTGGCGAGATCTTCAACTGAATCGGAATACATGGCTGCTTCGGAGGCTTCACAAGAAGCGATATGGATGAAAGAGTTCATTACAGAGCTGGGTGTGGTTCCTAGTGCGCTGGACCCAATGTCTATCTACTGTGATAACATGGGCGCCATAGCCAATGCGCAAGAACCAAGGTCACACAAGAAGCTGAAGCATATCAAGCTGCGTTTTCACGCTATTCGAGAACATATCCAGGATGGGGATATAAAGATTTGCAAAGTACACACAGATCTGAATGTGGCGGATCCGTTGACTAAACCTCTCCCGAGGGCAAAACATGACCAACACCAAACTGCCATGGGTGTTCGGTATATTACCATGTAATCTAGATTAGATGACTCTAGTGCAAGTGGGAGACTGTTGGAGATATGCCCTAGAGGTAATAATAAATGTAGTTATTATTATATATCTTTGTGTTTATGATAAATGTTTACATTCATGCTATAATAGTATTAACAAGGAAACCATTAATACTTGTGTGATTTGTAAACTTAATTTGAAGTCCCTAGTATAGCCTCTATACTTCACTAGCTTGTTGGTTGATTGATGATGTGGTTTCTTTGTCATGAACATTGAGATGTTATCAACAACAAGATCATATCGTTAGGAGAATGATATGGTGGACATACTCCTATAGATAAGCGTAGCATAAAGATCAAGTCATTTCAATAGTTCAATTGCTATATGCTTTCTGATACATAGTAACCTAATTCCTTCGACCATGAGATCATGCATATTGCCTTTACTGGATGGATGCTTTGATGTCATCAAACACCACACCGTAACAGGGTGGCTATAAAAGTGGCATTGGGTGTTCGGAAAGTATTGGTTGAAACACATGGATCAAGAGTGGGATTTGTCCATCCACATGACGGATAGATATTCTCTGGGCCCTCTCGGTGAAATGTCATCCAATTAGCTTGCAAGCATGTGACTTGGTCACAAGGGATCACATATCACGGGAACGAGAAAAGAGTACTTATCAGTAACGAGGTTGAACTAGGTATGCAGAGATACCGACGATCATGACCTCGGATAAGTAACATATCATGAGACAAAGGGAAATTGGTATCGTATGTAAGTGGTTCATTCGATCCAAAGTAATCGTAGAAATATGTGGGAGCCATATGAATTTCCAGATTCCTCTATTGGTTATTGTTCGGAGAAGTGTCTCGATCATGTCCGCATAATTCACGAACCGTAGGGAGACACACTTAAGGATTCGACGTTGTTTGAGTAGTTATGGTATTATGAGAAAGAGACCGAATGTTGTTCGGAGTCTCGGATGGGATCCGGGATATCACGAGGAGATCCGGAATGGTCGAATAAGATTCATATAAGGAAAGTCCCATTTCGGAGTTGGGGAATGGTTCCGGTGTTTTCATCGGGAACATTCTAGAAGGTCCCGGAATGTCCGGCACTCCGGGGGGGAAGGGGTACATGAATGTGTCATTGCAAGATGGAATGATTGCATCATGTACTAAGTGTTCTCGCTGTCCAAAATAAAGGGTTTATTTAATTCCTAAATTGGAAAAGTCAAACGCCGCTTTTGTCAAACCGCCATTTGGAAAAGAGGAGAAGTTGAAACCGACTTGGGGAGGAGTCCTCCTCCCAAGCCGGCCAGCCTAGGTCGAGTTGGGAGGACTCCTCCCTCCTGGCCAGCCTCCTCCCACCTATAAAGGAGGGCAGGGCCTCCCCTCTAGAGACACACAAGTTCCTATCCTCTAAACTAGAAACTAGACCTAGACCCGGTTTAGAGCTGTTTTGGGTTTAGAGCCTTCTAATTGGTTTAGAGCCCTCTAATTGGTGTGTCTAATTACTAGACCACTAATAGCCTCTCTCATAAGCTCCACCATACTGCACTGCTTAAGGCGAAGCCTGCGGGATCTCCCCTCTACCTCGGTACCACGCCAGTTGTCTGCGGAATCGCGAGGAGAGTGCTACAACCTCCGCTGGAACAAGGGAGAGGAAGGTCTTCGCCGAGTACGAACGTGTGACCGACTGCGGAGCGCCATGAACGCCTTGGCGCCGGAAGGATCGTCTACGCGATCTTGAGATCGGAAAGAGTACGACTACATCACCCACGAGAATCTGCTCTCGTTAAACACTTTGGAATCTTCGAGGGTGAGTTATTCCATCGACTCGTTGCTACAATCTAGTAGATAGATCTTGGCTTGTTTGTTTGTATGCGGTAGAAAATTTTTGTTTTCCATGCTACGAACCCCTACAGTGGATTGCCACCCAGGGACAAAGGGATTTGAGATGCCAAATGTTAAGAAGCTTCTAGTGCAGCCACATGGCAACATGGGCTCTGCCTGGATCACATAGGTTGCAATAACTTAGCCAAATGGACAGTTGGTGGTAGGGGAATGATAGGTTTGGAGCGCGTCCATTTTGGTCTAGGGGACGGCTTCTGAAAGGTCCTGTCTTGGTGAAAATCAAGTCTTGTGGGGAAAGTGCACAACCTCTGCAGATGGAAGAACCTAAGTACTTAGCCATGTCCCTGGTATTGGAGAACTTGAGCATCAAGACATGGAAGCTATCAATAATCTCCCCATCCCAATTTTCTAAGTTAAAACTTTGGTTTAACAAGGGTGAAGGTTCACCAATTTCTATTGGTGGTTCCTTGGGAAAGTTTTATCAAAGAAAAACTTAGTGTTTTCAACTAATAGGTAAAACCTATTTTGTTCAAAGCAAGTCTAAGCTACACTTAGCCAAAATTCATGTAGTAACTTGTCAATACTATTCCAATGTTAATAGTCTACTAAGGTATCACTTGCCAATACTATTCCAATGTATTGACCCACTGTGGTTGTAACTTGTGATGTTGCAGGTTACTCTGATGATGATTAGGGGTTATGAGTCTACACTCAACATGCTTGCCTATGGCACATGAAGATGAAGACTTCTATTTTATATTGTTAAGTTAAACTCTTGTACTAGCCTATGGCTATGGAGTTGTAAAAGACTATGTTATCTCTGGAATGACGTTGTAATAATGACCTTTGTTTCTGTGTACTTCATCTTAAACTATGGATGCTAGCAATTGATCCAGGGACTAGCATTGCAATCACAGGGATCCTTACCTTTATAAGGGTAGGATCTTACAAATTTTGTTAGAAAGGTACTGAAATGCTTAACCCAAGCCCGTTGGATTCAAATCATTTGGATCTGTAGATCAACCTTGGTAAAAATAGCAAGTAAAAAAGCTTTTCTGCATTCAAACATTTTTGAAATTTCAACCATAATAGTTTTTGAGTTGATTCCAACTCTCAAAAATCACATTTGACCATACCTTTCAGAATATATAAAAATATATGGGTTTACTTATAGAAATAATGTTCAAGTAATAAAAGAATGCCACATAGGCATTTCTAGTCACTTTATTTTATATAAAATAAAAGGTTAAACCTTATTAAATTGTGACACCACTTTAAATCACATTCCCATAGACTGAAATATGTGGTGATGACATGTGTCAACATGATCCCATGTTTGAGTTGGAGAATATTAAATCTTAAGTAGTTTTTCAATGAGTAGAAATTACTTTTCTAAAAATAAATAAATAATGCAAATGCTTTAATCTTGTAATGTTAGTGATGATGCTAGATCATTTATAGAACATCTTTGTGTGATGATTGAAAATAGTTAAGTATTGTTTGGTGATTGTGTACCTCGTATGTACTTATATATGCTAGTACCGACCAAGGATACGAGGAGGAAGGAGGATACTACGAAGAAGAAGAAGCCGAGGAAAACTTCAACCACTGCTCTGCTCAAGGCAAGCTTATACTGATACTTATGCAATCCTAATACTACTAGTTGATTGAGCAAGCTAACACTTGCAAGATACTCTACTTTAGCAAGCCTTACTAATCAAGTTGACCTATGCAAGCTAATACTTGCTTGTTACCATGCCAACTATATGCCTTAAGCATATGTGATCATACCCACTTGATAACCCAATCCTAGTTTTACTTGCAAGCTTTATACTTTATTTATTTATCAAAGCTTTCTCTTAGAGTTTACTTAAGTGATTTGTAGATTCTAGGAAGATAATTGAAGGTTGCATAAAGAGCATTAAATTTGGCCTAAGCTAGATAATCTTCCTAAGGCATGAGATTGTACTTAGTTAAAACTCCACTTGTTTACCAACCCTCATTAGTAATCACCCATTTGTAGATGCTAGTGCTAAGCATAAAACTTGATCAACTTTAGATGGGACTACTTGGTGGAAAATGGTTATGAAAACCTTAGAATGATGAGTCATTCTACTGAGATGTTTTGACATGTGTTTTCGAACACCAGATGATTTTGATGATGAAAATGTTGAGGCATGAGCCTTAGCCTTTTATAAAACTGATGGTTGTCTGGATGCAAATACCATTCCAATTTTACCGTACAACCACAATACCCGAAAATTGGGTAGGGCTTGACTGGAAACTTATATACCTTAGTATGGGTTCCCTCACGGCCAAGGTCTGAGCTGAGGCTACCTTGTGAATATTGTCCACCTGTGCAGTACCCAAGATGACAGTTGTTCATGGTTGGGAGGCCAAACTCACAGGAGAGGTGCCTATGCTAGGGCGTGTAATTGAAAGGTTAGGATTGATTATCCGCATACTAAGTATGGTGAATTGAGGATTTGTTCCTGACGGATGTATCGAATGTTGTGGTGAAAGTGTACAATCTCTCCAGAGTGTCAAACTATTCGAATAGCCGCGGTTATGGACAGTTGGAGTGGCCATACTGTTCCCCCGTCAGATGTTTTCAAAATGACTTATGAAATGAATTGAGATTTTGACTTGACCACAACAGAGTTGTGACATGAAATTAAAGTTCCCAGTTAGGTGTTATAAAATTTCAACTAGCTTTTCGTGCTTCTGAACTTAGTAGAGGTAAATCTGGCTTTTTGCAAAACAACCCTAGAGCTTAGTGTCCTACTACAAAAACCCCCTTCAATTGTTAGTATTAGTTTGCGAGTACTTAAAGAGTACTCATGGCTTTGTCCCTGGTTATTCCCGTGGCCAGACTATGAAGAGGAGTACCAGTATGATGGACCCCAGGAAGGTTACGACAACTAGGATCATCTCCCATCGTCATCATTGCCTATGACCCCGAAGATGGAGCTTCGCCTACGCTACTTTTATTATTACGTATTTCCGCTGCTTGAGCTGTATTAAGAACTGGATCATGAGATCCTTATTTTTGTAAGACCTTATGTATGGTTTGTAATGGATGATGTACTGTGGTATCCAAATTTGTTATGTCTCGCAAAAATGGTAATCCTGGGATTGCGATGTATGGTATAATAGGCATTTGGGATTAAAAATCCGGGTGTTGACAGTTATCTTGGCAGAAGCTTGAAAACCATAAAACATGGGAATTGTAAGTACAACATGTCGTTCCACTATAAATATTTGAAAGCTCTCCTTGTGGCATTCAGATTCATGGTCTTCCTACTTTGTTTATGGAAAGGAACAATCTCATCATCACTGGTAAAATTGAGAATGTTCTTTATTGTGTTTGTGTGAAGCAAGTATAGTAGTATAAAAGGTATGGCTGAACTGCTTACTCGAGAAGGACCCGACCACTTTTCCTTGCTTAACTTTCGCCCTCTGTGCTAAATTTAGGGACCTCTAGGTAATTTTTATTTTTTGAGGTCTTCGATGTAAACCATACTCCCACCAACCATGTCAAATTTTAACTACAAGTATGCTATTAAAATTTTCAAAAAATCTTCTGAAGCCAACCAGGAATTGAGTATATCGAAAACCACCGAAAAGCTTTTTCGTAAAACTTTCAAAGAAATCAAAAATTTACTTGTACTTCAATTTTAAACTAATTTCGATAAATCGACATTTGTATGAAAGGAAAGTAAAGTCCAATTTGTATGAAAATTGGGGCATTGACACTTTATTTTAATTGCCGCGGGTCCCGTAGGAGCAATGTGCTTTAGTTAACACGGTCAGTGGAAGTACATGTTGCATCAAGGACCTTAGAAAATTAAAAAGACATCCAAATGCATCAATTGGAAAACTGAGATAGTTGGAAACTCACACCGACGACATTGTTTACTAAAATTAGCTGCACTCATCTACCTCTTAAATGACATTTAATTCAACATCAATATATCGCTCTTATTGATAGCTCAAGTTTCACCTAATTTTGTTAAATTGTTAAGATGCAAAATCTTAGCTAGAAGTTGAACCTTTGGTAAAAACTCTTGGTTATGGTTTGTGATATATTAAATGACCCCCTGATGGTTACCTCCAAAAAAACTCAAAACATTGAAAGCGGCCTACAATATTCTTGTAGTTCAAATTTGACCTAATTTTGATAAATCGCCATAAAGTCATTCAAGTGTAGCAAGGACGAAGTTTGAAACTCATGAAACATGGGAATAATAATAATTAGTACAACATTTCGGTCCACTATATATGTCTGAAAGCTTGGCTTGTGGCATATTCAGATCCAATATTCTTCAGGCTTTCTTTATGGAAAGGAGCAATCTCTTCATCACTCGGAAAATTGAGAATGTTCCTTCCTGATAGATGGAAACTCACATCAATGACATTGTTTACTAAAAGAAGATGCACCCATGTACCTTAAAAAATACAATTAATTCAAGAGTAATCTATCGCCCAAAAGTGTAAAGAGCAATCTATTGATAATAATCGACAACCGTATAAAGAGGCCCAAATTAAAAGTAAGTTTCTCTTAGACACCCTATTTACTCCACAATGTGCATACATAATATCTTCTTGTTCTTTGATTTCCCCCTCTATTTTGAGCTATTTTCTTTATAGAAAAGAAAATTTTGACCTAATTTCAGTAAATCTACATAAATTTATTTAAGTGTACAAAGTTAGGTAGTAATCTTGATAAATCCGACTAAAAACTTGGGAATTGTAAAAAAGCACATGGTCCACTTTGTATGAAAATTAGGGTGGTGGCATTTTCTTTTAACTAACGTGGGTCCTGTAAGAGTACTGTGCTTTAGTTAAAACGTACGGTTGGTGGAAGTACAAGTTGCATCTAGGACCTTAGAAAATGAAAATGACATCCTAGTCCATACATTTAGCACAAAGGACCCTCAAATTAATTAAGAAAGGTAAAGCAGTTGGGTCTAGATATTTCTCCACCAAGAAGCTGAGCCATACCCTTCGGCTAGTACCATTTTCTTAACAAAATAAAACATCACGTTGCTCACTTTCGCTAGAGCTTGTTTACGAATTGCATCAAATGAAAAATTTATTCATTTTTTGTTTTTTCCATTATTTTATTTCAATATTTTCAAAATAGGGTCGACGTGCAAATTCTTAGCAAGAAATTGAATCATTTTAAAACCCTCACTTGTTTTTTCCCTTATCGACCTAAAGTCATTTTGATGGTCTAATGAGCGCTCGTCTAATCGGCTCGTTTGAGCTTGGTTTATTTTCTTAACGGACTTAGGTGAGCAAAAAAATTTGCTCGTTAATGTTAATGAACTAAACAATATTGTTAAAGAGTTTCGTGAGCTACTAGTTAAGATCGGTCACAATAATGAACTTAGAAATTGTGTTTGCCTAATTTCATGTATGCTAGATATTTATTTATTGTGTACCATGTAGTGTACAAGAGAGATAGAGAGAGATCGCCCGTGGTTGGATGGATTTTAGGAGAGAAGTGGTACCCCTAGCCCACCAGAGTTCAAACCCTGGGTTTGGGACTTTGGTATCTATATAAAACACAGAATATTCTTTAGTGGGAAGTGATGTTCCCGTCTATAGCAAGGTGTGTATGCTATATTCGTCGAGCTCAAGCCCCATCGGATCAGTCTCAAGACATAGTATTTCATAGGTGGTCATATACATGTGTAGTAGGGTGTGCCTGCGTGTGTTCGTCCTTTAGTTTGTATTGAGTTTTGCTCGGTTATCTAGAAGAACCTATAATGCAAGTCAAACTAGGTCACTGAGAGTATGTGCAGCGTTGGAAATTTGGGGTGTCTAAAAAATAATATTTTTCTTACTATAACTATGTCTAAAACTTGAGGGCATCACCTATGTATATGGCCAAACCTATCTTTAAGATGGGACCCACTTTCTATACCATAAGCTAGTTGATTGTACCACAATGTATATAGTCAAACCTGTCCATAAGATAGTTTTGTGAATAAAATGCGGTGACCCAGCATACCACTGCATGATGTAGTACACTATAGTCGTAGACATAACACCAATGAAACACCGTTCACTAGTATTACATCCCTCAAAGTGGTACAACAGAAACACAGCAGGTCCAAGACATGACTATAGGTTACAACTCAACTCTTCACACAAGATCCAGAGAACACTCTAGGTTAAAGAGAGAGAAAGAAACTTCTTACAAAGAAGAATTATAAATAATCAACTCAAATCTAATTTACTAGTTGACTAGTATCTAAATTATTGAAGCTTGCATTGCTGCTATTGCAATAATTTACATAAGTAGGTTCAATGGCTAGAGATTCTATTCTTATTTAATCCGCAACTTCGTCTTTACTTGAGTTGATGTATATGTTGACTTCCTTGACTTCATTGAAGAGCTTTAGCTTTTAAATATAATTCCTGGAGCATAACTTGATGTAGACGTCGTCTGTACTGGCGTTAGAACCTAGCAAGGGTTAAGAAGATACTTTGAGTACGAGCGTACTCAGCAGGTCCACTAGAAAAGGATTGTTTGATGCACTATATCTACAACCACAGACCATAGGTCATAGGCAATGTAAGTTTTCATAAACATTTCTTCAAAGGTTGCTTTTATTCTGAAAATCTATGTTTCTCAGCCTTCACGGTTTTACCAGAACATTCATGGAGTTCCTTTCCCGCCGCGTTCGCAGCTCCTTTCCGGAATAGGGAGTAACAAGTTACAGTTCTTACACTCTACAGAGGTGCGTCACTTTAACCATGAGAGACATTAGGCTTTGTTGCACGGCCGGGATTATGTTCCCGTTCAAACTTCCTTGGTTTGAGGCCCAACCTAAGATCCAAGCCAATCGCTACCCCCTTCGCGACCTCGCATGCCTCCTTGGTGTACACCATGCACACATATTGAATTACGGCAATGGTTTGTACAGATCGTTAGATGCTAGAACTATCGTGGGACATTGAGGGTTCCCACCCATATGCTGCATATCCTCTATGAATTATCAATTAATATGCATGCTACGAGTGATAACAACCACGACCTGCACATCCGGCTTCATGCAAGAGGAAGAAGATACCGCTAACTTCTCTGTCCCATTCCAAATCTCATGGTCAACGCGTAATATACGGCGCAAGAATCACTAGCGACATTGGTTATTAAATCCTAGGTGATATAGTCCCGAACAGTGGTATTCCAACTGCCAGATTTAATAGATTAGCTGATCACCTTGGATCAGTAACCAATAGTTCACATTATTATCAAAATAGTGTTTTCTGACCTTTTTCAAATGAAGGTGATGTCAACACTTGATTTGCAAAATACTTTACAGAAAATAATCAAAAGGACATGAGAAAGTGTGAACTTGCCTTTTGTGATTGCAAGATTATGCACTCACGGTCTTCGAGATGATATAAGATCCAATATTTGAAATCTGCATCATTGGTCCGGTAAGTACTAATGTTGAAAGAAGCAATATGCTGTTGTGCATAAGTAATGATATGCATTTTTGTAAAACTCCCAAATTGAATCCCCAATACTTTGAGTGAAGTGAATTCCAGTGATTCTTTTCAGAGTTGGTTTATCTTCAAATTTTACTTTACAAGTAATGACCTTTATAAGGGACCTAAGTGTTAACAATCCAAAATATGTAAGTAAAGTATAAGATGATGTGATTATGGTGAATTGTGATGTGGTGACTATGATAAAAATCCTTGGGATTGAGTTGTTAAGAGTTGTAGAACTTACTATAAGATTGTTATTTGAGGTGGCAAAGAGAATAAAATTTCAAGAAAAGATTTCCTTTACAATGTTTAAGAAATCTTCATTGTTAATAAAATGTGATCAATGCCTTCTGGTATTTGATTGATTAGTTTGGAATTGAGATGCATTACGTCTTAATTGAAATAGACCAAAGTTAACTATAAAAACAAAAGTAATGTATTAGACCTGATGCTTATAACCTTTGAGACTAAAATTAACTTTGAAAGGGTAAGTAAACTTAAGATGTAATATGTTTTAATTATTCCCAAGTTTTAGATTTATGATCGGTATAACTGAGGTGTGGAATTATTCACTTTCTATTTAAGTGAATGATTAGATTAATTTTTTTTTGCTATTATGAACGGAATATATATTTATTTAATGGAATCATAATTAGATGGTCTTAGTAATTTGTTAGAATTTAAAGTTATGTTAATAGTGGTTAAGATATAATGATTATTCACCATATTATATAAATGGGTGATACCCAATTTTTATTTAAAATGATTCTTAATAAGATTTTTAAAAGAATATTTTAAAGTTAAAAGTTATACTTAAGTTTGATTATGAATTCAAGTTATGGGTTTGGAATTAGTACTAAGACACTAATTGCTCAAGGTTTTATCAGAATTGTGATTATTTCTTACTTAAGAATTGTTTTTAAAGAATTCACAAAATAGGTATTAGGTAAGGATTTATTATTTAAAATATTAAAGACTTTTCTGATAATATATTTAATATTTTTCTAGTGTAATATATTTATTCAAGACCTTAAAAATGAATTTTATTTATTTTTAAGTATTATCTTTATTTTTATAAAATTCATCAAAGAATTATGTGTCTTTAAATATTTGCTTTATGTTTTATTTGTAAAACTCTAAGTGAGTATTTTTATAAAATAATAGAGTTATTTTGATACACAAAAATGATTTTATTATTTTTAGGGTTTTTTTTATTTTATAAAATTTCATTTAAGATTTAATGGTGTTAATAATTATTTTACTTTAAATTTATTTTAAACACTTAAAATTATATTTTTATTAGGTAGATATTATTTTTGTGGTCATTTTTATATATCATATGTATTTTTAGGATTTTTCTATAATTTTCTATAGCTAAAAATGTTTGGAGGTTATTTTAGTAATTCATTTTTTTATTTTATTTCTAAACCTAATCAACTTGGGCCATTTGGTTGGATATGTGGGCTGGCCTGGCCCAACTGGACCATGCCAGACCCCTCACCCCTGGCCCACCCCTCACAACACACACACCCGTACACGCACATAGACCTCATCTTCTCCTCCCTTGCTCCCGTGCTATGTCGCCGCCGCCAGCCACTTCGGTCGCCGCTGGCCGCTTCCTTCGCAGCCACTCGTCGGCCAAGCCTTACCCTCTCCTTCTCTTCTCTTCTCAACCATCGATTTGGTTGGCCCACGTCCCTTGCGAGCGTGCTCGACCGAAACCCTAGCCCCATGGTTGTTGGCTCGGCCCCTGCGCCCTAGTTCTTGCTTTTCGGTGGTGTCACCGCTGCTACTACTACTATAGATGACCGTGGTCTTCAACTGATTCTCCAGGTCTCACACGCTACTCCAACGCCGGAGGGACGACAGCCTGGGCTGCAACCCCGGCGCCCATGGATGTGTCGCTGTGCTGCCTCCCTGTGGTGGTGACGTCTCGGCTCCGGCTCCCCGGGCGCTGAACCATGTGTGCTCCTGCTACTTCTTCCTCTAATAGTTAATCCTTGTGTGACCGATTCTTGGGCCAATAAACTACTCAGGTTGGGATTAAGCTTGTATGGTGATATGTTACTAGATGGTTACTTGTAGTGGTGTCCCAGTCTAGATGATTAACTACCCCTAGCATGCTTGACTTGCACTGTCAGGCTTTGAATAAATTGTAGTGTGCTAGATCTGATGTCCAAGTTTGGGTGGTGTGGTTATCCCTGGCATGTATGGTGTTGCTATGATGTTATATTTGATGAATCTGAATTCTTTGCAGTGTTGTTGACTCAAAGAATTTAGGTATACCCATGTTTTATTCATTCTAGAATTTAAACATGGCAGATAACAAGTACTATTATAAGTGGATAAATAATTTAGTTGATGGTTTCCTACTAAGCTTGTATCATAGATATTGCTAGAGATTTTAGCTAGTAGCTTTGGTTGCCTTTGGTATCCACTAAAATGGAACCTTCCTGGATGTGTGCATTCCTCTATCCAGGATTTGTTACACCTGTTATCTGGCTGTGCTATGATCATATATGAGGCACTCTTGGTGATCTGCACATTTGGTTCAGTGATGAATTTGAATTATTTCCTAGAAACCTTTTCTATGAGAATGATTTATTCTCTGTCAAATCTGACAATGAGATAAGGAGTAGATATGATTCCTAGAATTACTGCTAGGAAGATGATAAACATTATTTGGGTAATGTTAGTAAGTGTAAATGGATGGCCAAAAGGAGTGCTCTGTCAATATGATGGTAACAATATAAATGATTCCTAAATTTTTTTTATAGGAAAATGATTTGTGGCTTTAAGGAAATAGACTTGAGCCTGTACTCAAGAAACTCTGAATCTGCTAGGTGCAGAGGTGCTACCCTCTGGGAATGTGCCCTGTAGCCTAGCAGCTGTGGTACAAACTTGTCTAGTAATAAGCTGGAGAATAAACTGATGATGCTATATCTTGCAAGGCATGATCTTAGACAGATATGAATTTGAATATGCAAAGTAGATTTTCTTTATCTAATAAATTGTTTGATACCTGATTGAATGATTCCTATATCAAATTATCTAGGAAAATAATTTAAATCATGATCGGATTGCTTGCAAGGATTCCTAGCTTGATTAGCTAGGAAGATCATATAAGGAACTTAATGAACCTTGATGAGAGGTAATGTAGAAGTAGCATACTTCTCTATTTCTGTTGACAATATTGTAGATGGCTTCTGCCCTTCTGTAAATCCTAGCGTGGTGCCGCCTTATGGAGTGTGCCCACTAAAATTCCAGGGAGTATGATATGCTATTTATGTTCTTGCCTTGGCTTATTAACATTGTTTGCCTGATGGTTTGATGATGGGAACTAAGATGGATTAGTTCCTTGCTTGTGATGCAAATACTAAGGCCTTGATAGAAATAAGAACATATATTTATTTATTCTGGTGGCTTTCATTCTCTTTGATGAGCTTTGCATAGCACCTCTATGCAAGCCTGAGAGAAAACTCTCCATCCAATCCTCCTAGGTAAAATCTAGTAGAAGGGTAGATGGAGTTAGTTGCTAGGTATTATTTACCTTTTGTTCTCAAATCTTTATGCACGATATAAGAACAGATGTTGCATGATCTAGTGGTTATTTCTGATGATTTTTACCTGCTACTGTAGAGTCAACAAATGTTTTGTGCTAGGATTTTGTCTACTCTTGATCAGCTAGATCTTCTTGATCTTGGGCTTGAACTGCTCCACCTTGGTATGTTGTGGATCCTTCCCTCTTCCTAGCTACTGGCCTCCTCCTCCTCTTGAGCTAGCTTATTATCCTGTCCTAATTTTCTTGGTGCTTCCGGTGGTAAATCTTGATCTAGAAAACCATGTTATATTGGTTGGTGATTTGTGTGGATGGATCAGTGGTAAACTCATGTTTCTTGGCTGTGTGGTGGAATAAACTTGTGCTGAACTGAGAAGGAGATAGAGGTGGTTGTGTGGGTGTAGATGTACTGGTGTTCTATAGTGAACATCGTGAGTTGGTAACTCTGCTATGGCTGTGCTCTCCCTTTTGAACTCCCTGTGATGATTTTGGTGTTGACAGCACAACACCATGGAGATGTGTGAGCTGCCTGCATGGGTGCTGTTGGTTCAGGGAGCCTCCCTTGTCCAGGTTGCATCTGTGGGATATCTTTGCCAAGGCTGTGCTTGACTGGTTTGGTATTATCTGATCCTGATCTTTTTTTTGATTTGCCAAGTGTAATTTTTTACTCTATGCTAATGATGCTAAAGGTTGAAGCTAAAATTTGATAAGAGCAGATCCTATTTTATTTGGTGAAACTTGCCCCTCTCTCAGGCCAGTGATGCACACAGTCTGAGACCCAATTTACTGATAAAAAAAGATTCTACTCTCGCCCCAATTACTGCTCAGTGATGAACCTCACAGTGCATCACACTGTGTACCTGAGAGCAATACTAACCAACATAACTTTTTTTATTACTGTTTTGTTTTCTTTCTTGTTTGTTTTGCAGGAGTAAAGAATCTGAAGAGTTGAAGAACAAATACATAGGACTAACTAGGGAAATAGTTTAGGTTTTTTTATTATTCTTTCACAACTTCCTTTGATTCTTAAATATTGTAAAGAATATTGTATTCTTTTATTAATGTAATAAAGTTCATTTTTCTTTTTGTTAGTTGAAACTTGTAAGGATTTGTATCTTATTTAATAAAGTTTACTTATTTCCTTTTTCTTTTAGAATTCTTTTGTAAAGACAATGTCATATTTATTTTGTTGTAATAAAGAGCTCTTTTATTTATTTCAGTAATGTAATTCCTGATACTTTACTTTTATTCATTTATTGTAAAAGATCAATGTTATACTATATGTATATATATATATATTAATAAAGGAAACTTTTTATATCATTTTCTTTGTAATCACTTCAATTCAAGTTATTAAGTGTTTCTAATTTCCATTTGTGAATTTTATAAATTCATTTGAATTTCATATTTTAAATTCAATTACATGCTTGAGCAAGTTCTCCCCTGAACAAGGAATTCTATAAAGGTCATGTCGAAATCTAGCGCAATTGCTCCGAAGTTTCCATCTGTATAAGAGAGATCTCGATCCCTCTATAGCTCTTTTAGTTTTGCATGAAAATTTCCCGGATTTTCTTATGCATGAATGCAATTCACAAACCCGTGTCCTCTATAATTCTAGGTGCTAATCCTAGGATGTTACATAAAATTTGTTTTCTATTGCAATGTGTACTTGATATCAATATTTTAAATCTTATGTAGTACCCATAATAAGCTAAGGGTGACCCTTAAGGTTTTTAGCTTGTGGATAGCTTCCACTACTTTTTTCCTTAAGGACAAGCTTGTGGACAACATAGTGGACGCCTTGAGAGGGTGAGTATAGCTAAGTTTTTCTCGACCCTAGGTCTAGTACAAGACCCATGTACAAGGGAATCAAATGGTAGGTTTATTTATTGTGCATTTATACTCAGATGAGTGGACCCCCTATCTGGTCTAAATAGTGGAGGAGATTGTATTCTCTTCGAAGCGAGTCTATTAAATTTCTAGCCACGTCTGGTAACATCTCACGGTGTGATTTCTCTAATGTATGGGGCCAATGGGCTCACTGCCATGGGGGCCCCTTATTACTGGTCCAGCTATATCATATAGCATCCAACGAATGTGAACTCTGACTCCCCTAACACTTCCTTACACACGAAGCCTCTATGCTCGTCTTTGAAGGATGGTTAAAAGGGAAGTTGGAGGCGATGTTTTTGTTGATAGTGAGGTGCCTATATATGGTGACTTCGTCAAGCTCAAGCCCTGCCAGATCAGTCTCAAACACAATCTTTCGGTGGTGCTCATAGGGGTAGGGTGTGTGTTCTTGCATTCATAGGGGTGAGTGTGTATGCATCTGTGAGCGTCAATGTTTTGTAGTGGGTTTTTAGAAAGAGAGAAAGAAAGATGGGGCCTTTGGTTTCTATTAAGTTTTGCTTGGTTTTCCACAAGTACATGAAATGCAAGTTAAACTAGGTCACTGATGTCTAGGGCCTATTGTCTCACTACCATGGGGCCATGTGATCAGTGGTCTAATTATATCCTATAGCATCCAACGAATTTCAGATCCGACTCTGCTAGCCCTTCCTTCTCCATGAAGCCTTGGAGCTTGCCTTTGAAGGATGGTTATGATGGAAGTGGGTTGCGATGTTCCCGTCAATACATAGTGAGGTTCCTAGGTTACTTCATCAAGCTCAAGACCCCCCCGGATTAGTCTCAAGACACAATATTTTTGAGGTTCTCACAGGGTAGGGTGTGCGTGCCTGAGTTCATAGGGGTGAGTGTGTCTATGCATTTACGAGCGTCTCGGTTTTGTAGTGGGGTTTTGCTAAAAGAGAGATAGGAGCCTTTGGTGTATTAATTGAGTTTTACTCTATTTTCCAAAAGTACATGTAATGATAGTCAAACTAGGTCACTAATGTTTGGGGCCCATGAGCTCTCTACAGTGGGCCCTAGTTGTCAGTGGTCCAGTTAATCGCGAGCGAATGTGAGCACCGTCTCCCCTTAACTCTTCCTTATCCATGAAGACTCTACGCTAGGATTTGAAGGCGTGCACATTTTCTGAGCACTCTTGGCGAATTTAGTCATGCTGGTCTGTAACATCCCAAAAATACTAAACTAGAATCATCAAACTCTATGCATCCAAATTTAGGGTTAACAAAAACTTTTCTAAATAAAAATATGAAAGCATGCATGTGTGTATACATCCCATTTTGAATTCTTTTGAATTGCCTTGTTTATGTGTTTCTTTGCTTGTAAAAGGATTCTTAGGTGAAATAAACATCATCTAAACAATCCACACACTTTTCCCAAAGACAAATAAATCAAAACAAACAAAATAAAGGAATGGTCATTTTGACCAATTTAACTCCCATGCCTACTTTGGTTGTCTCTAACTTTCAGAACTTGTTTTGATCTTTGCACCCCTTGATAGTACTCATAACAAAGTATCAAGGCCCACCTTGTGATCATCCAGAAACATTCAAATGCATAGTTTAAATGACAGTTTAAAATTGAATCTTTATCATATGGGAAGATCCCACTTTTTCAAAAACCACTCAAACAAGCTCAACTTTCAAAACCCAAGCATCTACAGACTCACCAGCACCTACCTAGCACACCCACCAAAAATCTTTTCAAAATTCAAAACATGAATTCATGTGGCCATTTCATCAAACACCTTGCAGATGCAAATCAAATAAAATCCAAACACTATTTGGAGCAGTGATTTGAGCCTAATTTGTTCCCTCTCGGGTTGCAACTAGGCTTTAGTAGATCATCTAGCTCATTTGTAAACATCTAGCACCACTGTAAGCTTGGCAATGTCATCAATGGTGAATAGCCGAAGCCACCCATGCCACCCCAGTGTAGAAAGCAAGCTAGGAGAGGAACTAGCCGTGCTAACCTTGTCTGAGAGATCACCCATGCCTCACCGCCCCCTCTCGACCATCCCTGCCTCGAAGACATCGACCAGAGCACCCAGGAACGCCGCGCCCGTGCCTCTGTCAACCATGCCGAGCATGCGCCAGAGCGCCACCCTCGACACATGCCCACAGACCGCACGCCGCCCTCGTCGCGTGCATACACGATCACCACCGTCCAAGGAGACCGCCAGACGTCCCCGTTCGCCGCCGCATGCCTCACAGCCACCGCTCGCCGTCGAAGACGTCGCCTCTGCCACGCAGAGCATCACATGTTCCAGACCGTTTTCCACCGCCCCTACACACGCATTAAAGCCATAGAGCATCGCTAGGAGACCACCGATCGATCGCCACCCTCGGCCATGCCTCTAGCAGCCTGTAGCCATGTCGCCACCGTCGCCTGCCCATCCCGTTTGGTCTCACCGTCGAGCCTATAAAAGGAGGCCTCCCCCGCTCAAACTCTTCACACCATCTCAATCCCCTCTCCTCACTGATCGTTCCACCCCGTTCTCGGAGCAAGGCGAGCAGCGCACCGCCGGAATTTGGCCGGAGCAGGCCGCCTCTAGAGAAGAAGGGTGCCGTGGATTTTGTCCACCCCAGGAGAAGCTGTCGGTACCAGGAGATTCACCGTCGTCGACTTCGTCATTCGCCCGCCTCACCGACCCTCGCCTGGGCCCCGGTGAGCCCCCGACGACCCCCACCTGCCGCGTTAGGTTTCTGTCTCGCCGGCGCCGCCCGACGTGGACGATGAGTAGCATCCGTTCGATTAGACTTAGATCATGCGGATGAGATTGCCCCATACCGCTTCGCGTTTAAAGAGCCACTGACTGGTGGAACCCCCATGTTAGTCGAGCCCCGCGTCGCGGACTGACACCGGGCTGGCCCATTATCGTTTCCCGCGCATCCCAGTCGTTTGAATTTAACTTTTTCCATTTTAATTAAAACACAGTTCTGTACCTAGTTTCAAAAATCAACCCAGCTCGAATTCAGTGCACCAAATTGAATGAAACCAATTTTGTTAGAAATATATTGAAGTGCTTAATCCAATCCCATTGGATTCAAATAATTTGAATCTACAGATCAACCTTGGTAAAAATTACAAGGCAGAACCTTTTCTGCATTCAAACATTTTTCAAATTTAAACCATAATAGCTTTTGAGTTGATTCCAACTCTCAAAAATCATGTTTGATCATACCTTTCAGAATATATAAGAACATTTGGGTTTACTTACAGAAATAATGTTCAAGTAATAAAAGAATGCCACATAGGCATTTCTAGTCACTTTATTTAAGTAAAATTAAAGGTTAAACCTTATTAAATTGTGACACCACTTTAAATCAAATTCCCATATACTGAAATGTGTGGTGATGACATGTGTAAACATGATCCCATGTTTGGTTTGGAGAATATTAAATCTTAAGTAGTTTTTCAGTGAGTAGAAATTACTTTTCTAAAAATAAAAGAAATTAAACCAAGCTTTAACCTTGTAATGTTAGTGATGATGCTAGATCATCTATAGGACCCTTTTGTGTGATGATTGAAAGTAGTTAAGTATTAATTGGTGATTGTGTACCTCGTATTTATTCGTAGACGCTAGTACCGACCAAGGATACGAGGAGGAAGGAGGATACTACGAAGAAGAAGCCGAGGAGAACTTCAACCACTGCTCTACACAAGGAAAGCTAAAACTTGCAATTTAGCAAGCTTATACTGATACTTGTGCAAGCTATTACTTGCAAGATACTATACCTATGCAAGCAAATACTTGCTTGTACCATGCCAACTATATGCCTTAATCATATATGATCATAACCACTTGATAAACCAATCCTATTTTTACTTACAAGCTTTATACTTTATTTCTTTATCAAAGATCTTACTTAGAGTTTACTTAAGTAAATTGTAGATACTAGAAAGATAATTGAAGGTTGCATAAAGAGCATAAAATTTGGCCTAAGCTAGATAATCTTTATGTCATTCTAAGGCATGAGATTGAACTTAGTTAAACTCCACTAGTTTACCACCTCTCATTAGTACTTACCCCCACTTGTAGATGCTAGTGCTAAGCATAAAACTTGATCAACATAGATGGGAATACTTGGTGGAAAAATGGTTATGAAAACTTTGGAATGATGGATCATTATATTGAAATGTTTTGGACATGTGTTTCCGAACACCAGATTATTTATAAAACTCATGGTTTTCTAGATGCGATACCATTCCAATTTTACCGTACAACCACAATACCCGAGAATTGGGTAGGGCTTGACTGGAAGCTTATATACCTTAGTATAGGTTCCCTCACGGCCAAGTTCTGAGATGAGGCTACCTTGTGAAGATTGTCCACCTGTGCAGTACCCAAGATGACAGTTGGTCATGGTTGGGGAGGCCAAACTCACAGGAGAGGTGCTTATACTAGGGTGTGTAATTGAAAGGTTAGGATTGATTATCCGCATACTAAGTATGGTGAATTCAGGATTTGTTCCTGACTGATGTATCGAATGTTGTGGTGAAAGTGTACAATCTCTGCAGAGTGTCAAACTATTCGAATAGCCGCGTCCGTGGTTATGGACTGTTCCCCCGTCAGATGTTTTCAAAATGACTTGTGAAATGAATTGAGACTTTGACTCGACCACAACAGGGTTGTGATATGAAATACAAGTTCCCACTTAGGTGTTATAAAACTTCAACTAGCATTCTTTGCTTCTAAACTTAGTAGAGATAAATCTTGCTTTTGCAAAATAATCCTAGAGCCTAGTGTCCTATTACCAAAAACCCCTTTCACTTGTTAGTATTAGTTTGCGAGTACTTAAAGAGTACTCATGGCTTTGTCCCTGGCTATTCTCGTGGCCAAACTATGAAGAGGAGTACCTGGAGGATGGACCCCAGGAAGGTTACGACAACTAGGATCATCTCCATCGTCGCATTGCACCTTGACCCGAAGATGGAGCTTCGCCTACGCTACCGTTATTATTACGTATTCCGCTGCTTGAAGTTGTATTAAGAACTGGATCAGGAGATCCCTATTTGTGTAAGAACTTATGTACGGTTTGTAATGGATGATGTACTATGGTATCCAATTCTGTTATGTGTCGCAAAAATGGTAATCCTGGGATTGCGATGTATGGCATAACAGGCATCTAGGATTAAAAATCCGGGTGTTGACAAGTTGGTATCAGAGCCATCCTGACCATAGGAGACCCTAGTTAGACTGGATGTTTGGAATCAAAAACTTAGTTTCAAAACCAAAGAAAGCAAATATTTACAAAAACTTATTCCCATTCTTATCACTTGATTCTTGCAAAATACATAAAATTTGACACACTTGATCACTCTACTAACTTACTCATCTTATATTCTTTTAGATGGATGTGAAGTACAGCAAGTTTTACCAGTTGGGAAATGGAGGAGACCTTATCTTTGAGAGGGATTTGGACCAACTTTCGGAACTTCTGGAGCGTCCACACCCCGAATTCTTCGGATATCAGCTCAATGATCAAGGAGGAGAAGATCTGTAGTGGCTAATTGTTGCAAGTTTCCGAGGAAAGATTGAACCTCCCGCTGCTGAGGGAATTCAGTTTACCTTAAGAGAGAACAACTGGCTTGATGGACTTGCCAGGGCCATGCAGGAAGCTCTTGCCCATCTGTGTGGGCAGAGTATCAACCAGATCAAGGGTACCCGCTTGGAGTTTTGTCGAAGGCGTGATGCTAATGGACAACCACTGGAAGCCCCATAGCACCATGAGCTGAAGACTCAGTTGGACCACCTTAGCTTCATGATGTACGATCGTCAGCAGGAGTTGGATAATTGCCGTGACTACTCCAACCACAAGTCCGCCATTATCAAGACAAAGGATCAGACCATCGCCATGCTAGCGAAGGATCGCAAGTCTCGCCGCCGTCAGCTCAATAAGAAGGAGCGCATTATTGCCCGTCTTCGCCACCATATCTCGTCTTTGGAGGAGACCATCCACGAGAGAGACATGCAGTTGGAAGAAAGGGAGAATGTCAAAGAGGATCTTCGTGGAGACCCCTACTCCTATCTCAGCGATGATGATTTTCTAGAGGATCAGGCTATGGATTTCTTCACCGATGAGGAGGATTTCGCCTTCATCAATGACGACGATGATGATGAGGATGACGACTACACCGACTCCGAGGAGTAGTAGCACTTGAGCACTAGCGTAGTGAGTAGTATTCGGTCCCACTGTATCGTAGTTTCCAGAATGGTTCCTAACACCATCCGTTTACCTTTGTTGTGGTGTTTGTTGTATCGTGTGAATGAATGAATGAATGAAAAGCAAGTTGCAAAAAAAAATCTGAGTCAAACTTTAAAAACTTTGCAAAGCCCTGAACCTTAGAAATTTCCCTCTTTTCTCATGATCTATCTCAATTTTCAGATGCCACGCGGAGGAAGTGGTTCATCCCCGGACCCGATGTTGCAGATCCTGCAAATGTTGGTTTCTGACCGCGAAGCTGAAAGAGCGGAACGTCAAGCCAACCTAGCCACCCTTCAACAGATAGCTTAGCTAGCCAACAACAATCAAGGCCACGGAAACAGGACAACCATGGATCTAAGCTCAAGAATTTCCAGAACACCAACCCACCTGTTTTCACCAAGTCGGAAGAGCCCTTAGACGCTAATGATTGGCTACAAACCATGGAAAATAACCTAGAAGTCGCCGGAGTGGAAGCTAACGAGAAAGTTTTGTTCGCCACCCACTATCTAGCCGGAGATCCAGAGCATGGTGGAACAGTGTTCGTGCAATGGCCGGAGGACAGATGATGACCTGGGAGGAATTCAAAGTCAAGTTCAGCAGAACCCATGTGCCACCAGGTTTGATGAAGAGAATGAGAGACGAATTCAGAGAACTGAAGCAAGGACGGATGACTGTAGTGGAATACCGTGACAAATTTTTGTCATTAGCTAGGTATGCCCCGGATGAGATCGACACTGAAGCCAAGAAGAAGGAGAGATTCCTGAATGGTCTGCATAATGAGATGCAGACTGTGTTAGTCAATATCCCCTTTGCGGATATCGAAGCCCTTGTCGACTCTGTCATCCATATGGAAGGAAAGATCAACCAAGCCAATGAGAACCGCAAGCGTCGCATGATGCATCAACCAGGAACCCATCAGACCCCAAAGTACCGCCCTAACCCATCTCCAGGATTTGCCCCGAGAACCAACAGACCCCTGATGAACCGTCCGACCTATCCCAACCGTGGAAACCCAAGGCCCGGAGGAAATCACAACAACCCCGGCAACTCTAACAATATCAACCGTGCCCCACCTAAGTTCAACAACAACAATGCTAGCACCAACACCAACACTGCCCCGAGGACTGGAAGCAATGTTGTGCCTGTTGCAGCAAAGGACAAGTCGCAAGTAACTTGTTATGACTGTGGAAATAAGGGTCACTACTCCAACGAGTGCCCCAACAAGAAGAATGCCGCATCCCCCAATGCAAATTCCCCATCTCAGCAGCAGCATCATGTTCAACTAGGAAGAAGGTTTGCCCCAGGGAATTCGCTCAACCGCAACGGTCGTCTTTTTCTCATGCATGCTAAAGAAGCTCAGGAAGCGCCAGACGTCGTGCTGGGTATGTTTTCTGTTAATTCAGTACTTGCAATAGTGTTGTTTGATTCTGGTGCATCACATTCATTTGTCACCGAAGAATTTTCCTGCACTAGTAAGATTCAACCAACAAAACTGAAACATGTTATGATCGTTCAAATTCCCGGTTCACCCATCAAGGCTAGGCAAATTGCAAATCCGTCCCTATCCAAATCCATGGCATAGTTTTTTATGCTAACCTGATAGTACTCGGAACTAAAGGTTTGGAAGTAGTACTAGGAATGGATTGGATGTCCAAACATAAAGGATTGATTGACTGTGCCAAGAAAGCCATCACCATGACCAGTACAGCCGGAATATCAGTCGAGCATATATCTTAAACCGTACCTCGTCAATTCAAGTGCAACAATATTATAGCCCAACCTACCATTGACCAAGTCCGGATAGTCTGTGAATACCCCGATGTATTTCCAGATGTTTTGCCCGGTATGCACCCAGATCGGGATATCGAGTTTATCATCGAACTAATCCCCGGAACAGGACCCATAGCCCAAAGACCATATAGTATGAACCCGTCTGAACTAGCAGAACTGAAGAAGCAACTGGATGCCATGCTGGAAATTGGATTGATTCAACCAAGTGTGTCACCATGGAGATCACTTATTTTGTTTGTGGACAAGAAAGATGGAGGTAACCGTTTGTGTACGGATTATTGGAAGTTGAATGATGTCACCATCAAAAAAAAGTACCCCTTGCCCAAGATAGAAGATTGGTTTGATCAGTTGACCGGTGCCAAAGTGTTTTCTAAGATTGATCTTAGGACTGGCTATCATCAACTCAAAATTCGGGCAGAGGATATTCCCAAGATTGCCTTTACCACCAGATATGGATTATACGAGTATACCGTCATGTCTTTTGGATTAACCAATGCCCCCGCTTATTTCATGAATCTCATGAATAAGATTTTTATGGACTTCCTGGATAAGTTTGTCATTGTTTTCATCGATGACATTCTGATTTATTCCAAATCGGAAGAAGAACATGAGCTACACCTAAGGACCATTCTTGGAACCCTTAGAGAGCATCAGTTATATGCCAAGTTTAGCAAATGTGAATTCTGGTTACAGGAGGTAGGATTCCTCAGCCACATTGTATCAGCCAGCGGAATTGCCGTTGACCCTGCAAAGGTGAGAGATGTCGAAGATTGGCAAGCCCCAACCACTCAAACCCAAGTTCGTGCATTTATCGGATTGGCGGGATACTACCGCAAGGTTGTAGAAGGATTCTCGAGTATCGCCAGACCCATGACCCAATTGCTGAAGAAGGACAAGAAGTTTGAATGGACCGACAAATGTGAAGCGCGTTTTCAAGAACTCAAGAGGAGATTGATTTCAGCCCCAATCTTAATCATGTCGGATATCACGAAGCCCTTCGACGTGTATTGTGATGCATCCAAGATCGGTCTCGGATGTGTGCTAATGCAAGAAGGCAAAGTTATATATTCTCTATCTCGACAACTGAAACAACATGAGCAAAATTACCCAACCCATGACCTCAAACTCGCAGCTGTAGTTCTAGCCCTGAAGACATGGAGGCATTACCTGATGGGAAATCGTGGTGAGATTTATTCGGATCACAAGAGCCTGAAGTATATATTCACTAAGAATGAGTTGAATATGAGGCAGAGAAGATGGATTGAGTTAATCAAGGATTACGATCTGGACATTCACTATCACCCTGGTAAAGCCAACGTGGTAGCAGATGCCCTTAGCAGATTGCCGTGCCGCTAGAACTCCATGATTTTGAAGGAGCAACCAAGTTTCCACAAAGAGATGGAAGATTTTCGAATGGAATTAGTGAGTGAAGGATTTTAGGCTTGCATAGAACTTCAACCCACTTTGATCAGCCAGATCAAAGAGGCACAGAAAGGAAATGCTACTATTGACGGAATCAAGCATCGTATCGGTACAGGCAAAGTACCCGAATTCACCGAAGACGAAGAAGGAGTTCTGTGGTACAAAGGACGCTTTTGTGTACCAGCAGATTCCGAGTTGAAAGAAGTTATTCTCAAGGAATCTCATGATAACCTTTATTCTATTCATCCCGGAGGAACTAAGATGTATCAAGATTTGAAAGAGAAATTTTGGTGGCATAAGATGAAGAGAGAAATCGGAAGCTATATCGCCAAGTGTGATATATGTCAGCGAGTCAAGGCGGGACATCAAAGACCCGCTGGATTGTTGCAACCATTGCAGATTCCGGAATGGAAATGGGATTCCGTTGGAATGGACTTTATCACCGGATTGTCAACTTCTAGTAGGGGAAATGACTCTATCTGGGTCATAGTGGACAGATTGTCCAAAGTCGCCCATTTCTTACCCGTCAAGACCACATATCAGAGTTCGAAGCTAGCAGAGTTATACATCGCTAGGATCGTAAGTTTGCATGGAGTCCCCCAGAACATCGTATCGGATCGAGGAACTCAGTTTACCTCGAGATTCTGGAAGAAAGTTCAAGAAGGTTTAGGAACCCGACTAGATTTCAGTACCGATTATCACCCTCAGATTGATGGACAAATGGAGCGAGTAAATCAAATACTCGAAGATATGCAGAGAGCATGTGTGTTAGAGTATGGATCTAAATGGGAAGACTGTCTGCCGTTTGCAGAATTTTCATACAACAACAGTTATCAAGCTAGTTTGCAAATGGCCCCATTTGAATTCATGTACGGAAGGAAGTGGCGCACCACTTTGAACTGGTCGGAAGTAGGAGAGAGTTAGATTTTCGGACCTGATATCCTACGAGAAGCAGAAGATAAGGTTCACAAGATTCGTGAGCACCTCAAGACAGCCCAGTCAAGACAGAAGAGTTACGCAGACAAGAGACGTCAAGACCTCGCCTTCAACATAGGAGATTTTGTATATCTGAAAGTGTCACCATTGAAAGGAATGCAGCGTTTCCAACTCAAAGGAAAGTTAGCCCCCATATATATCGGACCCTTCAAGATTCTGATCTGTCGAGGAGAAGTGTCATGAAACTCTATGCATCCAAATTTAGGGTTAACAAAAACTTAGCTAAATAAAAATATGAAAGCATGCATGTGTGTATGCATCCCATTTTGAATTCTTTTGAATTTCCTTGTTTATGTGTTTCTTTGCTTGTAAAAGGATTCTTAGGAGATATAAACATCATCTAAACAATGCCCACACTTTTCCCAAAGACAAATAAATCAAAACAAACAAAATAAAGGAATGGTCATTTTGACCAATTTAACTCCCATGCCTACTTTGGTTGTCTCTAACTTTCAGAACTTAATAGAAACTTGTTTGTATATTTGCACCCCTTGATAGTACTCATAACAAAGTATCAAGGCCCACCTTGTGATCATCCAGAAACATTCAAATGCGTAGTTTAAATGACAGTTTAAAATTGAATCTTTATCATATGGGAAGATCCCACTTTTTAAAAAACCACTCAAACAAGCTCAACTTTCAAAACCCAAGCATCTACAGACTCACCAGCACCTACCTAGCACACCCACCAAAAAATCTTTTCAAAATTCAAAACTTGAATTCATGCGACCATTTCATCAAACACCTTGCAGATGCAAATGAAATAAAATCCAAACACTATTTGGAGCAGTGATTTGAGCCTAACTTGTTCCCTCTCTGGTTGCAACAAGGCTTTAGTAGATCATCTAGCTCATTTGTAAACATCTAGCACCACTGTAAGCTTGGCAATGTCAGCAATGGTGAACAGCCGAAGCCACCCATGCCACCCCAGTGTAGACAGCAAGCTAGGAAAGGAACTAGCCGTGCCAACCTTGTCTGAGAGATCACCCATGCATCACCGCCCCCTCTAGACCAGCCCTGTCTTGAAGACATCGACCAGAGCACCCAGGAACGCCGCGCCTGTGCCTCTATCAACCATGCCGAGCGTGCACCAGAGCGCCACCCTCGACACACGCACATAGACCGCGCGCCGCCCTCGTCGCGTGCATACACGATCACAACCGTCCCAGGAGACCGCCAGACATCCCCGTTCGCCGCCCCATGCCTCACAGCCACCGCTCGCCGTCAAAGACGCCGCCTCTGCCGCGCAGAGCATCACATGTTCCAGACTGTTTGCCACCGCCCCTACACACGCATTAAAGCCATAGAGCATCGCCAGGAGACCATCGATTGATCGCCACCCTCGGCCATGCCTCTAGCAGCCTGTAGCCATGTCGCCACCGTCGCCTGTCGATCCCGTTCGGTCTCACCATCGAGCCTATAAAAGGAGGCCTCCCCCGCTCAAACTCTTCACACCATCTCACTCCCCTATCCTCACTGATCGTTCCACCCCGTTCCCGGAGCAAGGCGAGCAGCGCACCGCCAGAATTTGGCCGGAGCAGGACGCCTCTGTTGAAGAAGGGTGCCGTCGATTTCGTCCACCCCAGGAGAAGCTGCCGGTACCAGGAGATTCACCGTCGTCTACTTCGTCGTTCGCCCGCCTCGCCGACCCTCGCCTGAGCCCCGGTGAGCCCCCGACGACTCCCACCTGCCGCGTTAGGTTTGTGTCTCGTCGCCGCCTGATTTGGACGATGAGTAGCAGTCGTTCGATTAGACTTAGATCGTGCGGATGAGATTGCCCCGTACCGCTTCGCGTTTAAAGAGCCACTGACTGGTGGAACCCCCTTGTCAGTTGAGCCCCACGCTGCAGAGTGACACCGGGCCGGCCCATTATCGTTTCCCGCGCAACCCTGTCGTTTGAATTTAACTTTTTCCATTTTAATTCAAACACAGTTCTGTACCTAGTTTCAAAAATCAACCCAGCTCGATTCAGTGCACCAAATTGAATGAAACCAATTTTGTTAGAAAGATATTGAAATGCTTAATCCAAGCCCGTTGGATGCAAATCATTTGAATCTATAGATCAACCTTGGTAAAAATAAGAAGGCAAAACCTTTTCTGCATTCAAACATTTTTCAAATTTAAACCATAATAGATTTTGAGTTGAATCCAACTCTCAAAAATCATATTTGATCATACATTTCAGAATATATAAAAACATTTGGATTTACTTACAGAAATAATGTTCAAGTAATAAAAGAATGCCACATAGGCATTTTTAGTCACTTTATTTAAGTAAAATAAAAGGTTAAACCTTATTAAACTGTGACACCACTTTAAATCAAATTCCCATATATTGAAATGTGTGGTGATACATGTGTCAACATGATCCCATGTTTGGGTTGGAGAATATTAAATCTTAAGTAGTTTTTCAATGAGTAGAAATTACTTTTCTAAAAATAAAAGAAATTAAACCAAGCTTTAACCTTGTAATGTTAGTGATGATGCTAGATCATCTATAGGACCCTTTTGTGTGATGATTGAATGTAGTTAAGTATTGTTTGGTGATTCTGTACCTCGTATTTATTCATAGACGCTAGTACCGACCAAGGATACGAGGAGGAAGGAGGATACTACGAAGAAGAAGCCGAGGAGAACTTCAACCACTGCTCTGCACAAGGCAAGCTAACACTTAAAATTTAGCAAGCTTATACTGATACTTGTGCAAGCTAACACTTGCAAGATACTATACCTATGCAAGCAAATACTTGCTTGTACCATGCCAACTATATGCCTTAAGCATATACGATCATAACCACTTGATAAACCAATCCTAGTTTTACTTACAAGCTTTATACTTTATTTCTTTATCAAATCTCTTACTTAGAGTTTACTTAAGTAAATTGTAGATACTAGAAAGATAATTGAAGGTTGCATAAAGAGCATAAAATTTGGCCTAAGCTAGATAATCTTTATGTCATCCTAAGGCGTGAGATTGAACTTAGTTAAACTCCACTAGTTTACCACCCCTCATTAGTACTTACCCCCACTTGTAGATGCTAGTCCTAAGCATAAAACTTGATCAACTTAGATGGGAATACTTGGTGGAAAAATAGTTATGAAAACCTTGGAATGATGGATCGTTCTATTGAAATGTTTTGGACATGTGTTTCCGAACACCAGATGATTTATGGTGATGAAAATGATGAGGCATGAGCCTTAGCCCTTTATAAAACTGATGGTTGTCTAGATGCGATACCATTCCAATTTTACCGTACAACCACAATACCCGATAATTGGGTAGGGCTTGACTGGAAGCTTATATACCTTAGTATTGGTTCCCTCACGACCAAGGTCTGAGCTGAGGCTACCTTGTGATGATTGTCGACCTATGCAGTACCCAAGATGACAGTTGGTCATGGTTGGGGAGGCTAAACTCACAGGAGAGGTGCTTATACTAGGGTGTGTAATTGAAAGGTTAGGATTGATTATCCGCATACTGAGTATGGTGAATTCAGGATTTGTTCCTGACGGATGTATCGAATATTGTGGTGAAAGTGTACAATCTCTACAGAGTGTCAAACTATTCGAATATCCGTGTCCATGGTTATGGACAGTTGGAGTGGCCATACTGTTCCTCCGTCAGATGTTTTCAAAATGACTTTTGAAACAAACTGAGACCTTGACTTGACCACAACAGAGTTGTGATATGAAATTCAAGTTCCCACTTAGGTGTTATAAAATTTGACTAGCTTTCTCTTGCTTCTGAACTGAGTAGATGTAAATCTGGCTTTTTGCAAAACAACCCTAGAGCTTAGTGTCCTACTACAAAAACCCCCTTTCACTTGTTAGTATTAGTTTGCGAGTACTTAAAGAGTACTCATGGCTTTGTCCCTGCTATTCCCGTGGCCAGACTATGAAGAGGAGTACCTGGAGGATGGACCCCAGGAAGGTTACGACAACTAGGATCATCTCCCATCGTCAGCATTGCCTGTGACCCCGAAGATGGAGCTTCGCCTACGCTACCGTTATTATTACGTATTTCCGCTTCTTGAGTTGTATTAAGAACTGGATCATGAGATCCTTATTTGTGTAAGACCTTATGTATGGTTTGTAATGGATGATGTACTATGGTATCCAATTCTGTTATGTCTCACAAAAATGGTAATCCTGGGATTGCGATGTATGGCATAACAGGCATCTGGGATTAAAAATCCGGGTGTTGACATGGTCTGGCGAATGACGGGGATCTTGATGCGCAATGCGGCCGGGTTAGGGTAAGTACGCCAAAGTTTATTTTCTCGAATTTAGCTTATGGGGTCTTTCCTTTTGTGGTTTTTAACTATTCTTCATGTCTCGATCGACGATGTTTCCTGGGTCAGATGCCGACATGGATGGTAGACGCGACATGGTAGGGCATCATTACTGATACGAATCTCCTGCTCTGATGCGACTATGCCCTGGCGCCCCATTGCCTAACAGCGTTCGATGGAACGAACTTTGAATGCGGGAACTGCATGTTCATCCATTGGGTCGATCTACCGCACTCACTCTTGCTGCAGATCGAGATGATGTCGATGTGGTTACAACTCTAGATCAACGATGAGATCAAAGAGGAGGAGCAGAAGCGCTAGCACATGCATGCCGAGGATATGGCTGTAGAGTTAGTTGATGTCTCCAACTCACTGTGCTCGGTTGTGAATAGGATAGATGCTCTTAGATTAGGGTAATTAGAGCTGGACATTAGGTTCTTAACGAAGCACGGTCTTCAATCTAGATATTGCCCATGCTCATTATGCTTTTGGTGGTTGGCTATAGATTCCACTAATAATTAAGTAATCCCCTTTTTTTACTAGTACTCAATCTCATAGAACTGCCACTTTAGGTTAATTAAGATGAGAGTAGTTAACTGTCTACTTATAGGCTTTCTAGAGTTTGTGGTTGCGGCTATCTCTATCTATATAAGAGTATCTCTACATTTTTTGCACATTTGTGAACCTCCCCCATCGCGCACCTTCTTTACCCAACTGCTTCCACCTCTCCATCGCATCAGCACAATCTCTGGTGAGTCCGCGACCATCCTGATAGTTGTTTAGGTGATTGGTATTTGAAATAGTTGATATATATGCCACATTACGAAGCTGGGATCACCATGGATGTAGCCATGAAATTAGTTATAAGGTCCAATGGAAATAGGGAAGTATATGCTTCCAAGAAGAGTCTTATGAGGATGGGAAGCTTGGACCTTGGCTTTATTTCACAGAGCGGTCCTCTACTGAACAATGCAGAGGTAATTTACTGCATATCGGTCATAAAAAGATTGTTGTTTGTTGGTGTCCTGCATTACTGAGTTTTTTAAATCATATTTCCTAGTTAAGGGGAACAGGCCCAATCTTCTTCATTATATTAATGCACATATCATTCTTTGCATTGTTAAGTTGATGTGTTCTTTCCTAAAATTTACTAGTTTTGCTGCATTTCATTTAGCATCATGCTCATGTCCCAAACGTGGAGGAGGCATTGCATGAAGACATGACTTATTCGTGTTCATCGAGTGACAAGTGTTTCGTTGTATGCAGCTTCTTTGCTAGAATTTCAATAACCCATGCTTTGTCCCCCGAAAACATTTTTTTAGATAAAGGGCGCTTTATTCTTTAAAATGTCCCCTAAAATATATTGATCATTTTTGTTGCATCATCATTTGCAGAAACAAAGTCATTCTGATCTCTTGCCACTTACTAATGCCAGGACTACTGATGTGCCAGCTAAAAAGGCAAACCCTAAAGTACGGCTCTTCTCATGTCGGTTATGTTTCCCATGTTTGGGCAATAAGCAGCCTCGTTGGTTCTCTGTCATTTTACTGCACAACTATGGAGCTTGCACAATGTGTGCATCTAAATTTGGATTTTTTTTGAAATGCGAATTTGGATTTTTTCTGGATTTGTTATCTATAGTTTCCACCTTAATCATATCGCTCATGGCGTAATGGTGCTGGTCACTACAAGGATTGGACAATTCTTCGTCTCCGAGTAAAATACAAAGATCATGGACACATGATTTTGTGTCTTCAAGTGAAAGAGAAACACCAGGAGGAACAGATTAGGCGCCTAAAAGAATAAGTGGCGACATCCACTAATCGGGTAGATGATTTGGCTGCAGGATGGAATACATCAATTTCAGTTGCTCATGATGCTGCTGTTGATTTTAAAAGGTTCGTCGCTAACAACTTAGTTCCTAAGTCGCCTGATGTGGATGGCGACGACCTGATTGGACAGGCGTATAACCGGATCTTGGAACAGGTGCAAATACGAGATGGCAATCTTTTTAATTCGGCTCTAGAAGCAGATGAGACCCTAACAAAAATTCGAGATTCTCCACGCCCATACAGTCCCGATCCTGCAAAATATGAGGAAATCTATAAACCATATTGACCACTCTACTTTCATTTTGGAAGAGTTTGGGATCTCATGTGAGGATGAAGTTCATTAAGTCAGGTACTCAAAATTCTTATTTTTTCTCTTCTTGTGTGTAGTGTTGACGAATCTATATATTTGATGTACTATTATGACATAATATATGTTAGAGTAGATCCGGTATTATGTGACAATATTTGGTAATAGGAGTCATCTTATTCTAACTTGCGGTGGTTTTTTATCTTTCATTTTTTTCCTTCTAAGATCTTTTAATGATGATGTCAATGCTAGTTGCGAGTACTTTGTAAGCATGTATCTGGTTGTAAACCAAAACTTTTAGTTGTAGATTATGGAATTTCAGGTCGATGTTTGAACTCTAGAACTTGATGAATACGAAACTTGCGGGAATCTAAGAAATGCAAGGCGGGATCCTTAGTCATGTGGTTACTACTATTAATACAATTGGGTTTTTGCAGAAAAAAGTAGGGTTCACAAAAAAATATCAGGGCGAAAGTTAGTTTCGAGGAAGCCCTCCCTCAACCGCATCGAGACATCTTCTCCAGATGGCCGCTCTCCCTCGACCAGACCGTCCTCGCTGCTCCAGCATTGAGCACCACCGCACCGCCGTTTGTTGGTACGAACATCCCCAACCTCCAGCGATTACGTGGTTTCTGATGGATATAATACATTTATTTTGGGCATTGCAAAGTAAATAAGCTGGTGTCTTTTGCAGGAAATGGAATCAGCGTCGGCGGATGCTTTTGTTGTGTCGACTGATGCTTGTAAAGAAGAGGTGGATGCTGAAGCAGCACCATCGGATACAGGTGAAGCGAATGTAGAGGCCGATTCTTGTACTGCATCAGAATCTTGGGTAGTGTTGAGTGATGCTTGGAAAGCGGTGGAGGTGCAGTCGAGATCCTCGTTGTTTTCTGGTGGATCAAATTCGACTATGTTGGCTGCCGTTGCAAAAGCTACGGCTGCGTGGGATGCTAGGAATGTGTCATCTCGTGGTCGTTCTTCTTAATTGTTAGCGGATGTGGCTCGTCATTCGTTGGCGGCGTGTGCTCCATCTTCTCAGAACTCATCAACCCCTTTGTAAGTTCTGCATTCAATTTTGTTTCCCTAACTCCCTCCCTCTTTTATGTATTCCTCTCCAAGGTTTTTTCTGGACATAATGGATATTAGTTTAAAATACTAGTATTAGGAACATAAAAAGCTATTTAATCACAAACTAGTGATCTGAATTGTAACATCCCAATTTTAGCAACCCTGATTTTTTGTCCAAAAGGAAAAAATCAGGAGGAACAAAAACTTTTTGTTGTTGTATGTTGCAATGCTTGTTTACTTGTTTTCATGTGTTCATGCAACTGGTTGTGTATTAGATGATATACTCCTTACATCAACACAAGTTGACAGAAACTATTTTACAAAAGAGATGTCTTGGCTCATCTTTCCTATTCTCAAATGTTTTGACAATTCAAACCTAAGCCAAGATGATTTTGATTCAACAAAATATTTTATTAGCTTCTATTTGACAAAACTATAGAGACCCACATATAATCTCCTTATATTTTCAAGACAGAGCATTCAACTATTCTTATCTTTAGGTTTCCAAAACCTTTCCTAAAACCTTTTCATTCCAATCTTGGTAAACTTACCAATAGGACCTTATCTTACTTCAAAACATAACCCCTTCAAAACACCCATGCTTATGTCAAGCTAGGCTTGAAGGTAACCTAAATAGTAGCTTGATAAGATGAATTTCCTTGATCTGCTGATTGCCTTGTGTTCTCAGGAACTAGAGTGAGCTAATCTCGTAGATCATCCCTTAGGACCAAACCCATGGTTAAGATCCCCAAATCTTTAACCAAGCCTCCTAAGTTGGATCTATTCTAAGTCACTCACGTGACATTTTAATATACTTAAAAAGATCAATCCTGTGCTAATCCTGGATATTAGCATCCAACTCATCAAGGACCTAATACAAGCATGAATCCACTGTACACAAGCTAACCTTCAACATCCTCCACTTGATGATAAGAATAGACCCTTGCACCCTCCCCAAAAATCTTCCTCCTTTATACTAGTCAAATCCACAAGTCTGCCAAATTGGACTAAGTCTCAAATCCTTACCTAGATTTAATCTTTGGAACTCAACCTACTCCAATCTATGTGCATTCTATAGAATGTACTTGAACCATATTGTAGTACACCATTAGTACTACCAAATTCCACCCTTTACCTTGGCTAACCCATTCTTGAACCCACTCATCCATGATGGTCTTCTAGTCAATAAAGTAATCTTTTCTTCAAATCGTATCATCTTGCCTACTTTGGCAGAAGCTCACATTCTTATGCCACCTCCTCTTGACCAACTCCTTTCATGGTTATGACCTACTAACCATGGTCTATCAATCCATCCTTCACTTGTTTCCATTGGAGTGTTGCGCTTATTAAACCCACATGGTTTATGAGGCATCATGACATATCTACTATGGCAGCCTTATTTTCAACAAAGTTTGTCATCTCTCCTAAACCATCTCAAATGCAACCAATCCCAACCCTTTCTCACATTGTCATCTATATTACTTGGTCTAACCATCCACCTATCCTTTACTTCAAGGTGAGCTCTGAGCTCATTAATCCAACCTGGTTTAGGTGGTGTAAAAATATCAATGCCCTAGATCCTCTAATCCTTGTTCCCTTCCAAAATCCACCTTGTTATGTAAAACCCAAGGTTTACAATGATGGATACATCAAGTTCACATCATCCACCTTGGATATAAACATTTTCCAAATAATTCCCATAATTATTTGGAACCTAAAACTATTTAAATTCCGTTCCTTGCAAAATCCTCAAAACCTTCTCTATAAAGGCAAGTTTGTTTCTCTGCAAACTACTTTGCCAAATTAAGGCACATTTTATGCCTATATATCCTATACTATCTTTCCACCTCAGAAATAAATATTTTTGAGAGCCTTTATTATTTATTTTTGCCCTTTTTCTTAAAAGGAAGAAACAATAAATGTTAACCTAAAAATACTTTTATATCCAAATAAATTCCAATAAAATTCCCCAATGTGCGATATGGTATTTAGGACCATCTCACATCAAAAACCAACCTTTCCTGATATAAAAATATCACATTAGCTCCTATAAATCATTTCTGCACTTTTTGAATAAAGGATAAAAAGTGGACTTATATTCTTTGGAAAAATCCCAAACAATTCCTAGGGTGATGTATTTCCACCATTTACCCACAAGTATCATTTCCCTCTCTTAGCCAATGAGAACTTTTAAACTTCCTACACAACCCTCTTGAGGACCAATTTTGCAAACTAATCAAATCCTCTAAGCTAATCCCCCAAAAAACCTTCTCTAACCTGATCCCCCAAACTTGTACAACACACCTCACACGCCTCTGGTCGTGTTGTACTGTAGTACCACTATAGAACCCGTCTCCCTATGTCTCTTATGCTTGGTGGAAGGAGGAGAAACACAAATAATATCTAGTCTTGCCCTTTGTTAATATCTTGCTACCACTCTCTCCCTATCATAAACCAAACCTGAAACCCCCATCCCTCCTACCTACACACCCACAGCAAGGCCAGCCCCTGGTTTCACCCCTCCCCCTTGTTCTCATGGAAAAAGTACACCGTGGACCTCCCCAACTCGGTTTAAATAGGCCAGAGGCCACTCTGCCCCCTCTCTTGGCTCTCATTTTCTTCCTCTCCCTTCAAAGCACCATGCCTAGCTCCACTCCTCTCCCCTTGCTCTGGTGTGGCTGAGAGAAGAAGAAAATGGCACCTCGGTCATTGCTCCCTACTTGAGCTTAGCCCCCTCTCCTTTATGATCCTCTCTCTGCATGTCACCGAACTGTGGCCACCTCCACTCCTTATTCCTTCCCCATAGCCTCGATAGCTCCCTCTCTCTCTGTTGCTCAAGAGGAGGAGAAGAAAAAACCCTCAGGTTTAACCTTTCATACGAGTTGGCAGGTCACCCGACCTCCTGCACTTCTTCTCTCGGCGTACTTGTATCCCTCTAGCCTAGATCTATCTAATCATGTGCTTTATCCTGACCAGGGGCAACCCTACCAGTGCTGCCGACAAACTCTGAAGGCAACCCCGATTGGGGTGGTCGCGTGAGTTCCGCCCCGTCACGGAACACCCCTCTACCACCCCTCCCCGTGGTTGCGGTGCTGCTCCGTGTCACCCTAGACCTTCCCTGACCCTCCTACACCCTCCGGTGAGCACCTCCGTCACTCCCTGCCGCGCCCTAGGATTCCCTCTCACGCGCATAGGCGACAGGAAGAAGATGGCCCCCGAGCCGTCGATGCCTCCCTAATCCAATGGCCGACAGCCCTACGTACCCCTTATCCCCACCGCGTTACTAACAGCCGGTTCCTGCGCTACGTCTTTGAACCCGCCCCCGAGAGCATCTTCATGGGCACAGATGGGCCGGCCTGCCCATTGGCAGCCCTGCTCCCTCAGAATCGGCCCAGTAGCAGCACTGCGCGTTTTCTGTTTAAATAGCCTAGAATTTTAAATCCAAATAAAAGTGAAAATTACAAGGTTTTGCCTAGATCTGAATATTGGTATCCGCATACATGTTTTGTTCAACATACGGTACGAAAAATTGAGCAGTTTAATATAGATATTGATAACAGGAATTTTAGTACCTAAATGTATCCTTTTCACAAATAAAAGCATTCATATAGTTTTCTTTAGCAAAATAACTTGAAACCAATTTGTCTCTCAAGGAAGTTCAAGTACGTTTCCTACCACCCTGGCCCCACTTTAAATCTCTTCCTATTATTCCCTTGATAAAAATAACAAAACCAGGCCATTTCTATCTTTAGAAAATTCTCTAGGTCAAACCAAAAGTGGTATTGACCTAATTCCAACTCACATTACACACGCATATCAATATCCCTCAAACCCCGGAAGCCCATAATTTATTAAACATTGGTTGAATTTCTGTGAATTAAACCGTTATGTGCACGGTTTAATCACCAAATAAATCACTATAGTAGTTATGTAAATCCAAAACGGTTGATTCCAATTTCTACAGAAAGGTATTCTAAGTTAAGTACCATGTGCCTTTGGAATCACATCAAAAGGTTATGAATAATAAATCTGATGAAAAATACAAACCCTCCAGTACTACCTTTGGGATTTTCCTAGGGGCATTCTGTTAAATATTTTGAGATGATTACAACTCTCAATGAACTAGTTCACCAAGCCCTACCCAAACACCGAGGGAAATAATTTTTGGACATACACAACATATCTAGTGAATTATTTCCTAAAACTAGAGTTCTATTCACTATAAATTTTTGGAAATAATGGGAATTGATAAAATAGTGAAATCACATTTGTTGGCTTCATTTCATCAATACCTTTATAATGAAATCATTTTTCCATATTGATATCATACAGAAATGGATCCTGGTTTAAAAACCCTTTAATAAGCAGTCATAGCCTCCCAAATCCATTGAAGTAAAACCCCAAATGCTTTTCAAGAATTTCCAATTGCCCTAAATCCATGAACTCAAAATCATACTGAATTTTAACATATATTACTTGTTTGTTTGCTATATGTTATTATGCTTGGCATGGAATGTGGTGTTGTTTTGTTTGCATGTATGATCGGTAACAGCGATAGTTGTGTTTGCGTGACGCCAAGAATAAGGAAACCCTGGATCTTATTATTATTATTGGTATTCTAGTATTCTATCAAGTCAAGGCACATCTCGATGTTCACAAGAAATCCAACTTCTTGCTCATAAGCCCTTGTCCTACTTTTATATTTATGCATGTTTTAACAACTTATTTATGTAAATTGCATGGTTTTTATATGCTATGTTTCCTATGTGGGAATGTTTGGTTCCTCCAAGCTATTACCCATTTGTACTACGAAGTACAACACCCTTGATGCCACCTATTTTTCCCTAGTATGGTAGATGGTGTTTAACACCATAACCCTTCGGAGACCATGTTTTAGCCAAAGTAGAAGTATAGGATGGGAAGACCTCGGGATAAGGTTTATAAAAATATTTTATGATAAACATTGGTGAGGTTCGGCCTACCAAGAAAAGTTTGAAAAATAAAAATGATTTTTTTGGTTTTATAAAAGGTGGTACAAAGGACGGAGGAAAAAGGTTTACAAAAAAGGCACCCGGTTCTTTGCATTTTTGCAAAAACAATTAACCCATGCAACCACATTACCCTAGAGTGGGACAGGACTGGACTTAATGTTTGATACTCCGACGTGGGAATTCTCACAACTACTTATAAGTGATCAACTCCCTCTAATTCTGGGCTTCCTTTAAAAAAAGGGTCAAATACTAGGCAGTCACCTAGAGGAAGCAGGACCACCCATGTGAGTGGCCTGGTGATATTATCAGCCTCTCATTGAAAGTGCTGGCCCTGGCGGAGTTGGGTGCACTCTGGTTTGGTCTGTCGATCCCGACGTACCGGTGTTGAGAGGAACAACTCATAGGGTAGGGCTTATGCTAGAGTGGCATCCGGAGAGTCTTGATCGGTTACTCGATCCACGATAAGTAAGGATCTGGGCAGGGTACCCATTTGGTGTGGGTAAAGTGTATAACCTCTGCAGAGTGTAAATCTATTCGAACAGCCGTGTCCACGGTCATGGACGGTTAGGAAGGTTGTTGTAGAGCAGTGCTGGTTTTTTTTCAAAAAGGACTTCAAAAAATAAAGTGCTTTCTAAACCTGGTGGTCTGAAGGACACCAGAGAAAATGGGGTGATGTAGAGGAGCAAGGAAGAGGATAACCCGGTCAATTGAGGACCGTGGAGATGAAATAGGGTGACCCACTCCTAGTGTTTTCCAAAGATTTTCATAAAGGTTTCCAAATTGTTTTATAATAGTCCTCAACAAAACCTTATAGATGCTACATCTACAAGAGAAACTATTTTAGAAAACAACCACTCTTAGAGCCCTCCTATTACCACAACCATATTGCATATCCCCTTGTTATTATTATTTTCTTAAGGTGGTTTGAGAGTACATTCAAAGTACTTACCAACATTGTCACTGGCTATCTACTTGGCTAGATTCCCAGAAGAACGAGGAACTATGGATATATTGACGTCTATGCGAGCTTGGCCATCTTCCCAGTCATTTGCCTATAGGTTGTGAATGGTATGGTTCATGTGCATGTGATGTATGTGTGTAATCCATACGTGATCTGCGAATCATGTTTTTTGTCAGCCGGCTGGAGCCTAGGTGCTGTCGTTTTATTGTATAACGACCTGCGTGTCGGATTCTCTATGTAATTTAGTTTACTAAGCTAGTGTAGTTGTTTGGATAACCCGGAGGGCATGCAAGGCGTTGTACATGTCGGTGACATGGAGTAAGATGGCAAGTGACAAGAGTTGGCACGAGTCGGATTACAGGCTTTGTGGAGATGGAGATCGCCATGAAGAGAGCCATACCATTTCACATTATAAATGCTTTATTTTGTGTTATTGTTATGTCTTAGTTTTACCTCTATTAGATAGTCAGTAAAATTTAATCCCTCAAAGAAGGTCTAGTCAGTTTTCCTGCCAGTGTTTGCACCATCACAAGTCGTACATTTTTGGTAGTGGGCTCATAAAATTGAGGTGCTGCCAATTCTTTCCGACTAGGTGGGTTCGAGTCGGACTCTTACTGCGGAAACACTCGGTAAGCTAGACGGGTCTATCACAATGGTTGTGGGGCTCGGGGAAAAGTCGGATGGGAGCTGGGGCATGTGATGCCACCCGTCCAACAGGAGTCGCATGAGATGCGATTGACAAGGAGTTGTCTACCTAGATCACTTGGCGGCTAGTGGTGATGCTAAAGCTCACTAGCCGACTTTCTTATTTAGGATCCTGAATCACTAAGCAACCATCGGAGGGGTGTTGGTTCTAGTGGGAGCATAAAATATTAAATGTTTAATATGGTTGCTCTTTTATGAATACATGTCTTAAGTGTTTTGCATATTTTCTTTTGTAGATCATGGCACCAAGTAGCAGTCACTCTCAGATATCCGGTTTTGCGTTGAGAACCATTCTTGAGAAAGATAAACTGAACGACACTAATTTTACCAACTGGTATCGAAATTTGAGAATTGTTCTCAAACAAGAAAAGAAGGACCATGTCCTAGACAACCCACTTCCAGATGAGCCGAATGAGAATGCGACTGTCGCTGCCACCAATGCCTATCTTCGGGCTAAGGATGAGTCCACGGATATTAGCTGTCTTATGCTTGCTCACATGGAACCGGACTTGCAAAAGCAGTTCGAGCATGTTGAGGCCTACGATATGATCAAAAGCCTCAAAAGTATGTTCCAGGATCAGGCGAAGACTGAGAGGTATCAAGTCTCTCAGGCTTTGCTGAGTTGCAAGCTTAAGGATGTTGATACACTGAGTCCGCATGTGATCAAAATGGTTGGTTATGTGCAGTCTCTGGAGAGGCGTGGCTACCCCATTAGCGAAGAGTTCGCTACTGATATAATTCTGAACTCTCTTCCTAGTGCATCAGGGCAGTTCATTTCGAACTACCACATGCATGGTATGGATAAGAAGCTCACTGAATTACATGGGATGCTCAAGCAGGCAGAGGCGGATCTCAAGATGGGCGCCAGTCAAGTGTTGATGGTGCAGAATAAGGCTAAGTTCAAGAAGAGTTCTTGGACTAAGAAGAAGGCTAAGTCAAGAGGAAAGCAGGCTCAGGACCCGGTCCCAAGCGCTTCCTCCGGGACTAAACCATCTCCTTTAGCCGGATCCACTTGCTTCTACTGCAAGGCGGATGGCCACTAGAAGAGGAACTGCAGCAAGTACTTGGCCGACAAAGCCAAGAGTGGAGGTATAACTTCCGACTCAGGTACACTTGTTTGCAATGTTATAGACATATATCTTGCTGGTGCACCTAATAGTTCTTGGGTATATGATACCGGATCAGTTATTCACATCTGCAACTCGTTGCAGGGACTGGTAAGAACTAGGAGCGTAGCAAGAGGCGAGGTTGATATTCGAGTCGGCAACAAAGCAAGAGTTGCTTTGTGTTGGAAGTCGACGATGCAACTTCATTTACCTTCCGGATTCATTATGGAACTGAATAATTGTTATTATGTTCCAGTGCTCAGTCGAAACATTATTTCTGCTTCATGTTTGATGAGGCAAGGCTATGAGTCGAATATCAAGAATAATGGTTGTTCTCTGTATTTGAATGATATGTTTCATGGCTTTGCACCCGTCCAGGACGGGTTATTTATTTTGAATCTTGATGGTGAGTCGGTTTATAACATAAATGTTAAAAGGTTGAAAACCAAATGATCTGAATATGACTTACTTTTGGCACTGTCGGCTTGGTCATAATAAGTTGGAAACTCATGAAGAAGCTCCATGATGATGGACTCCTAACTTCGTTTGACTTGGAGTCGTTCGAGACATGTGAATCTTGCCTACTCGGCAAAATGACCAAGACACCTTTTGCAAAGAGTTGCGAAAGGGCGTCCGACTTGTTGGGACTAGTACATAGTGATGCATGTAGACCAATGAGCACAACAGCCAGGGGTGGTTATGAGTACTTCATTACCTTCACTGATGATTTGAGTGGGTATGGATATATCTACTTGATGAAACACAAGTCGGAAGCCTTTGAAAAGTTCAAAGAATTCCAGAATGAAGCACAGAATCAACTCGGCAAGAAAATAAAGTTTCTTCGGTCGGACCGAGGAGGTGAGTACATGAGCCATGAGTTTAATGACCATATGAAAAGTTGTGGAATAATTCCTCAACTTACTCCGCTAGGAACGCCGCAAAGGAACGGTGTTTCGGAAAGGCGGAATCGGACCTTGTTGGACATGGAATGGTTAATGTTGAGTCGGACAGATCTGCATTTATCATTTTGGGGTTATTGTCTAGAAACAGCGGCGTTCACACTAAACAGAGTACCATCAAAATTGGTAGAGAAGACACCGCATGAGATGTGGACAGGCAAAAACCGAGTTTGTCTTTTATTAAGATTTAGGGTTGTGAAGCATTTGTCAAGCGACTTCAATCGGACAAGCTTACGGCCAAGTCGGATAAATGTATTTTCGTGGGGTATCCGAGGGAAACCTTGGGTTACTACTTCTACAACCGAGAAGAGGGCAAAGTGTTTGTCGCTCGGAACGGTGTCTTCCTTGAGAAAGAGTTTCTCAGTCGGGGAGTAAGTGGGAGCACGGTGCAACTCGAAGAAATTCGAGAGGAACCGGCTAGTAGCAAGTTAGCAAAAACTTTGGAGGTTGAGCTGGTCGTGGCAGCTGAGCCGCCAGCAGCACCTGTACTACGAAGATCGGCAAGATTACGAAATGTTCGTGATGTGTTACTGTTAGACAGTGATGAGCCGGCAAATTATTCGGAAGCGATGGTGGGATCTGATTCTGAGTCATGGCTTGGAGCCATGAGATCCGAGATAAAGTCCATGGATGAAAATCAAGTTTGGAACTTGGTTGATCTGCTAGACGGTGCAAGACCCGTCGAGTGCAAATGGTTCTTTAAGAAGAAAATTGATATGGATGGAAATGTTTCAATCTATAAAGCATGCCTTGTCGCGAAGGGGTTCCGACAAGTTCAAGGAGTTGATTACAACGAGACTTTCTCGCCTGTAGTGATGCTTAAATCTGTTCGGATCATGTTAGCTATAGCGGCCTATTTTGACTACGAGATATGGCAGATGGATGTCAAAATGGCTTTCCTTAACGGAAATTTAACCGAGGACGTGTATATGATACAGCCCGAGGGTTTTGTCGATCCGGCTAATGCTGACAAGGTGTGCAAACTTCATAAATCCATTTATGGGTTGAAGCAAGCATCTCGGAGTTGGAATATTCGCTTTGATGAGGTAGTCAAATTGTTTGGTTTCATCAAGAGTGATCATGATTCTTGTTTGTATAAGAAGTTTAGTGGGAACAAAGTAAATTTTCTAATCTTATATGTGGATGACATATTACTGATTGGAAATGATGTCCAGATGTTGCAAGAAACCAAGGAATCATTGGAAAGGAGTTTCTCAATGAAAGACTTGGGTGAGGAAACATACATCCTTGGAATCCGGATCTATAGAGATAGATCAAGGAGGCTCATTGGATTGAGTCAGAGTACTTATTTGGACAAAGTGTTGAAGAAGTTCAACATGGAATCATCTAAGAAGGGGTTCTTACCGATGTCCCATGGTGTAAATCTTAGCAAGACTCAGTGTCCTTCGACAACTGATGAGCGAAGTCGGATGAGTGCGATTCCATATGCTTCTGCAGTCAGATCCATCATGTATGCCATGATATGTACTAGATCGGATGTTTCCTATGCTCTAAGTGTTGTGAGCAGATACCAGGCTGATCCTGGAGAGATCCACTGGACAGCGGCTAAAAATATCCTAAAGTACTTGAGAAGGACTAAGGATATGTTCTTGGTTTATGGTGGTGAAGATGAATTTGGTGTAAAGGGTTACATGGATGCGAGTTATCTTACCGACTCTGATGATTCTCGTTCGCAATCCGGATACGTGTTTATTATAAACGGAGGTGCTGTGAGCTGGAAGAGTTCCAAGCAAGGGGCGTATACTGCGTCTACAACGAGTGAGTATATTGCCACCTCGGAGGCAGCAAAGGAAGCTGTTTGGATGAGGAATTTCCTCATGGATCTTGGTGTGGTTCAGGGCTCGTCCAATCCGTTAGACGTGTATTGTGATAACAATGGTGCTATTGCACAAGCCAAGGATCCTAGACAACACCAGAAGAACAAGCGCATACTCATGCGGTACCACCTAATTCGCCAGTTCGTGGATCAGGGTGATATCAAGTTATGCAAGGTACACATGGATGCAAATATTGCGGATCCGTTGACAAAGCCGTTACCACAGCCGAAGCATGAGGCGCTTTGAAACCATGGGCATTAGATGCTTAGACATGTGATGTCAGAAAATTGACTCTAGTGCAAGTGGGAGACTGTTGGGAATAAGCCCTAGAGGCAATCATGTATGATGAGATTTCCCATTGTATTCATAAAGATATTAAGTAGTCCTTGTATAAACATCTGATGTGTATCATTGAATATGTGATTCGGTTGTGGAACTATGCATTCATGTTGTTTGTACTAAATATCCTTGGTCATCGAAGTTATGCTGGACACACAACTTAGACCAATGTGAAAGTTGGCTTGATGACTCGGTTCCACTTGTCATGAGCATGGCGATGCTATTCCAACTTACAAAGATTCGGCTAAAGAGTTTAGCGAGTCGGATTGACCCATATTGAGGTACAACGAATAAGTTGTTATTTGTATATCTCAATCAATGTAATACTTAGACCTGAGGTTGTTGCATAGTCCGAGTTGAGGATCACCGACTTAGGTTCTGTCAAACGCTGATCCATAAGGCGATTATAAAGGCGGGGTTGGTCGACTGAGAATCAAGCTGCGTGATGTGAATAACCAAGATGGGATTTTGCCCCTCCACTCGGAGAGATATTCTCTGGGCCCTCTCGTGAGATATGATTCGGAAAGCATGGCCATGCACGACTCGGTTAAGTGTTAACTGAGGCGATCGACTAAGAGTTAGTCGGGTGAATCACTTATCTTGGATCAAGAAGAGAGTCAGACTATTTAAGGGATGACAATTATTCGCCTATAGTCTGACAAGGTATATCGTGAGGCAAAAGGGACTCGGACATAAGTCTCATTGGAAAGGCAAGTCATCATGACTATTTGGTACTTGGGAGTCGGCACGTTCTGCTAGGAGCCGCTACCGACTGATCGATTGAGAGTCGGACTCCAATCGTGTCCAAGTAGCCATGAGCCTGCGGGGTCACACACTTAAGAGCAGGAGCATGTTCGGATTGGATCTGAACCTGTAATCTGGTTGGGTTGGACTTAAACCGGATTAGGACTGAGTTAGTGAGTTGGACTCACGGTGACTAGTGTTATATGGGCTTTAGTGAATGGGTCGCGCGAGCAGAGCCCACGTTCACTCCCTATATGTAGTGGAGCACCGTAACCCAGAAAGGTTAATCGTTGTTTGGTTAGGTCATTCCATGTTTTGGAAACCCTAGCTCCACAGCAGTCCTACCGTCGATACGAACCTAGCAGTTCGCCGCCGGTGCTCCTCCTTGTACGTGTGGATACCAGCAGAGGTGTTGTGCGATCAGCACCAGGACGATCGGATCGTGAGGACTGCCTTTGCATCAAGCAGCGCTTCATCAGTAATCCGCAACTGTGCATCTAGTGGTAAACCTCGTGGCCTTCTACCTCAGCTAGATCTTGGGATCACCACGTTAGAGGAAAAGTTTTGTTTTATCTCTGCGTGGCCCAACACCCATCCTCAAGTACCGCGTTCCTAGACCACCAACCAAAAACCGGCATCCTCCCATCTATATGCAACACTAGCTAGCTAAGACGCCCCTCAAGAAGTCGTATATACAAGATCAATAAATATACCCATTTACGGATGAAAGGTGCAGCACTCCTCCAGCATCAACCTGCGACTCCACTAAAGAAGGTCTGTGACTTCACCAAACCCATGTAGTCTCGCTCTATGGGGAAAAGAGTGCGTCTGTGGGACCCCGGATTTACGGTCTGAGAATCCCCGTTATGCTTACAGTTCACGTTCCCATGATTAGTGAGTTGTGAGCATAACGACTAGTATCATTATAACATCCATAAAGTAACGATTACAAGGTTGCCATAATGGCGATTACAACATAAAAAAGCGGAAGTCTTTACATGCAGAGCCCATGTCAAGCCTTAACCTACAGGAAACGGACTGGGAGACAGGCTAGCTCGCATAACGTCAGCATCTACATTCATTTCTCTTGATCATCTAAAAGTCGCCAAGTAAATAGCCAGGGACAATGCCGGTGAGTACTTTGAATGTACTCACAAACCACCTTAAAACATAATAAAGGATATGCAGTATGGTTGTGGTAGTAGGAGGGCTCCATAAGGGGTTCTTTTATAAAATATTTTCTCTTGTAGATATAGCATACCTCTATATATTTGTTGAAAAACTTTTGTAAAAAAATTTGGAAACCTTTTTGAAAAGTTATAGAAAACACTAGGATTGGGTCACCCATTTGTTTTTTCTTCCGGTCATCTCATGACCAAACTCCTTTCGTTCATTTTCCGACCATCTCGTGGTCAAAATATTTCCAAGGCCTTTGCTTTTCCGAAGTCCATTTTGAAAACCAAACGATCACCGCTCTATAGTACTTTGTCCAACCCGTCCTTAACCGCGGACATAACTATTCGAATAGATTTACACTCTACAAAGGTTCTACACTTTACCCACACCATTTGATTACACAGCCCTGATCTACACCGATCGTGGTCGAGTAACCGGTCAAGACCTTCTGGATGCCTACTCTAGTATAAATGCCTACCCTATGAGTGTTAATCCCCTCAAAACCGGTACGCCCTATATAGTTCCCAAGACAACCGGAGCGTCTTTTGCACCTCTACAGATGTGCGCTTTCAATGAGTGGCTCATAGTATCACGTGGAGGTCTGTAGACCCTTAGTTCCTCCTCCCGGTCGATGCTGCGCATGGACCGTTGAAATGGAGCAAGTCCCACCCTCCAGGGATTGATTGCCCATGTAGTATTGTGAGGCTATACCAGAAGGGACAAACTTCTAGCCCAGCCCTATCCCATTCCAGAGTAATGTGGTTGCACGGGTTAAGTTGTTATAGCTAAAGCTGCAAAGAACCGGGTGCGTTTTCAAAAACAAAATTCCTCATTTTTTCTTCCAGCATTTTGTAAAACAAAACCTTTCTCATTTTTCAAACCTCTCTTGGTGTATCAAACACCACTAAGGTTTTCTCAGAAATGAGTTTTGTAAACTTCTCGGGGTCTTCCCATCCTATACTTTTGCTTAGGCTAAAACGGGCTCTCCAAGGGGTTATGGTGTTAAAACACCATCTACCATACTAGGGGAAAATAGGTGTCATCAAGGGGGTGTTACTTAGTAGTACAAATGGTATTATATGGAGGAGCCAAGCCACTACAAGAAATAAACTCATCATCTAATAAAAAAATGCATTTTCAGAAATAGTAGATAAAGCATGCATAAGTAAAGCAGTAGGACAAGGGCTTATGAGCAAGAAGCTGGCTTGCCTATGACCAGCGAGATGTCCCTGGGCTTATTTATAAAACCAGAATACCGAGAATACTCAATAATAATAATACCTCGAGGCCTCCTTCTTCTCGACAGCACACAAACGCAACTATCATCGTTATCGAACATAGATGCAAATAAGAAGGGACACAATCAACCAAGGCATACAAGCATCATAGCATACAAACAACAAACAATATATATGGGTAATAATTCAGTATGTTTTGAGAATGATGGATTTAGAAAGATTGGGAAGTGTCTTGGGGTATTTAAAGGAAATTCCATATGTGTCTTATAATCTAGAAACTAGGTAGGAGAGTGCATTTAGACCAAGGTCAAATTATGTATGATCTCACTTTATAAAAATGATGTCAATAGATAGGTATTGATAAAATGAAACCAACAAAAGTGGTTTCACTATTTTATCAATTACCAATGATTTATAATGATTTTATAGTAAAAACAACTCTAGTTTTAGGAAATAATTCACCAAAATAGTTCTAGAGTTCCAAAAATTATTTCCTTGTATACTTAGGTATTACTTGTTGGAATGATTCAAGGGTAGTTGAAATCACTTTAAAATAATTACCAGAATTCCCTCAAGAAATTTCCAAATTTAGTCCTAGTTGATATTTGTCTCTTTCACCATATTAAATTTATAAGGGATTTTGATATGATTCCAAGGTCACATACTAGGTATTTATGATACCTTTATGAAGAAATTGGTATCATCCTTTTTGGAGTTACAGAACTAATGTAGTGATTTTTTTAATGGATAAACTATACATAGAAAAGATTAATTCACCAAAATTTATAGAGACCTCGATAAAAATTCGGATCTTGAGGTTTGATGGGTATTGGTAACCCAGTGTACTGCGAGTTGGAATTAGGTCAGTACCGTTTAGGGTTTGACTTAGGGAAATTCTCAAAGGCATAAATAAGATGTTTTTGTTATTTTTATCAAGGGCATTTTAGGAAGAAATTTAGGATGGGATCAATGTGGAAAGCAAGGTATCTAGGATAACTTTCAATACCACTTGAGTTCATGACATTTGGAGTTGTCAAACTCACAGAAACAATTTATTAGTGAAAGGAGTACCCTTAGGTATTATATTTATTGAAATAAATCTGAGAAACAATTGGGTTAACTCTTCGTAATGCATGTTAGAGGGAAACCTAGGGAACATGTAGAAAAATGGATATGGGAATATAGACACATTTTCCATTTTTATTTGAATTTAACTTGTGGGATATTTATCAGATCTGGAATAAGGGTATTTTAAAAAGAAAAGGGGAAATGGCAGTCGGGCCGGATCTGAAGCGGACTAGGCCGCACGATGCCCGGCCGGACCAACGCACGGCGGAGGTAGCGCGCGGGAGCGCATTTGATGCTGCACAGGCTAGCCCACTGGTCAGTGACCGTAGGCGGCGAAGGGGTACCCAGAGATCTGGACCGTCCGAGTTAGGCAAGATCAACGGCGAGGAGACATCGTCTTCCTCTCAGCGGGAACAAGGAGGGCGAAATCCTAGCGTGGGCAGGGTGCAACGGGGTGGCTTACCTAGGCGCCGGGAGACGCTAGGGAGGCGGTGGATCGATCCGTCTTGCGATGATGATCCCAACGGTGGGCGGGAGCAGGGGCTTTAGCGTCGGAAAATGTCTCGCGCGTCCACGGGGCGACGCTAACTTTGGTGCTCGTCGAGGAAGCTCCCTAGGGCACGGAGGAGGGACGAGGAGGGTCCAGGGCGATGTGGTGCACCGCCGTGATTCCGGAGAGGGGTGGCGAGGCCGGGTTCGACGCCGGAAACAGTCTCACGCGATACTGCCCGCAGGTGCATGATAGGGAGTTCACCGGGGAGACGTCTAGGGGTGGTCCTGGGCAAAACAAAGGCAGGGGAAGAGTCAGGGGAGGTAGGATAACACCATGGAGGGACAAGCAGGGAGAGAGGAGCTCGGGATAAAGAGCCTTGCTCGATTTTTGGGGAGGAGGACGAGGCTCTCTCTCTCTCCCTTTCTCCCAGGCAGAGAAGAGCAAGGGAGGAAGAGGGGTTACTCGGGGAGGTGAGTGAGGGCCAGAGGGGGCAAATTAAGCAAAGAGGGGAGTGTTGTGCGGATTGCTTCCCTTATAAAGCAAGGGGGTGTGGTCTATGGTGGTGATGGCTCATTGAAAAGATAGGGCAGATCCATGGCTTGCCCATTGGCTGCTAGGGGCGGTGGGTGGTCATGTGTGGGCCTAAGACGGGCGAAGAGGGAGGATCTGTCCTATGGTGTTGATATTTTTCAAGGCAAGTAAGGAGGGCCACACATCTCCCTCCTTCCAGGTGAAAAAGGACAAAAGGAGAGGGGTGCTACAGTAGCTAGGGCTACAGTGCACTGACAGGAGGGATTGGAGTTCCTGGGTGTAACATCCCAAAAATATTGATCAAGGTTATCAAATTCCAATCACCAAAATTAGGGTTAACGAAAATTTTTGTTAATTAAAATCATTATGAATGCATGTGTGTATGTGATGATTGTATGAATGCATAAATGGACTTGTGTGATTGTTGTGAATAGCAAGGAATGGTTTAAAGATGAAAACAATATCATCTAAATCATTTCCAAGCAGAAACAAATCAAGGGAAATTCAAAACAAACAAAACAAGCAAATGGTCATTTTTGCCAATCTTGCTCACTAGGCCACTTTCAGTGTTTCTAGTCTAAGATTTCAAACAGGAACAAATATAATTATTTTCACCCCTTGCTAGACCAAGTAAAATTTAACCCAAGCCCACTTTGCAAACCCACAGAAACATTTGGCAACTTGATTCAAATGACAATTAAAAATTGAATCAATATCATATGTGAAGAACACCATTTCTCAAAACCCAACCAAACCAGTGCACCTTGACAAATCCAAGCAACCATAGACTACCTAGTATGTGACTAGTACACCCACCAAGTTTCATCAAAAAAATCAAATTCAAATCTCTTTCGGCCATTTCATCAAACACTTTGTAAACACAAATCAAACAAAACATCAAACACTATAGTGAGCAGTGTTTGTGCCTAACTTGTCTCCCCTCTAGCTCATAGCACACTCTCAGTAGATCATCTAGTTAATTTAACAAGACCTAGCTCACTGTAAGCTTGACATTGTCATCAATGGTGACCATTGCCGATCCCAACTTGCCACCCCAATGTTGACAGCAAGCTATGAGCCTCTCTAGCCTCGCCAACCTTATCTGGGACACAGGCCACTGTCCATCGCCACCCCATGTCTAGAGCCCAAGCACTGCCATCCCCTAGACCACTCAGAACGAGCGCGCCCAGTCCCTCTGCAAGCATGCCGAGAGCGGGCCAGAGCGTCGTGCTCGAAACGTTCACACAGATCGCGCCCCGCCCTTGCTGCTTAAGTGCGTGATCACCACCGCCCCATGAACCGCTCGGACATGCCCGTTCGTCGCTGCGTGACCTGGAGAGCCCGTGCCCCATTGAAATTCCCGTCGGACCCGCCTAGAGCATCGCAGCGTTCCGACCAATTCGCACTGCCCCACGCCTCACCACCATGCCGTTGAGCTTTTCCAGGAGGTAGCACACCGTACCCTACCCCCAGCCATGTTGTTAGCTCGTTGTGTAGACGACCACGACGATCTCCACCCGCACCCTTCGGTCCCCTCTTCGCACTATAAATAGAAGCCTCCCCTGTTCGATTTCAGCACACCATCTCACTTCCCACCTCTCACTGATCACACCCACTCATACCCGGAGCAAGGCGAGCACCAGGTGGCCGGAATTTCTCCAGAGTCTATCGCGGAGGAGGAGAAGTGGAGCCATCGATTGGAGCGGCCCCAGGAGGTGTTTTCGGTACTAGGAGGATTGTCGTCGTCGACTTCGTCATTTGCCCCCATCGCCGACCATCATCGGAGCCCCGGTGAGCCCCCACTGACCCCCACTGTCCGCGCTAGGGTTCAACCTCGCCGCGTTCTGTTCAGACATGGACGATGAACCTCAGCCGTAGATCTAGCTTCTAATCCTATGGCCCAAATCACCCCGTACCCCTTCGCACACCCCTGTCTTGCTGACTGGTGGGGACAGCCAGTTAAACCCACCCGCGCACATGCTATGCACAGTGGGACGGCCCAGCTACACTCCCGGGTGACCCAGTAATTCAAACTTAGGTTTTTCCATTTAGTTTCAAACTCAATTCTGTCTCTAGATTCAAAATTCAATCTAGAGAGATTCACTGCACCAAATTGCATGAAACCAATTTTCCTAGAAAGTTACTGAAATTCTTAATCCAAGCCTGTTGGATTCAAATCATTTGGAATTATAGATTACCTATAGTAAAAATAACAAGGCACAGACTTTTCTGTATTCAAACATTTTTCAAAATTCAACCACAAAAGCTTTTGAGTTGATTCCAACTCTCAAAAATCACATTTGTTAAGACCATTCTGAATATATAAAAATATCTAGGTTTGCTTGCAGAAATAATGAACAAGTAATAAAAGAATGCCCCATAGGCATTTCTAGTCACTTTATTTAATTAAAATAAAAAGGGTAAATCTTATTAAATTGTGGCACCACTTTAAATCACATTCCCAAGTACTTAAATATATGGTGATGACATGTGTCGACATCATCCCCTATTTTAGTTGGAGAATATTAAATCTTAAGTAGTTTTTCAATGAGTAGAAATTACTCTTCTAAAATAAAATAAATAGAACATTTGCCTTAATCCTTGTGATAATAGTGATGATGCTTGATCATCTAGTGTGAACCTTTGTGTGCTTAATAGAGTAGTTAAGAATTTTTGGTGATTGTGTACCTCGTATTTATTTGTAGACGCTAGTACCGAACAAGGATACGAGGAGGAAGGAGGATATCACGAGGAAGAAGCAGAGGAGAACTTCAACCACTGCTCTACACAAGGAAAGCTAACACTTGCATCTGTGAAAACTATATAACCTATGCAATGCATTGGGCATGCCTTGATTATACAAATTGATGATACCCAATCCTAGTTTTACTTGCAAGCTTAGTTATTTTTTTTCTTTATCAAAGCTTTTATTTGTGTTTACTTAGCAAATTGTAGATTTTAGAAAGATTTTTAAAGGTAGCATAAAGAGCATAAAACTTGGCCTAAGTTAGATAAATCTTGATGTCATCCTGAGGCATGAGATTTAACTTAGATCATTCACACTTGTTTACCACCCCTCATTAGTGTTCACCCCCACTTGTAGATGGTAGTGCTAGGCATAAAACTTGATCACTTTAGATGGGAATACTTGGTGAAAATGGTTATGAAAACCTTAGAATGATGAGTCATTCTACTGAATGTTTTGACATGTGTTCTTGAACACCAGATCATTTTTGATGATGAAAATGGTAAGGCATGAGCCTTAGCCCTTTATAAAACTGATGGTTATTTGGATGCGATACCATTCCAATTTTACCGTACAACTACGATATCCAAAATCTGGGTAGGGCTTTACTGGAAGTTTATATACCTTAGTATGGGTTACCTTGCGGTCAAGGTTTGAGCTGATGATACCTTGTGAAGATTGTCCACCTGTATAGTTCCCAAGATGACAGTTGGTCATGGATGGGAGGCCAAACTCACAGGAGAGGTGCCTATACTAGGGCGTGTAATTGAAAGGTTAGGATTGATTATCCGCATACTGAGTATGGTGAATTCAGGATTGTTCCTGATGGATGTATCGAATATTGTGGTGAAAGTGTACCACCTCTGCAGAGTGTTAAACTATTCGAATAGCCGCATCCGCGGTTATGGCCAGTTGGAGTGGCCATACTGTTCCGTCGTCAGATGTTTCAAAAATGACTTGTGAAATGAATCATGACTTGACTTGACCAAAACAGGGCTATGATATGAAAACTCAAGTTCCCACTTACGTGTTACAAAACTTTTCAACTAGCTTTCTTTGCTTCTGAACTCAGTTAGACATAAATATGTATTTTTGCAAAATAACCTAGAGCCTAATATTGCCTACTCAAAACCACTTCACTTGTTAGTATTAGTTTGCGACTACTTGAAGAGTACTCATGGCTTTGTTCCTGGCTATTCCTGTGGCCAGACGAAGAGGACTATCATGAGGATGGACCGCAGGAAGGTTACGACAACTAGGATCTTCTCCCATCGGCAGCATTTCCTGTGACCATGAAGATGGAGCTCCGCCCATGCTACCGTTGTTATTACGTTATTCCGCTGCGGATTGTATTAAGACTGGATCATGAGATCCTTTATTTTTTGTAAGACCTTATGTATGGTTTGTAATGGATGGTGTACTGTGATATACAATCTGTTATGTCTCGCAAAAATGGTAATCCTGGGATTGCGATGTATGGCATTACAGGCATCTGGGATTAAAAATCCGGGTCTTGACAAGTTGGTATCACAGCCATCTTGACCATAGAAGACCCTAGTTTAGAATGGACACTTGAATCAAAAAATTAGTTTCAAAAACAAAAGAAGTGAGTACTTATGAAAACCTATTCTCATTCTTATCACTTAGATTCTTTCATAAAAATTCATGTTCCTCAAAAATTCTTGCAAACTTACATAAAATTTGACACACTTGATCACTCTACTAACTTACTCATCCTACATTCTTATAGATGGACGTGAAGTATAACAAGTTCTATCAGTTGATCAATGGAGCAGATCTCATCTTTGAGTGTGACTTGGACTAGCTTTCGGAACTTCTGGAACGCCCGCACCCCGAGGTCTTCGGAGCTCAGCTCAACGATCAGGAAGGAGAGGAATTGCAATGGCTGATTGTTGCAAGTCTCTGAGGAAAGATTGAAGCCCCCACCTCAGAGGGAATTCAGTTCACCTTAAGACAGAATAACTGGCTAGATGGACTTTCCAGGGCCATGCAGGAAGCTCTTGCCCGTCTGTGTGGGCAGAGTATCAATCAGATCAAGGGCACCTGCTTTGAGTTCTTTCCATGGCGTGATGTTATGGGACAGCCACTGGAGGCACCATATCACCCCGAGCTGAAGAACTAAGTGGACCACCTCAGCTTCATGATGTATGACCGGCATAAGGAGTTGGACAATGCCCGCTCCTACGCCAACCACAACTATGCCATCGCTGTCCAGAAGGACCAGACCATTGCCATGCTAGTGAAGGATCTCCAATCTCGCTGCCGTCAGCTTGACAAGAAGGATCCTATCATTTCCCGTCTTTGTCACAGGATCACAGAGTTTGAGGAGACCGTCCACAAGAGGGACATGCAACTTGAGGAGAAGGAGAATGCAGGGGAGGATATCCGTGGAGACCCCTACTATTACTTTAGTGATGATGATGACTTTCTGGAGGATCAAGCCATGGACTTCTTCATCGACGAGGATGACTTTGCCTTCATTGATGATGAGGAGGATTATGAGGACACCGATTCCGAGGAGTAGTAGCACTTGAGCACTAGCGTTAGTGAGTTGTATTCGGTCCCACTGTATCATAGTTTCACAGAATGGTTCTTAAAACCATTTGTTTCCTTGTTGTGGTGTGTGTTTGTATCGTGTGCTATGAATGAATTAAAAGCAAGTTGCTAGAAAAATCTGAGTCAAACTTTTAAAACTTTTCAAAAACAAAACCCGAACCATAGAAATTTCCCTCTTGTCTCATGATCTATCTTAATCTTCAGATGCCTAGCGGAGGAAGCACTTCATCCCCGGACCCGATGTTGCAAATCTTGCAAATGTTGGTTTCTGACCGTGAAGCTAAAAGAGCCGAACGTCAAGCCAACTTAGCTAGCCTTCAACACATAGCTCAGATGGCCAACAACAACCAAGGCCATGGAAACCAGGACAACCATGGATCAAAGCTCAAGAACTTTCAGAACACCAATCCACCCATCTTTACTAAGTCTGAAGATCCCCTAGATGCAGATGATTGCCTGCAAACTATGGAGAACAACTTAGAAGTTGCAGGAGTGGAAGCCAACGAGAAGGTACTATTTTCCACCCACTATCTGGCCGGAGATGCAAGAGCTTGGTGGAACAGCGTCCGCGCCATGAATGGAGGTCAAATGATGACTTGTGATGAATTCAAACTCAAGTTCAGCAGGACCCATGTGACACCGGTTTTGATCAAGAGGATGAGAGATGAATTCAGGGAACTGAAGCAAGGGAGGATGACAGTAGTTGGAAATTTTTGTCATTGGCTAGGTATACACCGGATGAGATTGACACTGAAGCTAAGAAGAAGGAGAGATTCCTGAATGGTCTGCATGATGATATGCAAACGGTGTTAGTAAACATTCTGTTTGCTAACATTGAAGCCTTAGTGGATTCTGCCATTTAGATGGAAGGCAAGATCAACCAAGCCAATGAGAACCGCAAGCGTAGAATGATGAATCAACTAGGAACCCACCATACCCCAAAGTATCGCCCCAACCCATCTCCAGGATTTGCCCCAAGAACCAATAGACCCCTGATGAATCGTCCGACCTATCCCAACCGTGGAGGAGGAAACCCAAGGCCCGGAGGAAACCACAACAACAACCCTGGCAACTCCAAAAATTTCAACTGAGCACCGCCCAAGTTCAACAACAGCAATGTCGCCACCAACACCAATAGTTCCCCAAGGACTGGAAGCAATGGTGTGCTTGTTGCAGCAAAAGACAAGTCTCAAGTGACTTGTTATGAATGTGGAATCAAGGGACACTACTCCAATGAGTTCCCTAAGAAGATTGCCGCAGCCCCCAATGTGAATGCCCCAACTCATCAGTAGCGTCGTGTTTAACCTGGAAGAAGATTCGCCCAAGGGAATTCGCTCAATCGCAACGACCGTCTGTTTCTCATGAATGCTGAAGAAGCCCAAGAAGCGCCATATATCGTGTTGGGTATGTTTTCTGTTAACTCAGTACTTGCCAGAGTGTTGTTTGATTTTGGAGCATCACACTCGTTTGTTACTGAAGAATTTGCATAAACTAGTAAGATTCAACCAACAAAATTGAAGCATGTTATGATAGTTCAAATACCTGGTTCAACCACCAAAGATAGACAAATTTGCAAGGCCGTACCTATCAGAATCCATGGCATAGATTTTTATGCTAATCTAATAGTACTTGGAACTAAAGGTTTGGAAGTAGTACTAGGAACGGATTGGATGTCAAAACATAAAGGATTAATCGACTGTGCCAAGAAAGACATAATCATGACCAGTACAGCCGGAATATCAGTAGAGCATGTATCTTAAACCTTGCCCCGTCAATTCAAGTGCAAAAAGAGTCTAGACCAACCAACCATTCACCAAGTCAGAATAGTCTGTGAATACCCTGATGTATTCATAGATGTTTTGCCCGGTATGCCCCCAGATCGGAATATCGAGTTTATCACTGAACTAATCCCTGGAACCGTACCCATAGCCCAGAGACCATACAGTATGAACCCGTCTAAATTAGTGGAGCTGAAGAAGCAACTGGATGCTATGCTGGAGATAGGATTGATCCAACCAAGTGCGTCGCCATGGAGATCACCTTTCTTGTTTGTGTACAAGAAGGATGGAGGTAACCGTTTGTGTACGGATTATCGGAAGCTGAATGATGTCACCGTCAAGAACAAGTACCCACTACCAAAGATAGAAGACCTGTTTTACCAGTTGACCGGTGCCAAAGTGTTTTCTAAGATTGATCTTAGAACTGGTTATCATCAACTCAAGATTCGCGCAGAGGATATTCCGAAGACTGCCTTTACCACTAGATATGGACTATATGAGTACACTGTCATGTCTTTTGGATTAACCGATGCCCCCGCTTATTTCATGAACCTCATGAATAAGATTTTTATGGACTTCTTGGATAAGTTTGTCATTGTTTTCATCGATGACATTCTGATCTATTTCAAATCAGAAGAAGAACATGAGCTACACCTAAGGACCAACCTTGGAACCCTTAGAGAGCATCAGTCGAATGCCAAGTTTAGAAAATGCGAATTCTGGTTACAGGAGGTAGGATTCCTCGGACATATTTTGTCAGCCATAGGAATTTCCGTTGACCCCGCAAAGGTGAAGGATGTTGAAGATTGGCAAGCCCCGACCACTCAAACCCAAGTTCGTGCATTTCTCGGATTAGCGGGATATTACTGCAAGTTCGTAGAAGGAATCTCGAGTATCGCAAGACCCATGACCCAATTGTTGAAGAAGGATAAAAAGTTTGAATGGACGGACAAATGTGAAGCGAGTTTTCAAGAACTCAAGAAGAGATTGATCTCAGCCCCAATCTTGATCATGCCCGATATCACGAAGCCTTTTGATGTATATTGTGACGCATCCAAGATCGGTCTCAGATGTGTGCTTATGCAAGAGGGCAAAGTCATATAATATCTATCCCGACAACTGAAGCAACGTGAGCAAAATTATCCTACCCATGACCTTGAACTAGCAGCCATAGCCTTAGCCTTGAAGACATGGAGGCATTACCTTATGGGAAACCGTTGTGAGATTTATTCGGATCACAAGAGCCTGAAGTATATATTCACTCAGAAGGAGCTGAATATGAGGCAAAGAAGATGGATAGAGCTAATCAAGGACTATGATCTGGATATTCACTATCACCCCGGTAAAGCCAATGTGGTAACAGATGCCCTTAGCAGATTGTCGTGCCGCTTGAAATCCATGATTCTGAAGGAGCAACCAAGTTTGCACAAAGAGATGGAAGATTTTAGAATGGAATTAGTAAGTGAAGGATTTTTGGCTAGCACAGAACTTCAACCCACTTTGATCAGTCAGATCAAGGAGGCACATAAAGGAAATGCTAGTATCGACGGAATCAAACGTCGTATCAGTACAGACAAAGTACCCGGATTCACCGAAGATGAAGAAGGAGTTTTGTGGTACAAAGGACGTATCTGTGTGCCAGCAGATTTAGAATTGAAGCAAGTTATTTTGGGAGAAGCCCATGATACCCTTTATTCTATCCACCCCGGAGGAACGAAGATGTATCAGGATTTGAAGGAACAATTTTGGTGGCATAAGGTGAAGAGAGAAATCGGAAGCTACATAGCGAAGTGTGATATTTGTCAGAGAGTCAAGGCGGGACATCAGAGACCGCAAGACTATTGCAACCATTGCAGACTCCGGAATGGAAATGGGATTCTGTAGGAATGGATTTTATCACCGGTTTGCCAACATATAGTAGGGGAAATGACTCTATTTGGGTCATAGTTGATCGACTGTACAAAGTAGCCCACTTCTTACCTGTCAAGACCACTTATCAGTGTTCAAAGCTAGAAGAGTTATACATTGCTAGAATCGTTAGTTTGCATGGAGTCCCCAAGAACATCGTGTCGGATCGAGGAACTCAGTTTACCTCGAGATTTTTGGAAGAAAGTCCAAGAAGGATTAGGAACCCGACTGGATTTCAGCATAGCTTATCACCCTCAGACTGATGGACAAACGGAGCAAGTAAATCAAATACTTGAAGATATGTTGAGAGCCTGTGTGCTAGAGTATGGATCTAAATGGGAAGATTGTCTACCTTTCGCAGAATTTTCGTACAACAATAGTTATCAAGCTAGTTTGCAAATGGCCCCATTTGAATTCATGTATGGAAGGAAGTGTCGTACCCCTTTGAATTGGTCGGGAGTAGGAGAGAGTCAGATTTTCGGACCCAACATCCTACGAGAAGCAGAAGAGAAAGTTCACAAGATCCGTGAGCACCTCAAGACCACCCAATCCAGACAGAAGAGTTATGCCGACAAGAGACGTCGAGACCTAGCCTTCAATATCGGAGATTTTGTGTATCTCAAAGTGTCACCTTTGAAAGGAATGCAACGTTTCCAAATCAAAGGAAAGTTAGCCCCCAGATATATCCGACCTATAAAGATTCTGAATCATCGAGGAGACGTATCATATCAACTGTAACTGCCAGAGAAGATGTCATCCGTGCATAATGTGTTCTATATATCGTTACTTCGCAAATGCCTAGAAGTCCCGGAGAAGACCGAAGTGTTCGAGAACATTGATCACCAAACCATAGAGATCAACGATGACCTGATGTATCCCGAAGTACCCATCCGTATTTTGGAGGAAGCTTTTAGAACCACCAGGACCCGGAGTATCAAGTTTCTCAAGATCCAGTGGAGTAACCACATTGTAGAAGAAGCTACTGGGAGCGAGAAGATTACATTAGGACGGAGTTTCCCGATCTCTTTAAATCCTAGTTTTCTTTTTCTAATCTCGGAACGAGATTTTGTTGATGGAGGGAAGGTTTGTAACATCCCAAAAATATTGATCAAGGTTATCAAATTCCAATCACCAAAATTAGGGTTACCAAAAACTTTTGTTAATTAAAATCATTATGAATGCATGTGTGTATGTGATGATTGTATGAATGCATGAATGGACTTGTGTGATTATTCTGAAGAGCAAGGAGTGGTTTAAAGATGAAAACAACATCATCTAAATCATTTCCAAGAATAAACAAATCAAGGGAAATTCAAAAACAAACAAAACAAGCAAATGGTCATTTTTGCCAATCTTGCTCACTAGGCCACTTTGAGTGTTTCTAGTCCAAGATTTCAAACATAAACAAATCTAATTCTTTTCACCCCTTGCTAGACCAAGTAAAAGTGAACCCAAGCCCACTTTGCAAAGCTATAGAAACATTTGGCAACTTGATTCAAATGACAATTAAAAATTGAATCTATATCATATGTGAAGATCACCATTTCTCAAAACCCAACCAAACCAGTGCACCTTGACAAATCCAAGCAACCATAGACTGCCTAGTATGTAACTAGTACACCCACCAAGTTTCATCCAAAAATTCAAATTCAAATCTCTTTCGGCCATTTCATCAAACACCTTGTAAACACAAATCAAACAAAACAGCAAACACTATAGTGAGCAGTGTTTGGGCCTAACTTGTCTCCCCTCTAGCTCACAGAACACTCTCAGTAGATCATTTAGTTATTTTAACAAGCCCTAGCTCAATGTAAGCTTGACATTGTCATCAATGGTGACTATTGTCGAGCCCAACTTTCCACCCAAATGTCGACAGCAAGCAATGAGCCTCTCTAGCCTCACCAACCTTGTCTGGGACACAAGCCACCGTCCACCGCCACCCCCTGTCTAGATCCCAAGCACTGACATCCCCTGTACCACTCAGAACGAACACACCCAGTCTCTGTGCAAGCATGCCGAGAGCGCGCCAGAGCGCCGTGCTCGACACGCTTGCACAGACTGTGCCCCTCCCTTGTCTCTTGTGTGCATGATCACCACCGCCCCAGGAACCGCCCGGACATGCCCGTTCGTCGCCACGCGACTAGGAGAGTCAGTGCGCCATTAAAATTCCCATCAGACCCGCCCAGAGCATCGCAGCGTTCCGACAAATTCGCATCGCCCCACGCCTCGCCACCATACCGTTGAGCTTTGCCAGGAGGCAGCGCACCGTCCCCTACCCCCGGCCATGCCGTTAGCTCGCTATACAGACGACCACGACGAGATCCACCCACACCCTTCGGTCCCCTCTTCGCACTATAAATAGAAGCCTCCCCCGTTCGATTTCACAACACCATCTCACTCCCCACCTCTCACTGATCACACCCACTCATCCCCGGAGCAAGGCGAGCACCAGGTGGCCGGAATTTCTCCGGAGTCTGTCGTGGAGGAGGAGAAGAGGAGTCTTCGATTGGAGCCGCCCCAGGAGGAGCTGCTGGTACCAGGAGGATTGCCATCGTCGACTTCGTCGTTCGCCCCCATCGTCGACCATCGCCGGAGCCCCAGTGAGCCCCCACTGACCCCCACTATCCGCGCTAGGGTTCGACCTCGCCGTGTTCTATTCAGAAGTGGACGATGAACCTCCGTCGTAGATCTATCTTCTAATCCTACGGCCCAAATCACCGCGTACCCCTTCGCACCCCCCTGTCTTGCTGACTGGTGGGGACAGTCACTTAAACCCACCCGCGCGCGCTGTGCGGAGTGGGCCGGCCCAGTTACACTCCCGCGCGTCCCAGTAATTCAAACTTAGGTTTTTCCATTTTGTTTCAAACTCAGTTCTGTCTCTAGATTCAAAATTCAATCCAGAGAGATTTACTAAACAAAATTGCATGAAACCAATTTTGCTAGAAAGGTACTAAAATTATTAATACAAGTCCATTGGATTCAAATCATTCGGAATTACAGATTACCTATAGTAAAAATAACAAGGTAGAGACTTTTCTACATTCAAACATTTTTCAAAATTCAACCAAAAAATCTTTTGAGTTGATTCCAAATCTCAAAAATCACATTTGTTAAGACCTTTCTGAATATATAAAAATATCTATGTTTGCTTGAAGAAATAATGAACAAGTAATAAAATAATGCCCCATAGGCATTTCTAGTACTTTATTTAATTAAAATAAAAGGTTAAACCTTATTAAACTGTGAAACCACTTTAAATCACATTCCCAAGTACTGAAATATGTGGTAATGACATGTGTCAACATGATCCCCTATTTTAGTTGGAGAATATTAAATCTTAAGTAGTTTTTCAATGAGTAGAAAATACTCTTCTAAAATAAAATAAATAGAACCTTTTCCTTAATCCTTGTGATAATAGTGATGCTACTAGATCATCTAGTGTGAACCTTTGTGTGCTAAATAGAATAGTTAAGAATTGTTTCGTGATTGTGTACCTCGTATTTATTTATAGAAGCTAGTACCAAACAAGGATACGAGGAGGAAGGAGGATACTACGAGGAAGAAGCAGAGGAGAACTTCAACCACTGCTCTACACAAGGCAAGCTAACACTTGCAACTATGAAAACTATAGAACCTATGCAATGCATTAGGCATGCCTTGATTATACAAATTGATGATACCCCATCCTAGTTTTACTTGCAAGCATAGTTATTTTGTTTATTTATCAAAGCTTTTATTTGTGTTTACTTAGCAAATTGTAGATTTTAGAAAGATTTTCAAAGGTAGCATAAAGAGCATAAAACTTGGCCTAAGTTAGATAAATCTTGATGTCATCCTGAGGCATGAGATTTAACTTAGATCATTCACACTTGTTTAGCACCCCTCATTAGTGTTTACCCCCACTTGTAGATGTTAGTGCTAATCATAAAACTTGATCACTTTAGATGGGAATACTTGGTCAAAATGGTTATGAAATACTTAGAATTATGAGTCATTCTACTAAAATGTTTTGACATGTGTTCTTGAACACTAGATGATTTTTGATGATGAAAATGTTAAGGGATGAGCCTTAGCCCTTTATAAAACTGATGGTTGTCTGGATGCGATACCATTCCAATTTTAACGTACAACCACAATACCCTAAATCTGGGTAGGGCTTGATTGGAAGTTTATATACCTTAGTATGGGTTACCTTGCGGCCAAGGTTTGAGATGAGGATACCTTGTGAAGATTGTCCACCTATGCAGTTCCCAAGATGACAGTTGGTCATGATTGGGAGGCCAAACTCACAGGAGAGCTGCCTATACTAGGGCGTGTAATTGAAAGATTAGGATTGATTATCCGCATACTGAGTATGGTGAATTCAGGATTGTTCCTGATGGATGTATCGAATATTGTGGTGAAAGTGTACCACCTCTGCAGAGTGTCAAACTATTCGAATAGCCGCGTCCGCGGTTATGGACAGTTTGAGTGGCCATACTGTTCCGTCGTCAGATGTTTTGAAAATGACTTGTGAAATGAATCATGACTTGACTTGACCACAAGAGGGTTGTGATATGAAAACTCAAGTTCCCACTTAGGTGTTACAAAACTTTTCAACTAGCTTTCTTTGCTTCTGAACTTAGTTATAGATAAATCTGGCTTTTTGCAAAATAACCTAGAGCCTAGTATTGCCTACTCAAAACCACTTCACTTGTTAGTATTAGTTTTCGATTACTTAAAGAGTACTCATGGCTTTGTCCTTTGATATTCCCGTGCCCAAACTATGAAGAGGACTATTGATGACCCACAAGTATAGGGGGTGTATCGTAGTACTTTCGATAAATAGGAGTGTGGATTCCAACGAGGAGCGGAATATGCTCAACAGTGGTGTGGAGCAGGAAATACCTGTGAATACTTAGCAAACGGATTTTTAGTGGTTTTTTGACAAGGCAACAAAACAAGGAGCAAGTAACATAAGTAACGAACAAACGGAGAAAGTGGCCCAATCCTTTCTTAGCAAAGGACAAGCCGGTGGAAATACTTATAAGGACCAAACATTCTCGAGGACACATGGAAATTTTGTCAAGTGCTTTTGCTTCAAATAGCTGAGTACTCTTCTTTGGTGTTTGTAAGTGTTGTTTGGGTGAACCTGTGCTAACATACCGCCCTTCCTAAGACTAATACATACTTGTGATTAAACCCCCTGCAAACATCCATAACTATAGGAAAGTAATTAAGATATAAATCTAACCACAACCTTAAACTCTGAGATCCTACGCTCCCTTGTTCAAAGGTGTCCTAACGGGGGTTCCGGTTTCTGTCACTCCGGCAACCCCGCGATTAGTAGCCAAATACACAATGCATTCCCCTAGGCCCATAAATGGTAAATTATCATGTAGTCGACGTTCACATGACACCACTAGAAGAATAGAACCACAATTTAAATACTAAACCATTGAATAATAACTCATCACAGATTCACTACTAATAACATGACTTCTCCCATGTCCTCAAGAACTAAATGAACTACTCACAAGACATCATATGGATCAAGATCAAAGATGATATGATTATGGATAAAAATCTGAACATAAACAGTAATCCAATGGTTCCACTCACAAGCATCAACTACAATAGTAATCAACACCGGGAAAGTTTCCCCTAAGAACTAAAGTAATATCCAACACAATTGTTACAGCAGGACGGAGTGGTGATGATGGTGCTAGTGGATATGATGGTGTGGATGATGATGATGATCCCGATGAATCCTAGCTTGATGACGGTGTTTATGGCGACGGTCTCCCCTCTCTGGGAAGGAATTCCCCTGGCAGAAATCTGTCTGCCTGAGAGATCTTTCCCTCTTGGTGTTTTCCACCCTCAAAGGCGGCGCAAATCTATCTGTGGTCGCCCCCCTGGTGTTAGGGTTCCATAGGGAATATATAGGCGAAGGGGAGGAGTCGGAGGCCGGGCAGGTGGGACACACCTGCCGTAGGCGCGAGGTCAGGTGGGCCCGCTCCTAGGGGGTGAGGGCCCCTCTTCGTCCCTCCTTCTGGTTTCCTTCATCTTCTGCTAAAATAATATGTTTCCATATTTTTCTGGTATTTTTCTGATCTTCGCGAAATTGCACCGAAATGCCTTCTTTTCCTTCAGAATCCAGACTCCGGCAGTCCATCCTCCAGAAATCATCCAACATGCATAAAAAGATGAAAAGCCATAAGTAATACCTCATAATAAGACAAATATCAATGAATAGAGGTACATTATGATATAGAATGGTGATGCAAATTGGGCGTATCAACTCCCCCATGCTTAGACTTCACTTGTCCCCAAGCGAAAACTAAGCTCAGTAAACATGTCCACAGGTTTATGGAGTGAAGTGTCTATAAAAGAATACGAATAAAAGCATCACACTTACCATTGCACAACTCATAGAAGAAAGCAACTCACCATTATATAACTTAGATTGCAATCAAGTACAGCAGTCACAGTAGAGATGCATAAAGATAAATCATAACTGGAATTGGCAAACTTGTTCTTGGTCAAAGAACACCTGGCAAACAGTTTCACAAAAGCTTTTTGTAGAAGTTTCAAAACAAGAACACTCTTTGCTCAAAAAGGTTTTTCACAAGTGAAGGCTTTCAAAGTAATACTCAATAGATAAGATTTTTGTGCAAACAAGTAAGATAAAGAACATGATTGAATAAATCACCATATGAATGCTTGAAACACAACAACTCAAAAGCTTGCTGGAGATAGAGAGGAAATAGGTTTACTGACTCAACTTGGAAGTGGAAGAAAGGTCCCTTCTTAGAGGGTAGCAGGGATTACAAGTCATAAAGAGCTTCCAAAATATTATGGTACTTACTAGCTTTGAGCCCTCATTGCCCCTATCTTAAGAATCTTGAGATGATTAAGGTTAAAGTGAACAAAGATGGAGTATATGCTTGACAAAATATAAGTTGCCAATCTCATGTCCCTTGAATATGAGGGCCACTCCTCATGCATACTCAACTTTGGGTCCAGGTAAGTTCTTGTCATCGTAAGTATTTGCATATCATTGAGAACCGCCAACGGGGTACCCCTTGCACATGGTACTGGAGCTTTCCCATAACCAAAATGACAAGGCAAGCAGACAATGAGCATCTCAGCAATCTTTTTATTTGCTATGTGTATAGCTTTTTATTGAGGATGCTTCATAGATGACTCACTATGGTGATGCTACAAGTTTCCACCATGATTAAGCAAGGCTTAGGCTAGCGGCCCAGGCGTTTCCCTAACACAAGATACAAACTCCATGGACTTACAAGTTCCCTCTTTATTTCACACCGTTGACATCCATAGACAAAAGAGCACGATATCAACTATGTACAAAGTACAAGTGCAATGTTGAAAACATTCCCCGTAACAGCACGGGTTCTGCTAATTCGAACTTATAGATGCAAGCATATACAACTTTGATGTTCACAATGGTTCAAATCTATTAGGGGCAAGGAAATAAGATGTTCCATCAAGTTCGTGAGAGCTTTACTAACTAGTTTTCACATAACAAAATACTTTTTAATTCAAAAGGTAGATGAAGCTTGATAATTTGCTTGGAATAGCAAAAGCTACTAGGTAGATATGGTGGACACAAGTGGCAAAAGTTTTGGGTTCAAAGGATTTGGAAACATGAGAAGTATGCCCTCTCAAAATAGGTTTTTGGCTAGCAAGGATGGGAAGCAAGCAAGAGAGTTGAAAGAAACAAGCAAACATACAAGTAATAAAGACAAACATGCAATCTTCCTTGAAGACACAAAAGAATCTTAAATAAAGAATACTAATCTTATGAGCCAACAAGAAAGAAAACAAATGATACCAAATACCTGTAAGCTTTTTCTTTCTTTCTTTTTCTTTCAAACTAAAACCATTGACCAGAACTCTGTTTGCCAAAACCAATTTAGATCTACTTGATGATCCCAAAGTGGTGCCAATTCTGATCTGAAGGGATACGGGTAGGCTACACTAGCGCAAATCAAAAAAATTCTACCGCGTATACCAGGATTACTGTTGTCATAGATCACGGGATTACCACTAGACGCGTAGTTGCGGATTTGATGAAGCGCGTCGAGGCAGTGTAGACATTCCACGTCTCCTCCTTGTCCTCGTCCCACGAGCAGCTCCCCTTGCGCGGCTCATCCAAGCGCTACAGATGCAGCGCCTCCGAGGTATCCACACGCATGTGGTGGGCGTCGACGCCGGGACTAGGTCCGCGTGCAACACAGGCGTGAGGAGTGGTGGCTGGGAATGATCTGAGGTCCAACGTCTAACCCTGGACAGCTCGCCCCATCCTCTCTTATATAGGCATCCCTAGTGGACTTCTACATTAGCAGCCCATTAGTAGCCTAAGCCTGGTATAATTTGGATCCAATCCTCATTAGGCTTCCAGCCCCTTAAGTGTGTGACCCTATAGGTTCATATGCGTATAGACATGACAGGAATACACTTATTCTGTCAATAGTTGGTAGTGGCCTCTAGCAAGACGTGGCAAATCCTAAACGCATACAAAGATCATATCGGACGAACCATCACAAGGTTTAGTACATGTCTTTCCCTTTGCCTCACGATATTTGGTCTAGCTCCAAGCTGACCTCTCTTTCTCGATATTGCGATTCGGAATCCCTTTACTAGGTTAACTCTTAACCATATGTAGCACGGCCATGCATTTCTGGATCCGATCACTCGAGGGGCCCAGAGATATCTCTCTCAAGTAGAGAGGGGCAAATCCGATCTTGATTGACCATGCCTTGCAGCATGCTTCAGGACAAACCCGAAAACTACCTTTATAACTACCCAGTTACAGTGCAGCATTTAATAGCCCCAAAGTAGGTCGATCCACATCACAAGTACATGCGACAATCTCAGGTCTAAGGACAAAACGTACACGATGTGTAGAGAGAGAGCTGCAACTAATTTCTAGTGTCAGGTTGTGTCAGTCCAACCCCATGTTCATAACATGTGTCCACATCATTGGTTTGACATCTCCATGTCTATGACTTGCGAAACATAGTCATCAACCAATCGATATGCTAGTCTAATATTCATGTGTGTCCTCACATGAACTCCGACTAGGGATAACTCTTAAATAACCATACAAGTAAAGAGTTTCACAAACAATTCACATAATTGCCAATCAATACAAGTTGCCTGATATGGATATTCAAGGAACATTACAATAACTCATGGATACATATGAAATATAATCGTCTCTATGATTGCCTCTAGGGCATATTTCCTTCATGATCAACAAGATCCATCATATAATAGAGATTGCAAACTAAAATAACAAGTGCAGAAAGTAAAAGATGAGACTTCTCATTAATATTCAAATAAAGGAACTCACACCAAGGGATACATAGATAATCAACTAAGGAGAGATACTTCCACATGCAAACCAAACTATAAGATAACCTCTCTACCACAGATATGAATCCACTAAGAAGGTAAAAGATAAAAGATAATGGTGGTGATACCGCGGCACTCCCCCAAGCTTGGAACAAGCCAAGGGGATGCCAAACCTGGTGACGGATTACTCCTTCGGTGGTGGTGTTGTCTTGATAAGCTCTTCAATAAGTTTCTTCAACTCCTCGAACTCAAAAGTAAGAGTACGGATTAGCTCCGAGTTTTTCTCTATCCGGTTCATGATCATTTCATACCGAGAATCCCATTTTTTGTTATTCTTTCCCCACTCTTCATCCCTAGCATGATCTTTCTCTACATTGTTAGAATGAGGCATATCCCAAACTGAGGGAAAATTCCCTTTGGCCACATGCTGATATTGATATTCATGTATAAGTGTATGGAAGGGTCTCTTGTTATGTGGAGGATATGATCGTGGAGGGAGAGTATGACGTCGAGATTTCCCTCCTGTAGACATCCATGTTGTCCTCTTAAGCTTGGTAGGTTGTGCCACCAAACCAATGCTTGCGACGGTAGCACGAGTTCCCGGTTGCTTGTCCTCCTCCATGTTACCTTCATACCCTACTGAAATCTCCTCCTCCTTGGGGACTTGAGGTTCTTCTTCCTCGGGCATTTTTCCTTTGTCGTTGGCGGAGGCCATGGTGCTCTAAACTTAAGAAGATTTCCTGACAGAAACAGATTGAAATGAAAACATGACGAGAACATGATGCACGAACCTCGGGGGATCTGGGGGGTTATATTACGAAGATTCAATGCATAAGGAAGGTTTTGACAGGGAAACAAGGCGGAGTCGGAGCTCGGGGGGTGGAACACCCCCCCCCTCAGGCACGACAAGGCTGGGCCCGCGCCTTGGGTGGGTTTGTCCACCCCGGGCTCTATTTCCTCTCCAGTTTTGTCTCGTAACTTCCCTTATGTATTAAAAATATCAAAAATATAAAAGATTGGGGTTTCATGAACCTTCTGTTTTCACCACTTTTACCTATTCAAGGACGAACTCTGCAGTTTGTGGTGTTTGGCTTATGATAAATTCTTTTGGAGTTATAATTTGAATAACATCAACGTCTTTGTTATAAGAATCTCCAGAAATATAATTTTTTAGTCTTTGACCCTTAACCACCTGTTTTGTGTCATCCTTCAGAGAAGAAATTTTGATGTCACCTGAATGGTACACTTCCTTGATAAAAAAAGGTCCTTCCCATTTGGAGAGTAGTTTACCTGCAAAAAATCTGAGACGAGACCTATACAAAAGAACATTCTCACCAACATGGAACTCCCTTTTGAGAATTCTCCTATCATACCATCTTTTTACTTTTTCCTTAAAGATACTAGATTTTTCGTAAGCTTCACCTCTCCACTCATCTAGATTACTTAAGTCGAGCAGTCTTTTCTCACCAGCAAGTCTAAATTCTCTATTCAACTCTTTCACTGCCCAATAAGCTTTGTGTTCTAATTCTAAAGGCAAGTGACAAGCTTTCCCATAGACCATTTTGTAAGGAGACATCCCCATAGTATTTTTATAAGCACTTCTATAAGCCCACAAAGCGTCATTCAACTTTTTAGCCCAATTTTTCTAGACCTATTGACAATCTTCTGCAAGGTAGATTTAATTTCCCTTTTGGAAAGTTCTACTTGCCCACTAGTTTGGGGGTGATACGGTGAAGCTATTCTGTGGTTTACATCATACTTAGCGAGAGTTTTTCTAAAACCCCCATGAATAAAATGGGAGCCTCCATCAGTCATGAGATATCTAGGCACACCGAACCTAGGAAAAATGACGTCTTTGAGCATTTTCAAAGAGGTCTTACCATCAGCACTGCTTGTAGGTATGGCTTCTACCCACTTTGTAACATAGTCAACAACAACAAGAATATGAGTATACCCTTTGGAAGGAGGAAAAGGCCCCGTAAAGTCAAATGCCCAACAATCAAAATGTTCAATAACAAGAGAATAATTCATAGGCATTTCATTGCATCTAGAGATGTTACCTACTCGTTGGCATTCATCACAAGTTAAAACAAACTTACTTGCACCTTTAAAAAGAGTAGGCTAATAAAATCCAGATTGTAAAACCTTTTGTGCAGTCCTATCCCAGCATGATGTCCTCCATAAGCGCTGCCATGGTATTTTCTCAATATCTCTGGTTGTTCAAATTCTAGAACACATCTTTGCATAATACCATCTACTCCTTCTTTATATAAGTGTGGGTCATCCCAAAAGTAATGCCTTAGATCATAAAAGAATTTCCTTATTTGCTGGGCTATAAAGGTTGGAGGCAAATACTTGGAAAAAATAAAGTTAGCATAATCAGCATACCAAGGACTCTTTTGTGGACTTACCCTTATTGCAGCTAACTGCTCATTTGGAAAACTATCATTAACAGGCAAAGGTTCAAAAAAATGTTTTCTAGACGAGATAAATTATCAGCAACAGGATTATCAGCACCTTTCCTATCCATAATATGTAGATCAAACTCTTGCAAAAGCAACACCCACCTTATAAGCTTAGGCTTAGTGTCCTTCTTCGTCATAAGGTATTTAATAGCTGCATGATCAGTATGAATAGTAACCATGGAATCAACAATATAGGGTCTAAACTTATCACAAGCAAACATTGCAGCTAAGAACTCCTTTTCAGTAGTAGCATAATTCTTTTGAGCAGCATCTAGAGTCTTGCTAGCATAATTAATGATTAATTTCTTGTCAACACGTTGTCCCAGGATAGCACCCACAGCAAAATCACTGGCATCACACATAATTTCAAAAGTTAAACTCCAATCAGGTGGTTGGACTATAGGAGAAGTTGTCAAAGCTTTCTTCAAAGTTTCAAAAGCTTCCTTACAATCATCATCAAAAACAAAAGGTACATCTTTTTGAAGAATATTAGTAAGGGGCTTTGAAATTTTGGAGAAGTATTTAATAAACCTCCTATAGAAACCAGCATGACCAAGGATACTACGAATACCTTTGATATCTCTGGTACAAGGCATCTTCTCAATTGCTTCAATGTTGGCTCTGTCAACTTCAATGCCTCTTTTAGAGATCTTATATCCAAGAACAATCCCTTCATTAACCATGAAATGGCATTTCTCCCAGTTAATAACAAGGTTGGTTTCCTCACATCTCTTCAAAACTTTATCAAGGTTGTGCAAATAGTTATCAAAAGAAGTTCCATTGACGGAAAAATCGTCCATGAAAACCTCCACAATTTCTTCACAAAAACCATGAAAGATAGCAGACATACATCTCTAAAAAGTAGCAGGAGCATTACATAAAGCAAAAGGCATACGCCTATAACCATAAGTACCATAGGGACAAGTGAAAGTAGTTTTCTCTTGGTCCTGTGCTTTCACAGCAATTTGAGAAAACCCGGAATAACCATCAAGAAAACAAAAGTGAGTTTTTTTTGGACAACCTCTCAAGAATTTGATCAATAAATGGCAAAGATAATGATATTTCTTAGTAACTTTATTAATCTTTCTAAAATCAATGCACATTATATACCCAACTACTACTCTTTGGGGTATAAGGTCATTATCCTCATTAGGCACAACAGTTATTCCCCCTTTCTTGGGAACACAATGAACAGGGCTAACCCATTTACTCTCAGCAATAGGATAAATAATACCAGCATCAAGGAGTTTTAATACCTCATTTCTTACCACATCCTTCATCTTAGGATTTATACGACGTTGGTGCTCAACAACTGGTTTTGCATCAGGCTCTATATTAATAGTATCCTGACATATAGTAGGAGAAATCCCCTTTAAATCATCAAGAGTATAGCCCATCGCTCCTCGGTGTTTCTTCAATATCTCCAATAACCTTTCTTCCTCCTTTCCTGAAAGTTTAGAACAAATAAGAACAGGATAAATTTTCTTGTCATCAAGATAAGCATACTTAAGATCATCAAGTAAAGGTTTTAATTCGAAAATAGGGTCCCCTTTAGGTGGTAGTGTGGTACACAAATCTTCCACAGGTAAATTATGCTTAAGTAACTCAGGCTGATGAAGGAAAGCCTCATCAATCTCATTTCTTTCCTTCATGAAGGCATCACTTTAAATGATCTTCCATGAACTACTGCAAGGCATTGTTAGGATCAAGACAAATAGCAGAAAGTTGTTCAACCCTGAAACCCTCATTAGGCAGTTCGTTTTCATGAGTTTTAGCAAATTTGGCAAAATTAAACTCATAAGACTCTCCAGCAAACTTAGTTAAAACTTTTTCCTTCTTACAATCAATGATAGCCCCACAAGTGTTCAGAAAGGGTCTACCAAAGATAATAGGATAGGTTTTACTAGCTTCTTTACCAAGTACTAGAAAATCAGCAGGATATTTAATCTTACCACAAAGGACCTCCACATCTCTTACAATGTCAATGGGGCAAACTTTCTCTCTATTAGCAAGGTGAATAACCACATCAATGTCCTCAAGCTCACAAGGACCAATCTCATGAATAATTTCCCTGTAAAGCTCATAAGGAATAGCACTGGAACTAGAACCAATATCACATAAACCATAATAGCTATGTCTACCAATTTTAACAAAAAGCACAAGGACACTAGCTTTTCTAACTTTCTTAGGATGAGAAACAATATTAGTAGCGTCTTCACAAAAGATCTTCAATATCAATAAGCTCGTCGGATCCTACAGTTCTCTTTGCGCTTTTGCTAACCACATTAGCTATAATAGAATGCTCCCTTACCTTGGAGGGAAAAGGGATTTTCTCAACATAAGGTTCAGGCAAAATAGGATCAACAGTGCAAACCTCTGTGCTAGTAGGAACATGGGTGACAATGTCTTTATAAGGAGCTTGGTACTTGTCCCACTCTTTCTTGGGAATTTCAATATAAGAGGCAAAGGCATTAAAGCATTTTACAAGAATTTGAGGATCAAGACCAAACTCATTGCTAATATCACGGAAGTTGTCAGTTCCCATAAAAGATTTAATGCAATCATAATCATAGTTTATACCTGACTTTCTTCCTTTGTCATTCTCCCAAGCTTCAGTGTTTTCTTGAATACGGTCTAGAAGATCCCATTTAGCTTCTTCCTTCATACGTGTGAATGATCCAGCACAAGAAGCATCTAGTAAATCTTTATCATGAAGAGGAAGCCTAGCATAAAAGTTATTGAGAATAATATTGTTAGGGAGTTCATGAATAGGACATTTAAGCATTAGTAACTTCAATCTCCCCCAAGCTTGAGTTGTACTCTCTCCATCAAGAGGCCAAAAGTTATATATAAAATTTCTATCCTTATGGATCTCACTGGGAGGATAAATTTAGAGTAAAAGAGAGATGCCATCTCCTCCCATTCCATGGATTGTCCATTCTTCAGCAGCTTATACCATTCTTCAGCTCTCCCTTTCAAGGATATTGAGAGTAACTTCTTCTTCACCTGTTCAGTTGTGATACTTGCTCACTTAAACAACCCGCATAATTCATGGATAAAAAGCAAGTGATCATCGGGATGGACAGTTCCATCACAAAAATAATACTTGTAGGTATCTTAAAAGGATCTATCTCAACAGGAGGTGGTTCATCTACTACCCTAAAGGAAGTAGTAGTTTTCCCAAACAGAAAACCAAGTGGGTTATCCATATTGGAAACAAAGTAACAAGCAGTAACAAGAGCAATACTCACAGTAAAAGTTTGACTTACCAGTTCCACTCTTCAATAGCGCTTCACTCCCCGGCAACAGCGCCATAAAATAGTCTTGATGACCCACAAGTATAGGGGGTGTATCGTAGTACTTTTGATAAATAGGAGTGTCGATCTCAACAAGGAGTGGAAGGTGCTGAACAGTGGTGTGGAGCAGGAAATCCCTATGAATACTTAGCAAACGGATTTTTAGTTGTTTTCTGACAAGGCAACAAAACAAGGAGCAAGTAACAGAAGTAACTAACAAACAGAGCAAGTGGCCCGATCCTTTCTTAGCAAAGGACAAGCCAGTGGAAATACTTATAAGGACCAAACGTTCTCGAGGACACATGGGAATTCTGTCAAGTGCTTTCGCTTCAAATAGCTGAGTACTCTTCTTTGGTGTTTGTGAGTGTTGTGTGGGTGAACCTGTGCTAACATACCGCCCTTCCTAGGACTAATACATATTTGTGATTAAACCCCCTGCAAACATCTGTAACTACAGGAAAGTAATTAAGATATAAATCTAACCACAGCCTTAAACTCTGAGATCCTACGCTCCCTTGTGCAAAGGTGTCCTAACGGGGGTTCAGGTTTCTGTCACTCCGGCAACCCCGCGATTAGTAGCCAAATACACAATGCATTCCCCTAGGCCCATAAATGGTGAAGTATCATGTAGTCGACGTTCACATGACACCACTAGAAGAATAGCACCACAACTTAAATACTAAACTATTGAATAATAACTCATCATATATTCACTACTAACATGACTTCTCCCATGTCCTCAAGAACTAAACGAACTACTCACAAGACATCATATGGATCAAGATCAAAGATGATATGATTATGGATAACAATCTGAACATAAAAAATAATCCAATGGTTCCACTCACAAGCATCAACTACAATAGTAATCAACACGGGGAAAACTTCCCCTAAGAACTAAAGCAATATCCAACACAATTGTTACAGCGGGGCAGAGTGGTGATGATGGTGCTGGTGGAGATGATGGTGTGGATGATGATGATCCCGATGAAGCCTAGCTTGATGATGGTGTTGATGGCGACGGTCTCCCCTCTCTGGGAAGGAATTCCCCCGATAGAAATCTGTCTGCCGGAGAGATCTTTCTCTCTCGGTGTTTTCCGCCCACAGAGGCAGCGGAAATATATAAGTGGTCGCCCCCTGGTGTTAGGGTTCCATAGGTAAGATATAGGCGAAGGGGCAGAGTCAGAGGTCGAGCAGGTGGGCCACACCTGCCCTAGGCATGTGGTCAGGTGGTACCGCGCCTAGGGGGGTGTGGGCCCCCTGAGGCCCCTCTTCATCCCTCCTTTTGACTTCTTTCATCTTCTGGTAAAATAATATGTTTCTATATTTTTCTGGTATTTTTCTGATCTTCGCGAAATTGCACCGAAATGCCTTCTTTTCCATCAGAATCCAGACTCCGGTAGTCCATCCTCCAGAAATCATCCAACATGCATAAACAGATGAAAAGCCATAAGTAATACCTCATAATAACACAAATATCAATGAATTGAGGTACATTATGATATAGAATGGTGATGCAAATTAGGCGTATCAACTATTAGGAGAATGGATCGCAGGAAGGTTACAAAAACTAGGATCATCTCCTATTGTCAGCATTGCCTATGACCATGAAGATGGTGCTCCGCCCATGCTACCATTATTATTACGTTATTTTGCTGCTTGATTGTATTAAGGCTGGATCATGAAATCCTTTATTTGTTGTAAGACCTTATGTATGGTTTGTAATGGATGATGTACTATGATATCCAATATGTTATGTCTCACAAAAATGGTAATCCTGGGATTGCGATGTATGGCATAACAGGAATCTAGGATTAAAAATCCGGGTGTTGACGTTGGGGTGGTGTATTGGACAAGATTGGAGTTAGGTTGGACTTGGTCTAGCTCAAGTTTTGGTTGGTTTTGCAAAATTGCTCAACTTTGGGCTTGTGAAGGATGTTGAATAACTTGCATTGCGAAAGGTAGGGAAATGGTTCTGGTAGATGGATATGGTTAAGAGAAACCACCCATAATTATTTGAGATTTTTTAGATGATTTTTTATGCACTTAAAATCATTTATCTAAAAAGTGCAGAAATAGTTTCTGGAAGCTCATTTGATATTTTTACATTGGACAAGGTTGGTTTTTTGGTGTGAGATGGTCCTAAATACCATATTACACATTGTTGAATTTTATTGGAATTTATTGGGATGTGAAAGTATTTATAAAGAATTATTTATTGTTTCTACCAGTTAAGACAAAAGGAAAAAAGAAATAATAAAGGAACTCAAAATATTTATTTTTGAGTTGGGAAGATAGGGTATGATGATTAGGCCTCAAATGTGCCTTGAGGTGGCAAGGTGATTTGGAGAGAAACAAAGTTGTGTTTATAGAGATGGTTTTGAGGATTTTGCAAATAAAGGAACTTAAATAGTTTAATAATCCAAATAATTAGAGGAATTATTTGGGAATGACTATATCTAAGGTAGATGATGTAAACTTGGTTTATACATCATTTCCATCTTGGTTTTTGAAGTATTATGGTGAGAATGGAAGAAAAATAGATTTGGGGGTATCTAGGGTTTCGAAAAGAACAATCTTGTCATTACTCTAGAAATTGAGAATGTTCTTTCCTAATAGTTGCAAACTCACACTGGTGGCATTGTTTACTAGAAGAAGATGCACCCATGTACGTCCAAAATGATATTTAATTTCAGAGCAATCTACCTCGCTTATTGGTAGCTCAAGTTTGACCTAATTTTGTTAAATTATCAAGATTGAAAATCTTAGCAATAAATTGAACCTATTCTCAAAACTCTCAGTGGTGGTTTGTGATAAATTAAATGACCCTCTGATAGTTACCTTCAAAAAAATCACAAAACTTTCAAAGCGACTTACAATTTCTGTTTAGTTCAAATTTGACCTACTTTCGATAAATCGGCATAAAGTCATTCATGTTGGCAAAGTTAGCACGGATGAAGTTTGAAAACTCATGAAGCATAGGAATCATAAGTAGTACAACATGTCAGTCCAATATATATGTATGAAAGCTTCTCTTGTGTCATATCTTATCCAATATTCTTCGAATGTTCTTTACAAAAAGGAGAAATCTCGTCATCACTCGGAAATTTGAGAATATTCTTTCCTAGTAGTTGGAAACTCACACAGACGACATTGTTTACTAAAATAAAATGCACCCATCTACCTTCGAAAATCCAATTAATTCAAGAGCAATCTATCATGCTTACTCGTACCTAAAGTTTGACCTAATTTCGTTAAGTTGTCAAGATAAAAAATATTAGCAGGAAATTGAACCTGTTTTCAAAAATCTCGCTGGTGGTTCATGATATATTAAATCCCCCCGCCCCCGCTGGTTACCTCAAGAAATAGCAAAACTTTTCAAAGCAACCTACAATTTTCCTTTAGTTCAAGATTAACCTAATTTTGATAAAGGCATAAAGTCATTCAAGTCTACAAAGCTAGATAGGCCTAAGTTTGAAAAAACATAAAACATGGGAATCGTAAGTACCACATGTCGGTCCAATATAAATATTTGAAAGGTCTGCTTGTGGAATTCGGATCCATATTTTTCATACTTTCCTTTACGAAAAGGAACAATCTCGTCATCACTCGGAAAATTAAGAATGTTCTTTCCTGATAGTTGGATACTCACCCTGATGGTATTGTTTACTAAAAATAAGATGCACCCATCTATATTTGAAAAGATAATTAGTAATTCAAGAGTAATCTATTGCGCTTACTGGTAACTCAAGTTTGACCTAATTTAGTTAAATTGTCAAGATGCAAAATTTTAGCAAGAAGTTGAAAATGGTGTCAAAACTCTCGGTGGTGGTTTGTGATATATTAAACCCCCCTGATGGTTACCTCAAAAAATCACAAAACATCCAAACCAAGACTACAATTTTGCTGTGTAGTTCAAATTTGACCTAATTTCGGTAAGTCAGCATAAAGTTATTCAAGTGGGCAGAGTTAGCTAGGACAAAGTTTGAAAACTCACAGAATTCAATATAGGAATTGTAAGTGAAACATGTTGTTCCACTTGATAAGTCTGGAAGCTTGGCTTGTGGCAACCATATTCTTCGGACTTGCTTTACGAAAAAGAACAATCTCGTCATTACTCGAGAAATTGAGGATGTTCTTTCCTGATAGTTGGAAATTCACACTGACGACATTGTTTACTACAAGAAGATGCACCCCTCTATGTCTGAAAAGACATTTAATTAGAGAGCAATCTACCACGCCTACTTGTATCTCAAGTTTGACTTAATTTCGTTAAATTAGCAAGAAGTCGTTGAAGTGTGTGAAGTTAGCTAGGAAGCTTGAAAAAAGGAATTACATAAGAAACCGTGGTCCACTTTGTGTGATAATTGGGAACTAAGCAATGAAGTGTGTTTTCGGGTTTGCGCATACTAGCGTTCATGCATTGTGCTAAAGTCTATCAATAGAATCTTCTAGATGTTAAGAATGGATAAGAAGATCAAACGATTAGCAATGTTTGGATTTGCCACTCTTGATCTAATGGTCAGTGTTCAAAGTTATTCGTCCGCTATACTATATTGGTATGATATCATAAGATATAACACAAGATAAAGATAAGAAGTACTAGTGCGAATTGTCGGTCTTTTGAATAACCTTCCCTCCTGATGTTTGGGAAGCAAGTGAAAAATTCAAAACCGGAAAAGTTTGTTTTTTTTCTACCAAGGACCAAAGTGGTTTCCTTCCTATGTACTACTCCTCCTACTCCACAGTCCACACAAACGCGGCTGCCGAACACACCAGAGAAACAGAGCCGCTCTCTCAAAAATAAAAATAAAAATAAACAGAGCCATCGTACTAACGGCACACATGCGCAGCGCCATGCTATGGCCGAGGGAGAGATTATCCGGGCCGGTGCACGAGGGGAGAGGGGTGGACAGATGAGAGGAAGCAAAGGAGAGAGAAACCACACTCTTTTTTGTATGCATAGGTCTTGAAATTTACTACTGGTAGAGTGTACACTGTAACTATAAGGTGGCAGGAGTAACTCGTGTCAGGAACCCATCATAACTTTGCTCTTCGTTGCTTCCCTCTTCCCCTGCCTACGTTTTATTCTCTCTGCACTTATAGCGCGTTGACAGAGGTGAGCATATGTGTACTACGAGTGGGGCATCCAATATGTTTTCCATAAGGGAAAAAAGTAGTCCCTATGGACTTCCATATACATAGTGGAAGCTATCCACAAGCTAAAAACCTTATGGGTCACCCTTAAGCTCATGGGTAGTCCATAAGCATCAAAATATTGATATCTAGTACACATAGCAATAGAAAACAAATTTTAATCACAATACTACGAGAGGGTAGCTCTTACATGTGGGTCCTATCTTATGGACAATTTTAACTAGACACGTTGTGGTGCAATCAACTAGCTTGGTATTAGCAAGTGGGTCCCATCTTAAAGATGGGTTTGTCCATATACATAGGTGATGCCCTAAGCTCTACCATTTAGATAGTGTCTATAAGAGACGGATTTGTTTGACCTATTGGACTGCACATGCTAACTTTTGCGTAGTAGTTTTATATCTTGGTCATACCCTGCCAAGTGGGGCCCATTGTTTGCTTTTTCGTTTAGACACGTGTGCCTTGTACTCCCCTCGCAACCGCTCTAGACTCATTTTTTGCGAAATTCCACAGATCTATTAATAATGATCAACGACCATGTAAAGAGACCCAAAAGTAAGTTTCTCTTACACGCCATATCGTTCTTTGATTTTCCCCTCTATTTTGATCTATATTCTTTACATAGAAGAACAATTTGACCTAATTTCATTAAATCAAAATAAATTCATCTAAGTGTACCATGTTAGCTAGTAATCTTCAAAAAATCCGTCTAAAAACTTGGGAATTGTGAGAAAGCAAGGTCCACTTTGTATGAAATTGGGGTGGTGTATTTTTTTAACTAACACGGGCCCCATGGGAGCAGTGAGCTTCAGTTAACACGGTCGGTGGAAGTACAAGTTGCATCAAGGGCCTTATAGTGAAAATGACATCTAGGTCCATTACTCGGGAAATTGAGAATGTTATTCCGTGATAGCTGTAAACTCACACCAATGACATTATTTACTAGAATAAGATCTACCCATCTACCTCAGAAATGACATTTAATTCGAGACCAATCTATCGCGCTTAATCGCAGCTCAAGTTTAACCTAATATCGTTAAATTGTCACGATGCAAAATCTTAGAAAGAAGTTGAATCTGTTTTTAAAACTCTCATTGGTGGTTTGTGATATATTAAATGACCCCACCCCCCGATGGTTACCTCCAAAAAGTCACAAAACTTTCAAAGCGACCTACAATTTTCCTATAGTTCAAATTTAACCTAACTTCGATAAATCGGCATAAAGTTATTCAAGTTGGCAGAGTTAGCAAGGATGAAGTTTGAAGACTCATGAATCATGGGAATCATAAGTAGTAAAACATGTCGGTCCAATATATATGTATTAAAGCTTCGCTTGTGGCATATTTAGATCCAATATTCTTCATACTTTCTATTCAAAAAGGAACAATCTCGTCATCGCTCAAAAAATTTAGAATGTTCTTTCATGATAGTTGGAAACTTATTGTTTACTAAAAGTAGTGGAACCCATCTACCTTTGAAAATACGATTAATTCAAGATCAATCTATCATGCTTACTCACACCTCAAGTTTGAACTAATTTCGTTAAGTTGACAAGATGAAAATCTTAGAAAGAAGTTGAACCTATTTTCAAAACTCTCGGCGGTGGTTCATGATATACTAAATGAACCCCCCGATGGTTACCTCAAAAAATCGCAAAACTTGCAAAGCAAACCTACAATTTTCCTTTAGTTCCAGATGAGCTAATTTCGATAAATCGGCATAAAGTCATTCAAGTCAGCAGAGTTAGCTAGGCCAAAGTTTGAAAAAAACATAAAACATGTGAATCGTAAGTACAACATGACGGTCTAATATAAATATTTGAAAGGTCTGCTTGTGGCATTTAGATCCATATTCTTATGCCTTTCCTTTATGAAAAGGAATAATCTCGTCATCACTCAGAAAATTAAGAATGTTCTTTCCTGATAGTTGGATACTCAAACCAAAGGCATTGTTTAATAAACATAAGATGTACCCATCTATCTTTTAAAAGAGAATCAGTAATTCAAGAGCAATCGATTGCGCTTACTGGTAACTCAAGTTTGACCTAGTTTAGTTAAATTGTCAAGATGCAAAATTTTAGCAAGTAGTTGAAACTGGTGTCAAAACTCTTGGTGGTGGTTTGTGATATATTAAATCCCCCCCTAATGGTTACCTAAAAAAATCACAAAACTTCCAAACCAAGCCTACAATTTTCTTGTGTAGTTCAAATTTGACCTAATTTCGATGTCAGCGTAAAGTCATTAAAGCGGGCTGAGTTAGCTAGGACGAAGTTTGAAAACTCACAGAATTAAACATAGGAATCGTAAGTGAAACATGTTGGTCCACTTTTATATGTCTGGTAGCTTGGCTTGTGGCATTCAGATCCATATTCTTCAGACTTCCTGTACGAAAAAGAACAATCTCGTCATTACTCGAGAAATTGAGGATGTTCTTTCCTCATAGTTGGAAACTCACACCAATGGCGTTGTTTACTACAAGAAGATGCACACATCTATGTATGAAAAGTCATTCAATTCGATAGCAATCTACCTCGCCTACTTGTAGCTCAAATTTGACCTAATTTCGTTAAGTGGGCATGAAGTCAGTGAAGTGTGCGAAGTTAGCTAGGAAGCTTGAAAAATGGAATTATATAAGAAACCGTGGTCCACTTTTTGTGATAACTGGGAGTGTTTCGTTTTCTTCTAACTATGGTAGGCCCCGTAGGAGCGAGGCACTTGAGTTAACATGGTCGGTGGAAGTACAAGTTACATCGAGGACCTCATAAAAATGAAAATTACATCCAAGTCCATGCATTTAGCACAAGGTCCCTGGAACCAAGCAATGAAGTGTGTTTTCGGGTTTGCGCATACTAGCGTTCATTCATTGTGCTAAATTCTATCAATAGAATCTTCTATATGCTAAGAATGGATAACAAGATCAAACGGTTAGCAATGTTTGGATTTGCCACTCTTGATCCAACGGTCAATGTTCAAAGTTATCTATCCACTATACTATAGTGGTATGGTATCGTAAGAGACAAGACAAGATAAAGATAAGATAAGAAGTACTAGTGTGAATTGCATGTCTTTTTAATAAGCTTCCCTCCCAATGTTTGGGAAGCAAATGAAAATTTTGAAACTGGAAAAGTTTGTTTTTGCCCGCCGAGGACCAAAGTGGTTTCCTTCCTATGTACTACTCCTCCTACTCCATAGTCCACACAAATGCGGCTTCCAAACACGGTAGAGAAACAGAGCCGCCCTCTCAAAAATCAAAAGAAAAATAAAAAGAGCCGCCCTACCAAGGGCACATGTGCGCAACGCCACGCTGTGGACGAGGGAGAGATCAGTCGGGCCGGTGCGCGAGGGGAGAGGGGTGGAGAGATGAGAGGCACTGAAGGAGAGAGAAAATACACTCTATTTTTTGCGTGCATAGGTCTTGAAATTTACTACTAGTAGAGCATACACTATAACTGTAAGGTGGCAGGAGTAACTCCTGTCAGGAACCCATCATAACTTTGCTCTTCGCTGCTTCCCTCTTCCCCTGTCTACGTTTTATTCTCTCTGCACTTACAGCGCGTTACAGAGGTGAGCATATGTGTACTACGAGTGGGGCATCCAATATGTTTTCCATAAGGGAAAAAAGGTACTACTGCCGATGGACTTACATATACATAGTGGAAGCTATCCACAAGCTAAAAACCTTATGGGTCACCCTTAAGCTCATGGGTATTCCATAAGCATCAAAATATTGATATCTAGTACATATAGAGATAGAAAACAAATTTTAATCACAAGACTACAAGAGGGTAGCTCTTACATGTGGGTCCTATCTTATGGACAAGTTTAACTAGACACATTGTGTTGCAATCAACTAGATTGGTATTAGCAAGTGGGTCCCATCTTAAAGATGGGTTTGGCAATATACATAGGTGATTCCCTAAGCTCTATCGTTTAGACAATGTCTATACGAGACGGATTCTTGGGACCTATTGGACTGCACATTCTAACTTTTGCATAGTAGCTTTACACCTTGGTCATACCCTGGCAAGTGGGGCCATTGTTTGTTTTTTTATTAAACATGTGTACCTTGTACTCCCCTCGCAACCGCGCTAGACTCGATTTTTTTGCGAAATTCCACCGATCTATTAATAATGATCAACGACCGTGTAAAGAGACCCAAAAGTAAGTTGCTCTTACACGTCATATCGTTCTTCGATTTTCCCCTCTATTTTGATCTATATTCTTTACATAGAAGAACAATTTGACCTAATTTTGTGAAATCTAAATAAATTCATCTAAGTGTACCAAGTTAGCTAGTAATCTTGAAAAAATCCGTCTAAAAACATGGGAATTGTGAGAAAGCAAGGTCCACTTTGTATGAAATTTCAGTGGTTCCATTTTTTTTAACTAACGCGGGACCTGTGGGAGCAGTGAGCTTTAGTTAACATGGTGGAAGTATAAGTTGCATCAAGGGCCTTATAGAAAATGAAAATGACATCCAAGTCCATTACTCGGGAAATTGAGAATTTCGTGATAGTTGTTAACTCACACAAAGGACATTTTTTCCTAGAAGAAGATGTACCCATCTACCTCCAAAATGAAATTTAATTCGAGACCAATATATCACGCTTAATCGCAGCTCGAGTTTGACCTAATTTCGTTAAATTGTCATGATGCAAAATCTTAGCAAGAAGTTGAACCTTTTTTTAAAACTCTTGGTGGTGGTTTGCGATATATTAAGGGCGTGTTTGGTAGCCTAGCCCATCTCAAATATTCCCAACTCAACCAAAAAATTCTTGTTTGTTAGGTCGGTCCGTGCATCTGGGCAGTGCCCACCTCAACCAAAAGCAGCCTCTCAGCCCTGCCGAGATGCGAAGCCACATTCGAGCTTCGGAGGTCAGCCCTGCCGAACTCAGCTGGAAAATGAGCCCCGCGTGATGTGGACATCCCTACTATTGATACAACCGTTGTACCAACAGCAACACACATACAAGGACCCATCACAATATCTCGTGCCAAACAACTTAACTATCAGGTACTTTCGTTTCTTGGAACTATTCCTTACATACATGAGAATATGATGCTGCCTAAATCAGATGTATTTCTTACTCTTAGGAATGATGGACCAAGCATGGATGAGAGGGACAAGCATTGGAGCATGGCCATGCATGGAGATGGCAGCAAGCATGTGATGATCCAAGAGAAGGCCACGGATGAAGATTTCAGAACTTTGAGGCCTCCATAATGAAGAAAGAAGGCTTGGACGAAATATTCAAGATCAATACTTTACGAATTCGTCCATAGCTTAATATGGTGCTGCGACACCTTTATTTTGGGCCAGGCCCATGTAATTTTTGCAGGATTTTAATTAGCCACTTTTTAGAGTCCGTATTTGAGGGGAAAAGGACTTTTAGGGTTGGATTGCCCACCACTTCCATGGCTGGCAAACCCCACCTGGTCGCCCATAAATACTCCCCATAGCCGACCCCCTAGACTCGGATTTTGTTTAGACATTAAGTTAGCCATAGTCGCAACTTCGCCAAGGCTCGAGCGTCGCAGAGGCCTCTTGTACTTCGCACCTATTCAGGATCCCACCTCTTCAATAAAGCTTTCCTCTTAATTCCGCAATATCTTGATTGCAATATTGGTTCTTTGTTCTCGATTTCAGGTAGGAATTAAGACCCTCGCTGGTCAGGCTGATCGTGTTCCCGCAGGATCGGTAACCTCCAGGAGATTGGCCTAGCGATTGCATTGGCGCTCGTGCTCGCACGTGTAGTCGGATCGTTAAGCCCGAACTCCACCAAATCGATTATATTCATCTCATCGAAAGATCGGACACCTTTGCCCTATCAAGTGGTATCAGATTTCAGGTTGCTCGGTGAGATTTTACTGGTTTAGTAGATTAGATCTGTTTTTACCTATAACCCACGAAAAAGCCAAAAACACAGTTAGAGTTTAGATCCATCCCATAACCAATCTACGCCTCGCATTATCTTTTCAGTTTTTGCATCGTTGAATTTGTGTCTACATCGTCGAGTCGAGTTGCTGGTCTTAGTGTCTCGTCCCTTAGAGTTTCGAGTTCTGATCATAGTAGTCACCACCACACTCTCCAATCACCGCCACCATATTCTGCCACCATATTCCGCTGCCATATACCCTTCCACCATAAACCCTAATACTCTGCCACCGCCTTCCTACCGCGACACAGATCCGATCAGTTTCCCGCTGTGGTACAAGTCCGAGTAGAGTTATTGTTTCCTAGTTATTTCCTTTTACTCTCCTTCTTTGTTGTTTCCGTGTTAAGCTAAAGTCCGTGTCGAGCTCCGAGTCCGGTCGTAAGTCCAGAAGGAGAGCAAAAAAAAGTCTGGAACCGCCTCCGAAAAAATTTTCTGGCTGTACTAGTTTTCGACCCCGGGGTTCACTTTTATCCATCGGCCGTTATAGCGATATTTTTTTGGCACCGGGGCGCTTTCTGGAGCAAAATAAAAAAATTTGAAAAAAAAATTTGGGGCTAACCTATTTTTAGACCCCGTAGATCAGTTCTAGACACTCGCCATCATAGTGATTTTCTGCATCTCGGTTCGCTTTTCAGGGTGCCATATCATCATACAGTGCTTGTTGTGTCGCGTCGTGACATCGTTGGTGATCTAGGCTCACGTCTCTAGTATGGTCTAGCCTAGGACCAGCACAGTACCGTCGTTGAGCATTCTTTCAACTTTTGCATTGCTGTTTTGATAATTGCTAACCCCCTTGCTAAGCCTTCCCAGAGCTCCACAGATATTCTCCACGTGCGGTGTTTCGACTCCTGGTAATCGCTTGGTTCAATCTCTGGACCCACTGATCCTCGCGGTTGCACATCGCCTTTTCCTGCTGTTTGGTAAGAACTTGTAAGAGCTTCGTATATTGCTTGACGGATTACGCGTGACTTCCACCATATTTCCGTACTATATACCTGTGCTTTTTAAGGACTAACCATGACAGATACTTCACGGAACCCTGCCACAATGACGAACAAAGAACTACATGCCCACTTCTCCGCGCTCTTGGTCAAAGCATTGAAGACGTGGATACGCGCCTCGGGGAGTTTGACACCAAGCTCACCAACGCCATGGACAAGATCGATGGACTCCAGAAATCCTTCAACGCCAAGCTTGACGTTCGGTTCAAGGAGCTTTTGAACCGATTGCCCTTTCCACATGGCGCACATGGCGCATTCCGATCACGCTGGTTGATTGCTGCACCCGCTGACTACCGCGCTGCGGCCAGCGCTCCTCGGACTTCCGCCGGCTGCTGCGACATTGAGACGGGATGACGGGTACTACTACGACCACGACGACAACGATCTGTTTGACGACGAGGTTGAACAACCTCCACAGGTACCTGCTGGCCGTCCCCGACATTACTACCGCAACACTCGCCCACCGGTACGTGATTATGATCATGCTGCAAAGCTTAAATTAAATATTCCACCTTTTGAGGGTAAATATAATCCTGATGCATATCTTACATGGGAGATGGAAGTAGAACAACGTTTTGCATGTTTAAAATATCCTGAGAATATGCGTGTTAGTGCTGCTACATGTGAATTTACTAAATTTGCTTCCCTTTGGTGGTCTGAGTATTGTCGTTTAAATCCTACTACTATTCCTAGTACTTGGACTGCTTTAAAAACTGCTATGCGTGTTCGTTTTGTACCTCCCACTTATCAATGTGATTTACTAAAGAATCTGACACGTTTAGAGCAAGGGAAAAATTCTGTAGAAGAGTATTATCAGGAATTGCAAACGGGGATGGTTCGGTGTGGTCTTGTTGAATCTAATGAACAAATACTTGCACGTTTCTTTGGTGGATTAAACAAGGACATTCAGCACATATTAGATTATAAGGAATATAATTCTATTACTCGTTTGTTTCATCTTGCTTGCAAAGCTGAACGTGAAGTGCAGGATCGCCAAACACCATGGAGGAGGACTAATAATTCTGCAGGTCGCACATCCTCTTGGACATCCCGACAATCAGCGCCTCCTCGTGATTTGCCACCAGCTACTACCACATCCAAGGCCACCACAAGATTTCCAGCTGCTCCTCCACCATCATCCAATGCTCCCCGTCAGGTGCATCTTCTATGGCTTCCACGGGTAAGACAAAGGATATACAATGCCGCAAGTGCTAGGGTTTTGTTCATATTGAGAGACAGTGCACAACACAACATGTGATGATGGTGCGAGAAGATGGTCAATACGATTCAGTGAGTGACTTCGATGAAGATACACTAGCCCTTATTTCTGCTCGAGATGGAGACAATTCTGATGCTGAGGAAGAGCCAGAGGTAATGGGAGCTGAAGCTGCTGATCACTACAAGAGCTTAATTACACAACGTGTGTTGAGTGTGCAATTGAGCAAATCTGAGCAAGATCAACGCCACAACCTGTTCCAAACACATGGTGTTGTCAAGGAAAGAGCTATACGGATCATCATTGATGGAGGGAGTTGTAATAATCTGGCCAGTGTTGACATGGTAGAGAAGCTTGCGCTTCCAACAAGACAACGCCCACATTCATATTACATCCAATGGTTTGAGAGTTCTCGCAATATCAAGGTAACAAGAACGGTACGCGTGCATTTTACTATTGGTACATATTCTGATTTTGTTGATTGTGATGTTGTACCTATGCAAGCTTGTTCTTTGTTACTTGGTAGACCATGGCAATTTGATAGAGAATCTGTTCATAATGGCAAAACTAATCACTATTCTCTTATGCATGATGGAAAGAAAATTGGTCTAAAACCTATGACTCCCGAACAGATTTTAAAAGATGATCTTGCTAGAGCTAGTAGAGCTAAAACTGAGGAGAAAAATAAAAGTGAGAATCAGATTGTTGCTGCAGATTTTATACCACCAAAGAACACTAAATCTGATTCTACACATGCTACTGAAATTCGTTTGAAGAGTCCATGTATGCTTGCAAATAAAATTGATATTGCTGAACTAGATGTAAACAATACTCAATGTTATGCAATTGTCTGCAAAGAGGTTTTGTTTTCATTTGAGGATATGCCTCCTTCTTTGCCAGCCGGTATTGCTAACCTTTTGCAGGAATATGAGGACGTCTTTCCCGCTGAGCTGCCACCAGGACTACCTCCTATTAGAGGAATTGAGCACCAAATTGATCTAATTCCTGGTGCCACGTTGCCCAACCGCGCGCCATATAGAACCAATCCAGAGGAGACAAAGGAGATACAACGCCAAATTCAGGAACTACTCGTGAGATCATATTCGTGAGTCCCTTAGCCCCTGTGTTGTTCCTATTATTTTGGTACCTAAGAAAGATGGTTCTTCGCGCATGTGTACTGATTGTAGAGCTATCAATAATATTACTATTCGATATCGTCATCCTATTCCACGTTTAGATGACATGCTTGATGAATTGAGTGGCTCTACCATGTTTTCTAAAGTTGATTTGCATAGTGGTTACCACCAGATTCGTATGAAATTAGGAGATGAATGGAAAACAGCATTTAAAACTAAGTTCGGTTTATATGAGTGGTTAGTAATGCCGTTTGGTTTAACTAATGCACCTAGCACTTTCATGAGATTAATGAACGAAGTTTTACGTGCTTTCATTGGACGTTTTGTGGTAGTCTACTTTGATGATATTCTGATTTATAGCAAATCTTTAGAGGATCATTTGGACCATTTACGTGATGTTTTCAATGTTTTACGTGATGCACGTTTGTTTGGTAACCTTGAGAAGTGCACCTTTTGCACCAATCGAGTTGCGTTTCTTGGCTATGTTGTTACATCACAGGGTATTGAAGTGGATCCAGCCAAGATTGAAGCTATTGAGAATTGGCCGCAGCCCAAGACGGTCACACAAGTGAGGAGTTTTCTTGGCCTCGCTGGTTTTTATAGGCGCTTTGTCAAAGACTTTGGATCAATTGCCGTGCCGTTGAATGAGCTTACCAAGAAGGATGTGCCCTTTGTTTGGGGCGATGCGCAACAACAGGCCTTCGTCATATTGAAAGATAAGCTAACACATGCTCCCTTACTCCAACTTCCTGATTTTACTAAGACTTTTGAGCTTGAATGTGATGCTAGTGGAATTGGTTTGGGAGGGGTGTTATTACAAGAGGGAAAACCTGTTGCATATTTTAGCGAGAAATTGAGTGGGGCTAGTCTGAACTACTCTACTTATGATAAAGAATTATATGCCTTGGTTCGGACATTAGAAACTTGGGAACATTATCTATGGCCTAAGGAATTTGTTATTCATTCTGATCATGAATCTTTGAAGCATATTCGTAGTCAAGCTAAGTTGAATCGTCGTCATGCAAAGTGGGTTGAATTTATTGAGTCTTTCCTTATGTTATCAAACACAAAAAGGGTAAAGATAATATTATTGTTGATGCTTTGTCGCGCCGTTATGCTTTGTTATCTCAACTTGACTTCAAAATATTTGGATTGGAAACTATTAAGGAACAATATGTGCATGATGCTGAATTTAAAGATGTGTTGCAGAATTGTAGAGATGGTAGAACTTGGAACAAGTTCGTCTTCAATGATGGATTTGTGTTCCGTGCTAACAAACTATGCATTCCAGATAGTTATGTTCGTCTTTTGTTGTTACAGGAGGCGCATGGAGGAGGATTGATGGGACACTTTGGTGTCAAGAAGACGGAGGATGTTCTTGCTGCACACTTCTTTTGGCCTGTATGCATCGAGATGTTGAGAGATTTGTGGCACGCTGCACTACTTGTCAAAAAGCTAAGTCTCGCCTTAATCCACATGGTTTATATATGCCTCTTCCTGTTCCTAGTGTTCCTTGGGAGGATATTTCTATGGACTTTGTTTTGGGATTGCCACGAACACAGAAGGGGAGGGATAGTATTTTTGTTGTTGTGGATCGGTTTTCTAAGATGGCACACTTTATTCCTTGTCATAAAACGGATGATGCTGCGCATATTGCTAATTTATTCTTTCGTGAAATTGTTCGTTTGCATGGTGTGCCAAATACTATTGTCTCTGATCGTGATACTAAATTTCTTAGCCACTTTTGGAGATGTTTATGGGCTAAGTTGGGGACTAAATTGCTCTTTAGTACTACATGTCATCCCCAAACTGATGGTCAAACTGAAGTAGTAAATAGAACTTTGTCTACTATGTTGCGGGCTGTTTTAAAGAAGAACTTAAAATTGTGGGAAGAGTGTTTACCTCATATAGAATTTTCTTATAATCGTTCGTTGCATTCTACCACAAAGATGTGCCCATTTGAGATTGTGTATGGTTTTGTTCCTCGTGCACCTATTGATTTATTGTATTTACCTTCTTCGGTGCAACATAATTTGGATGCTACATAACGCGCTGAATTGATATTAAACTTGCATAAGACTACTAAAGATAACATTGAACACATGAATGCTAAGTATAAACTTACTAGGGATAAAGGGAGAAAGCATGTTGTGTTTGATGTTGGCGATCTTGTTTGGTTACATTTGCGTAAAGATCGTTTTCCTGATTTACGCAAGTCTAAGTTAATGCCACGTGCTGCTGGTCCCTTTAAGGTGTTAGAGAAAATAAATGATAATGCATATAAACTTGAGTTGCCTGCAGACTTTGGTACGGTTAGTCCTACGTTTAACATTGCAGATTTGAAGCCTTACTTTGGTGAGAAAGATGAGATTGCGTCAAGGACGACTTCAATTCAAGAAGGGGAGCATGATGTGGACATCCCTACTATTGATACAACCGTTGTACCAACAGCAACACACATACAAGGACCCATCACAAGATCTCGTGCCAAACAACTTAACTATCAGGTACTTTCGTTTCTTGGAACTATTCCTTACATACATGAGAATATGATGTTGCCTAAATCAGATGTATTTCTTACTCTTAGGAATGATGGACCAAGCATGGATATGAGGGACAAGCATTGGAGCATGGCCATGCATGGAGATGGCAGCAAGCATGTGATGATCCAAGAGAAGGCCACGGATGAAGATTTCAGAACTTTGAGGCCTCCATAATGAAGAAAGAAGGCTTGGACGAAATATTCAAGATCAATACTTACTTAATTCGTCCATAGCTTAATATGGTGTCACGACACCTTTATTTTGGGCCAGGCCCATGTAATTTTCGCAGGATTTTAATTAGCCACTTTTTAGAGTCCGTATTTGAGGGGAAAAGGACTTTTAGGGTTGGATTCGGCCACCACTTCCATGGCTGGCCGAAACCCCACCTTTTTGCCCTTAAATACTCCCCATAGCCGACCCCCTAGACTCGGATTTTGTTTAGACATTAAGTTAGCCATAGTCGCAACTTCGCCAAGGCTCGAGCGTCGCAGAGGCCTCTTGTACTTCGCACCTATTTAGGATCCCACCTCTTCAATAAAGCTTTCCTCTTAATTCCGCAATATCTTGATTGCAATATTGGTTCTTACTTGTTCTCGATTTCAGGTAGGAATTAAGACCCTCGCTGGTCAGGCTGATCGTGTTCCCGCAGGATCGGTAACCACCAGGAGATTGGCCTAGCGATTGCATTGGCGCTCGTGCTCGCACGTGTAGTCGGATCGTCAAGCCCGAACTCCACCAAATCGATTATCTTCATCTCATCGAAAGATCGGACACCTTTGCCCTATCAGCGCGTCCCCGAAAAATTCTCCGCGCGTCCTACTCGCGAAAATCTCCTCACCCCCACCCGACCCACCAACCATTCCCCCCTGCCTCCTTCTTCCGCCCGCATCGCCGCCTCCATCGCCAGAGCTCCACATCCCCGGTTTCCCCAAGATCCTGTCGCCAACCAAGCCCGCCGCTCCTCCAAAACACAGCCCGCATCCTCCCTCTGCATCGGGCGCATGGAGCTTGCCCGCTCTGGCCCGCTGCCCTCCGGACCAAGTTGAGCCGGCCCTCCCTCTACCTGAACTAGCGCCGCCCTCCCGCACGAGCGCCGCCCTTCTACTCCGATGGAAGTCCTCCTCCCTCTCTCCCCCACGTGCAGGCGACCATGCACCGCCGCCCTCCTGGAACCAGCAAGCCGTGGCCGAATCTATGTCCTCTCTGACCTGCAGCAGGCCATGGGCGACCGGACCTACTAAACAACATCTCAGATCTGAATATCTCAAGAGAGCCGACCTACCAAACACACTGCAAAATCTCAACCCAGCTTAGCTAGAGTCAGCTTGTATGAGCCTAGATAGCTATTCTTGGATGGTCCAGGCTACCAAACACGCCCTAAATGACCCCCCCCCCCCCGATGGTTACCTCCAAAAAATTAAAAAAATTCCGAAGCGACCTACAATTTTCCTGTAGTTCAAATTTGACCTAATTTCGATAAACCGGCATAAAGTCATTCATGTTGGCAGAGTTAGCAATGACGAAGTTCGAAGACTCATGAAGCATGGGAACAATCTCGTCAATATATATGTATGAAAGCTTCGCTTGTGGCATATTCAGATTCAATATTCTTCGGACTTTCTTTACAGAAAGGAACAATCTCGTCATCGCTCAGAAAATTGAGAATGTTCTTTCCTAATAGTTGGAAGCTCCCACCTACGACATTGTTTTCTAAAAGAAGATGAACCCATCTACCTTCGAAAAGACGATTAATTCGAGAGCAATCTATTGTGCTTACTCGCACCTCAAGTTTGACCTAATTTCATTAAGTTGTCAAGATGAAAAATCTTAGCGAGAAGTTGAACCTATTTTCAAAAATCTCGGCGGTTATTCATGATATACTAAATTACCCCCCCCCCCCACCCGAGGGTTACCCCAAAAAATCGCAAAACTTTCAAAGCAAACCTACAATTTTCCAATAGATCAAGATTGACCTAATTTCGATAAATCAGCATAAAAGTCATTTAAGTGGGAAAAGTTAGCTAGGCCGAAGTTTGGAAAATCATAAAACATGGTAATCGTAAGTACAACATGTCGGTCCACTATAAATATTGGAAAGGTCTGCTTGTGGCATTCAGATCCATATTCTTCAGACTTCCTTTACGAAAAGTAACAATCTCGTCACCACTCCTAAAATTAAGAATGTTCTTTCCCGATAGTTGGATATGCACACTGATGGCATTATTTATTAAAAATAAGACGCACCCATTACCATCTACCTTCGAAAAGACAATTAGCAATTCAAGAGCAATCTATCGCGCTTACTGGCAGCTCGAGTTTGACCTAATTTCATTAAATTGTCATGATGCCAAATCTTAGCAAGAAGTTGAACCTTTTTTAAAACTCTCGGTGGTGGTTTGTGATATATTAAATGACCCCCCCCCCAATGGTTACCTCAAAAAAAATCACAAAACATATGAAGTGACCTACAATTTTCTTGTAGTTCAAATTTGACCTAATTTTGATAAATCGGCATAAGTCATTCAAGTTAGCAGAGTTAGCAAGGACGAAGTTTGAAGTCTCATTAAGCATGGGAATCAAAAGTAGTGCAACATGTTGGTTCAATATATATGTATGAATGCTTCACTTGTGGCATATTCAGATCCAATATTCTACAGACTTTATTTACAAAAGGAACAATCTCGTCATCGCTCGGAAAATTGAGAATGTTCTTTCCTGATAGTTGGAAACTCGCACTGACGACATTGTTTACTAAAAGAAGATGCACCCATCTACCTTAGAAAAGACGATTAATTCGAGAACAATCTATCGTGCTTACTCGCACCTCAAGTTTGACTTAATTTCGTTAAGTTGTCAAGATGAAAAATCTTAGAAAGAAGTTGATTCTGTTTTCAAAACTCTAAGTTTCATGATATATTAAATGACCCCCCCCCCCCCCGATGGTTACCTCAAAAAAATCACAAAACTTTCAAAGCAAACCTAATATTTTCCTTTAGTTTAAGATTGACCTAATTTCGATAAATCGGCATAAAGTCATTCAAGGGGGCAGAGTTAGCTTGGCCAAAGTTTGAAAAATCATAAAACAAGGGAATCGTAAGTACAACATGTCGGTCCACTATAAATAGTTGAAAGGTATGCTAGTGGCATTCAGATGCATATTCTTTAGACTTCCTTTACGGAAAGGAACAATCTCGTCACCACTCAGAAAATTAAGAATGTTCTTTCTCCATAGTTGGATACTCACACCGATGGCATTGTTTACTAAAATAAGATGCACCCATACCAATCTACCTTCAAAAATAAAATTAGAAATTCAAGAGCAATCTATCGCGCTTACTAGCAGATCGAGTTTGACCTAATTTCATTAAATTTTCATGATGCAAAATCTTAGCAAGAAGTTGAACCTGTTTTTAAAACTCTCGGTGGTGGTTCATGATATACGAAATGACCCCTCCCACATCCCCCCCTGATGTTTACCTCAAAAAAATCGCAAAACTTTCAAACCAAACCTACAATTTTCCTTTAGTGCAAGATTGACCTAATTTTGATAAATCGACATAAAGTCACTCAAGTGGGCAGAGTTAGCCAGGCCAAAGTTTGAAAATCATAAAACATGGGAATCATAAGTACAACATGTCGGTCCAAAATAAATATTTGAAAGGTCTACTTGTGTGGCATTCAAATCCATATTCTTCAGACTTCCTTTACGGAAAGGAACAATCTCTTCACCACTCGGAAAATTAAGAATGTTCTTTCCCGATAGTTGGATACTCACACCGATGGAATTATTTGTTTACTAAAAATAAGATTCACCCATACCCATCTACCTTCGAAAAGAAAATTAGCAATTCAAGAGAAATCTATCGTTCTTACAGGCAGCTTGAGTTTGACCTAATTTCGTTAACTTGTCATGATGCAAAATCTTAGCAAGAAGTTGAACATGTTTTCAAAACTCTCGGCGGTGGTTCATGATATACTAAATGACCCCCCCCCCTAATGGTTACCTCAAAAAATCGCAAAACTTTCAAAGAAAACCTACAATTTTCCTTTCGTTCAAGATTGACCTAATTTTGATAAATCGACATAAAGTAATTCAAGTGGGCCGACTTAGCTAGGCCAAAGATTGAAAATCATAAAACATGGCAATCGTAGGTACAAAATGTGGGTCCACTATAAAAATTTGAAAGGTCTGCTTGTGTGGCATACAGATCCATATTCTTCAGACTTCCTTTACGAAAAGGAACAATCTCGTCACCACTCAGAAAATTAATAATGTTCTTTCCCGATAGTTGGATACTCACACCGATGGAATTATTGTTTACTAAAAATAAGATGCACCCATACCCATCTACCTTCGAAAAGACAATTAGCAATTCAAGAGAAATCTATCGCGCTTACTGGCAGCTTGAGTTTGACCTAATTTCATTAAATTGTCATGATGTCAAATCTTAGCAAGAAGTTGAACCTTTTTTAAAACTCTCGGTGGTGGTTTGTGATATATTAAATGACCCCCCCCCCCCCCCGATGGTTACCTCCAAAAAATCACAAAACTTTTGAAGCGACCTACAATTTTCCTGTAGTTCAAATTTGACCTAATTTCGATAAATCGGCATAAGTCATTCAAATTAGCAGAGTTAGCAAGGACAAAGTTTGAAGACTCATGAAGCATGGGAATCATAAGTAGTGCAACATGTCGGTTCAATATATATGTATGAATACTTCGCTTGTGGCATATTCAGATCCAATATTCTTCAGACGTTATTTACGAAAAGGAACAATCTCGTCATCGCTCAGAAAATTGAGAATGTTCTTTCCTGATAGTTGGAAACTAGCACCGACGACATTGTTTACTAAAAGAAGATGCACCCATCTACCTTAGAAAAGATGATTAATTCGAGAGCAATCTAGCTTGCTTACTCGCACCTCAAGTTTGACCTAATTTCGTTAAGTTGTCAAGATGAAAAATCTTAGAAAGAAGTTGAACCTGTTTTTAAAACTCTCAGTTTCATGATATACTAAATGACCCCCCCCCCCCCGATGGTTACCTCAAAAAATCGCAAAACTTTCAAAGCAAACCTAATATTTTCCTTTAGTTCAAGATTGACCTAATTTCGATAAATCGGCATAAAGTCATTCAAGGGGGGTAGAGTTAGCTTGGCCAAAGTTTGAAAAATCATAAAACATGGGAATCGTAAGTACAACATGTCGGTCTACTATAAATAGTTGAAAGGTCTCCTAGTGGCATTCAGATACATATTCTTTAGACTTCTTTTGCTGAAAGAAACAATCTCGTCACCACACAGAAAATTAAGAATGTTCTTTCTCCATAGTTGGATACTCACACCGATGGCATTATTTTACTAAAAATAAGATGCACCCATACCAATCTACCTTCAAAAAGAAAATTAGAAATTCAAGAGCAATCTATCGCGCTTACTAGCATCTCGAGTTTGACCTAATTTCATTAAATTTTCATGATGCAAAATCTTAGCAAGAAGTTGAACCTATTTTTAAAACTCTCGGCGGTGGTTCATGATATACTAAATGACCCCTCCGCCCCTGATGTTTACCTCAAAAAAATCGCAAAACTTTCAGAGCAAACCTACAATTTTCCTTTACTACAAGATTGACCTAATTTTGATAAATCAACATAAAGTCATTCAAGTGGGCAGAGTTAGCTAGGACAAAGTTTGAAAATCATAAAACATGGGAATAGTAAGTACAACATGTCGGTCCACTATAAATATTTGAAAGGTCTGCTTGTGTGGCATTCAGATCCATATTCTTCAGACTTCCTTTACGGAAAGGAACAATCTCGTCACCACTCGGAAAATTAAGAATGTTCTTTCTCCATAGTTGGATACTCACACCGATGGCATTGTTTACTAAAAATAAGATGCACCCATACCCATGTACCTTTGAAAAGAAAATTAGCAATTCAAGAGAAATCTATCGTGCTTACTAGCAGCTTGAGTTTGACCTAATTTCGTTAAATTGTCATGATGCAAAATCTTTGCAAGAAGTTGAACCTGTTCTCAAAACTCTCGGAGGTCGTTCATGATATACTAAATGACCCCCCCCCCCCCGATGGTTACCTCAAAAAATCGCAAAACTTTCAAAGAAAACCTACAATTTTCCTTTAGTTCAGGATTGACCTAATTTTGATAAATCGACATAAAGTCATTCAAGTGGGCAGAGTTAGCTAGGCCAAAGATTGAAAATCATAATACATGGCAATCGTAGGTACAAAATGTTGGTCCACTAAATTTGAAAGGTCTACTTGTGTGGCATTCAGATCCATATTCTTCAGACTTCCTTTACGGAAAGGAACAATCTCGTCACCACTCGGAAAATTAAGAATGTTCTTTCCCGATAGTTGGATACTCACACTGATGGAATTATTTATTAACTAAAAATAAGATTCACCCATACCCATCTACCTTCGAAAAGACAATTAGCAATTCAAGAGAAATCTATTGTGCTTACTAGCAGCTTGAGTTTAACCTAATTTTGTTAAATTGCCATGATGCAAAATCTTATCAAGAAGTTGAAACTATTTTCAAAACTCCCAGCGATGGTTCATGATATACTAAATGACCACCCCCCCCGATGGTTACCTCAAAAAATCGCAAAACTTTCAAAGCAAACCTACAATTTTCCTTTAGTTCAAGATTTACCTAATTTTGATGAATCGACATAAAGTCATTCAAGTGGGAAGAGTTAGCTAGGCCAAAGATTGAAAATCATAAAACATGGCAATCATAGGTACAAAATGTCAGTCCTCTATAAAAATTTGAAAGGTATGCTTGTGTGGCATACATATCCATATTCTTCAGACTTCCTTTACGGAAAGGAACAACCTCGTCACCACTCAGAAAATTAAGAATGTTCTTTCTCGAGTGTTGGATACTCACACTGATGAAATTATTGTTTACTAAAAATAAGATGCACCCATACCCATCTACCTTCGAAAAGACAATTAGTAATTCAAGAGCAATCTACCACGCTTACTAGCACCTCGAGTTTGACCTAATTTTGTTAAATTTTCATGATGCAAGATCTTACAAGAAGTTGAACCTGGTGTCAAAACTCACGGTGGTGGTTTGTGATGTATTAAATGCCCCTGATGGTTACCTCAAAAAATCGCAAAACTTTCAAAGAAAACCTACAATTTTCCTTTAGTTCAGGATTGACCTAATTTTGATAAATCAACATAAAGTCATTCAAGTGGGCCGAGTTAGCTAGGCCAAAGATTGAAAATCATAAAACATGGCAATCGTAGGTACAAAATGTGGGTCCACTATAAAAATTTGAAAGGTCTGCTTGTGTGGCATACAGATCCATATTCTTCAGACTTCCTTTACGAAAAGGAACAATCTCGTCACCACTTAGAAAATTAATAATGTTCTTTCCGGATATTTGTATACTCACACCGATGGAATTATTGTTTACTAAAAATAAGATGCACCCATACCTATCTACCTTCGAAAAGTCAATTAGCAATTCAAGAGCAATCTATCGCGCTTACTGGCAACTTGAGTTTGACCTAATTTCATTAAATTGTCATGATGTCAAATCTTAGCAAGAAGTTGAACCTTTTTTTAAAACTCTCGGTGGTGGTTTGTGATATATTAAATGAGCCCCCCCCCGATGGTTACCTCCAAAAAATCACAAAAAATTTGAAGCGACCTACAATTTTCCTGTAGTTCAAATTTGACCTAATTTCGATAAATCGGCATAAGTCATTCAAGTTAGCAGAGTTAGCAAGGACAAAGTTTGAAGACTCATGAAGCATGGGAATCATAAGTAGTGCAACATGTCGGTTCAATATATATGTATGAATACTTCGTTGGTGGCATATTTAGATCCATTATTCTTCAGACGTTATTTACGAAAAGGAACAATCTCGTCATCGCTCAGATAATTGAGAATGTTCTTTCCTGATAGTTGGAAACTCGCACCGACGACATTGTTTACTAAAAGAAGATGCACCCATCTACCTTAGGAAAGATGATTAATTCGAGAGCAATCTAGCTTGCTTACTCGCACCTCAAGTTTGACCTAATTTTGTTAAGTTGTCAAGATGAAAAATCTTAGAAAGAAGTTGAACCTGTTTTTAAAACTCTCAGTTTCATGATATACTAAATGACCCCCCCCCCCGATGGTTAGCTCAAAAAAATCGCAAAACTTTCAAAGCAAACCTAATATTTTCCTCTAGTTCAAGATTGACCTAATTTCGATAAATCGGCATAAAGTCATTCAAGGGGGCAGAGTTAGCTTGGCCAAAGTTTGAAAAATCATAAAACATGGGAATCGTAAGTACAACATGTCGGTCCACTATAAATAGTTGAAAGGTATGCTAGTGGCATTTAGATGCATATTCTTTACACTTCCTTTACTGAAAGAAACAATCTCGTCACCACATAGAAAATTAAGAATTCTTTCTCCATAGTTGGATACTCACACCGATGGCATTGTTTACTAAAAATAAGATGCACCCATACCAATCTACCTTCAAAAAGAAAATTAGAAATTCAAGAGCAATCTATCGCGCTTACTAGCATCTCGAGTTTGACATAATTTCATTAAATTTTCATTATGCAAAATCTTAGCAAGAAGTTGAACCTGTTTTTAAAACTCTCGGCGGTGGTTCATGAAATACTAAATGACCCCTCCCCCCCTGATGTTTACCTCAAAAAAATCGCAAAACTTTCAGAGCAAACCTACAATTTGCCTTTACTGCAAGATTGACCTAATTTTGATAAATCAACATAAAGTCACTCAAGTGGGCAGAGTTAGCTAGGCCAAAGTTTGAAAATCATAAAACATGGGAATCGTAAGTACAACATGTTGGTCCACTATAAATATTTGAAAGGTCTGCTTGTGTGGCATTCAGATCCATATTCTTCAGACTTCCTTTACGGAAAGGAACAATCTCGTCACCACTCGGAAAATTAAGAATGTTCTTTCTCGATAGTTGGATACTCACACCGATGGAATTATTTGTTTACTAAAAATAAGATTCACCCATACCCATGTACCTTCGAAAAGACAATTAGCAATTCAAGAGAAATCTATCGTGCTTACTAGCAGCTTGAGTTTGACCTAATTTCGTTAAATTGTCATGATGCAAAATCTTTGCAAGAAGTTGAACCTGTTTTCAAAACTCTCGGAGGTGGTTCATGATATACTAAATGACCCCCCCCCCCCCCCCCGATGGTTACCTCAAAAAATCGCAAAACTTTCAAAGAAAACCTACAATTTTCCTTTAGTTCACGATTGACCTAATTTTGATAAATCGACATAAAGTCATTCAAGTGGGCAGAGTTAGCTAGGCCAAAGATTGAAAATCATAATACATGGCAATCGTATGTACAAAATGTTGGTCCACTATAAAAATTTGAAAGGTCTACTTGTGTGGCATTCAGATCCATATTCTTCAGACTTCCTTTACGGAAAGGAACAATCTCGTCACCACTCGGAAAATTAAGAATGTTCTTTCCCGATAGTTGGATACTCACACTGACGGAATTATTTATTAACTAAAAATAAGATTCACCCATACCCATCTACCTTTGAAAAGACAATTAGCAATTCAAGAGAAATCTATCGTGCTTACTAGCAGCTTGAGTTTAACCTAATTTTGTTAAATTTCCATGATTCAAAATCTTATCAAGAAGTTGAAACTATTTTCAAAACTCTCAGCGGTGGTTCATGATATACTAAATGACCCCCCCCCGATGGTTACCTCAAAAAATCGCAAAACTTTCAAAGCAAACCTACAATTTTCCTTTAGTTCAAGATTTATCTAATTTTGATGAATCGACATAAAGTCATTCAAGTGGGAAGAGTTAGCTAGGCCAAAAGATTGAAAATCATAAAACATGGCAATCGTAGGTACAAAATGTCAGTCCTCTATAAAAATTTGAAAGGTATGCTTGTGTGGCATACAGATCCATATTCTTCAGACTTCCTTTACGAAAATGAACAATCTCGTCACCACGCGGAAAATTAAGAATGTTCTTTCTCGAGAGTTGGATACTCACACTGATGAAATTATTGTTTACTAAAAATAAGATGCACCCATACACATCTACCTTTGAAAAGACAATTAGTAATTCAAGAGCAATCTACCACGCTTACTAGCACCTCGAGTTTGACCTAATTTTGTTAAATTTTCATGATGCAAGATCTTACAAGAAGTTGGACCTGGTGTTAAAACTCACGGTGGTGGTTTGTGATGTATTAAATGCCCCTGAAGGTTACCTCAAAATAATCGCAAAACTTTCAACCCAACCCTCCAGTTTTATTTACGTCAAATTTGACCTAATTTCGATAAGTCGGTATAAATACATTCAAGTGGGCAGAGTTAGCTAGGATGAAGTTTGAGAAATCATCAAATTAAACATAGGAATCGTAAGTGAAACATGTCAGTCCAATTAATATGTATGGAAGCTTGGCTTGTGGCATTAAGATCCGTATTCTTCGGACAATCTTTACAAAAAATAACAATCTCGTCATTACTCGAGAAATTGAGAATGTTCTTTCCTAACAGTTGGAAACTCACACCGACAACATTGTTTACTACAAGAAGATGCACCCATCTCCCTCCGAAAAGACATTTAATTCAAGAGCAATCTACCTCGTTTACTTGTAGCTCAAGTTTAACCTAATTTTGCTAAATTGGGAAGAAGTCGTTGAAGTGCGTGAACTTAGCTAGGCAGCTTGAAAATAGAATTATACTACTATAAGAAATCGTCGTCCACTTTGTGTGATAATTGGGAGGGTTTCATTTTCTTCTAACTGTGGCAGGCCCCGTAGGAGCGACGTGCTTCAGTTAACACGGTCGGTGGAATTACCAGTTACATCGAGGACCTCATGAAAATGAAAATTACATCCAAGTCCATGCTTTTAGCACAAGGTCACTTGAACTACGCAGTGAAGTTTGTTTTTAGTTTTGCACATAATAGCATTCATTTATTGTGATAAAGTCTATCAATAGAATCTTCTACTAGATGCTAGAAATGGATAAGAAGATCGAACGGTTAGCAATGTTTGGATTTGCCACTCTTAATCCAACGGTCAATGTTCAAAGTTATTCGTACACTATACTATAGTGGTATGTTATTGTAAGAGATAGGACAAGATAAAGATAAGATAACAAGTACTATTGCGAATTGCTGATCTTTTGAATACCCATCCCTCCCGATGTTTGGGAAGCAAGTGAAAATTTCAAATCCGGAAAATTTTGAATTTTTTTGCCGCCGAAGACCAAAGTGGTTTCCTTACTATATACTCCTCCTCCTACTTACTCCATAGTCCACACCAACGTGGCTGCCGAACACGCCAGAGAAATAGAGCCGCCCTCTCAAAAATAAAAACAATAAGAAACAGAGCCACCATACCAAGGGCACACGTGCCTAGCGCCACGCTGTGGACAAGGGAGAGATCAGCCGGGCCGATGCAAGAGGGGAGAGGGGTGAAGAGATGAGAGGCAGCGAAGGAGAGAGAAAACACACTCTTTTTTGCATGCATAGGTCTTGAATTTACTACTAGTAGAGTGTACACTGTAACTGTAAGGTGGCAGGAGTAACTCATGTCAGGAACCCATCATTACTTTGCTCTTCACTACTTCCCTCTTCCCCTGCCTACTTTTTTATTCTCTCTGCACGTACAGTGCGTCGACAGAGGTGAGCATATGTACAGTACATGAGTAACTCCACCGTTTAGATAGTGTCTATACGAGATGATTCGTGGGACCCACTATACTGAAGAGGCTAACTTCTGCACAGGAGTTTTACACTGCCAAGTGGGCCCATTTATTGCTTTTTCCTTAGCATCCGCATTGTGAGAAAAGAACACCTTAGGTTTATAGTATGTGGCATTCGCTAAGGTTCACCTTATATATTGTGGGTCCTACCTTCTGGCAAATGTGTGGAAACTTGGCGTGTGGCATTCAGATCCATATTCTTTGGACTTCCTTTACGGGAAAGAACAATCTCGTCGCTTTCTTTAATAATACGATTTTTATTAAATTCCACGAATAATACATAAAATTAGTAATTTTGAAAAGTAGCGTGGCCTCGGGGTCTCAAACACTAACCTACACCCGTCGGTATTTGAACCACCGAGAAGCACTCGTCGGTGTTTGAACCACCCTGCGCTTGTCTCTAACTAACTGCTCGGGAGTTAAACTCCTGAAAGGTCCTTGTCTGGAGTTTAAACCCTGAGGCCACGCTAGATTTTGAGTTTGTCAAAATTGTGTATTATTCGTGGAATTTAATAAAAAATCATGTTATTAAAAAAATAGCAATCTCGTCATCACTCAAAAAACTGATAATTTCTTTCGTGATAGTTGAAAACTCAGACTAACAACACTGTTTAATACAAGAATATGAACCAATCTACCTTTTAAAAGATATTTAATCCAAGAGTAATCTATCACGCTTATTTGTAGCTCAAGTTTGACGTAATTTTGTTAAATTGTGAAGGTGCAAATTCTTAGCAAGAATTTGAACCCGTTGTCAAAACTCTCGGTGGTTTGATATATTAATTGTGACCCCCGTTGGATACCTCCAAAATCTTATTCGTAAACTTTCAAAGTAGCCCATGATTTACTTGAAGTTGTTCAATTTGACGTAATTTCGATAAATCGGCATAAATTCATTAAATTGGGCGGAGTTAGCTAGGAAGTTTGAGAACTCATAATCATAAGTACAACATGTTGGCCCACTATATAAGTCTGAAAACTTGGCTTGTGACATTCAAAACCATATCCTTCAGACTTTCTTTACGGGAAATAACAATCTCGTCATCACTCGGAAAATTGAGAATCTTTTTTCTTGATAGATGGAAACTCACACTGACAACATTGTTTACTACAAGAATATGCACCCATCTACCTCCAAAAAGACATTTAATTCAAGAGAAATCTATTTGCTCTTACTTGTATCTCAAATTTGAACTAATTTCGTTAAATTTTCAATGTGCAAAATCTTGGCAAGAAGTTGAATATGTCGTCAAAACTCATGGTGGTTTGATATATTAATTTTGACCCCTCTTGATGCGTACCTTCAAAAGCTTTTTTGTAAACTTTCAAACAACCCACGATTTACTTGTATTAGTTCAAATTTGACCTAATTTTGATAAATTGGCATAAAGTCATTCAAGTGGGCGGAGTTAGCAAGGAATTTTGAGAACTCATAAAACATCAAAAATTGCAAGTATAACATGTTGGTCCACTATATATGTATGATATGAAAACTTGGCTTTGAGGCATTCATATCCATATTCTTCGGACTTTCTTTATGGGAAAGAACAATCTCGTCATCACTTGGAAAATTGAGAATGTTCTTTCGTGGTAGTTGGAAACTCACACTCACGACATTGCTTTACAAGAAGATGCACCCATCTACCCTCGAAAAGATTTAATTCAAGAGAAATTTATTTGCCCGTACTATTAGCTACATTTTCCTAATTTTGTTAAATTGTCAGGATGGAAAATCTTAGCAAGAAGTTGAACCTGTCGTCAAAACTCTCTATCGGGGGTATGCCCCCGGGTACCCCAGAGTTGATGTATTGAGTGATTCCTAGATGGAAGTTTCTATAAAAAAATATGAAAATATGAAGAACAAATGTAACAAGTTATAAGATATGAAGGGAGAAATCTAAAAGGAAAAGTCTCCTGGGCCGAATAGGGGCAAAGTCGGCCCAACTAACATGCTCCCTGGCCAAATTATCAATTAAAGGAAATAAATACCACTCAATTCATCCCACAGGCCGAATCACCAACAGCAGCTTCCTCGGAATGGGCCGAACTCATCTAATTTGGCAGCCGTCGCCACCAACTCCCTACCGAATGAACCCTTGTCTCGCTACACCTCAACATCGCCAATGACCCGGCGCACCTCCCGCTCCCGCCAGAGTCCCGCGTGCCTCGGAAGCTCCGCCTCGTCGCCAGGAATCACGCCACCAGCCCGCCTGCTTGTAACATCCCAAAAATATCAAACTTAGATCATCAAAATACTAATCATCAAGTTTAGGGTTAACAAAAACTTTTCTAAATGAATTCATGAATGCATGTATATGTGTATGCATGGATTTTGAATTTCTGTAAAAACCACCTTGTTTGTGTGAGCCATTGCTTGTAAAATGTTTCTTAGGTGAAAATAACATCATCTAAAACATTTCCCACACTTTTCCTAAAGACAAGTAAATCAAAACAAATATATTATGTGAATGGTCATTTTGGCCAATTTACCTCACATGCCTACTTTGGCTGTCTCAAACTTTTCAGAACCTAAGAGAAACTTTTTTGGATCTTTGCACCCCTTGAATTTACTCATAACAGAGTATCAAGGCCCACTTTGTGATCATCCAGAAACTTGCAAATGCATAGTTTAAATGACAATTCAAATTTGAATCTTCTTCATATGGGAAGATCCCACTTTTTCAAAACCCACTCAAACAAGCTCAATTTTCAAAACCCAAGCATCTGCAGACTCACCAGAACCAATCTAGCAAACCCACCAAAATTCATTTCAAAATTCAAAACTTGAGTTCATGCGGCCATTTCATCAAACAGGTTGCAGACACAAATCAAACAAAACATCAAACACTATAGTGTGCAGTGTTTTGAGCCTAACTTGTTCCTTAGTTAGCTCACACACAAACCAGTAGATCATCTAGAAAGATTAGCCCAACACTAGCACCCCTGTGAGCTTGCCATTGCCATTAATGGTGAACATCCGAGCACACCCATGTCACCCCAATGTGGACAGCAAGCTAGGAGCAGCAGCAAGCCTAGCCAGCATGTCTAGGAGGCAGCCCAGCCTGCTGAAGCTTAGCCAAGCCCTGGGCCACGCGCACAAGCAACGCCCAAACCATGTCGAGCGTGCGCCAGAGTGCCACCCGCGACCAGCGTCCACAGACCGCGCGCCGCCCTCACCGCGCGCACACACGATCACCACTGACCCAGGACACCGCCAGACACTCCCGTTTGCCGCCCCGTGCCATACAGCCACCGCCCGCCGTCGAAGACGCCGCCTCTGCCGCGCAGAGCGCCGCCCGTTCCAGACCAAACCGCACCGCCCCATGCCTCGCGATCATGTCGTTGAGCATTGCCAGGAGACACAGCACCGTCCCCTACCCTTGCCCATGCCATTAGCTGCCTGTAACGTCGCCCCCGACGAGCTCACCTTGCGCCCCGACGGTCGCCTCGCTCGACTATAAATAGAGGCCACCCCCGCATGATTTCTTCACACCATCTCACTCCCCTCTCCCCACTGACCGTGCCACACCATTCTTAGAGCAAGGCGCGCACCACCTCGCCGGAATTTCACCGGAGCCCGCCGCCTCTGGAGAAGAAGGGAGCCAGCGATTGGAGCTGCCCCAGGAGAAGCCACCGGTACCAGGAGGATCGCCGTTGTCGACTTTGTCGTTCGCCCGCCTCACCGACCCTCGCCCATACCCCGGTGAGCCCCCAGCACCCCCCACTGGCCGCGCTAGGTTTCATTCTCGCCGGCGCTGTCTCGCGTTGACGATGACCCTCAGCCGTTGGATTAGAACTAGATCAGACGATCCACGTTGCCCCATACCGCTTCGCCCAGCCCCGTGTCACTGACGAGTGGGGACACCCACTTACGCAGCCCGCGGGAGCACTGCGCTTAGCAGGCCGGCCCGTTAGAATTTCCCGCTCAGCCCAGCAATTCAAATTAAACCTTTTTCTTTTTAATTTCAAACACACTTCTTTACCCAACTTCAAAAATCAACCCAAATCGATTCAGTGCACCAAATTGGATGAAACCAATTTTGTTGGAAAGGACTGTGAATGCTTAATCCAAGCCCGTTGGATTCAAGTCATTTGGATCTGTAGATCATCCTTAGCAAAAATAACAAGGCAGAAGCTTTTCTGCATTCAAACATTTTTCAAATTTAAACCATAAAAGCTTTTGAGTTGATTCCAACTCTCAAAAATCACATTTAACCATACCTTTCAGAATATATAAAAACATATAGGTTTACTTGCAGAAATAATGTTCAAGGAATAAAAGAATGCTACATAAGCATTTCTAGCCACTTTAATCAATTAAAATAAAAGGGTAAAACCTTATTAAATTGTGACACCACTTTAAATCACGTTCCCATGGACTACAATATGTGGTGATGACATGTGTCAACATGATCCCATGTTTAGTTTGGAGAATATTAAATCTTAAGTAGTTTTTCAATGAGTAGAAATTACTTGTCTAAAATAAAAAGACTTAAACCAAGCCTTAACCTTGTAATGTTAGAGATGATGCTAGATCATCTATAGGACCCTTGTGTGTGATGATTGCAAGTAGTTAAGTATTGTTTGGTGATTGTGTACCGATTTATTCATAGACGCTTAGTACCACCAAGGATACTACGAGGAGGAAGGAGGATACTACGAAGAGGAAGCCGAGGAGAACTTCAACCACTGCTCTGCACAAGGCAAGCTTTACTAACTAAGTTGACCAATGCAAGCTAACACTTGCAAGATACTATCCCAGTGCAAGCCAACACTTGTAAGACACCCTATTGTTGCCACAAACCCATGCTTGTGATATGAATACTATATGCCTTAAGCATATGTGATCATACCAACTTGCTAAACCAATCCTAGTTTTATGGCAAGCTTTTTTTTTAGTTTATTTCTTTATCAAAGCTGACTTAGAGTCTACTTAAGAGTTTGGTAGATTTAGACAGCTGTGCTCAAGTTTGCCCTAAGAGCATAAAATTTGGCCTAAGCTAGAAACCTTGATCTCAGCCTAAGATATAATGTTGGACTTAGTGAAACTCCACTAGTTACCACCCCTCATCATTATCACCCCAACTGTAGATGCTAGTGCTAAGCTTAAAACTTGATAAACTTTAGATGGGAATACTTGGTGGAAAAATGGTTATGAAAACCTTGGAATGATGGATCATTCTATTGAGATGTTTTGGACATGTGTTTCCAAACACTTGATGATTTTGGTGATGAAAATGTTGAGGCATGAGCCTTAGCCCTTTATAAAACTGATGGTTGTCTGGATGCGATACCATTCCAATTTTATCGTACAACCACAATACCCGAATATTGGGTAGGGCTTGACTGGAAACTTATATACCCTAGTATTAGTTCCCTCACGGCCAAGGTCTGAGCTGAGGCTACCTTGTGAAGATTGTCCACTGCAGACTCCAAGATGACGGTGGTCATGGTTGGGAGGCCAAACTCACAGGAGAGGTGCTTATACTAGGGAGTGTAATTGAAAGGTTAGGATTGATTATCCGCATACTGAGTATGGTGAATTCAGGATTTGTTCCTGACGGATGTATCGAATGTTGTGGTGAAAGTGTACAATCTCTACAGAGTGTCAAACTATTGAATAGTCGTCATGTGTTATGGACAGTTGGAGTGGCCATACTGTTCCCCCGTCAGACTTTTCAAAATGACTTGTGAACTGAATTGAGACTTTGACGTGAACACAACAGAGTTGTGACCTGAATTACAAGATCCCACTTAGGAGTTATAGAGTTGTGACTAGCCTTGGAACTTTGTAAAGATAAACCTGGCTTTTTGCAAAACAACCTTAGAGCCTAGTGTCCTATTATCCAAAAAACCCTTTACTTGTTAGTATTAGTTTGCGAATACTTAAAGAGTACTCATGGCTTTGTCCCTGGCTATTCCTATGGCCAGACTATAAAGAGGAGTACCTGGAAGATGGACCCCAGGAAGGTTACGACAACTAGGATCATCTCCCATCGTCAGCATTGCCTGTGACCCCGAAGATGGAGCTCGCCCACGCCACCGTATTACTACGTATTCCGCTGCTTGATGTTGTATTAAGAACTGGATCATGAGATCCCTATTTGTGTAAGAACTTATGTATCGTTGTAATGGATGAAGTACTATGGTATCCAATTCTGTTATGTCTCGCAAAAATGGTAATCCTGGGATTGCGATGTATGGCATAACAGGCACCTAGGATTGAAAAATCCGGGTGTTGACAAGTTGGTATCAGAGCCATCCTGACCATAGGAGACCCTAGTTAGGTTGGACGTTGAACCAAAAACTTAGTTTCCAAAGACCAAAGAAAACAAATATTTACAAAAACCTATTCTCATTCTTATCTCTTTAATTCTTTCATAAAACCTCATGTTCCTCAAAAACTCTTGCAAAATATATAAAATTTTGACACACTTGATCACTCTGCTAATCTACTCATCCTCTATTTTTATAGATGGACGTGAAGTACAGCAAGTTTTATCAACTCGGAAATGGGGGAGACCTTATCTTTGAGAGGGATCTGGATCAGCTTTCGGAACTTCTGGAGCGTCCGCACCCCGAGTTCTTCGGAGCTCAGCTCAATGATCAAGGAGGAGAAGATCTGCAGTGGCTAATTGTTGCAAGTCTCCGAGGAAAGATTGAACCTCCCATAGCGGAGGGAATTCAGTTTACCTTGAGGGAAAACAACTGGCTCGATGGACTTGCCAGAGCAATGCAGGAAGCTCTTTCCCGTCTGTGTGGGCAGAGCATCAATCAGATCAAGGGTACTCGCTTTGAGTTTTTCCCAAGACGTGATGCCAATGGACAACCACTGGAAGCCCCATACCACCCCGAGCTGAAGACTCAATTGGACCACCTCAGCTTCATGATGTACGACCGTCAGCAGGAGTTGGACAACTGCCGTGACTATTGCAACCACAAGTCTACCATCATCAAGACGAAGGATCAGACCATCGCCATGCTAGCAAAGGATCGCAAGTCTCGCTGTCGTCAGCTCGATAAGAAGGAGCGCATTATTGCTCGTCTTCGCCATTGCATCTCATCTCTGGAAGAGACCATCCACGAGAGAGACATGCAGTTGGAGGAAAGGGAGAATGCCGGAGAAGATCTTCGTGGAGACCCTTACTCCTATCTCAGCGATGACGATGATTTTCCGGAGGATCAGGCCATGGACTTCTTCACCGATGAGGATGATTTCACCTTCATCGATGATCCTAAAGATGATGAAGCCACAAACTCCAAGGAGTAGTAGAACTGAGCACTAGCGTAGTGAGTAGTAGTCGGTCCCACTGTATCGTAGATTCCAGAATGGTTCTTAAAACCATCTGTTTTTCCTTGTGGTGTGTGTTGTACTGTGTGCTATGAGTGAATGAATGAAAAAGCCAGTTGCTAGAAAAACCTGAGTCAAACTCCAAAAACTTTTCAAAAACCCAAAACGTTAGCAATTTCCCTCTTTTCTCATGGTCTATATCAATCTTCAGATGCCACGTGGAGGAAATGGTTCAGCCCCGGACCCGATGTTGCAGATCCTGCAAATGTTGACTTCGACCGCTGGCTGAAAGAGCGAACGCCGTCAAGCCAACCTAGCCACTCTGCAACAGATAGCCCAGCTAGCCCACAACAACCAAGGCCATGGAAAACAGGACAAACACGGATCTAAACTCAAGAATTTCCAGAATACCAACCCACCCGTTTTCACCAAGTCGGAAGAACCCCTAGACGCCGATGATTGGCTGCAAACCATGGAAAATAACTTAGAAGTAGCCGGAGTGGAAGCCAACGAGAAAGTCTTGTTCGCCACCCATTATCTAGCCGGAGATGCCAGGGCATGGTGGAACAGTGTTCGTGCAATGACCGGAGGCCAGATGATGACCTGGGAGGAATTCAAGGTCAAGTTTAGCAGGACCCATGTGCCACCAGGTTTGATTAAGAGAATGAGAGACGAGTTCAGAGAGTTGAAGCAAGGAAGGATGACTGTAGTGGAATACCGTGACAAATTTTTGTCATTAGCTAGGTATGCCCCGGACGAGATAGACACCGAAGCCAAGAAGAAAGAAAGATTCCTGAATGGTCTGCATGACGAGATGCAGATGGTGCTAGTCAATATCCCCTTTGTGGATATTGAAGCCCTTGTCGACTCTGCTATCCAAATGGAAGGAAAGATCAACCAAGCCAATGAGAACCGCAAGCGTCGCATGATGCATCAACCAGGAACCCATCAGACCCCAAAGTATCGCCCCAACCCATCTCCAGGATTTGCCCCACGAACCCACAGACCCCCCATGACCCGTCTGACCTATCCCAACCGTGGAAACCCTAGACCCGGAGGAAATCACAACATCCCCAGTAACTCTAGCAATTTCACCCGTGCCCCACCTAAATTCAACACCAACAATACTACCACCAACCCCAACACCGCCCCGAGGACTGGAAGCAATGGTGTGCCTGTCGCAGCCAAGGACAAGTCACAAGTGACCTGTTATGATCAGGAAATAAAGGCCACTATTCCAATGAGTGCCCCAACAAGAAGAATGCTACAGCCCCCAACGCCAATGTCCCAGCTCAGAAAGAAGCGTGTCCAGCCAGGGAGAAGATTTGCCCTGTGGAATTCACTCAACCGCAATGGCCGTCTTTTTCTCATGCATGCTCAAGAAGCTTCAGAAGCGCGACGTGGCCTTGGGTATGTTTTCTGTTAATTCAGTACTTGCAAGAGTGCTGTTTGATTCTGGTGCATCACATTCATTTGTCACCGAAGAATTTGCCTGCACTAGTAAAATTCAACCAACCAAATTGAAGCATGTGATGATTGTACAAATTCCCGGATCAACCACCAAGGCTAGGCAAATTTGCAAAGCCGTCCCTATCTGAATCCATGGCATAGATTTTTATGCTAACCTAATAGTACTCGGAACTAAAGGATTGGAAGTAGTACTAGGAATGGATTGGATGTCCAAACATAAAGGATTGATTGACTGTGCCAAGAAAGCCATTACCATGACCAGTACCACCGGAATATCAGTCGAGCATATATCTGAAACCTTACCTCGCCAATTCAAGTGTAACAAGAGTCTAGCCCAACCTACCATTGACCAAGTTCGGATAGTTTGTGAATACCCCGATCTATTTCCAGATGTTTTGCCCGGTATGCCCCCAGATCGAGATATCGAGTTTATCATCGAACTAATTCCTGGAACAGGACCCATAGCGCAGAGACCCTATAGTATGAACCCGTCAGAACTAGAAGAACTAAAGAAGCAACTGGATTCCATGCTAGAAATTGGATTGATTCAACCGAGTGCGTCCCCATGGAGATCACCTGTCTTGTTTGTGGACAAGAAGGATGGAGGTAACCGTTTGTGTACGGACTATCGGAAGTTGAATGATGTCACCATCAAGAACAAGTACCCCTTGCCTAAGATCGAAGATTTGTTTGACCAGTTGACTGGTGCCCAGGTGTTTTCTAAGATTGATCTTAGAACTGGCTATCATCAACTCAAAATACGTGCAGAGGATATTCCAAAGACTGCTTTCACCACCAGATATGGATTGTATGAGTATACAGTCATGTCCTTTGGATTAACCAACGCCCCCGCTTATTTCATGAACCTCATGAATAAGATTTTTATGGACTTCCTGGATAAGTTTGTCGTTGTTTTCATCGATGACATTCTTATTTATTCCAAATCGGAAGAAGAACATGAGCTACACCTAAGGACCATTCTTGGAACCCTTAGAGAGCATCAATTGTATGCAAATTTTAGCAAATGTGAATTCTGGTTACAGGAAGTAGGATTCCTCGGTCACATTGTATCAGCCGGAGGAATTGCCGTTGACCCTGCCTAGGTGAAAGATGTAGAAGATTGGCAAGCCCCGACCACTCAAACCCAAGTTCGTGCTTTTCTCGGATTGGCGGGATATTACCGCAAATTCGTAGAAGGATTCTCAAGTATAGCCCAACCCATGACCCAATTACTGAAGAAGGACAAGAAGTTTGAATGGACAGACAAGTGTGAAGCGAGTTTTCAAGAACTCAATAGGAGATTGATTTCAGCCCCAATCTTGATCATGCCGGATATCACGAAGCCCTTCGATGTGTATTTTGACGCATCCAAGATTGGTCTCGGATGTGTGCTAATGCAAGAAGGCAAAGTTATATCTTACCTATCGCGACAACTGAAGCAACATGAACAAAATTACCCAACCCATGACCTCGAACTCGCAGCCGTAGTTCTAGCCCTAAAGACATGGAGACATTACCTGATGGGAAACCGTTGTGAGATTTATTCGGATCACAAGAGCCTAAAGTATATATTCACTCAAAAGGAGCTGAATATGAGGCAGAGAAGATGGATTGAGCTAATCAAGGATTACGACCTGGACATTCACTATCACCCTGGAAAAGCCAATGTGGTAGCCGATGCCCTTAGCAGATTGCCGTGCCGCTTGAACTCCATGATTTTAAAGGAGCAACCAAGTTTGCACAAAGAGATGGAAGATTTTCGAATGGAATTAGTAAGTGAAGGATTTTTGGCTAGCATAGAACTTCAGCCCACTTTGATCAGTCAGATTAAAGAGGCGCAGAAAGGAAATGCTAGTATCGACGGAATCAAGCGTCGTATCGGTACAGGCAAAGTACCCGGATTCACCGAGGACGAAGAAGGAGTTCTGTGGTACAAAGGACGCCTTTGTGTACCAGCAGATTCAAAGTTGAAAGAAGTTATCTTGAAGGAGGCTCACGATACTCTTTATTCTATCCATCCCGGAGGAACTAATATGTATCAAGATTTGAAGGAGCAATTTTGGTGGCATAAGATGAAGAGAGAAATCGGAAGCTATATCGCCAAGTGTGATATATGTCAGCGAGTCAAGGCAGGACATCAAAGACCCGCTGGATTGCTGCAACCTTTGCAAATTCCGGAATGGAAATGGGATTCTGTAGGAATGGACTTTATCACTGGACTACCTACCTCTAGTAGGGGAAATGACTCTATTTGGGTCATAGTGGACAGATTGTCCAAAGTCGCCCATTTCCTGCCCGTCAAAACCACCTATCAGAGTTCGAAGCCAGCCGAGTTGTACATCGCTAGAATCGTTAGTTTACACGGAGTCCCCAAGAACATAGTCTCGGATCGAGGAACTCAGTTTACCTCGAGATTCTGGAAGAAAGTCCAAGAAGGTTTAGGAACCCGCCTAGATTTCAGTACCGCTTATCACCCTCAGACCGATGGACAAACGGAGCGAGTAAACCAAATACTCGAAGATATGCTTAGAGCATGTGTGTTAGAATATGGATCCAAATGGGAAGACTGTCTACCGTTTGCAGAATTTTCATACAACAATAGTTATCAAGCCAGTTTGCAAATGGCCCCATTTGAATTTATGTACGGAAGAAAGTGCCGCACCCCTTTGAACTGGTCGGAAGTAGGAGAGAGTCAGATTTTCGGACCCGACATTCTACGAGAAGCAGAAGAGAAGGTTCACAAGATTCGTGAACACCTCAAGACAGCCCAATCCCGATAGAAGAGTTACGCTGACAAGAGACGTCGAGACCTCGCCTTCAACATCAGAGATTTTGTTTATCTGAAAGTGTCGCCATTGAAGGGAATGCAACATTTCCAACTCAAAGGAAAGTTAGCCCCCAGATATATCGGACCTTTCAAAATTTTGAACTGTCGAGGAGAAGTATCGTATCAACTGGAACTACCTGAAGAGATGTCAGCTGTGCACAATGTGTTCCATATCTCACATTTCAAGAAATGTCTCGAAGTCCCCGAGAAGACCGAAGTGTTCAAGAATATCGATCACCATACCATAGAGATCAATGATGACCTAACCTATCCCGATGTACCCATCCGTATATTGGAGGAAGCCTTTCGAACTACCAGAACCCGAAGCATCAAGTTTCTCAAGATTCAGTGGAGCAACCACACAGAAGAGGAGGCTACCTGGGAACGCGAAGATCACATCAGAACGGAGTTCCCAGATCTCTTCAAATCCTAGGTAATCTTTTCGTCCTTTTTCAAATCTCGGGACGAGATTTTTTTTAAGGGGGGAAGGTTTGTAACATCCCAAAAATATCAAACTTAGATCATCAAAATACTAATCATCAAGTTTAGGGTTAACAAAAACTTTTCTAAATGAATTCATGAATGCATGTATATGTGTATGCATGGATTTTGAATTTCTTTAAAAACCACCTTGTTTGTGTGATCCATTGCTTGTAAAATGTTTCTTAGGTGAAAATAACATCATCTAAAACATTTCCCACACTTTTCCTAAAGACAAGTAAATCAAAACAAATATATTATGTGAATGGTCATTTTGGCCAATTTACCTCACATGCCTACTTTGGCTGTCTCAAACTTTCAGAACCTAACAGAAACTTTTCTGGATCTTTGCACCCCTTGAATGTACTCATAACAGAGTATCAAGGCCCACTTTGTGAGCATCCAGAAACTTGCAAATGCATAGTTTAAATGACAATTCAAATTTGAATATTCTTCATATGGGAAGATCCCACTTTTTCAAAACCCACTCAAACAAGCTCAATTTTCAAAACCCAAGCATCTGCAAGCTCACCAGAACCAATCTAGCAAACCCACCAAAATTCATTTCAAAATTCAAAACTTGAGTTCATGCGGCCATTTCATCAAACAGGTTGCAGACACAAATCAAACAAAACATCAAACACTATAGTGTGCAGTGTTTTGAGCCTAACTTGTTCCCTAGTTAGCTCACACACAAACCATTAGATCATCTAGAAAGATTAGCCCAACACTAGCACCCCTGTGAGCTTGCCATTGCCATTAATGGTGAACACCCGAGCACACCCATGTCACCCCAATGTGGACAGCAAGCTAGGAGCAGCAGCAAGCCTAGCCAGCATGTCTGGGAGGCAGCCCACCGTCCACCGCCACTGCCTATCCCAGCCGCGAGCTTAGCCAAGCCCTGGACCATGCACACAAGCCACGCCCAGACCATGTCGAGCGTGCGCCAGAGCGCCACCCGCGACCAGCGTCCACAGACCGCGCGCCGCCCTCACCGCACGCACACACGATCACCACTGACTCAGGACACCGCCAGACACTCCCGTTTGCCGCCCCGTGCCATATAGCCACCGCCCGCCGTCGAAGACGCCGCTCACTGCGCAGCGCCGCCTGTTCAGACCAAACCGCACCACCCCATGCCTCGCGATCATGTCGTTGAGCATCGCCAGAGACACAAAGACCGCCCCTACCCTTGCCCATGCCATTAGCTGCCTGAACGCCGCTTCGACAACCTCACCTGCGCCCGACGGTCGCCTCGCCGACTATAAATAGAGGCCACCCCGCGATTTCTTCACACTATCTCACTCCTCTCTCCCACTGACCGCCACACCATTCTTAGAGCAAGGCGCACCACCTCACCGAATTTCACCGAGCCCGCCGCCTCGGAGAAGAAGGAGCCAGCGATTGAGCCGCCCCAGAGAAGCCACCGGTACCAGGAGGATCGCCCGTCGACTTCGTTCGCCCGCCTCGCCGACCCTCGCCTGCACGGTGAGCCCCAGCACCCCCATCGGCGCTTAGGTTTCGTTCTCGCCGGCGATGTCTCGCATTGACGATGACCCTCAGCCGTTGGATTAGAACTAGATCGGACGACCCATGTTGCCCCATACCGCTTCGCCCAGCCCCGTGTCACTGACGAGTGGGGACACCCACTTACGCAGCCCGCGGGAGCACTGCGCTTAGCAGGCCGGCCCGTTAGAATTTCCCGCGCAGCCCAGCAATTCAAATTAAACCTTTTTCTTTTTAATTTCAAACACACTTCTTTACCCAACTTCAAAAATCAACCCAGATCGATTCAGTGCACCAAATTGGATGAAACCAATTTTGTTGGAAAGGTCTGTGAATGCTTAATCCAAGCCCGTTGGATTCAAGTCATTTAGATCTGTAGATCATCCTTAGCAAAAATAACAAGGCAGAAGCTTTTCTGCATTCAAACATTTTTCAAATTTAAACCATAAAAGCTTTTGAGTTGATTCCAACTCTCAAAAATCACATTTAACCATACCTTTCAGAATACATAAAAACATATAGGTTTACTTGTTGAAATAATGTTCAAGGAATAAAAGAATGCTACATAAGCATTTCTAGCCACTTTAATCAATTAAAATAAAAGGGTAAAACCTTATTAAATTGTGACACCACATTAAATCACGTTCCCATGGACTACAATATGTGGTGATGACATGTGTCAACATGATCCCATGTTTAGTTTGGAGAATATTAAATCTTAAGTAGTTTTTCAATGAGTAGAAATTACTTGTCTAAAATAAAAAGACTTAAACCAAGCCTTAACCTTGTAATGTTAGAGATGATGCTAGATCATCTATAGGACCCTTGTGTGTGATGATTGCAAGTAGTTAAGTATTGTTTGGTGATTGTGTACCTCGTATTTATTCATAGACGCTAGTACCGACCAAGGATACTACGAGGAGGAAGGAGGATACTACGAAGAGGAAGCCGAGGAGAAGTTCAACCACTGCTCTGCACAAGGCAAGCTTTACTAACTAAGTTGACCAATGCAAGCTAACACTTGCAAGATACTATCCCAGTGCAAGCCAACACTTGTAAGACACCCTATTGTTGCCACAAACCCATGCTTGTGATATGAATACTATATGCCTTAAGCATATGTGATCATACCAACTTGCTAAACCAATCCTAGTTTTATGGCAAGCTTTTTTTTTAGTTTATTTCTTTATCAAAGCTGACTTAGAGTCTACTTAAGAGTTTGGTAGATTTAGACAGCTGTGCTCAAGTTTGCCCTAAGAGCATAAATTTTGGCCTAAGCTAGAAACCTTGATCTCAGCCTAAGATATAATGTTGGACTTAGTGAAACTCCACTAGTTACCACCCCTCATCATTATCACCCCCAACTGTAGATGCTAGTGCTAAGCTTAAAACTTGATAAACTTTAGATGGGAATACTTGGTGGAAAAATGGTTATGAAAACCTTGGAATGATGGATCAATCTATTGAGATGTTTTGGACATGTGTTTCCAAACACTTGATGATTTTGGTGATGAAAATGTTGAGGCATGAGCCTTAGCCCTTTATAAAACTGATGGTTGTCTGGATGCGATACCATTCCAATTTTATTGTACAACCACAATACCCGAATATTGGGTAGGGCTTGACTGGAAACTTATATACCCTAGTATTAGTTCCCTCACGGCCAAGGTCTGAGCTGAGGCTACCTTGTGAAGATTGTCCACTTGCAGTACTCCAAGATGACGGTGGTCATGGTTGGGAGGCCAAACTCATGTGAGAGGTGCTTATACTAGGGAGTGTAATTGAAAGGTTAGGATTGATTATCCAGACACCGAGTATGGTGAATTCAGGATTTGTTCTGACGGATGTATCGAATGTTGTGGTGAAAGTGTACAATCTCACAGAGTGTCAAACTATTGAATAGCTGCGTCATGATTATGGACAGTTGGAGTGGCCATACTTTTCCCCCGTCAGACTTTTCAAAATGACTTGTGAACTGAATTGAGACTTTGACGTGAACACAACAGAGTTGTGACCTGAATTACAAGATCCCACTTAGGAGTTATAGAGTTGTGACTAGCCTTGGAACTTAGTAAAGATAAACCTGGCTTTTTGCAAAACAACCTTAGAGCCTAGTGTCCTATTATCCAAAAACCCCTTTACTTGTTAGTATTAGTTTGCGAGTACTTAAAGAGTACTCATGGCTTTGTCCCTGGCTATTCCTATGGCCAGACTATGAAGAGGAGTACCTAGAAGATGGACCCCAGGAAGGTTACGACAACTAGGATCATCTCCCATCGTCAGCATTGCCTGTGACCCCGAAGATGGAGCTCCGCCTACGCTACCGTTATTACTACGTATTCCGCTGCTTGATGTTGTATTAAGAATTGGATCATGAGATCCCTATTTGTGTAAGAACTTATGTATCGTTGTAATGGATGAAGTACTATGGTATCCAATTTTGTTATGTCTTGCAAAAATGGTAATCCTGGGATTGCGATGTATGGCATAACAGGCACCTAGGATTGAAAAATCCGGGTGTTGACACTGCTACTTTCAACCGGGTGGGCCGGCGTCCACTCTAGCCAGACCGGCCCACCATGGGCTTCTTCCAAGGCCAAGAAAAGAGAGGCTCTCTACCCTGGATGGGCCAACGAGGGATATGTCGGCTCACAACGGGCTTCGACCACCAGATGACGGTGCACTTCGGCTGGGCTTTCCTTTGCATGGGCTGAATGATGGTAAACCCGGCCAGGCCGCGTCAAGACCCCGGCTGGGCTACAATTTAACTCGGTGGGCCCCATTTATCATGTAGCTCGACCCAGGCCAAGTCAGGGGAGCCTGATTCAGCCTATTCGTCCCCCTTGGGCCGGATGAGATCATCCCGGGAAGCCTCTTATCATCTGGATAACTCAGGGAAACACCTCCAACCTCAAAGAGAGCATGCCATCGAGCCAGGACAAGCTCCACAAGTATCGTGTCAGTCTTGGGATGCCCATGGCACAGACTAACACATGCAATAGGGAATATGCCCATGGCATCCAAGAATATGCTAAGGGATATGCCTTGGTATCTCTAAAGATGCCAAGGCATATGCTGAGCATCTAAGAAGATGCTAGGAATATGCGGTCTAGAAACCAATCGTGGGGAACAAGTCTTGTCCCCTTGGCTCCTCTTTATAAGGAGCGCCAGGGGGATCGTTCTCATAGAGGCTCCGAAGGGCTTCTCTCCTCTCTGCTTGCTAGGAGCTCTCCTTCCTTCTTCCTCCATTCTTAGAGAGAGTTCTTAGATAGAAGGATAGGAGAAACAGCTCAAGGAGCACCATTGTAGCCACTAGTATGGCAAGATATATGAGATTGATGCAGGGAAAGAGGTGTTATCTCAACATGAGAGCCTCCAACCTAAATACATCGTATTTCTCTTTGTTCTTATGAGTGCGGTTTTCACTGCATCATGCCTCCCCGGATTCCTCCACGTTCATCAGCCCCATCTTTAGCCTACCCATGGCATATGTCGTGATACCACCACGACATTTGGCGCTCACCATGGAGCCATTTAGTGGAGTTGGTTGGGTTCCCATCCTGACGGGAACGTATTCATCAACCTCTGCTTCATAAGAACTTTTTCAACTTCCCCAAGCATGCAGAGAGTAGGGAGGTGGGCACAGGAGTATCCAAGTTTGACTCAGCAAGGCAAGTGAGACTTGGCGAGCATGGCTCAGACTCTTCTCCAAGCACACTATGAGTATCAGATAGCTCGGTCATTGACACTCGATCGTTCACCCCGGGAAGTAAATAACTCAACCCGGGGACTAGCCAACGTATCCATAGAGTCATCCTTAGATGGAGAAAACACCAGCTCGTTTATTATTCGGATTAGCCTTTGACTCAGCTTACCAGCTTATTTATGATTCGGATTATTATTTGACACTGCTTGTTTATGATTTGGATTAGCCTTTGACTCAGCTTACCAGCTTATTTATGATTCGGATTAGTATTTGACTCAGCTTGTTTATGATTCGGATTAGCCTTTGACTCAGCTTACCAGCTTATTTATGATTTGGATTAGAATTTGACTCAGCTTATTTATGATTCGGATTAGTATTTGATTCAGCTTATCTTTGATTCAGACTAATGTTTGATTCAGCTTGCCAGGGTATATTATAACTCGGATTAGAACTTGACTTAGCCTGCCAGCTTATCTTTGATTCGGACTAACATTTGATTCAGCTTGCTAGGTTATGTAATGACTCGGATTGATATTTAATTCATCTTGCCAGGTTATCCTATATCTCGGATGGTTATATGCCAGCATATCATATCTCAAATTTATATCTCGGATCTACATATCGGATCATATCTCTTGGCGATTAGCCCTATTATCATATCCCAAAACTTTATCTTGGATCTATATCTCGAATCCATATCAAAAGCAATTTACCATCATCTCATTAGATCAAGTTATATCTCAGCAATCAGATGACTCGGATTTGAGTCATATAACTCGGATTTTGAGTCAGATGACTCGGATTTGAGACATAAGTCAGATTTGAATATTGTAATTTGGATTTAGAATCAGATGACTCGGATTTGACTCATATAACTCGGATTTTGAGTTAGATGACTCAGATTTGAGACATAAGTCAGATTTGAATATTATAAATCGGATTTAATGATTCGAATTTGGAATCAGATGACTCGGATTTGAGTCATATAACTCGGATTTTGAGTTAGATGACTCAGATTTGAGACATAAGTTAGATTTGAGTATTATAACTTGGATTTAGAATCAGATGATTCGGATTTGGAATCAGAAGACTCGGATTTGAGTCATATTTTTTTTCCATACAACCCCCCAGGAAGAGGGATCGGGTTCCATTATCATCAGACAACGGAACAACAACCACACATAACGGCATAGTACTGACCCACCTAGGGGGTCAAAACGGGAAAGCAAGAGTTCAACTTACACACTAAACAAACTAGAGAAATCAAGAAGGAGGTGGAGACGCAAGAACACCGCCTCGGGCTAGTGGAAACCATCCAAATCAAAACAACACCATGGAACTAAAGAACTGAAAGCCAACACCATCTTCATGTAGCGCCCCTTTTTATCTTCCAGTTTTCCTTCTTTCTCCTCCCCTTTCCAGTTCCGGAGCTTCATGACCACGATCTCCAGGAATTGCAGGCAGTCCCAGGAAAGGAACAGGGGCCACATACATAGCCGCCGCATCAGCCAACGCATTCTGTTGAAGAGCATCTGCTCCAGCTTGCAGCACCGCCCGGTCGTCCTCCCCATGCAACCCTGCCCAATAACGAATGAACACACAGGCATATATGACCAAAACAACAGGTGAGTTAATGAGCTTTTTTTCAAAGCAAGCTCTATTCCTAAGCTTCCACATAGCCCAACATATAGCCGCCACCACCGTAATCTGCACATTCCTACTAACCCCCACATACTGAGAAGCCCACCAAAAATACTGGGAAAAAGAACCAGGTCTATTCGCGACACCAACAGCTCTGGCAACCACCCCCCAAACATATTTAGCAGCCACACATGAAAAAAACAAGTGCCCAATGCTCTCATCCTTCCTACAAAACCTACAAGTAAAATCTCCAACCCATTTTTTTCTTCTCATGTTGTCTTTGGTGAGAATAGCATTATGCCAGATAAGCCACAACCAAATCTTAATCTTCAAGGGAATTTTTGCCTTCCACAGATGTTTAAAACTTATATCAATCCCCACATTCGACAGACGTGTATACATTGACTTAACAGAAAACTTGCCAGATTTACTCCACATCCACACTGGCCTGTCCTTTTCCTGATTCAAACTCACCCCAGACAACAACTTTCTCATCTGCTCCCGATGATTCAACCCATCAGTATCCAACCATCTCCTAAATGAGAGACTCCAGCCTTTTTTCGCCATGTCTGCCACTGTGATTCTTTGGTTCTGACAAATATCAAATAAATCAGGGAACCTATCTTTCAGGGGTGAGTCCAAACACCAAGCATCGTGCCAGAAATCAGTCAATTCCCCATTACCAATCTTCATTCTCCTACCAGCCAAATAGAAGTCCCTAATCTTGATCAAATCCTGCCAACATGGAGAATCACTCTGCCTGTGTTTCACATTACTAATCCCACCTTTCTTCAAATATTTTTTTCTCACAAAAACTTGCTGTGGACCCTCCTCACTTGAGGCGCCACCACCACTTACATAACAAACAAATGTTAAAAAGCCTAATATTTTTAATCCCCAGTCCATCTTTTTTCCTGGGCCTACACACATACTTCCATTTAACCAGATGATATTTCTTCTTCCCCACTTTCCCATACCAAAAGAAGGCTCTAGTCTGTTTCTCAATTTCTTCCACATTTGACCTATGTAGGAGAAACATAGTCATAGGGTAAACAGCCACACTGGATACACAAGCAGTGATTTTAACATGCCTCCCTCCCAGGGACAAAGCTCCCCCCATCCAACCATCTAACTTTTTCTTCAACCTATCACCAATAAAGCCCATTTCAGCCACTGTACATCTCCTGCTACAAACCGGCAAACCCAAATACTTAATAGGCCAGCGACCCTTCCGACAGTTAAACATCTCAGCATAATTGGACAGTTTCTCCTCATCCTCTAACACCATCATCACCTCACTCTTCTCAAAGTTAATCTTGAGACCAGACATGGATTCAAACAAATATAACAACAATTTCAAGTTTCTAGCCCCCTCAGGATCATCCTTAATAAACAGAATAGTATCATCAGCATATTGTAAAATGGCAATCCCTTTATCAAACAAATTATCAACCAAACCTGTAAACAACCCACCAGCCTGAGCATTAAACACCATCTTAGCCAAACATTCCCCTGCCAAATTGAACAAAAAAGGAGAGAAGGGATCCCCTTGCCTAACCCCCTTAAAACTGCCAAAGTAAGGACCAGTTTCCCCATTGACCTTAACACTGAGAGTACCCTGAGTCACAGCACTTTTTAACCAAATCATCCAATCATCACTAAAACCTTTCTGCTTACAACAATAGAACAGAAAGTCCCAGTTAACCTTGTCATAGGCTTTTTCAAAGTCAATTTTCAAAACCACACCCTGCTGCTTCTGACTTTTCGATTCTTTCAAAATCTCATGTAATAAAGTCACCCCATCTGCAATAAACCTCCCTTTAATAAAAGCAGTCTGACAAGTATCAATTAGTTTCCCCATCACAGGCTCAGTTCTAACTGTCAGAGTTTTGGTAAAAATCTTAAACAACACCTGGAGCAGACAAATAGGCCTATACTTCTGAATCCTATCAGCATCATCACCTTTTGGCAGCAGAGTAATCACACCATAGTTAATGCTCCTCAAATCAATCTTATGAGCAAAGAAATCATCAAACACAGCCATAACATCTGTTTTAATAACTACCCAACAATGTTGATAGAATTCAATAGGAATCCCATCAGGACCAGCAGCCTTATTTTTCTCCATCTGATCAATAACCTCTTTAACCTCTTTCTCAGTAAAGGGCACTCCCATTTTCTCCCTATCTTCATCATTAAGTTTCTCCCAGTCCTGCCAATTGTCATCTGCAAGCCTAATAGAAAACCCACCAGCAGGCCCAAACAAAGTTTTATAATAACTAGTGGCATGTTTCAGGAGATCACAGGTCCCCTGAATCTCATTCTCCCCATCTTTCATTGAAAAAATCATTTTCTTTCTCCTCACCCCATTAGCAATCCTATGAAAATATTCAGTATTATTATCACCTCTAAGCAACCAATTATCCCTCGACCTTTGCTGCCAAAATCTCTCCTCATTTTCATACACCTCAAGCAACTCTTTCTGAATAACTGCTTTTCTTTTAAGTTGTTCAGCAGTAAGCAAAATCAATTCCTCAATGTTTTCGAGTTCCTGCAACTCCTCCACCAACCTCTTCTTCCTTTTCTTTTCCTCCCCCCTTAAATGGACACCCCAACCTTTCAAATCATTTCGACATTTTAAGTTTTTTCTGCAACCTATCAAGACTATTCTTGCCATTCACACGTTTTTTCCAAACTTTTTCCACCCTGGTCAAAAATCCATCACACTGTAACCAGCTTTTCTCAAATCTGAATTCTCTACCCCCTGATTCCTGCCCTTCCATAGTATCCAGGATCAAAGGACTATGATCAGAAACCTCTCTAGACAACTTGTGTACTGTAGTAAGAGGAAACAGCTTCTCCCATTCTTTACAAACTAAGATTCTATCTAGTTTCTCCAAAGTCGGAATTTTCTGGTTGTTGGACCAAGTAAACTGCCCACCAGACATGATGATCTCTCTTAACCCATAAGCATTGATAATCGAATTAAACATGTGTCCCCACTTGTTCAAAACATGACCTTTATTCTTTTCAGAAACACATCTGATCACATTAAAATCGCCACCCACCAACAAAGGAATAGTTTGATCCTGACAAACCTCAGCTAACTCAACCAAAAACTCCTCTTTATTCTCCTCTTGTGCAGCCCCATACACAATCACCAGATGCCACTGAATCTGTTTCAAAACATCAAACACCTTCAACTTAACATGAAACTTGCCCACAGACACACCAATCTGAGTCAATTTAGAGGAACGTAGGCCCCCCAAAATGCCTCCAGACTTTCCAACAGATGGCAACCAACTCCAGGAGAATTGATTCATAGGATCAATCCTCCTGAAAAAACCCTCAAAATAGTCTTTCTTAATAGTTTCCTGTAAACCAATAAAATCCACCCTCTCCTGTCTCAACAGACTATTCAGATAAGCACCTGCACCTTTCTTCCCCACACCCCTAATATTCAAAATAGCACCTATCATAATACAGATTTTCTCTCTCTTGTTCCAGTCACAATACCACTCATAGGGTGATAATTGTGAACCTTCACAGCAGCAGCCTTTAACTTTCTCTCCCTCATAACAGAACCAATTCTCAACTTTTTCTTTTGTTTCCTAGAAACCACAGGAGTGAAATCTTCCTCATCATTACTAACATCCTTCCAATCCAGAAACAAAACCTTCTCATTCAGATCAGGAGCACATTCATTCACTATCTGCCTCCTATCCTGTAAACTATGTCTAGCAATCTCTAATTCTTTCAAAGAGTTAATATGTTCCAAAGATATAGAAGAAGCATCTATCCCCATTTCCAACGCTCTATGCATAATAATATCATCATCCAAAACAGCAAAAGAATTATGCAAAGTTAGATTTGTACCTGAAAGATCTCTAGAATTTTGCTGAGCCAAATGCCCTTCAGCCATGTTTCTAGCACCACCTTGATCAGCCACCCTCGAGCACCTTCTAACACCCTGTTGTTCTTCCACATCAACCACTTGATCAGATTGAGATTCCGCACTTTCCTGGGTAGAGCCATCAGGTTGAGACAAACCAACAGCCACTACTTCCTGATCTTGAGTGACAACTTCCATGTCCTGAGCACCCTCCAACACAGATTCCCCAACAGTTCCTTTTTTTCCACTATCAGAAGAGGAACCAAATGAGGTATCAGTAGAAACACTGTCATTTCTTGCCTGTGCACCCTCCTCTTGCTCATCCTCCTCCTCCAACAAATGACCATACTGCTTCATTAGTTCATAATGCTTGTCACTACTCTTATCCTTTAACAGACCCCTGATAAAGTCATCAAACCTCTGTGGACTAGCAGCAACCTCAGTACTGATCTCTTTAGCCACATTAGAGGATGGGTCTTGTTCCACATCCATGTGAGCACTGCCCAGCCCATCCTCATCAGCCACCACCAGAACCACCTGCAACATTCTCTCTAATCACAATTCCCCTTGAACGACCATCACCTCCAGAGCTAGCCCATATGTTAGCCATTTTAGTCCCAAAAGAGACTCCCCCAGAATCCTCCTGCTCCACCACAACCAGTTTTCCTTTGTCCAACCCAGCTTCACCAGCACCATTCCCACCATGTTGACCCCCAAAGACCTCCATCACTACCTGCACCAGGGACAATTCTTTGCCCACTACCATCATCAGGTCTCCTATGTTCACCTTCACCCTCATTCTCCTTATTCACCCCATCATCACCATCCTGCCCATCAATCCCCATAGCAGAAGGCAAAGTGGAAACAGCATCTGGAGCAAAAATCTCCCTGGTGTATTTGAATTCATAAATCCCACCCTGCATCTCCCCCCTTCTGGTATTAGGAACCAAAGAGACATCCAAACAAGCAATTTTAACTCTCACATAAGCCAAGTTCCTCAAACTATTCCTGTCCAGGGCCACAGGTTTACCCACTAAAGAAGCAACATAGAAGACAGTTGATTTCTCCCTGTACTTCATAGGGATACCAACAATTCTAAACCAGGCTTCTTCCAACCAGTCAACAGGTTGCAAATCCCCATTCCACTTAGACAACTGAATCACAGCATCAGGAATTGTTTTCATGAAGACCTTCCCAAAATGGAAGTCATCAATAGATCTGGCAGAAGGGAACCTCATCAAAAATTCCACATCATTAATAGACCTGGCATTAAACCTCCATCCAGACCCCATAGCATCAGCCCATATTTGGAACTCCTTCTCCAGATCCTTGCCAGTGACATCACCCCTAACCACACTTATATGAGCATAATGCAACTGCTCCATAGACTGAACATTTGACTCCACCACAGGAATAGAATGAAAGCCCTGCTCAAAATCAGTACTGCCAAAGAAAAGAGGAACATACTCCCATGGTTTCCTCTCTTGACAGACCAAAATGCTATGATCCTTCCCACAATTATCACACACAACCTCTTCCTCAATCACATCAAGCAACTGCACATCCCCAGACCCTCCAGCCACAGCACCATCCCTCGGCATACTCACTACTGGTGGTGGTACAGAGGACCCCACCAGAGTAGTAGCCACAGCATCCGACTGAGTAACTGACAAGATTGGGGACAAATTCACAGGACGATTCCCCCCAACAGGCACATTAACAGAAGTAGATGCCGAGGTGTTTAATCCAGAAGCAGACCGAGTTACAGGCACAGAAGTGTTCATCACAACCCGAGGCACATTAACTTGCTCAACAGTTCGTGCAAAAACCGGCTCCCCCCTTCTAGGATTCGAGTCAGAGTTACCTGATCTGCCTGGGAAAGACGACGCAGTAGCATCAGATCCTAAGCCTTGCTGCATCTCCGGGCGATGGCTCCACCGGCCCCGATTACGAGCCAGTTCCGCTTCGCGACGGCGAGCCTCCGACAGTGCCTGCTCCCGCGCCAAAGCCTCCCTGCGTTGATCCTCCATCCTGGCCTCAATCTCCGCCTGCCTCAACTCATCTCTATGCCTCGCATCACGACGCCGAGCATCCTGCTCCTCGCGGCGCCGCTCCTGCTCACGGATCCACCCACTCTCCCTATGATCTCCCTCCAAACCTCTGCGATCAACAGGAAAACGGCCTTGTCCATACCCAGATCCGAATCTGCTCGCATAGGGACCAGATCGGACTGGAGGACGAGAAGGGGAACCACGCCCACCGCGAAATCTCCGATCCATATCAGACTCCGCAGCCACCACCTGAGCAAACGATCTACAATCCCCCGAAACAACTCCGCTCCACTTCACCGGAACAGCAACCCGCGGCGACGATGGTTGAAGAATAGGCGGCTCCCGGACGAACACCACACCACACACACCGCGAGATCTAGAAATGGCGAGAGGGGAAACGGCTCCCGATCTAGGGTTTGAGAAAACACGAAGTGGAGGCGAAACTGACCGTGGATCGTGCTCCGTCGTACTAGTACTCCGCGCCTCCCCTGGCAGGTGGCCCTCCTCCAGCGAAGCCCCACCGTCAGCGCACACTGCTTTCCCACAACCACCGAGCCGTATCACCCGGCACGTACGCACGTAGGGCGACGCACCGGCGACACCGCGAGGAACTGCCCCCACCACCATCGGCGGACCCACGAGAACGTGCCATCTTTCGTGTACCAGACGCGTCCCGTACGAAAATCCCACCACCGAACACCAACTCGCCAGGACCTGTCCCGAAGCATCCCGCAACGACACCTGTCCCGAGCTCTCTCTCGAGATCTGGCCCCGTCGGCAAGGGCTGATCAGAGCCCCAGCCACCTCATGGATTATGGCCCTCCAGCTCCCGATCAACCCACGAAGATCATCGGACCAAACCACCGCCGTGGAGATAGGAAGGAGAGAAGGAGAGAAGGAGAGAGAAGCCATCGACCCTAGTTCCGTGATCCTAGTTCACCACTAGAGTCATTGCATGTGTGTTCTTTTCCTCGGATTTGAGTCATATAACTCGGATTTTTGAGTCAGATGACTCAAAGTTGAGACATAAGTTAGATTTGTGTATTATAACTCGGATTTAGAATCAGATGATTCAGATTTGGAACCAGATGACTCGGATTTGAGTCATATAACTCGGATTTTGAGTCAGATAACTCAGATTTGAGATATAAGTCAAACTTGAGTATTATAGCTCGTATTTAAAATCATATGATTCGGATTGGGAATCAGATGACTCGGATTTGAGTCATATAACTCGAATTTTGAGTCAGATGACTCAAATTTGAGACATAAGTTAGATTTGAGTAATATAACTCGGATTTTAAGTCAAATAACTCGGATTTAGAATCAAATGACTCGGATTTAAGTCATATAGCGCGGACTTTGAGTCAGATGACTCAGATTTGAGACATAAGTAATATAATTCGGATTTGGGTCATATAACTCGGATTTAGATTTAGATAACTCGGATTTGAAACATAAGTAATGACAGGGTCATACAACTCAGATGAGATGACTCGGATACATAAACTTACCCAAAGGGGTTAAAAGATTAGTGCCAAAAATGGCCAGAAGTCATAAACTTACCCAAAAGGGTTAAAAGACCAGTGCCCAAAATGGCCAGAAGTCGTAAACTTACCTAAATGAGTTAAAAGAGCAGTGCCAAAAATGGCCAGAAGTCATGAGCTTACCTAAAGGGGTTAAAAGACCACTGCCAAAAATGGCCAGAAGTCATAAACTTACCCAAAGGGGTTAAAAGACCAGTGCCAAAAATGGCCAGAAGTCATAAACTTACCCCCAACGGGGTTAAAAGAGCAATACCCATAAGGGCGAGGTATCACTAACTTATCAGAAAGAGTTATATAATTAAGAGAAACATGACGAGGAAAATATGAGTCGGAAAAGAACTCTGGGAATATTTAATACGAAGCCTATGCACGACTCTACTAGTCCCACATAGCCTCGGGGACTAATGTCTGGGGCATGCCCCCGGGTACCCCAGAGTTGATGTATTGAGTGATTCCTAGATGGAAGTTTCTATAAAAGAATATGAATATATGAAGAATAAATGTAACAAGTTATAAGATATGAAGGAGGAAACCTAAAAGGAAAAGTCTGCTGGGCCGAATAGGGGCAAAGTCGGCCCAACTAACATGCTCCCTAGCCAAATTATCTATTAAAGGAAATAAATACCACTCAATTCGTCCCATAGGCCGAATCACCAACAACAGCTTCCTCGAAATGGGCCGAATTCGTCTAATTCGGCCCACCATGGACCGTCGCCACCAACTCCGTGCCGAATCAACCCTTGTCTCGCTGCACCTCAACATCTCCAATGACCCGGCGCACCTCACGCTCCCGCTAGAGTCCTGCGCGCCTCGGCAGCTCCGCCTCGTCGCCAGGAATCCCCCCACCAGCTCGCCTGCTGCTTTCACCCGGGTGGGCCGGCGTCCACTCCAGCTAGACTGGACCACCATCGGCTTCTTCCAAGGACGAGCCAAGAGAGGCTCTCTACCCCGGATGGGCCGACGAGGGATATGTCGGCGCACAACGGGCTTCGACCACCAGATGACGGTGCACTTCGGCTGGGCTTTCCTTAGCCTGGGCCGAATAATGCTAAACCCGGCCAGGCCGCGTCAACATGCTAGCTGGGCTGCAATTTAACTCGGTGGGCCCCATTTCTCCTGTAGCTCGACCTAGGCCGAGTCAGGGGAGCCTGATTCAGCCTATTCGTTCCCCTAGGCTGACTCAGATCATCCCGAGAAGCCTCTTATCATCCGGATAACTCAAGGAATCACCTCCAACCTCAACGAGAGCATGCCATCGAGCCAGGACAAGCTCCACAAGTATCATGCCAGTCTTGCGACGCCCATGGTACAGAATGACACATGCAACAGTTAATATGCCCATGGCATCCAAGAATATGCTAAGGGATATGTCTTGGCATCCCTGGGCTCCTCTTTATAAGGAGCACCAGGGGGATCGTTCTCAGAGAGGCCCTGAAGGGCTTCTCTCCTCTCTGCTCGCTAGGAGCTCTCCTTCCTTCTTCTCCATTCTTAGAGAGAGTATTTAGATAGAAGGATAGGAGAAACAGCTCAAGGAGCACCATTGTAGCCACTAGTATGGCAAGATATATGAGATTAGATGCAGGGAAAGAGGTGTTATCTCAACATGAGAGCCTACAACCTAAATACATCGTGTTTCTCTTTGTTCTTACGAGTGCGGTCTTGACTGCATCATCCCTCTCCGGATTCCTCCACGTCCATCGGCCCCAACTTTAGCCTACCCATGGCATATACCGTGATATCACCACGACACTCTCGTTGGTATATGATATATTAATTGTGACCCCCGATGGGTGCCTCCAATAGTTTTTTCATAAAATTTCTAAGCAACCTACAATTTACTCCTAGTTGCAAATTTGACTTAATTTCAATAAATCAACATAAATTCATTCAAGTGGGCAGAGTTAGCAAGGAAATTTGAAAAACTCATAAAAAAGGGAATCGTAAGTATAACATGTTGGTCCACTATATATGTTTGAAAACTTAGCTTGTGTCATTGAGCTCCAATATTCTTCGGACTTTTCTTTCCGAAAAAAAACAATCTCGTCATCACTCGTAAAATTTAGAATGTTATGTACGAATATAACTAGACATCCACACCGACGACATTTTTTAGTACAAGAAGATGAACCCATCTACCTCTAAAATTATATTTAATTCGAGAGCAGTCTATTTCGCTTACTTGTAGCTTAAGTTTGACCTAATTTCGTTAAACAATCAGGATGCAAAATCTTAGCAAAATCAAGTTAAACTTGTCGTCAAAAATCTCGTTGGTTTACGAAATATACACTAGATACTTTACAGACATGGATCAAAATTATAGTTATTTAACGTATTATAACTTTATATGAAAATGATAGTGACATAATTCTATTATCTGATTCTCACATGTGCAAGGTATGTGTGCAATTTATATATATACTAGATGATTCCCCACGCGTTGCAGCAGGAAACGTATGTGTTAAAAGAAAATATAAGTATCGGATCAAGCATAGGTAAAACTCAAAACTTGCGGATATGCTACCAGGCAATGGTGAATAGAGGAAGCATGCTAATTCAATATTGAGAATACCATTCAAGCACATTTCACTTATTAGGAAGTATGGACATATAAATTCTGATGCAGATGAAGGGCAATAAAAAACATACAACACATTAGTATTTTTGTATTGTGTAGAACATCAGAACCTGGTATTGTTCAAATTTATTCAATTCAGCAAATAGTAATATCACATTCCATTTGGACAATATATTCGCTGCACCGACGAACAACGTCAATTGCAAGGTACTCAACATTAGAGCGAAAGCAAATAAGACAAAGAGACTTCCCATTGAAGCCAATAATATTTCTCGATTTCTCGTTGAAGTCACTTGGACAAACCGATTCTCCGGGAATGCAAAAATTATAATGTGTTCCGAGAAAGAATGCACAATGGATTTTTCTTACATTGATGCCTACTGTCCATGTCCTTCAACAACCTTGATATATCTTATTTTTTGTCAATATATATCCTTGCTTTATACTCCATGGAGTATTAAGGACTTGGGGTTAAGCAAACCACGCCTATAGAATACAGTTCGTATATACAGTAACTGAGATGCAGAGCAGGAAAAAAACATACAACCTTGAGAGTACATGTGTGACACGAAGACACGTCCTGAAAAACCATCCGGATTGCTAGGCAGGGCAAGCAGCACCTGCTCGCGTCCATGCTACTACGCCGCCCCTGACCAACATCCACGTCGGCGGCAACAAACTGAATCATTGACCGGCACCATTGTAACATCCCAAAAATATCAAACTTAGATCATCAAAACACTAATCATCAAGTTTAGGATTAACAAAAACTTTTCTAAATGAATTCATGAATGCATGCATATGTGTATGCATAGTTTTTGAATTTCTTTAAAACCACTTTGTTTGTGTGATCCATTGCTTGTAAAATGTTTCTTAGATGAAATAAACATCATCTAAAACATTTCCCACACTTTTCCTAAAGACAAGTAAATCAAAACAAATATATTAAGTAAATGGTCATTTTGGCCAATTTAACTCACATGCCTACTTTGGCTGTCTCAAACTTTCAGAACCTAACAGAAACTTTTCTGGATCTTTGCACCCCTTGAATGTACTCATAACAGAGTATCAAGGCCCACTTTGTGATCATCCAGAAACTTTCAAATGCATAGTTTAAATGACAATTCAAAATTAAATCTTATTCATATGGGAAGATCCCACTTTTTCAAAACCCACTCAAACAAGCTCAACTTTCAAAACCCAAGCATCTACAGACTCACCAGAACCAATCTAGCAAACCCACCAAAATTCATTTCAAAATTCAAAACTTGATTTCATGCGGCCATTTTATCAAACAGGTTGCAGACACAAATCAAACAAAACATCAAACACTATAGTGTGCAGTGTTTTGAGCCTAACTAGTTCCCTAGTTAGCTCACACACAACCCAGTAGATCATCTAGAAAGATTAGCCCAACACTAGCACCCCTGTGAGCTTGACATTGCCATTAATGGTGAACAGCCGATCCACCCCATGTCACCCCATTGTGGATAGCAAGCTAGGAGCAGCAGCAAGCCTAGCCAGCATGTCTGGGAGGCAGCGACCGTCCACCGCCACTGCCTGTCCCAGCCGCGAGCGTTGCCAAGCCCTGGACCACGCGCACAAGACACGCCATCGCCCGCCGTCGAAGACGCCGCCACTGCCGCGCAGAGCATCGCCCGTTCCAGACCAAACCACACCGCCCCATGCCTCGCGATCATGTCGTTGAGCATCGCCAGGAGACACAGCACCGTCCCCTACCCTTACCCATGCCATTAGCCGCCTGTAACGTCGCCCCCGACGAGCTCACCTTGTGCCCCGACGGTCCCCTCGCTCGACTATAAATAGAGGCCATCCCCGCACGATTTCTTCACACCATATCACTCCCCTCTCCCCACTGACCGTGCCACACCATCCTCAGAGCAAGCCGAGCACCACCTCGCCGGAATTTCACCGGAGCCCGCCGCCTCTGGTGAAGAAGGGAGCCAGCGATTGGAGCCGCCCCAGGAGAAGCCACCGGTACCAGGAGGATCGCCGTCGTCGACTTCGTCGTTCGCCCGCCTCGCCGACCCTCGCCCGTACCCCGGTGAGCCCCCAGCACCCCCACTGGCCGCGCTAGGTTTCGTTCTCGCCGGAGCTGTCTCGCGTCGACGATGACCCACAGTCGTTGGATTAGAACTAGATCGAACGATCCATGTTTCCCCATACCGCTTCGCCCAGCCCCGTGTCACTGACTAGTGGGGACACCCACTTACGCCGCCCGCGGGAGCACTGCGCCTAGCAGGCCGGCCCGTTAGAATTTCCCGCGCAGCCCAGCAATTCAAATTAAATCTTTTTCTTTTTCATTTCAAACACACTTCTGTACCCAACTTCAAAAATCAACCCAGATCGATTCAGTGCACCAAATTGGATGAAACCAATTTTGTTGGAAAGGTCTGTGAATGCTTAATCCAAGCACGTTGGATTCAAGTCATTTGGATCAGTAGATCACCCATAGCAAAAATAACAAGGCAGAAGCTTTTCTGCATTCAAACATTTTTCAAATTTAAACCATAAAAGATTTTGAGTTGATTCCAACTCTCAAAAATCACACTTAACCATACCTTTCAGAATATATAAAAATATATAGGTTTACTTGCAGAAATAATGTTCAAGTAATAAAAGAATGCTTCATAAGCATTTCTAGCCACTTTAATTAATTAAAATAAAAGGGTAAAACCTTATTAAATTGTGACACCACTTTAAATCACATTCCCATGGACTACAATATGTGGTGATGACATGTGTCAACATGATCCCATGTTTAGTTTGGAGAATATTAAAGCTTAAGTAGTTTTTCAATGAGTAGAAATTACATTTCTAAAATAAAAAGATTTAAACCAAGCCTTAACCTTGTAATGTTAGAGATGATGCTAAATCATCTATAGGACCCTTGTGTGTGATGATTGCAAGTAGTTAAGTATTGTTTGGTGATTGTGTACCTCGTATTTATTCATAGACGCTAGTACCGACCAAGGATACTACAAGGAGGAAGGAGGATACTACAAAGAGGAAGCCGAGGAGAACTTCAACCATTGCTCTGCACAAGGCAAGCTTTACTAACCAAGTTTACCAATGCAAGCTAACACTTGCAAGATACCCTACTTATGCCACAAACCCATACTTGTGATATGAATACTATATGCCTTAAGCATATGTGATCATACCTACTTGCTAAACCAATCCTAGTTTTATGGCAAGCTTCTTACTTTATTTCTTTATCAAAGCTTACTTAGAGTCTACCTAAGAGTTTGGTAGATATTAGACAGTTGTGCTCAAGTTTTCCTAAAGAGCATAAAATTTGGTCTAAGCTAGAAACCTTGATCTCAGTCTAAGATATAATGTTGAACTTAGTTGAAACTCCACTAGTACCACCCCCCATCATTATTACCCCCACCTGTAGATGCTAGTGCTAAGCATAAAACTTGATCAACTGTAGATGGGAATAGTTGGTGGAAAAATAGTTATGAAAACCTTGGAATGATGGATCATTCTATTGAAATGTTTTGGACATGTGTTTCCAAACCCTTGATGATTTTGGTGATGAAAATGTTGAGGCATGAGCCTTAGCCCTTTATAAAACTGATGGTTGTCTGGATGCGATACCATTCCAATTTTTGCGTACAACCACAATACCCGAATATTGGGTAGGGCTTGACTGGAAACTTATATACCTTAGTATTAGTTCCCTCCCGGCCAAGGTCTGAGCTGAGGCTACCTTGTGAAGATTGTCCACCTGTGCAGTACCCAAGATGACAGTTGGTCATGGTTGGGAGGCCAAACTCACAGGAGAGGTGCTGATACTAGGGAGTGTAATTGAAAGGTTAGGATTGATTATCCGCATACTGAGTATGGTGAATTCAGGATTTGTTCCTGACAGATGTATCAAATGTTGTGGTGAAAGTGTACAATCTCTACAGAGTGTCAAACTATTCGAATAGCCGCGTCCGTAGTTATGGACAGTTGGAGTGGCCATACTGTTCCCCCGTCAGACTTTTAAAATGACTTGTGAACTGAACTGAGACTTTGACTTGACCACAACAGAGTTGTGACCTGAATTACAAGATCCCCCTTAGGAGTTATAAAATTGTGACTAGCTTTGGAAATTAGTAAAGGTAAACCTGGCTTTTTGCAAAACAACCCTAGAGCCTAGTGTCCTATTATCTAAAAACCCCTTACCTGTTAGTATTAGTTTGTGAGTACTTAAAGAGTACTCATGGCTTTGTCCCTGGCTATTCCCATGGCCAGACTATGAAGAGGAGTACCTCGAAGATGGACCCTAGGAAGGTTACGACAACTAGGATCATCTCCCATCGTCAGCATTGCCTGTGACCCCGAAGATGGAGCTTCGCCTATGCTACCGTTATTATTACGTATTCCGCTGCTTGATGTTGTATTAAGAACTAGATCATGAGATCCCTATTTGTGTAAGAACTTATGTATCGTTTGTAATGGATGAAGTACTATGGTATCCAATTCTGTTATGTCTCGCAAAAATGGTAATCCTGGGATTGCGATGTATGGCATAACAGGCATCTAGGATTGAAAAATCCGGGTGTTGACAACCATCAATGGCAAGCTTGAGCTGGACCGAAGACCTCCAACAGAATGAAAAGAGGGTCAGGAGGAATAAAACAACGCCTATGCCCATGGAGCTTGGGATGAGCAAGCAGCAGGAGTTCACCAAGATTGACGACTACGCCGAGTTGCCGACCAGGTATTGGTGACAGAGTATTCTAGGAAAAAAGTTCATGGTGATAGTGCTTTAGAATGGAGAGGGGTGATCTAGCGCTCTCACTTTTGATTTGCGCGAGGCAAGCACAAACAGGAGATTATGTTCTACCAAAGGAAAGGTTGGAAGGGAGGTGGAGGAGGCCTAGACAGTTCGCTAGTCAGGGAGGAGGAGACGTGTTCTACCAAAATGAAGATTGGCAGCAGGGTGGAGTTGGCCTAGTCAGTTCGCTAGTCTCGGTATTCTTATACTTAGCGTAGTGTGACTGGGAGGTGAAAAGCAAAGTTGCGGTGCTTAATGCCTGAATTCAAGTGGACTATTGGACTATAGAATTGAAGTGGACTATTCGACTACAGAGCCCCACGACGTCTGAAGGTTGTAAGGCAGACTGTTGGACTATAAAACTGTTTTTTTCTAGTAATAAATTATCTGTCGTTACCCTTGTAGAAAAAATATTATTTCAAAGCAATTAGGAGGTTCGTCTATCCAAAAAAAAATAGAACCAAAATGGGTGAAGTGGCATGCTGATGTGGACAGCTTTCATGTTGAGAGAAATAGGTAGTGGGGGTTTCCTATTTAGATATAGAAGATATAGTGTGCGGATACTTTCGAATATTCACCATTCCACAAAGATTGGCAAATCCCAACATTGCTAAGTGTTGGATCTTCTTTTCTATTTTCGAGTCTACAAGATTAGAGCGTTTACACCGTTTAGCTTGAGTCTAAGAAATATTGCCAGAAAAATGTTGCTGGGTAGCAAAACTATTTTTTATAGGACCCACTACTTTGCAACGCAACAGTCAATCTTGATTTTCTATTTGCATGATACGCCATTATAAAAAGGATATAGAGACTGACTATGGGCCATTCCATTAATTTATGTTCACTTGTGTCTTGTAGTAGTAGAAATAGCCATGGGAGTCTTTTTGCTAGACTCATTTTGTGCAGCTGGCAAGTTGCACAATGAAACAACAGGTGTACTATTCTGGGCGTGCGTGGGTGTGGTATTTGACCATTTGCGCATAGGTACGGGTAGTATAAACGAACACATACATGCAAGGTACTACATGCAAATATTCGACAGAACGCGGATCACCGTGGACTAGACTCGTGTGTTACAGTGCACTCGTACTCAATGCAAGCTGCCGGACCTATTTCAGTTATTGGTCCTAGAGCAGCAGTATGAACAGGGTTCAAGATATTCTCCTATTTCCCATGCTGGTTTGGGTTCCCCATGAGTATTCAGTAGATCTTGACCCATGCTGGTGGGTCGTAGTTATGCTAGGAACCGCATGGACTAGCGGTAACATCTAAGCATGACTAAGCTCCACAAATGTATCAGCTCTAACAACGCTTCAAAAGCCAAAACCTAGTTATGCTAGGAGAAGTGGATCAGGGGATATATGATACAAATGTAACATGCATTAGATAGGATTACTCTACCTATCGATAAAAGACTTTAGAATCGCATACACATGGCAAGAATATAAATACTTTGAAAGCATAGGATTCATATGTATGTGTGGGGCTTCTCTTGAATTTTCCTGTTGATAACCAATAAGCAGATCTTTGGACACCTGGTACTTGACTTGATTAAAGTTAGTCAAGTATTGATCTTCGATGGTGTTGATCTCGGTCTTTGATCTTGATCTCGATATCATATTCTACCGAAGAAGAACCAAATACCGGAAAGAATGGTAAACAATAAACACATGGCATCTATGCAATGCTCAAACAAGGATGATGAGTAACCCTAAGACATGCTCGGCAGTTTAATAAGGGTTCCAAGGGGCGTCAACCCTAATTCAGGAAAACCTCGGAGGCATATGAGAAGGTGTGTTTAGTTCTTCTACCTAACTTGCAATTGAAGTTGTTTAACAATGCATGATTATGACTCTATTGTATAGATCTTATTTTTCTGATCATTTTGATATATTATTTGTATTTTTCTGATTTAAAATGAATTAGTTATCAATTTCTCCAATTTTAATTCATTTTAAATCATTTTTGAAATATTATAAAATAATTTACATTTTGGAATTACTTTTAAATTTTTATTAATCAAAAAAAATTTATGGAAATGTTTATATCACTTACAGATAGGGCCCACATGTTAGCATTTTTCAGTTACAAAATAATTATAGAAATGAATTACATAAATGTTTAAATAAGAGAAAAAGGAATATGACGTAATGGTGACGTCATGATGACATCATCAATGGCACCCTTCCTAGATGGAGCGCGGGACCGATGATAAAGGGAGCGCGAGGCAGCGAGGAGAACCGCGTTCGATGCACTCGACCTGGCAAACAAAAAGATAGCGGGGCCGCCTCTTTTTGGTCACCGGAGCACCGCCGGCTAGGAAGCGGAACTGTGGCGGCTACACGTGGTCATCGGGAGCGAGCTATAGAGAGGGAGGGAGACTTTTGGGAGGTGCTGGAACACCAGCAGCTCACCACGAACGCTATGGAGGGTTTGGGGAGGCGAGGCGAGGCCGGATGGTGGCGAATCGTCGGCGGCAACATCGATGGCCGAGGACGTGTCAAGGTCTATTCCGATGAGGGGAATCTCCCCTGCTTACATGCTTCATGGAGAAGGAGGAGGAACGCACGGATCTTCCAATGATGGCCTCAACATGACGTGGGGTGGCCGGGGACGGTGAGGTAACACGGTGGCGGGAGATAGGGTTTCGGCCATGGCAAGAAAATGATAAGATGGAGGAGAAGAGTGGAGTGCTAGGGTTCTCCGGCGACGTCGGTGCAGTACTTATAGGCGTTGGCGGGTGGCGGCACGAATCGCGACGCATCTCCGGCGGCGGACGGCGGCGGGTGCGCCAGCGAGCAGCTTGCTCGTCGTCGAGGAAGACGACAAACGGGGAACAAGGCCGAAGAGGTATCGGGCTAGGTTAGGCCGCGCATGGGCCGATGTGGGTTGCACCAAAGCGAGAGAGAGAGGCCGGATTTTGCAGTGCATGCGATAGGAAGGAGAGAGGGAAATGGGCTGTGACCCAGAGAGATATTAGAGACTATTTTTCTTTCTGAATACATTTTTTCATCTATTTTGTGTTTTCTATTTGCATTTTCAATTTCTTTTCTATTTTGAATATTTCCAAAATACTAGAAATTTTCCAAACATATTAAAATAATACAGGGGCCCTTGTAAACAATTTGGGCTCCTCAATTTTGGTAGTTTTCAAAATTTTCAAAACTATTTGAATTGATTTCGAAGAGAGAGGAAATTAGGGTTTAGGGTTTTGTGATTATTTTTCTTTCATGCATTTTAAAATGATGCTCATGAATGCACATACAAACCCTAATTACTATTTAATAAAACTAGGGTTGTTACAATTCTATCCCCCTTAAAAGAATCTCGTCTTGAGGTTCCTAGATAAGAGGACAGAAGGAACAGGGTTACACTAAACTTCGACGATCTTCTCGAAGAGGTTGATCCATACCACCATGATGAATGGATGAAGCGCTTCATAATCTTCGAGGTGGTTACTCAGACTAAGGAAGATAGGGAATGACACGGAAACACAAACTGAGTATCTCATGGTCAACTCATGGATAGATGTTTTGCGAACATCTCGAAAGCCAACAGACATGAAACACGCCAAGGTAACGGAGGGAACAAAAGGAGATGATTTTCAAGGTGACAGATAACTGGTCTTCATAAGGATCGAGACCATGGAACTTGCGGAAGAGGGTAAACTTCCGAGGGAAGGAACTCCCAACAGATGGAACATGACCACAAACATCAAGAGGTAAACCTCTACTAAACAGCTTGGGTAGAGCTTTACAGGTGGAGAAGATTGATACCAACAAAACCAATCTGTTGAACTACTTTTTAAACAGAAGAGTCACTCTTTCGTTTAATAGAAGGCCAAGACAGAAAGGTGTTTTGGTGGAGAGGACTCATAGGAGTCACAAGTAACACGTAATAGGAGAAATTGTTGATTACCAAATCATAGTCGCTCTTCAAACACGTTTAAGAAAGCGAGAAGGAAACTCTTTATTCATCTAGGACTATCAAGATCTTTGCCAAAGATCATGATATTACTTTACACCACCAAGATTAATAGTTGAGAAGATTCCTGATGACACGAGAAGAAAGAAACTTCATTCTTAGACTCTAAGTACTTGGCATAACAAGATGTTTTCCAACGTAAAGGGTCTAGAGGTTCGACCAAGAGACATTTAGCAAAACTACTTTAAATATTCTCCTTGACATTTGGAACACCGATATCAGGCTACTGACAAGCCTTTAATCAATCATCAAGTAAAGTCATACATCGGGTAACAGGAGACCATAAGCACAACTCCTATAATAAATAAAAGAAGATGCGTTATGAAAGACGTTTAGAATATCACGAACCACCGATATGTCACAGAGCTCAAGAGGAAAACTTGCTTGGTAAGGCAAGAAGACATAGTCTCGGAGTTTTAGTACGAACTTAACTCTTTGACTGAAGAGGTGCACTAGGATAGCGGACTTGGTGGCACAATCATCCTTTTTTAGTGATACGGTTAACTAATCACGCTAAGAATGACACAAATGTCCTTAGAGTTCAAAGCGGTGAGAATTGCTAAGAATCTTAGATGGTCACATCATTACGCACACGCAACATTCCTGAGCGTGAAGAGCTCAGAGAAAGGGTGGGTATATATGTGTAAGAGCATGGGTCATGAAACTCAACACAAAATCATGGTATAAAAAGGGTGTGATACTTTGAGGTAGAACAGAACATAAGCTAATCAATGCTTATTGATCTGCGTCTTACAACACTTTGACTTGGTCTTAGAAATGATGAGGTACTGGAGTTTGTTTATCCTAACATCCCGAATTGGTTTGTCTCGACGGACCTTAAGAGTATCTTGCATCAAAAGACACCAATGCACATTTACTACTTGGCTACCATCTGGAAGACAGAGGTCAGAAAACAACAAGGGTAAGGAAAATGCTCAGGATGGATCCCGAGATGCGGGTGCATAAATCAACAATCTTCCGAGGACCAATGCATAGATGGAAAATTGTGGCAGAGTCACGAGTTTAGATGCGAGACTCTTGAGGAGAGCTCTTGTAGTGATCTATTTGGTTCCATTAAAGAACATATTTCGTGGCATGTGGTAGGGGAAGTCCTTTATTGTCATTGTTCAATAGCGATAATATCCACAAGTCTGAAGGCTATACTAGAAGGTACTAGCCATCCTAGGGTAATTTGTGAAAATTGACCACAGGAGTCGATAAAATGGAACTTGGGTTAAAGGTCGGCTTCATATACACGATTCTCAACACCAGAATCCAGCACAATCGGGGATCTTTGGTTCAAGTCCAAGGATTAAAACCCAAAGAAAGAAACAACTACTACTTGACTGACAAGGAGTATACTGCAAGGTAGTAATCATGAGTAACTTTCAAGAAAATATATAACTTCTGAAGTACCCAAAATAATAAAAAGGAGGCACACGAGGTGAAAGGAAACCTCGAGACCTAGAACAGAACATTGTCGAACCATTATCATGAGGTTGTGGTCCCATAAAATAGAGAGATCATGATGGAGGAAAATCTCTCAACTAAAGTGAAACAAGGAAAACAAGGAACATACACACTAGACTATAGAGAACATAACACTAGGACAACTGGTTGAGAAACGACATGCCAAGAAGGCACCTAAGTTTTGAAAGATGAGACGAGATAGCAAAACTGTTACAAATCAACACAAGATAAGGTGACCTAGAGTTAGAGCGAAACTGGATAAGAAGAAAAACAAGCATATTAGAGTTTTCGCAAATAATTTTCAGCTTTCAAATAGTTTTCACAAATACTAGACTCAACATCGACCAATAGCAAGGGTTTCCTACAGTAAATACTTCTCTGATACCAAAACCTGTGACACCCCCGGGATTAAGGCTAGACAAATCCCAGACCTTCGTCTGAACATAAGCCTATCCGAATATCGAAAGCGTACAAAGAGAGAATCGGTAACACAAGAGTGACCCTACGACACAAAATTATTACAGCTTGCTCATAACTAAGCAAAGAACCAAAATATTACAAGCAGAGGTCACTGACCATAAACATCAAACAACGGAAGGCAAATTATGCTATTAAGTATAGTAAACTTAATAAATGCCTAAGAGGCCTGAAGCATAACGATGACGTCTAATCCATAGATTCCAGGCTGCCGACCGGGAACCCCAAGCTACTTGTCGATGTTGATGCCATAAAGAACTCTTCTTCTATGGTAACACTTACTCTGCTACAAAAGTATCAATGAAACAAGGGTGAGTACAGGGTGTACTCCGCAAGTCTTATGTTTGATGGAGTTATTTTTCATAAAGCCATATTTGTTTGTAAGATAAGAGGGAGAAGAATCTTGGCTAATCAGAATATTTTAAAAGGGTATAAGAGAGCGGTATCTCCAACTTTGATCATCTTTTGATATTCACCGAATCATCATCAGCTGAACCTACCAACTAGGATCACCCCCTCGTACCCATGAGGAAGTATCCTTAAGCACACATTGATCTACCAAATTTTACGATTAGGTTCAGTTCTCTATGATCTTAGAATCCGTTCCCAAGTTGACCATAACCGTGGACATGGATTTTCGAAAATATTAATACCCAACAGGGTTGTACAAATTTACCCACATGTACCAACCGATTCTTAGTGCCAGATCATTAGTCCTCTTCCTTGGAAGGCCGACACAGAGTGGTTGACCATGACCTTTACCTTGCTTTCGCCGAGACCAAGTCACGCACTAAGGAGATGCCGCCGTAATGGGTCGAGTCCCAAAGCTGGTCCCTAGATATGTGTGTGGGGCTCAAGATTACGGAGGTCGTTCCTCTCTTGTTCCCGGCCATGCTTACCTAATTGTTATGAATGCACCTCCTTCACCTCCTTCAAGAAGAACCAGGATGCGTATGTCGAATGGAAAGCCCAAACTATGTAACTCATGGAATCTACAAGGAAAGTTAGTTGGTCGAGGGGGTTTTCAGGCCCCCGTGTGGCTGTACGCTCGTCTTGGTTCAAGAGGCAAGAACTCAGGTCCTAGTAGTGACAGGTATGGGACCGCAAAAACCACAACCCACCGTGGCCTCCCATACAAGCCTTAGCATGTTTAACTTTTATCTCTGATCATACCATGTCATCCTGTCAAAACTAGGTTTATTTGCAACATGGCAATACTTCTAGAAAGACGTTTAGAATATCACGAACCACCGATATGTCACAGAGCTCAAGAGGAAAACTTGCTTGGTAAGGCAAGCAGACATAGTCTTAGAGTTATCGTACGAACTTAACTCTTTGACCGAAGAGGGTGCACTAGGATAGCGGACTTGGTGGCACAATCATCCTTTGTTTAGTGATAGGGTTAACCAATCACTAAACAGTCACTAACCAATCATCTTAGCGTGATTGGTTAACCCTATCACTAAACAAAGGATGATTGTGCCACCAAGTCCGCTATCCTAGTGCACCCTCTTCGATCAAAGAGTTAAGTTCGTACCAAAACTCTGAGACTATGTCTTCTTGCCTTACCAAGCAAGTTTTCCTCTTGAGCTCTATGACATATCGGTGGTTCGTGATATTCTAAACGTCTTTCTAGAAGTATTGACATGTTGCCACATGACCACATGACCAGATGGACCAGCGGTAACATCTAAGCATGGCTAAGCTCCGCAAATGTATCAGCTCTAACAATGCTTCACAAGCCAAACCATAGTTATGCTAGGAGCAGTGGATCAGGGGATATAGGCTACAAATGTAACATGCATTAGATAAGATTACTCTACCTATCGATAAAAGACTTTAGAATATCATGCACATGGCAAGAATTTAAATACTTTGAAAGAATAGGATTCATATGTATGTGTGGGGTTTTGCTTGCCTTTGCATGTTGATAACCAATAAGCAGATCTTTGGACACCTGGTACTTGACTTGATTACAGTTGGTCAAGTATTGATCTTTGATCTTCGACGGTGTTAATCTCGGTCTTTGATCTTGATGTCTATATCGTATTCTACCGAAGAAAAACCAAATACCGGAAAGAAGGGGAAACAATCAACACATGGCATCTATGCAATGCTCAAACAAAGATGATGGTATGACAAGTTAAATTGTACTGAAATGTAACCCTAAGACATGCTCGGCAGTTTAACCGGGGTTCCGAGGGGTGTAAACCCTAATTCGGAACAACCTCGGAGGCATATGAAAGGGTGCATTTAGTTATCCTAACTAAATTGGAGAGAGACTAGTGAAAGCGCGCCCTCCCGCAAATGAACCAGCGCGCGCAGAGCCTTGCACGAGGTGCTCTTGGCTACGCACGCCAAAAAGTTTAAAGCCGCTTGGTTGGGTGCATACGGCAGCAAGCTGATGCATGCCAAAAGAATTTAAAGCCGTTTGGGCCGGTGCGCGTTTAATGCTACTGCTAGTAGCGCATGTCTTTCTTAATTTTTTACATGCCAACAAACAGCGATGCATGTAAGAAAAAAAAAGAAAAAGCAGTGCACTGTAAGTAGATCAGGTTGTGCACTACGATTGAAAAAGGCAGTGCAAAACAGCGTGTCATCCCATGTATTTCCACCTTGTCATCCCGTTCACTTCAATACAAGATAGTGCAAAATAGAATATAAAGACAGTGCATAGGCAATACACTGCTAGTGTGCCAACCCGTGCACTGCCACTTTGCCATCTCATGCACTGTGCTAAAATGCAAAGCAGAAAAAATGCAGTGCAAAGGCAATGCATTGCCGGTGTGCCACCCCGTGCATTACGACTAAAGGCGGTGTAAAGTAGAAAAAATGGTCGTGCATAAGCAATGCACTGCCAGTGTGTTGACCCGTACACTGCGACTAATGGCAGTGCATAAGCAATGCACTGTCAGTGTGTTGACCCGTGCACTGCGGCTAAAGGCAGTGCAACACAAAATAAGAAGACGGTGCATAACTTGTGTACTGCCAGTGTGTCATCCCATGCACTACGATATAAGACAGTACATCATAAAACAGTAAGGCAATGCATTGCTAGTGCACGCCATAGAAAATAAGGTGCTGCAACCTATGAACTAAAGGCAGTCCGAAAAAAGTTAATCAAAACTTTTACTCGTGCGGTATAGAGGCAAATCCAACTAAAATTCGCGCAGTTGAAAGGATGCAACTGCCGAAATGCCTCAATGATGTTCAGAAATTTACAGGATGCCTTGCAGCCTTAAGTCGGTTCGTGAGTCGGCTAGGTTAGAAAGCATTCCCTTTGTATTAGTTAATGAAAAAATCTAATAAGTTCACCTGGACACCTCAGACTGATAGCGCTTTTCATGAGTTAAAAAAGATGCTGGCCACAGCACCAATTTTAGCTTTCCCACTATCAAAAGAGCCTATGTTGCTCTATATAGCAACAACGAACCGAGTTGTGAGCGTTGTGATAGTTGTGGAGCGTAATGAGGAAGGTAAGTCGGTGCAAAGACCGGTTTATTACCTAAGCGAGGTATTATCGGCGTCAAAGCAAAACTATCCACACTACCAAAAAATGGCTTATGGAGTATATATGTCAGCAAAAAAGCTCAAGCATTATTTTGAGGAACACCCCATAAAGGTGATTTGCGAGGCACCAATAGCCGAGATAATGAGCAACAAAGATGCTAGCGGCCGAATAGAAAAATGGGCAATTGAGTTATCCCCTTATGCCCCATAATTCGATAGACGAGATTGTTGGGAATATGCCCTAGAGGCAATCATGTATGATGATATTTCCCATTGTATTCATGAAGTTATTAAATTGTTCTTGTATAAACATCTGATGTGTATCATTGAATATGTGATTGGGTTGTGGAACTATACATTCATGTTGTTTGTACTAAATATGCTTGGCCATTGAGGTTGTGTTGGACACACAACTTAGATCAATGTGAAAGTTGGCTTGATGACTCGGTTCCACTTGTCATGGGCATGGAGATGCTATTCCAACTTAGACAGATTCTGCTAAAGAGTTTAGCGAGTCGGATTGACCTATATTGAGGTATAATGAACAAGTTGTAATTTGTATATCTCAATCAATGTAATCCTTAGACCTGAGGTTGTTGCATAGTCCGAGTTAAGGATCACTGACTTAGGTTCTATCAAACGCTGATCCGTAACTGGGCAGTTATAAAGGCAGAGTTTGGGTCGACTTAGAATGAAGCTGTGTGATGTGAATAACCAAGATGGGATTTTGCCCCTCCACTCGGAGAGATATTCTCTGGGCCCTCTCGGATGATGTGATTCAGAAAGCATGGCCATGCACTACTCGATTAAGTTTTAACCGAGGCGATTGACTAAGAGTTAGTCGCGTGAATCACTTATCTCAGATCGAGAAGAGAGATGGACTATTTAAGGAATGACAAATATTCACCTATAGTCTGACAAGGTATATCGTGAGGCAAAAGGGACTCAGGCACAAGTCACATTGGAAAGGCAAGTCGTCATGACTCTTTGGTACTTGGGAGTCGACACGTTCTGCCAGGAGCCGCTACCGACTGATTGATTGAGAGTCGGACTCTAATCGTGTCCAAGTAGCCATAAGCCTGCGGGGTCACTGTTGGAATTATGCCCTAGAGGCAATAATAAAGATGTTATTATTATAATTCTTGTTCATGATCATGTTTATATTCCATGCTAGAATTGTATTAAGCGGAAACTTTAATACTTGTGTGGTTTGTGAACAACACCGTGTCCCTAGTACGCCTCTATGGACTAGCTCATTGATTAATGATGGTTAAAGTTTCCTAGCCATGGACATGAGTTGTCGATTAATAATGAGATCATATCATTGGGAGAATGATATGGTGGACAGACCCAAACTAAGCGAAGCAATTAGATCGTGTCATCGTGTTCGTATTTGCGAAGCTTTTCTTATGTCAAATATTGTATTCCTTAGACCATGGGATAATACAACTCCCTGGTATCGGAAGAAAGCTTTGAGGTCTTCAAACGTCGTCCTATGAGAGGGTGATCATAAAGGTGTCTCTCAGGTGATCGGAAAGTATCTGTTGGGTTGTATGTATCGAGATGGGATTTGTCCCTCCCAAGTCGGAGAGATATACTTCGGGCCCACTCGGTAATCGATATCAACACCGCTTGCAAGCATGTGGTTAAGGAGTTAATCACAAAGTGATATCGGATTACGGAACGAGTAAAGTACTTGCTGTGAACGAGATTGAACTAGGTATGACGGTATCGACGATCGAATCTCGGGCAAGTAAAATATCGCGAGACGAAGGGAATATATATATGGGATTGATTGAATCCTGGCATCGTGGTTCATCCGATATGATCATCGATGAATGTGTGGGAGTCAATATGGGTTTCCAGACCCCTCTGTTGATTATTGATAGAAGATCATGTCTGCATATTCTCGAACCCGCAGGGTCACACACTTAACGTGTCTCGACGCTAGGATATATTGGATAATTGGTTTATGAGTTTTTGTTCCGAGTCTCGGATGTGATCCGGGACATCACGAGAGGTTCTGGAGTGGTCCGGAGAATAAGATTCATATAAGGCAGTGCAGTTTTTGGAGTTCGGAATTGTTCCGGATTAATCGGTATTGTACCGGAAGCTTCTAGAACCTTCCGGAAGGGGACCAACGTGGCCACACCTTCCGGGAGGGGGCATGGGCCTATGAGGGAGTGCCCTGGCCGCATTGGGCCAGGGGCACAAGGCCCCATAGGGCCCAGCCGGCCAAAGAGGGTTTAAACTCGAGATAGATTTTCTAGAAGGGGGGGTTTCCTTGCCCCCCACTCTTCCTCCTTTGGGGCCGCCGGTTTGGCTTGGGGGAGGGGGCTAGGGCTGCGCCCACCCCTCTATATATAGAAGGCTGGGGGCACACCACCCCCCTACACCTTCCCCTCCAACCCTAGCTGCCCTGCTGCCCTCCTCTCTCCCTCCCGACTGCTTGTAAGGCGAAGCCCTGCTGCAGAAATTCTCCACCATATACACCACGCCGTCGTGTTGTAGATCCAATCCGTCTCTCCACCATACTTGCTGGTACGAGGAAGGAGGAGACGTCGAGGTGCTGCACGTGTGCATCTCACGGAGGCACCGCCACTTGTGGTGCTAGATCGGATCGGATCGCGAGGAGGAGAAGCGAGTACGACTACATCACCCACGTTCCGACGAACGTTCCGCTGTGCGAATCTTCAAGGGTATGAATATCTAATCCAATATCTCTCGTTGTTTGCATCTCCTAGATTAGATCTTGGCTTTCCCTCTGTTCGCATCCGTAGAAAATTTTGATTTACTATGCCGCGAAACCCATCAGTGGTATCAGAGCTAGATCTATGCGTAGATGTGTTTCACGAGTAGAACGCAACATGGTTGTTGCGGGCATTGATGTTTTCTGTTGCAAGCCTCTTGTTTGTGTTCTTCTTATGACGCGGGATAGTGAGATTGAAGCGGTCCAGGCCAACCTTACGCGACATCGTCATGAGACTGCTCAAGACTTGACGTGTGGCTTGTTCCACACATGCGGCTGGTGGATGCCAGGTTCTCTCACTATAGTTGTCATGGGATCTACACCGGAGTTTGGCAACCATAATATCACCGTTGTGGCTTTCCGTAGGTAAGAATCGTTCTTAGCATCTACTCCCATAAGCCACGTAAAACATGCAACAACAAAGTAGAGGCGTCTAACTTGTTTTTGCAGGGAGTGTTTTCTGTGATATGGTATGGCCCAAGATGTGATGTGTATAATGTATGCGATGATCATGTTTTGTAATGTTTCACTACTTGCATGTCGATGAGTACACAACCGGCAGGAGCCATATGGTTGTCTTTATAATTGTGTATGACCTGTGTGTCAACTTCTTATGCGCCGTGTAATAGTTTCACTCTATCGCTAAGTAGTTAGCAATAGTTGTAGTTGCTATTCGTGGTGGAGGCAATCATGGTGGAGTGATGGAGATCATGCCGGAACGCACAAGATGGAGATCATTGCGCGAAGATTGGCTATACCATGTCACATTAAAGTTATATGCATGTGATGTTTATCCTTTTATGTATCTTATTATGCTTAGATCGCGACGGTAGCATTATAAGATGATTCCTCACTTAAAGATCAAGATAAAAACTGTGTTCTCCCCGAGTATGCACTGCTAAAGTTCGTGTCCAAGCATCACGTGATGATCGGGTGCTATAGACTCTACGCTCACATACAACGGTGCAAGCCAGTTTTGCACACGCGGAAATACTTGGGTCTAACTTGACGAGCCTAGCATGTACAGACATGGCCTCGGAACACATGAACCGAAAGGTTAAGCATGAGTCATATGAATGATATGATCGACACTTCGTTGTCCACCATTGAAACCACATCTCTTCTCGTGATGATCGGATTAGGTGTGGTGAATTTGGATCGCGTTCACTAAACAACTTGAGGGATGTTGAATTTAGTGGGATTTCATCTAGTAATTTGATTAAGTTGAACTATTTATCATGAACATAGTCTAAATTGTACTTGCAAATACTGTAGATCACATGGCCAAGTCCAACTTCAACTTCAACATTTTTGCTGAGATAGAAAAGCTTAGAAAAAATGGGTCTAACTTCACCAAATGGTTCCGCATTCTGAGAATCATTCTCGCTGGCGGACATAAGGACTATGTCCTTGAGAAAGCGCTAGGTCACGCCCCTGCGATAGATGCGCCGGCTGATGAAAAAGCTGTTTATCAGTCGCGCAAGGATGATTATGATTTGATTAAGATCGCCATGTTGTATGCTATGGAATCGGATCTTCAAAATCGTTTTGAGGAGTTCGCCGGTCCCTTTGAGATTCTCGAGGAGCTGAAAAACATGTTTCAGACTCAAGCCCGTTCTGAGAGATATGAGATCTCTAAGAAATTCTTTAACTACAAGATGGAGGAAGGGAGTTCTGTTAGTGAGCACGCCATTAAGATGTCGGGCTACACTCAACGCCTTGAGCAACTGGACTGCAAGATTCCAGAGGAGCTCAAGATTGACACTCCTAGCTACAAAAGTTTTGTAGTTGATCACAATCAGATTGGTTCCACTGATATGATCACTGAGCTCTTCGCTAAGATGAAAGTAGCGGAGGTGAACATCAAAAAGAATAATCATGTGTTGATGGTCAACAAGCCCCCCACCTTCAAGAAAGGTAAGGGTGCAAGGAAGCCCTTCAAGAAAGGCGGCGGCAAGCGCGTTGCCCCTGCTGAGAAGAAGCTCAGGTCTGGTCCTAAGCCGGACACTGAGTGCTTCTATTGCAAGGACAAGGGTCACTGGAAGCACAACTGTCCGAAGTACTTAGCGGACAAGAAGGCTGGCACCATCAAAGGTATATTTGATATACATGTTATTGATGTTTTCCTTACTAGCCCTCATTGTAGTGCCTGGGTATTTGATACCGGTTCAGTTGCTAATATTTGTAACTCGGAACAGAGCTATGGAATAGACGGCGACTGCGAGGATGAGGTGACGATCTGGCGTTGCAGCGGATCAAGAGTTGATGTGATGGCCGTCGGCACGCTCTCCTTAGTTTTACCTTCGGGATTAGTTTTAAACCTTAATAAGTGTTATTATGTGCCTGCGTTGAGCATGAACATTATTTCTGGATCTTGTTTATTGCAAGACGGTTATTCATTTAAATCGGAGAATAATGGTTGTTCTATTTATATGAGTAACATCTTTTATGGTCATCCACCTATTGTGAATGGTTTATTTCTTCTAAATCTCGAAAGGGATGAAACACACATCCATAACATTGAGGCTAAGAGATGCAAAGTAGATAGTGATAATACTACTTATTTGTGGCACTGTCGTCTAGGTCATATTGGTGTAAAGCGCATGAAGAAACTCCATTCTGATGGAATTTTGGAGTCTCTTGATTTTGAATCATTTGACACATGCGAACCATGCCTCATGGGCAAGATGATCAAAACCCCGTTCTCCGGTATGATGGAGCGAGCAACGGACTTGTTGGAAATCATACATACCGATGTATGCGGACCGATGAGTGTTTCGACGCGCGGTGGATATCGCTATTTTCTCACTTTTACCGATGACTTAAGTAGATATGGGTATATCTATTTAATGAAACATAAATCTGAAACGTTTGAAAAGTTCAAAGAATTTCAGAATGAAATGGAGAACCATCGTAACAGAAAGATTAAGTTTCTATGATCCGATCGTGGAGGTGAATATTTGAGTTATGATTTTCTCGCGCATCTTAAAGCAAGTGGAATCGTTTCACAACTCACGCCACCTGGAACACCACAACGCAATGGTGTGTCTGAATGCCGGAATCGAACCCTATTAGATATGTTCCGATCAATGATGTCTCTTACTGATTTGCCGTTATCATTTTGGGGTTATGCATTAGAAACCGCTGCATTCACTTTAAATAGGGCTCCATCTAAATCTGTTGAGATGACACCGTATGAACTGTGGTTTGGTGCTAAACCTAAGTTGTCGTTTCTTAAAGTTTGGGGATGCGAAGCTTACGTCAAGAAGTTGATGCCGGACAAGCTCGAACCCAAAGCGGAGAAATGCGTCTTCATAGGATACCCTAAGGAAACTATTGGGTATACCTTCTATCACAGAACCGAAGGCAAAGTGTTTGTCGCAAAGAACGGTTCCTTTCTTCAGAAGGAGTTTCTCTCGAAAGAAGTGAGTGGGAGGAAAGTAGAGCTAGACGAGGTTATTGAACCTTCTCTTGAATTGGAGAGTAGCGCAGCACCTGAAATTGTTCCAGTGCCGCCTGCACCAACAATAGAGGAAGCTAATGACAAGGATCATGAAGCTTGGATAATCTACTCTTGAACGTCGCGGTCGACAAGGTCGCGTGCCCTCTCCCGAGTGGTACGGCAACCTGTCTTGACTGTCTTGTTAGTAGAAGGCGGTGAACCTCACGAACTATGAGGAAGCGATGATGAGCCGGACTACGAGAAATGGCTAGAAGCCATGAAATCCGAATTGGAATCCATGAGCGAAAACCAAGTATGGACTTTGGTGGACCCTCCTAGCGACCGAAAGGCCGTTGAGTGCAAATGGATTTTCAAGAAGAAAACGGCCGCGGATGTTAATGTTACCATCTATAAAGCACGGCTTGTCACGAAAGGTTTTCGACAAGTTCAAGGTGTTGACTACGATGAGACTTTCTCTCCCGTAGCGATGTTTAAGTCCATTCGGATTTTATTAGCAATTGCTGCGTTTCATGATTATGAAATATGGCAGATGGATGTCAAGACTGCTTTCCTCAATGGCAACATTGATGAAGAGTTGTATATGATGCAACCCGAAGGTTTTGTCGATCCTAAGGATGCTAATAAAGTATGCAAACTTCAGCGTTCCATTTATGGACTGAAGCAATCATCTCGGAGTTGGAACCTTCGTTTTGATCAAGTGATCAAGAGCTTTGGATTTGTTCCAAATTGCTACGAAGCTTGTATCTACAAGAAAGTGAGTGGGAGCTCGGTGACGTTTATGGTACTATATGTGGATGACATATTGATTATTGGAAATGACATCAACATGCTTAACGATGTGAAGAGTTATTTGAACAAGTGTTTTTCAATGAAAGACCTAGGTGAAGCTGCTTATAGATTGGGCATCAAGATCTATAGAGATAGACAAAGACGCCTGATAGCTTTAAGCCAGAGTACATACCTAGACAAAGTTCTGAAAAGTTTCAGAATGGATAAGGCAAAGAAAGGTTCGGTGCCTATGTTGTCAGGTAAGATATTGAGCAAGGCTCAGTGTCCATTCTGATGAAATGATAGGGAAGCTATGAGCAAAGTGCCTTATGCCTCGGCCATAGGTTCTATCATGTATGCCATGCTGTGTACTAGACCGGATGTGTCCAATGCTCTTAGTTTGACGAGCAGATATCAAAGTGATCCATGAGTGGAACACTGGACAGCCGTGAAGAACATCCTAAAGTACCTAAATAGAACTAAAGAAATGTTCTTAGTCTATGGGGGTGATGAACAGCTTGTCGTAAAAGGTTACGTCGATGCTAGTTTTGACACCGACAAGGATGATTCTAAATCTCAGACAGGATACGTGCATATTTTGAATGGAGGAGCTGTGAGCTGGAGAAGCTGCAAGCAAAGCGTGATCGCTGGATCTGATGAGAAGCGGAATACATGGCTGCCGAGAAGCATCAAGTGAAGGAGTTTGGATCAGAACTTCATCATCGAGCTTGGCGTGGTTCCAAGTGCATTGGACCCACTGGAGATATTGTGTGACAACACTGGCGCCATAGCACTCGCTAAGGAACCAAGATATCATCCAAAGACCAAGCATATCAACCGCAAGTTTCATATAATCCGAGATTATATAGCAGATGGAGATCTGAAGATTAGCAAAGTACATACAGATCTGAATGTCGCAGATCCATTGACTAAACCTCTTCCGTGTAAAATATGATCAGCACCTCGATTGCCATGGGTGTGAGATTGTTGCCAAATGTAAACTAGATTATTGAATCTAGTGCAAGTGGGAGACTGTTGGAATTATGCCCTAGAGGCAATAATAAAGATGTTATTATTATAATTCTTGTTCATGATAATGTTTATATTCCATGCTAGAATTGTATTAAGCGGAAACTTTAATACTTGTGTGGTTTGTGAACAACACTGTGTCCCTAGTACGCCTCTATGGACTAGCTCATTGATTAATGATGGTTAAGGTTTCCTAGCCATGGACATGAGTTGTCGATTAATAATGAGATCATATCATTGGGAGAATGATATGGTGGAGATTCCAAACTAAGCGAAGCAATTAGATCGTGTCATCGTGTTCGTATTTGAAGCTTTTCTTATGTCAAATATTGTATTCCTTAGACCATGAGATAATACAACTCCTGGTATCGGAAGAAAGCTTTGAGGTCATCAAACGTCATCCTATGAGAGGGTGATCATAAAGGTGTCTCTCGGTGATCGTAAAGTATCATTGGGTTGTATGTATCGAGATGGGATTTGTCCCTCCCAAGTCAGAGAGATATACTTTGGGCCCACTCGGTAATCGATATCAACACCGCTTGCAAGCATGTAGTTAAGGAGTTAATCACAAAGTGATATCGGATTACGGAACGAGTAAAGTACTTGTTGTGAACGAGATTGAACTAGGTATGACTGCAATGATCGAATCTCGGGCAAGTAAAATATCGCGACGAAGGGAATATATATATGGGATTGATTGAATCCTGGCATCGTGGTTCATCCGATATGATCATCGATGAATGTGGGAGTCAATATGGGTTTCTGCACCCGCTGTTGATTATTGATAGAAGATCATGTCTGCATATTCTCGAACCCGTAGGGTCACACACTTAACGTGTCTCGACGCTAGGATAGATTGGATAATTGGTTTATGATTTTTTTTCGGAGTCTCGGATGGGATCCGGGACATCACGAGAGGTTCCGGAGTGGTCCGGAGAATAAGATTCATATAAGGCGGTGCAGTTTTTGGAGTTCGGAATTGTTCCGGATTAATCGGTATTGTACCGGAAGCTTCTAGAACCTTCCGGAAGGGGACCAACGTGGACACACCTTCCGGGAGGGGGCATGGGCCTATGAGGGAGTGCCCTGGCCGCATTGGGCCAGGGGCACAAGGCGCCATAGGGCCCAGCCGGCCAAAGAGGGTTTAAACTCGAGATAGAGTTTCTAGAAGGGGGTTTCTTGCCCCCACTCTTCCTCCTTTGGGGCCGGGTTTGGCTTGGGGAGGGGCTTAGGGCTGCCCACTCTATATAGAGGGCTGGGGCGCACCACCCCCACACCTTCCCTCCAACCCTAGCTGCCCTGCCTCCTCTCTCCTCCCGCTTGTAGGCGAAGCCTGCTGCAGAAATTCTCCACCATATACACCACGCCGTCGTGTTGTAGATCCAATCCGTCTCTCCACCATACTTGCTGGTACGAGGAAGGAGGAGACGTCGAGGTGCTGCACGTGTGCATCTCACGGAGGCACCGCCACTTGTGGTGCTAGATCGGATCGGATCGCGAGGAGGAGAAGCGAGTACGACTACATCACCCACGTTCCGACGAACGTTCCGCTGTGCGAATCTTCAAGGGTATGAAGATCTAATCCAATCTCTCTCGTTGTTTGCATCTTCTAGATTAGATCTTGGCTTTCCCTCTGTTCGCATCCATAGAAAATTTTGATTTACTATGCCGTGAAACCCTTCAGTCACACACTTAAGAGAGGGAGCAAGTTCGGATTGGATCTGAACTGGAAATCTGGTTGGGTTGGACCCGAACCTGATTTGGACTGAGTCAGTGAGTCGGGCTCACAGGGACTAATATTATATGGCCTTTAGTGAATGGGCCGCGCGAGCAGAGCCCACGTTCACTCCCTATATATAGTGGAGCACCGTAACCCAGAAAGGTTAATCGTTGTTTGGTTAGGTCATTCCATGTGTTGGAAACCCTAGATCCACAGCAGTCCTGCCGTCGTATCGAACCTAGCAGTTCGCCGCCGGTGCTCCTCCTTGTACATGTGGATACCAGAAGAGGTGCTATACGATCAGCACTAGGATGATCGGATCGCAAAGGACTGCACTGCATCAACTAACACGCTTCATCAGTAATCCGCAACTGCGGGTCTAGTGGTAAACCTCGTGGCCTTCTACCTCGGCTAGATCTTGGGATCACCACGTTAGAGGAAAAAGTTTTCTTTTATCTCTGTGTGGCCCAACGGTGGTATCAGAGCAAAAGCTTCTGGTTTTAGGCTCAATATCTTGCATATGTGATATGCGGTTGGCTCTAGATGAGATCTATGTGCTATTTTTGTGGTCGATCTATGAGATAGATCGGTTTTGTACGAGGTTAATTGGATCAACTGTACTCGGGGAATGGTATATCTGATTTCCGTAATCATACTTCTAAGGTCGTGGAACGACATACCCCTACCAGTCGGCTTCCTCCATCGGGGTAGACCGTGACAGGTAAATCCAGACCGCCGGCTTCGCCCTGTCGTAGCGCCTTAGATGTCGTTGCGAGTTTCAGAACGCCGGTAGATATTGTATCTATGCATAACTTGTTTTTGCAGGAAGTTGTGAATGGTATGATTCATGTGCATGTGATGTATGTGTGTAATCCATACGTGATCTGCGAATCACGGTTTTTGTCAGCCGGCTGGAGCCTAGGTGCTTTCATTTTATTGTATAACGCCCTGCGTGTCGGATTCTCTATGTAATTTACTTTACTAAGTTAGTGTAGATATTTGGAGAATCCGGATGACATAAAAGGAGATGTACATGTCAGCGACATGGAGTAAGACGGCAAGTGACAAGAGTTGGCACGAGTTGGATTACAGGCTTTGTGGAGATGGAGATCGCCATGAAGGGAGCCATACCATTTCACATTATAATTGCTTTATTTTGTGTTATTGTTATGTCTCTGTTTTACCTCTGTTAGATAGTCGGTAAAATTTAATCCCTCAAAGAAGGTCTAGTCGGTTTTCCCCGCCAGTGTTTGCACTATCACAAGTCGGACATTTTTGGTAGTGGGCTCATAAAATTGAGGTGCTGCAAATTCTTTTCGACTAGGTGGGTTCGAGTCGGACTCTTACTGCAGAAACACTCGGTAAGCTAGACGGGTCTATCACAACGGTTGTGGGGCTCGAGGAAAAGTCGGATGGGAGGCGGGGCATGTTCTGCCACCCGTCCAACAGGAGAAGTATGAGATGCGATTGACAAGGGGTTGTCTACCTAGATCACTTGGCGGCTAGCGGTGATGCTAAAGCTCACTAGCTGACTTGCTTATTTAGGGTCCTGAATCACTAAGCAACCATCGGAGGGGTGTTGGTTCTAGTGAGAGCATAAAATATTAAAATGTTTAATATGCTTGCTCTTTTATGAATACATGTCTTAAGTGTTTTGCATATTTTCTGTTGTAGATCATGACACCAAGTAGCATTCACTCTCAGATATCTGGTTTTGCGTTGAGAACTATACTAGAGAAAGATAAACTGAACGACACTCATTTTACCAACTGGTATCGAAATCTGAGAATTGTTCTCAAACAAGAAAAGAAGGACCATGTCCTAGACAACCCACTTCCAGATGAGCCGAATGAGAATGCGACTGTCGCTACCACCAATGCCTACCGTCGGGCTAAGGATGAGTCCACGGATATTAGTTGTCTTATGCTTGCTCACATGGAAGCGGACTTGCAAAAACAGTTCGAGCATGTTGAGGCCTACGATATGATCGAAAGCCTCAACAGTATGTTCCAGGCTCAGGCGAAGACTGAGAGGTATCGAGTCTCACAGGCTATGCTGAGTTGCAAGCTTAAGGATGGTGATCCATTGAGTCCGCATGTGATCAAGATAGTTGGTTACGTGCAGTCTTTGGAGAGGCTTGGCTACCCCATCAGCGAAGAGTTCGCTACGGATATAATTCTGAACTCTCTTCCTAGTGCATATGGGCAGTTCATTTCGAACTACCACATGCATGGTATGGATAAGAAGCTCACTGAATTACATGGGATGCTCAAGCAGGCAGAGGCGGATCTCAAGAAGGGCGCCAGTCAAGTGTTGATGGTGCAGAATAAGGCTAAGTTCGAGAAGAGTTCTTGGACTAAGAAGAAGGCTAAGTCGAGAGGAAAGCAGGCTCAGAACTCGGTCCCAAGCGCTTCCTCAGGGACTGCCATATCCTCAAGCCAGATCCACTTGCTTCTATTGCAAGGCGGATGGCCATTGGAAGAGGAACTGCAGCAAGTATTTGGTCGACAAAGCCAAGAGTGGAGGTATGACTTCCGACTCAGGTACACTTGTTTGCAATGTTATAGACATATATCTTGCTAATGCACCTAATAGTTCTTGGGTATATGATACCGGATCAGTTATTCACATCTGCAACTCGTTGTAGGGACTGGTAAGAACTACGAGCGTATCAAGAGGCAAGGTTGATATTCGAGTCGGCAACAAAGCAAGAGTTGCTGCGTTGGAGGTCGGCATGATGCAACTTCATTTACCTTCCGGATTCATTATGGAACTGAATAATTGTTATTATGTTCCAGTGCTTAGTCGAAACATTATTTCTGCTTCATGTTTGATGAGGCAAGGCTATGAGTCGAATATCAAGAATAATGGTTGTTCTTTGTATTTGAATGATATGTTTCACGGCTTTGCACCCATCCAGGATGGGTTATTTATTTTGAATCTTGATGGTGAGTCTGTTTATGACATAAATGTTAAAAGGTTGAAACCAAATGATCTGAATATGACTTACTTTTAGCACTATCGGCTTGGTCATATAAGTTGGAAACACATGAAGAAGCTCCATGATTATGGACTCCCAACTTCGTTCGACTTGGAGTCGTTCGAGACATGCGAATCTTGCCTACTCTGCAAAATGACCAAGACACCTTTTGCAAAGAGTTACGAAAGGGCGTCCGACTTGTTGGGACTAGTACATACTGATGTATGTGGACCAATGAGCATGACAGACATGGGTTGTTATGAGTACTTCATTACCTTCACTGATGATTTGAGTAGGTATGGATATATCTACTTGATGAAACATAAGTCGGAAGCCTTTGAAAAGTTCAAAGAATTCCAGAATGAAGCATAGAATCAACTCGGCAAGAAAATAAAGTTTCTTTGGTCGGACCGAGGAGGCAAGTACATGATCCATGAGTTTGATGACCATCTGAAAAGTTGTGGAATAGTTCCTCAACTTACTCCAACAGGAACGCTGCAAAGGAATGGTGTTTCGGAAAGGCGGAATCGGACCTTGTTGGACATGGTACGATCAATGATGAGTCATACAGATCTTCCTTTATCATTTTGGGGTTATTATCTAGAAACAGCGGCGTTCACACTAAACAGAGTTCCATCAAAGTCGGTAGAGAAGACACCGCATGAGATGTGGACAGGCAAAAAGCCGAGTTTGTCTTTTCTTAAGATTTGGGGCTGTGAAGCATTTGTCAAGCGACTTCAGTCGGACAAGCTCACGGCCAAGTCGGATAAGTGTATTTTCGTGGGGTATCCAAGGGAAACCTTGGGTTAGTACTTCTACAACCGAGAAGAGGGCAAAGTGTTTGTCGCTCGGAACGGTGTCTTCCTTGAGAAATAGTTTCTCAGTCGGGGAGTAAGTGGGAGCACGGTGCAGCTCGAAGAAATTCGAGAGGAACTGGCTAGTAGAGAGTCGGCAAAAACCTTGGAGGTTGAGCCGGTCGTGGTAGCTGAGCCGGCAGCAGCACCTGTACTACGAAGATCGGCAAGATTACAAAGTGTTCATGATGTATTACTGTTAGACAGTGATGAGCCGGCAAATTATTCGGAAGCGATGGTGGGATCTGATTCCGAGTCATGGCTTGGAGCCATGAGATCCGAGTTAAAGTGCATGGATGAAAATCAAGTTTGGAACTTGGTTGATCTGCCAGATGGTGCAAGACCCGTCGATATGGATGGAAATGTTTCCGTCTATAAAGCACGCCTTGTCGCGAAGGGGTTCCGACAAGTTCAAGGAGTTGATTATGATGAGACTTTCTTGCCCGTAGCGATGCTTAAATCAGTTCGGATCATGTTAGCTATAGCAGCCTATTTCGACTATGAGATATGGCAGATAGATGTCAAAACGGCTTGCCTTAACGGAAATTTAACCGAGGACGTGTATATGATACAACCCGAGGGTTTTGTTGATCCGGCTAATGCTGACAAGGTGTGCAAACTTCAGAAATCCATTTATGGGTTGAAGCAAGCATCTCGGAGTTAGAATATTCGCTTTGATGAGGTAGTCAAATCGTTTGGCTTCATCAAGATTGATCATAATTCTTGTTTAACAAGAAGTTTAGTGGGAGCAAAGTAAACTTTCTAATCTTATATGTGTGTAGCACCCCAGGTAAAACCACTACTAGAAAATTGCTTGGTGTTTTTGTTTTGTACATCATCATGATTACATACTCATGTCATCATGTCACATTGCATTGGAGCATCATATCAAACCTTGTTTTTTTTGTCTTGCTTGTGGTTTGGCTATTACAAATACTTTCTCCCTCTTTGTATCTCTCTATTTTGTTTTCTACAAACAAGGGCCATTACCAGGGTCCAATATTTTGAAAAGGGTCGTTGGTTCTTTTTCTAAAACCCTAATCTTGTAAAATGCCCAAATTGGCACATACACATATTATGTATGTGGGCATCTCCTTCTCCATCTATCTCTTGTTCTCTCTTGCCTCTTCTCATAGTAAAACCCTCTGTTCCAAAATCTCCTGAAAAGGTTCAAAATGATTTGAAATTAGAAGCTGATTTGAAATTGTAAAAAAAACAAAAAAAACAACAAAACCAAATTGACAAAAGAGAATTGTTTAAGAAAAAAGAGAGGGGAAAGATATTTTGCAGCGGCCCAAGCCCTCTCCATCCCGGCCCATACCCCTGCGACACGGCGCCGTTCATGTTCTTCTTCCCCGTCGCCCTTCTTTGTCTCTCGCCGGCAGTGGAGCAGTGCCCGCACTCCACTCCGTCATCCTAGTCAGCCCTGGCTCCACTCTCCTCCACATGTTGCCTCCCTCCTTCCTATCCCCTGCGAATTCCCCAACAGATCGGGATCGAGCCTTCCCCGGCTCCGTATTCTCCTCCTCTTCTTCTTTTCCTACACGCCAAGGCAGCACGTCTCCGACATCACACTGCGCCGCCTACCTGCTCGACAATGGGGACGTCTCCTCATCGACTAACTCTCCTGCTCGCATCCTTGTTCACGGAGAAGCAGCGCTGCGTCGCCAAGCTTGTCACCGCGTACCCGCAGTCACCGTCGCTGTCGTCACCTGCTCGCCTACCTCCTCCCGCTCGGCTGGCTCGGCCACACACGAGCCCAAGGTGAGCCTCAACTCCAGCTTCTCCCTCCCGTTCTCGTTCTAGTTGCTCTGCCCCGGAGCGCCGCCGCATCCGTGCCGCGCTCGCTGTCCAGACCCGCCCATCCCCAATCAGTTCAGCTAACTGTTTTTGCTCTAAGAGTTTTGATTCACCTGCTTGGGCTTAGCTACATAGACGTGCGTACACGATTGTTGCTGCTCCTGTATTATGTCGCACACCAAGCACACTTGCACGCCTGTAGCTAGCTCGCCACCCACCGTACCTCTGTTTCCCATTATCTACCGGCCACTTAGGTTTGCCCCATCACCGATTTGCACACTTACGTAAAGAGGGAACCTCCAGCCATCAGAAGAAACGAACGGTGCAGCAAACGGGGCACTAGATCACTCAGAATCGCAATCTGAAGTCGCGCGAAAATCCTTCGTCAGGCAAGTCGAGTTTCAGTCTGCGTCCGTCAGTTTCGTCAGAGCAGATTTGCTGGTTCCCTCTGTTTTTCCCTGGCGATACAAACCACCTCCGGCGGAACGATTTGTGGGAATTTTTCCCTTGATGTTCCAGCTACCCGCAGAGCCAAGCCTCGCTCAAAAATATTCATAGATGAGTCGATTCCATTCCCGGAAGATCAGCCGTTTACTCTATCAAAACTACAGACTGACGCCCTTGACTTCAAGCATCTAGACCCTCTGTTTGGCGCATGCCCACGTCCGACTCAGCACGCCCAGAATCCTTTCATGTCCATCAATACTTCTTTGTCCCAGCTCCATCTAGCTTCAAACCGCACTGCAAACGAAGCTCCAATGAAGTGGAAATCAACCTCCAAAGTTCATCCGAGCTAGCTATATAATTTTCTGCCTTTGGAAAAGTTCAGTCTATCGATACCACCAAAGTGCTCTTTCCATTGGCCCCGAGCTTTACAATTCAGATTCCAGGAACGTGTCAGCTGAGAAGGTTCTGCAGAAACAATACCACATTTTCAAATACTTCTACCTTGTAAAATATGACTCTAATCCAAAAAAAATTCAAATGAAAAGTAAATGGAATTGTTTGAGTAATTTGAATATAAAATTTATATGTTTGTTGGATTATCCTAAATATGCAAACTATTAACTATATTGCCATTTACTATATAAAATGCAAATAAATAATAACTTGTGATCTATAACTCCAAAGTTGACAAAAAAATGTTTTGAGATCAGAAAGATGCAAGGATCGATAATATGCTACCCAAATAATTTCTGGGCAAATAAAATTTCGCAATTATTTAAATGCCATTAAATTCCTATTTTTTTTAATAAATTCATAACTTTCAATACGTAATTCTGAATTTGTCAAATGATATGCCTAAATCGATCAGCATGATGAGTCCTTTCCAACTATGCATTCCCTACTTGCAATTGCATCATGCATCATGCATTATGGAGAACTTTTAAAATCAGAATTGTTTATACAAGAAAAACATAATGAATAAAATTGGAAAATGATTACTTTTAATAATGCCTCTCTAATGTTGTAACATCATGGTGCTATACAAATGACATCTTTTTAACATGGTTTGCATCGTTAATTTGACATGTCATGCATCATATCATGATCATGCCGGTTCTTCCGTACTAGTTGTAATTGTTGCATTGCTTGTTTCTTTTCGTGCTTTGCTTCTTCTCGGATAGGACGATGAGATGTTGTGAGCTTCAACAAGTTCTTCGGTTATAAAACTTCGGCAATGTTTTCAGGCGAGCATTCTCCCTCTTTCTACCTATTTTACATTTATAGTCTTTATTTCCTCCTGTTGATCTATTATTATCTGTGTTGCGATGCTATAGATTCCGCACCCCGTTATACTTCCCTGCATCCCTTATATTGCCTTGGACACATCCTATTACCTGTTGTTTGATAGATAGTCGGCCTTGCGTGTCGTAGTTGCTTGCTCAAGTGCTGTTGCGTGTCGTCAAGTACCACAGTTGTTGGAAGACTGCCATATGCTTTATGTTGGAGTTGATTATAACTTTAATTACCATTTAATAACTAAAATTAAAGTAGGTAAATGATGCAGAGGCACAGGTGGGCAATAGATGTTATTTGGTTTTTAACCGTCCACTTGTGTCCCGTAGGACCCCGAGTACTTGATACCTGTTCTTTGAATATTCGCACTATCCGCATGTGGGACCATGAATCCCCCTAGCCAGAGCTTGAGTCATATTTATTTCTTGAGGCCACAAAGTAGTTTGGGGCTTTATTACTATCCTGTATTTATGTCATGCCTTACTGCTTTATTTACGATTGCGCGTGGAGCGCCTGTACTGTTTAGGTAAGCGGAGTATTTTCGCGGTATCGACAAGCCCAGTCACACTTTCGGGTTCCCAGTCGTTTACAGCCATTGACGCAAACCTCTGGGTCCGTTCCGGAGTCGGCCAACTTCATCGCGGGTAGCTTGGTGGGGTGGCCTCCTGAAATTTATATGAATCTTGCAATTGCTCTGTCGTGATGCCTCGTTGGGTTTTATTTGGTTTTTCCCGAGGTTGATCGTGCGTGTGTTGCTATTTGTGCCCCCTGCAGGGTAAAACTTTCTGAAAGCCGTGTCCGCGGTTATGGACGACTTGGAGCACAGTATCTCGATCATAGACAACTATAACTAAAGTAGTGCTATAAATTTGACTTTACAATGACTAGTAATCAGCTTCACTATAATGGAATGGCTAAATAAAAGTGCCAACAATTGCTTGTTTGGGTTGTCACCTGTTACCATTGTATCTGACTAGTAAGTATTGTAACTACAACGGAATGGCTAAATAAAAGTACCAACAACTGCTGGGTTTTGGGATGCCTCATGCTATATGTATCTGACTAGTAAGTACTACAACTACAACGGAATGGTTAACTAAAACTGCCCACTGCTTATTATATCAGGACGACTCATGCCTATATCTGACTAGTAAATGTCGCAACTATAACGAAATGAATAAAACTGCCAACTGTGTGAGTTCCTCGGCTGACTTCCTCGTTTGGTCTCGAGGGGAAAATACCAGGATGGGTATGCTTGGTGATAGTTTTAGGTTGGATCCGAATAGGTATTTCTTATCCCTATCTGATAGCCGCCAGCTGTATTGAGTCTCTATAGGTTGTTTAGTGCATGCTGCGCCGCCGCTTCAGTCCACCATACCTATGTAGGCGAGGACCGCCGAATTCTAGTCTCGCCGTGTACTGGCCTCAGTACTGACCGCTCTCTTTTTCCTTTGCCCTTTGTCGGCACCCCTTTTGTTTAAGCAGGTTTTGAGATCGACGTCGTTAGCAGGGTTACCCTTCCGGCTTGGCTCAGGGGGGTTATGGACGCCATTGGTTATTCTTCAGGGCTCTTAGCCCCATTTGCATCTTGTCCGTAGTCGGACATTATATCGTTTTCAGGGTGATTTGGATCTTTGTACTGTATATCTGTATTCTTGACTCATGGAGTCGTGTTGTATATATCTGTTCTGTGGGTTCCATCGAGGACTATTGTGTGATGATATTACTTTGTTTTCCACCCGCACGAAAGTGCCTGGTGGGCACCTTTGAATCGTTTCTATGCAGGTTTGGCGGGAATCGCCGAGACTTGCATAGGGTCGATTCTGAGGGTGTTACAGAGTGGTATCAGAGCCCAGCAGTTACAATACCCCACTGGTCCAGCCTGTAGGATAACCTAGCTAACGGTCGTTGTAGAGTGTCAAAACTATTTTGGAAAATCGGTTGGATAGATCTGATTAGGTCTGTTTTACTCCTTACCCCTCTGCTATTCTCTTCTTACTTCTGCGTGTTTTCGATCCGCTCTTATCTTTTCTTCGAGTCCAGGAATTCACGTGGTTGGGTTTCCGTTGTACCTTCAGGGTTTCGCATCCATCCTCTTGTAACGGTACTTCGACATCCGGTCATCATGCTATCTGACGAACCTTTCATCTGTTGTATCTTTCAGTGGACCCAAAAATTCACTAAATTTTTTTCTTTGTATCTTCCGGGGATTTTCAACACGACGACCTCCTCTACATCAGATCTGATGGAGAGACTACTTTATCCTTTTGTTTCTCAATCTTGATTGATAAGATCTTCAGTCTGAATTTCGAGAGTTGGTTGTATAATTCTCCTATTCATATATAGAGTAATGCTTTGGGTGCGCGATGGACTGATCACCATCCGACTACTCTTATCATTCGCTCTTGTGCATTGAATCGGTGGATCAAACAATTCTACTCCGTCCGTAGAAGTTAGAGGTGGCCTTATCTTTTGAGACCTCGACCTTCATATTTGTTTCTCCGGAGTGCTCTCTCGACGAACGTCAGCAACGACCATTGCTGGTGGTGTCGCTGATTTTGACATGGAGTAAGAATCCTTGTTAGTGGTGTCGCAAAGATCTACACGAAGCAAGAAGATCCAGACCGTCGGCCTTCTTCCTCGTACCATGAGGCGGATCTCGAGGGCGAGATCCATTGTTAGTGGTGTCGAATTGTAGCACCCCAGGTAAAACCACTACTAGAAAATTGCTTGGTGTTTTTGTTTTGTACATCATCATGATTACATGCTCATGTCATCATGTCACATTGCATTGGAGCATCATATCAAACCTTGTTTTTTTGTCTTGCTTGTGGTTTGGCTATTACAAATACTTTCTCCCTCTTTGTATCTCTCTATTTTGTTTTCTACAAACAAGGGCCATTACCAGGGTCCAATATTTTGAAAAGGGTCATTGGTTCTTTTTCTAAAACCCTAATCTTGTAAAATGCCCAAATTGGCACATACACATATTATGTATGTGGGCATCTCCTTCTCCATCTATCTCTTGTTCTCTCTTGCCTCTTCTCATAGTAAAACCCTCTGTTCCAAAATCTCCTGAAAAGGTTCAAAATGATTTGAAATTAGAAGCTGGTTTGAAATTGTAAAAAGAATAAAAAAAACAACAAAACCAAATTGACAAAAGAGAATTGTTTAAGAAAAAAGAGAGGGGAAAGATATTTTGCAGCGGCCCAAGCCCTCTCCATCCCGGCCCATACCCCTGCGACACGGCGCCGTTCATGTTCTTCTTCCCCGTCGCCCTTGCTGTCTCTGCTTCTGACAGAGTGGAGCAGGTGCCCGTCACTCCGCCGTCATCCTAGTCAGCCCTGGATCCACTCTCCTCCACATGTTGCCTCCCTCCTTCCTATCCCCTGTGAATTCCCCAACAGATCGGGATCGAGCCTTCCCCGGCTCCGTATTCTCCTCCTCTTCTTCTTTTCCTACACGCCAAGGCAGCACGTCTCCGACATCACACTGCGCCGCCTACCTGCTCGACAATGGGGACGTCTCCTCATCGACTAACTCTCCTGCTCGCATCCTTGTTCACGGAGAAGCAGCGCTGCGTCGCCAAGCTTGTCACCGCGTACCCGCAGTCACCGTCGCTGTCGTCACCTGCTCGCCTACCTCCTCCCGCTCGGCTGGCTCGGCCACACACGAGCCCAAGGTGAGCCTCAACTCCAGCTTCTCCCTCCCGTTCTCGTTCTAGTTGCTCTGCCCCGGAGCGCCGCCGCATCCGTGCCGCGCTCGCTGTCCAGACCCGCCCATCCCCAATCAGTTCAGCTAACTGTTTTTGCTCTAAGAGTTTTGATTCACCTGCTTGGGCTTAGCTACATAGACGTGCGTACACGATTGTTGCTGCTCCTGTATTATGTCGCACACCAAGCACACTTGCACGCCTGTAGCTAGCTCGCCACCCACCGTACCTCTGTTTCCCATTATCTACCGGCCACTTAGGTTTGCCCCATCACCGATTTGCACACTTACGCAAAGAGGGAACCTCCAGCCATCGAAAAGCGAGCGGTGCAGCAAGCACGGGCACTAGATCACTCAGAATCGCAATCTGAAGTCGCGAAAATCCTCGTCAGCAAGTCGAGTTTCAGTCTGCGTCCGTCGGTTTAATCGAGCAGATTTGGTTCCCTCTGTTTTTCCCCGGCGATACAAACCACCTCCGGCGGAACGATTTGTGGGAATTTTTCCCTTGATGTTCCAGCTACCCGCAGAGCCAAGCCTCGCTCAAAAATATTCATAGATGAGTCGATTCCATTCCCGGAAGATCAGCCGTTTACTCTATCAAAACTACAGACAGCCCGCCAGCTTCAAGCATCTACAGACCCTCTGTTTGACGCATGCCCACGTCCGACTCAGCACGCTCCAGCGAATCCTTTCATGTCCATCAATACTTCTTTGTCCCAGCTCCATCTAGCTTCAAACCGCACTGCAAACGAAGCTCCAATGAAGTGGAAATCAACCTCCAAAGTTCATCCGAGCTAGCTATATAATTTTCTGCCTTTGGAAAAGTTCAGTCTATCGATACCACCAAAGTGCTCTTTCTATTGGCCCCGAGCTTTACAATTCAGATTTCAAGAACGTGTCAGCTGAGAAGGTTCTGCAGAAACAATACCACCATTTCAAATACTTCTACCTTGTAAAATATGACTCTAATCCAAAAAAAATTCAAATGAAAAGTAAATGAAATTGTTTGAGTAATTTGAATATAAAATTTATCAGTTTGTTGGATTATCCTAAATATGCAAACTATTAACTATATTGCCATTTACTACATAAAATGCAAATAAATAATAACTTGTGATCTATAACTCCAAAGTTGACAAATAAAATATATTTTGAGATCAGAAAGATGCAAGGATCGATAATATGCTACCCAAATAATTTATGGGCAAATAAAATTTCGCAATTATTTAAATGCCATTAAATTCCTATTTTTTTAATAAATTCATAACTTTCAATACGTAATTCTGAATTCGTCAAATGATATGCCTAAATCGATCAGCATGATGAGTCCTTTCCAACTATGCATTCCCTACTTGCAATTGCATCATGCATCATGCATTATAGAGAACTTTTAAAATCAGAATTGTTTATACAAGAAAAACATAATGAATAAAATTGGAAAATGATTACTTTTAATAATGCCTCTCTAATGTTGTAACATCATGGTGTTATACAAATGACATCTTTTTAACATGTTTGCATCGTTAATTTGACATGTCATGCATCATATCATGATCATGCCGGTTCTTTCGTACTAGTTGTAATTGTTGCATTGCTTGTTTATTTCCGTGCTTTGCTTCTTCTCGGATAGGACGATGAGATGTTGTGAGCTTCGACAAGTTCTTCGGTTATAAAACTTCGGCAATGTTTTCAGGCGAGCATTCTCCCTCTTTCTACCTATTTTACATTTATAGTCTTTATTTCCTCCTGTTGATCTATTGCTATCTGTGTTGCGATGCTATAGATTCCGCACCCCGTTATACTTCCCTGCATCCCTTATATTGCCTTGGACACATCCTATTACCTGTTGTATGATAGATAGTCGGCCTTGCGTGTCGTAGTTGCTTGCTCAAGTGCTGTTGCGTGTCGTCAAGTGCCACAGTTGTTGGAAGACTGCCATATGCTTTATGTTGGAGTTGATTATAACTTTAATTACCGTTTAATAACTAAAATTGAAGTAGGTAAATAATGCAGAGGCACAGGTGGAAAATAGATGTTATTTGGTTTTTAACCGTCCACTTGTGTCCCGTAGGACCCCGAGTACTTGATACCTGTTCTTTGAATATTCGCACTATCCGCATGTGGGACCATGAATCCCCCTAGCCAGAGCTTGAGTCATATTTATTTCTTGAGGCCACAAAGTAGTTTGGGGCTTTATTACTATCCTGTAGTTATGTCATGCCTTACTGTTTTATTTACGATTGCGCGTGGAGCGCCTGTACTGTTTAGGTAAGCGGAGTGTTTTCGCGGTATCGACAAGCCCAGTCACACTTTCGGGTTCCCAGTCGTTTACAGCCATTGACGCAAACCTCTGGGTCCGTTCCGGAGTCGGCCAACTTCGTCGCGGGTAGCTTGGTGGGGTGGCCCCCTGAAATTTATATGAATCTTGCAATTGCTCTGTCGTGATGCCTCGTTGGGTTTTATTTGGTTTTTCCCGAGGTTGATCGTGCGTGTGTTGCTATTTGTGCCCCCTGCAGGGTAAAACTTTCTGAAAGCCGTGTCCACGGTTATGAACGACTTGGAGCACAGTATCTCGATCATAGACAACTATAACTAAAGTAGTGCTATAAATTTGACTTTACAATGACTAGTAATCAGCTTCACTATAATGGAATGGCTAAATAAAAGTGCCAACAATTGCTTGTTTGGGTTGTCACCTGTTACCATTGTATCTGACTAGTAAGTATTGTAACTACAACGGAATGGCTAAATAAAAGTACCAACAACTGCTGGGTTTTGGGATGCCTCATGCTATATGTATCTGACTAGTAAGTACTACAACTACAACGGAATGGTTAACTAAAACTGCCCACTGCTTATTATATCAGGACGACTCATGCCTATATCTGACTAGTAAATGCCGCAACTATAACAAAATGAATAAAACTGCCAACTGTGTGAGTTCCTCGGCTGACTTCCTCGTTTGGTCTCGAGGGGAAAATACCAGGATGGGTATTTCTTATCCCTATCTGATAGCCGCCAGCTGTATTGAGTCTCTATAGGTTGTTTAGTGCATGCTGCGCTGCCGCTTCAGTCCACCATACCTATGTAGGCGAGGACCGCCGAATTCTAGTCTCGCCGTGTACTGGCCTCGATCGACCGCTCTCTTTTTCCTTTGCCCTTTGTCGGCACCCCTTTTGTTTAAGCAGGTTTTGAGATCGACGTCGTTAGCAGGGTTACCCTTCCGGCTTGGCCTGGGCAGGGTTATGGACGCCATTGGTTATTCTTCAGGGCTCTTAGCCCCATTTGCATCTTGTTCGTAGTCGGACATTATATCGTTTTCAGGGTGATTTGGATCTTTGTACTGTATATCTGTATTCTTGACTCATGGAGTCGTGATGTATATATCTGTTCTATGGGTTCCATCGAGGACTATTGTGTGATGATATTACTTCGTTTTCCACCCGCACGAAAGTGCCTGGTGGGCACCTTTGAATCGTTTCTATGCGGGTTTGGCGAGAATCGCCGAGACTTGCATAGGGTCGATTCTGAGGGTGTTACAATGTGGATGACATATTACTGATTGGAAATGATGTCCAGATGTTGCAAAAAACCAAGGAATCATTGGAAAGGAGTTTCTCAATGAAATACTTGGGTGAGGCAACTTACATCCTCGGAATCCGGATCTATAGAGATAGATCAAGGAGGCTCATTGGATTGAGTCAGAGTACTTATTTGTACAAAGTGTTGAAGAAGTTCAACATGGAATCGTCTAAGAAGGGGTTCTTATCGATGTCCCATGGTGTAAAACTTAGCAAGACTCAATGTTCTTCGACAACTGATGAGCGAAGTCGGATGAGTGCGATTCCGTATGCTTCTGCAGTCGGATCCATCATGTATGCCATGATTTGTACTAGGCCGGATGTTTCATGCTCTAAGTGTTGTGAGCAGATACCAGGCTGATCCTGGAGAAATCCACTAGATATCGACTAAAAATATCCTAAAGTACTTAAGAAGGACTAAGGATATGTTTTTGGTTTATGGTGGTGAATATGAACTCAGTGTAAAGGGTTACACGATGCGATTTATCTTACCGACTCTGATGATTCTCGTTCGCAATCCGGATACGTGTTTATTATAAATGGAGGTGCTGTGAGCTGGAATAGTTCCAAGCAAGAGACTGTGTCTGCATCTACAACAGAGGCTGAGTATATTGCCGCCTCGGAGGCAGCAAAGGAAGCTGTTTGGATGAGGAATTTCCTCATGGATCTTGGTGTGGTTCAGGGCTCATCCAATCCGTTAGACGTGTATTGTGACAACAATGGTGCTATTGCACAAGCCAAGGAACCTAGACAACACTAGAATAACAAGCACATACTCATGCGGTACCACCTGATTCGCTAGTACGTGGATCAGGGTGATATCAAGTTATGCAAGGTACACACGGATGCAAATATTGCGGATCCGTTGACAAAGCCGTTACCACAGCCGAAGCATGAGGCGCATCTGAGAGCCATGTGCATTAGATGCTTAGACATATGATGTCGGAAGATTGACTCTAGTGCAAGTGGGAGACTGTTGGGAATATGCCCTAGAGGAAATCATGTATGATGATATTTCCCATTGTATTCATAAAGTTATTAAGTTGTCCTTGTATAATGTGTATCATTGAATATGTGATTCAGTTGTGGAACTATACATTCATGTTGTTTGTACTAAATATCCTTGGCCATTGAGGTTCTGTTGGACACACAACTTAGACCAATGTGAAAGTTGGCTTGATGACTCAGTTCCACTTGTCATGGGCATGGAGATGCTATTCCAACTTACATAGATTCTGCTAAAGAGTTTAGCGAGTCGGATTGACACTTATTGAGGTACAACAAACAATTTGTCATTTGTATATCTCAATCAATGTAATCCTTAGACCTGAGGTTGTTGCATAGTCCGAGTTGAGGATCACCGACTTAGGTTCTGTCAAACGCTGATCCGTAACTGGGCAATTATAAAGGGAGAGTTCGGGTCGACTGAGAATCAAGCTGCGTGGTGTGAATAACCAAGATGGGATTTTGCCCCTCCACTCGGAGAGATATTCTCTGGGCCCTCTCGGATGATATGATTCGGAAAGCATGGCCATGCACGACTCGGTTAAGTGTTAACCGAGGCGATCGACTAAGATTTATTTGGGTGAATCACTTATCTCGGATCCAGAAGAGAGTTGTGAACTGATGACAAATATTCGCCTATAGTCTGACAAGGTATATCGTGAGGCAAAAGGGACTTGGACGCAAGTCGCATTGGAAAGGCAAGTCGTCATGACTCTTTGGTACTTGGGAGTCGGCACGTTCTGCTAGGAGCCGGTACCGACTGATCGATTGAGAGTCGGACTCTAATCATGTCCAAGCAGCCATGAGCCTGCGGGGTCACACACTTAATAGCGGGAGCAAGTTCGGATTGAATCTGAACTGGAAATCTAGTTGGGTTGGACCCAAGACTGATTTGGACTGAGTCAGTGAGTTGGACTCACAGGGACTAATATTATGTGGGCTTTAGTGAATGGTCCGCGCGAGCAGAGCCCACGTTCACTCCCTATATATAGTGGAGCACCGTAACCCAGAAAGGTTAATCGTTGTTCGGTTAGGTCATTCCATGTGTTGGAAACCCTAGCTCCACAGCAGTCCTGGCGTCATATCAAACCTAGCAGTTCGCCGTCGGTGCTCCTCCTTGTACATGTGGATACCAGCAGAGGTGTTGTACGATCAGCACCAGGACGATCGGATTGCAATGGACTGCACTGCATCAACTAACGCGCTTCATTGGTAATCCGCAATTGTGCGTCTAGTGGTAAACCTCGTGGCCGTGTACCTCGGCTAGATCTTGGGATCACCATGTTAGAGGAAAAAGTTTTGTTTTATCTCTGCGTGGCCCAACAGAGATGCAATCAAGTCTCAGGCAGTGGCCGACTTTTTTGTCGATTGGACCGAGATACAGTATGAACCCACATTACCTGATCCGAACTATTGGATGATGTATTTTGATGGATCCAAATTAAGGAATGGGTTAGGAGCAGGAATAGTATTAACCTCTCCATAGAAGGATCAAATGAAATATGTATTGCAGATACATTTCGCTGCATCAAACAATGTAGCCGAATATGAAGCATTTGTCCATGGCCTAAAGATGGCAAAAGAGATCGGCATACGTTGGATTCTATGTTTCGGAGATTAGGACCTTGTAGTGCAGCAAGTATCAGGAAATTGGGACGCATTGGATGCGAACATGGCCTTATATCGGTTTCATGTACAGAAAATTAGTGGTTATTTCGACGAATGTGAATTTCATCACATACCTCGGGTGGAAAACGACACTGCAGATACCCTGTCAAAGCTTGGATCGACCAGACAGTCAATTCCACCTGGTATCACCTTAGAACACCTGAGAAAGCCATTAATCATACCCTCCCCAGAGTCCGAATCAATTTGCCTCTCCTCAGATCAGAAATATGAGTGTGTCCCAATGGAAATTGACAAGGGACATGAGCCGAATAACCCGGGGATTGATTCAGCTAACCGGAGAGATGAATGGGGCAGCTCGGCGAATATTACGTCGGTAGAAGTAATGTAAATTGATAAAACAGTTACCCTGGAGCGGGACATACCGGAATTGGTGCAGCCCATATTCTTATTCCTCAAAAATGAGACCCTGCCGAATAATGAAGTGCTTGTTAGGCAGACAGTAAGAAGGGCGAAAGCTTACACAATAATAAATAATGAGCTTTATAAGAGAAGCGTAACAAACATGCTGCAACGATGTGTTGACCCAGCAAAAGGACAAGAGATCCTCTTGGACATACATCAATGAGAATGTGGGCACAATGCCTCGTCCAGAGCTCTTGTGGCCAAAGCATTCCGACATAGGTTTTACTGGCCAAGTGCACTAAAGGAAGTGAAAGAATTGGTAGCAAGGTGCAATGGCTGCCAAAGATATGCTAGCAAAATACATATGCCTTCATACGAGTTAAAAACAATACCAATCACTTGGCCATTCTCAGTATGGTGCCTAGATATGGTAGGTCCATTTAAGCCGGATCGCGGAGGCATGACTCACATTTTGGTCATGGTGGACAAATTCACAAAATGGACAGTGGTAAAGCCAATAAGAAAATGTGATGGGCCCATAGCAGTAAAATTTCTCAAAGATATCATTCTGACATATGGTTACCCACACAGTATCATTACGGATAATGGCACAAATTTTGCTGAAGGAGCCTTTGCTCGATTCTGCCAAGAAAAGCACATAAGACTCGATGTTGCTTCGGTAGCACACCCGGCATCAAATGGGCAAGTGGAAAGATCGAATGGGCTCGTGTTATCTGGAATAAAACCTCGGCTGATAGAACCACTCCAGAGGTCAGCAGGTTGTTGGATTGAGGAACTCCCAGCGGTGCTATGGAGTTTAAGAACTACCCCAAATAGGTCAACGGGGTACACCCCATTCTTTCTCATATATGGGGCAGAAGATGTGCTCCTAGACGATATAGTGCATGACTCGCCTAGAGTCACCCAATACACGAACACCGAAGTAAATGAAATATCTCAGCAAGATGATGTGGACCTACTAGAGGAAGCAAGAGAATTAGCATCGTCCAAATCAGCTGTTTATCAACAAGACCTCAGACGCTACCATAGCAAGAAGGTAAATCCCAGATTCTTCAAGGAAGGAGATCTGGTCCTTCGGCTAGTGCAACGTACGGCCGGCATGCATAAGGTATCGCCCCCATGGGAAGGCCTATTCATTGTGAGGAAAGCACTACACAACGATGCATATTACCTCATAGATGGTCAAGCACCAGAAAGGAACAAGGTGGATAAATCCGGAGACGAGTCAAAAATACCATGGAATGTAGTATTACTTCGTCCATTTTACACTTAAGAGGAAGCGTAGTGTATCCAATGTTATCATGTATCGGTTTATTGTGTCAGGAATGAATTAATGAAACCTCGGCAACTCGAGCATTAACTCGGGGACTGTCTCATGTTGTTTATCATTATAATTATATATTTGATATGAATGAGACTTCGGCGACTCGATCAGTGACTCGTGGACTGCCCCATGTTGTTTATCATTATAATTATATATTTGATATGAATGAGACTTCGGCGACTCGAGCTGTGACTCGGGGACTGTCCCATGTTGTTTATCATTATAATTATATATTTGATTTGAATGAGACTTCGGAAACTTGAGAGGTGACTCGGGTACTGCAACATGTTGTTTATTATTATAATTATATGTTTGATTTATCTAAAATAAATCGGCAAATGAAACCTCAGCAACACGAGCGATAACTCGGGGACTGTCCCGTGTTATCTATCCCGCTAGTGTATATTTGATATGGCAGATGAATTATATGTCCATCAATTTAAATTGGTAACTCATGGGCATCATAAGCAAAATCTCCGACCTTTCACGATCTAAAGAGAGAACTCATAATAAATAAAATAAGAGCCAACAGAGAATCAAACACATGAAAGTTTGATTCAAACCTACAAACTAAAATTTGCAAACAATGATACATGTTGAATAACTCAACCAGAACGATAATAACTTAATGATTACCATAGCATATGAAAGATTCCGAACTTATACAGATGAAACAATACCAAAAGAGGCAGATTGTCTTAAAACAACATACGCCCGGCATACCGGGGACTTAGCAAATAAGAGTTTTTTTAGCTCAGGCATTAACGATAGTCGATTCATCGGCAGGAGGAGTAACGATAGTGGCAGGAGTTTCCAAAATGGGTACCTCGGCTATGACCGAAGGTACCTCGTCCTCTGTAGAATGAATAGTTTCAGGAGCAGGAATCTCCAAAGTTGCCTGAACCTCTGCGGAAGTTACCTCGGCATCGACCGAAGTAGCAAGGGCATCTTAAGCATTGGTCGTTTGATGTGAAGCTCCACCTTGGGATTGGGAAGCTTCAGTCCCCTTGGAGGAAGACCGAGCTTTAGCATTTCTTCCCGAACTGCAACTAGACTCGTCAGAACTTCCAGAGTTTTCATCTGAGTCACGTTCATCACCAGAATCTCCGTCAAACTCATCATCAGCAGCAGCGTCAACATTCTCTTCGGTCTCGTCAGGGAGGAAACTCGGCCCCTCATTCCATTGATGCACATTTGCATATTCGATGAGTTGATAGGCACGGGCTTGGCGGCGAGCAACATAATCTGGATTCTTGCCCCGAGGAGAGCCGGTACGCAAATTCATCAAGGTTTCGAGGGTGATATACTTGTACCATGACAGAATGGCAGTAAGCTCCATGTCAGCCCCGGCTCGCCCGGCGGATTCTCTCCAGAGATTCAACTGAGTTTGAGAATCCATTAGCTTCGCCACGAGTACTTCCACCATGCTAATCTTTGGTTAATTCGGCCAGAGCACATTGAAAGCCTGAATTGCCGCTTTCACCAAATCTCTTCCCATGATTTTCATCGACTCAATGGAAGCAGCAACAGCAACTAAGAGATCCTCAATATAATATTCTTGATTCGGGAGATTGGGGACACCTCGGCGAGCACGGGCAGCAACCACGGCTTTAGTACTCACAGGCTCGGCTTCTGGAAAGTCATCTATAAAGAAAAACATCACATAAATCAAGAGGGAAAACGAGCAAAGAATGACTCGGCTAGGAACCAAGAGGAAAAAACCCGGCAAATAAGCTTATGATGGATATATCGCAGCATCTTATGAAGATCCACGGACCAGCCAACCCGTTTATTCTCAAACCGAGTAATCTCCTCGGTCATCGCCTGAATTTTCAGCTCGGCCGCATCAAGGAGCTCCTTGTCCTTCTGAAGCTGAAGACTTAACCGATTCTTTTCCTCGGAAAATTCTTGGTAACTTTTTTCCATCTCGGACTTCTGAGAGGATTTCAAGGACTCGACCTCGGCATGGAGCCGAGCTATCTCATCATCCTTCTCCTTGAGCTGCGCCAAGCGAGTCCCTACTTGCTCTAAAAAATGCAGCATCATATCAGGCATGGGTATGCACTCTTGATGCGACTCTGCAAATCTTTGTAATTTGGCTGAGCCGAAGATGGAGTACTATAAGATACTCGAAATTTATCTAGAAGAAAAATGGATGAGTACAGAGTGGAGGGACGACTAACCTTCGAGGCTGGCAACCTTTTTCGTCAGTCGAGTATTTTTGATTATTAATGTTAGCTAAGTAAGGATAAATTACAAATTAATTAGGAAGCAAAGACTCGTACAAAGGACTTGAGTGCAAAATCCGAATGATTTACCTGTCTTCTTTAGAATGGGAACCATCTTGTCAAACTTGACCTGAAGCTTCCTATGCGAAAAGAGCAGCTTCTGGAATTCGGTTGTACGGCGATTGTGAGCAACCTAATATAACAGTGAGTTATAGAGGGAAAATATGCAAAATACCCGAATCAAGTAAAACTTGACTCGCATCTAGGTGGCTAGATATTCAAAGCTAAAACATAAAAAGATCCGAATCAAGTAAAACTTGACTCGGATATAGGTGGCTGGATATTCAAAGCTAAAACATAAAAAGATCCGAATCAAGTAAAACTTGAACCGAATCTAGGTGGCTAGATATTCAAAGCTAAAACTTAAAAAGATCCAAATCAAGTAAAACTTGACTCGGATCTAGGTGGCTGGATATTCAGAAAATAAACTTAAAAAGGATCCGAATCAAGTAAAACTTGACTCAGATCTAGGTGGCTAGATGCGTTTTAATCCGAAACAACAGCAGAGGCAGACCTAGGCTTAGCGACAGAAACTCCTTTGTGGAGCATGTCAGCGACACTCGGCTGAGAGCAATCAGGTTTAGCTTTCTGAGATGGTTTAGATTTGGCAGGGCCATCTTTATTGGTCTTGGAAGGAACCTCGGTAACTGGCAAGGACTTAGGGAGAGGAATCGTACTTAGAGAAATAACCGCTGCGGTAGAAGGGGCGGTTGCCTCAATAGGAGTCGAGGTAGCGGCAAATTCGACAGTAGCCGAAGTAGCAAGAACTTCGACAATAGCTGAAGTAGCAGGAACTTCGGTAGAGAGGGGTTCGGCGGGGGAAACTCCGGAGACCTTGGAAGAAACTACTGGATCAAGTGAGCGATCCGGCATAATCATATCAGCATCAGCGCCAGGGGGAACTTCGGCCTTGTCACGCCGAAGCGAACTGTTAGTCGACATGGGAGGAGAATTGTCGCGAAGAGGACTTGAAACTCGAACATCCTCTTGAGGCGATGGCGAAAGCGGCCGAGTAGAATGCGAGGTCATGCTCGGACCACTGGGTTTGGCAGAAAGAGGAGCACTGCCAGGATAAAGGTAAAGACCAATTCATAAATAGAAAGAGTGAAACAAGAAATACAAGTTAAAATATGCAAGGAAACTTATCCAGAGACTCCGGGCATAGTATTGCGCTTCGGAATATGCTAGGAGGATCTCTTGGTTCGCCTCTTGGGACCCGCGCCCGAAGGATCGTTCGAAGCAGCACGCTTCTTTGATGGAGCGGGAGCTTCGGAAGCGAGGGGTTCGACCTCGTGCACCTGGCCAGCCAGATTAGCTGGGAAAGAAGGAGTCAGAAATGCGTAAGAGATAGGCACCACGGCAACTACCTCGAGAATTTGGATGTCGTCCGAATCACCTTCATCGGCACGGGCGGAGGCTTTACCCCGACTACGAGCGGGAACAGCCTCGGGTTTGGGGATAAACTCCTCCGGGTCTGGTTCTCCATTATCCGGGGTGCTACGATCAGCGCTCCAAGAAAGAGCCAACACCTCGGCGTCTTCCAAAACTTGCTCGGCAAATTTCTACAGAAAGAGCAGACAAAAGTTAGCAGAATAATCGATGGAAAATAACTCAGATGGGGCAACTCAAGTTCGAATTACCTGAGGGGGGGATTATCGTGGGTAAAGGGATTCATTCCCCACACCCATTCCTCGGGCATGTCGGTTTTGAAGATAGCTCGGACTCATTTCTGAATTTGAACATCGTCAAGCTCAACTGTGGAAACTTGGTTGGGATCCAGAGGACCGCTCATATAGCAGAGCTAGTGAGAGCAAAGCTGGAAGGGGCAGATCGGCTACTGATGAATGCGGTCATCAAATCCTCGCCGTGAAGCCCCGCCTGAACTGACTCCTTCAGTCGAATCTCGAACGCTTAGCGACAGTGGAAGCGATGGCGTTAGCCGGCAGGTGATGAGGCTGAAGGCCGAAGAATTCAAGGAAGATCTTGGCAAAGTCGCTAAGAGGGAGCTTGAATCCTCTGGAAAAATGCGACATGAAAACTACATACTTGCCATCCTCAACTACGGGGGCAGACTCCTTGCCGGTTAAGCGACACTTTACCTCGGCAGGAACACGGCGAGTCTTTCGATCCACTCGATTTCTTGACAAGTGACAGTGGACCCTTGCCATGAGCCACGCTCTGGACCCACCATGAGATCTTCTTCTCCCACGACGGCGCCACTATGCGAGCTCGACATGGGCTCGTCGGAGGAGCCAACAGAGGAAGAATCGCTGGTGGCAGGGAGCGGCCTCGAAATCCAAGGACCCGTCGCAACAACGATGAGCACGGCGACGGTGGAAGAAGAGAACCGCCGCGGAGGCCTAACGCGGAAGTGAAGCGCGGGGAGAAAGGACCAAACAACAGCGGCGCGCCGCGGGAGAAGGAGCGCGACGGCGTGGTCGTAGAAGTAGGAGCACAGCGGCGGCGGTGCGAGAAAGAAGATGGAGAGGGTGAGAATGGGGAAAGTAAATAGGCCCTTTACCCTGTCCCACTATTTATAACCGCATGCGGTGAGCGTTAGTGGGATCGCGAGTGCGCCGCGGTAACCGCCAAAAGGCGTGTATTATGTGTTGGCGATCGATGTTTGGAGCCACACGAAGGATCACACGGCGTAGGAGGAGATCCGGCTGCCATGACCATTGCGGTAATCGAAGAGTCGCTGCGTCGATATGACCGCCGCAGTGATTACTATAGCAATGTCAGGGTGCACAATAGCGGTACAAAAAATGAGACAAAATGCAATGATTGAGACACGTAGGACGAGGCTTACTAGAGAAGCTAAGAGGATGCCTCAGATGAGAATAGGTGACTCGGAAAATAAGTCATACCTCGGAGAAAGAGGGCGAATCGAGAAAAGGAAGAGCAAAAAGGCACCGATCGAACAATGATTCGAAGATATGAGCCTAGAAACTTAACATCTAGAAATTGCTGTGGTCTAGCCGAATGAAGTTGGCCAGACCACACCAGCTTTGGGGACTAATGTTGGGGGGATGACCCCAGGTAGGGTCAAGATAAGTAAGAAAAGAAAGGAGCCTTCATGTCCAGGGCCGGATCATGGCATGATTCAGCCGACTCATGTAGGGGTCGGCCAAATGAGGTCCGACCTATTCCGAGTCATGTAGTTAAGACCTAACTCGACCGACATATGAGTTATGTCGGTGTATCGCTGTTATTTAACTTAAGTGCAGATGAAGATCAAGCCGAGTCACGCGAGGCGAGGCCGAGTCAAGGGAAGCTTGTAGAAGAAGGAGGCAAGCCCCAAAGTCAAACCCTAGCCACTGTCTTTATCTGGAATCTGCACAGTGCCAAGCGCTAGAGACAAGAAGAAGAGCAGCAGAGGAGCAGAAGGAGGTCACAGAGGTGATAGACCTCAGGCCCGAGGCTCACTTGTGGTGGACTCTAGGTTTTTGCCATCGATAGAAGGGGGACACGGAAAGAATTCCGCCGAGTTACCACTTTGGGACAAGCATATTCCACGAATATACTGGTCCACGTCAGCCCTAGAAGGAACCAAGTCATTCCTTTATAAGGAGGGGTTGGGCGTCTGGAGGAGGGGATCGATTCATTTTTCTTCACCAGGCACTAGTTGTAGCTTCTTCTTCATCTCACTCATACAGCTTGAGGAGCAAGTGTAGCTCTATTAGTGTTGAATAAAGATTAAGTTTTAGCATTCTGTGTGTAGAAACCACTACATCTTTCCTTCCTGAATCCCACTAGTATCCATTGGCTCCCAACTTAAGCCTACCCATTGCATCTGGCGTGCCACCACCATGACAAGTTGACCGAGCAGTCATCGTCTGCATCGTGGCAGCGGTGATCCTGATAGGCTGTACAACATGCGTTGGCTAATTCATAGCCAGATAGCGACCGCGTCCACGGCCGCCGCTCCCGATCCCACTGTCTCCAGTTGCTATGGACCTATATCGACGATGATTGTAATTACCATTGTAGCTCTGACCATTGCGCCCACCATAGCGCTCATCTCCTCCAGCACACGGATAAAAGTTACCATAGAATCGTCCCTGCTGGCACATAAAACTAGATATTTTAATACCAAGTAAATCATGTACACATATTTGTATCAAACAATTAAATACTATATATAACTAGTATGATACTATTATACTATATATTAGAGGGATAGTATATGCATGATACCAATATATGATACTCCTACTAGGACTATTCTTATTATACAATATCATAGAACGTAGATCTATAAAACTCAATATTGTACACAAAGTTTTATTGAGATTCTCAAATAGTGTGATACTTGGTATTACATGCTTTATTTCCCATCAAATATTTATGGTTAATTGGGTAAATGACAATCTTATGGTCAATTGGGCAAATAAAGATTGGGTTGACACATGGTGGACAAGTGTTGCTCTAGAAAAAGGAAAAGAGAGAAATGCTATAGCCTCGATGATCATGTCAGTTTCGTCGGAGTTTTTTGAACACCTTCTCTCCCGCTCCCGTGGTCATATGAAAAATTAAAGACGGGCCAAAACCTTGTCGTCTAGTCAGACTTAATTTTTTAGCAATGTAATCCCGGAAAAGTTAAAGTCCTATAGAGCATGTCCTAGAAAACTGTATCTTTACACTTCTTTATTAATAAAAATGGCAAGTTTTTTGCTTTGTTTTAAAAAATTCCCTAATCATAATGCAAATTAGATTAAAAAACTATTCACAGTAATACTTCAGAAACATACATGTCAAACATGTTGGTAATCTTGCCGTGCATGAAATGCTCAGAAGAGTACCTGAATTTCATAAGATCCATCATTAGTATATAATACTGTACCGTGACTCGTGAGGATACAGTTTCTGTTTAATACGCACAAGTCCCACGTACTTGTATCATCAGGTATCTATTTTCCAGTTGGCAAAAAAAGTAGTACCTCTGGTTCGGACATGTAAGAAACTTAATTGAAGGGTGTGATTTTATCTTCTGACAGTCCATAAGACATGTAAAGGATGGGGCTCCTATATGCTGGACAAAAATTGCAAAATCTACTACCACACTGGCCACTGTTTAATGCATGAAAAAATGTTTCAAATGAAATGAACTTCTCATGATCACACATTTCAAGTCTGTTTTCAAATTGTAGGAACAAAGAAAGTGAAGAGCTTAAATATCCTTATGCTTGCTTCTTTGATCCGTTCATCGAGTTGAGGTTTACGTGTAGGTGTGTAGCATCTAAAAGTATAATAGGGGCAACCCCTGCCCATCACCACAGCAATTAGCCATTTTTAGCCATCCGATTAGCTTCTAAGATTGCATCTAAGCCGTTGCTTTATGGTAAGACATTTTTATCCCAACAACAGTTTGCATCTAAGCCGTTGCTTTATGGTAAGACGTTTTTATCCTAACAATAGTAAAAACTTAATTTGTTGCGCCTACTCAGTTTCCTACCCAGAGTTGTCTCTCTCTGCTGAGCCGCATTACTTCCTCGCCGAAAATAGTCTGGGCCCTCATATCAGCTTCACGTGTAATGTTTAGAGTTGGCTGTTAGCTAGTGTTTTTGTCTGGGCAGGGGCATTTGCGCGTGCGGCCGGCCGCACACCCAATCCCTTCACGATCTCATCTCCCCCAATCCTCAGTCATGTTCTCCTCCTCCCACATTTCTCCCAAACCCTAGCCGCCACCAGCCCCTCTCCCTCCTCCTCGCGCCCCTGGATTTCCCTCCTCTGCCAGCACCTTCTCCTCCGCCACCGCGGCACACGGCCTGCTACTCGGTGGTACCCTAGAGGCCACCATTGGCCGGCACCACGGACAGCCAGTCCGCCCAATCCAGCGACCTCCTCTTATTCCTCCCATCCCCTCGCCTCCTCCTTCCTCCACTTGGTGCCGGCGCCACTTCCTCGCCGGGTCGAGCTCCCGTCTTCCCCGTAGAGAGGAGGCCGCTCGATTCGCTGGAAATCCTTCAAATTTCCGCCACCACGACCGAGCAGGCGTAAAGGAGTCATCGGAGACTCCTCCATGAGTTACCTGTGAGCTCCCTCCCTCTCCTCCGTAGGGGAGGTCATGGCCCAGTTAGCGGCAGAGGGGGCCTAGGGATCTTGTGGCCTGACTGGCGACGGACAACGTGCGTGTATGCCGCTGGGTGGGAAGGAGGCGCATGTGTGGCGGCCCGAGTCTTCGCAGCGGCGCCGCCGCCGTCCTCGCTCTCGGCAAGCACGAGCCGCCGCTTGTCCCTACCATAGGGCGACGCCAAGGACCAGAGGTGAGTCTCCTTCCGACATCCTATACCAAATGCTTCTGATGTTTCCCGTGCTTGATGTTTCACTAAGATGGAACACTGTAGGAGCACCACGAATTGTACCAAGAATCTGAGATGTGCTTCAACATATGTTTAGGTTGTGTTTTTAGGAGATAAATGTTCTCTAATTTTAGTTGCTCGTACATCTGGTCATGATTATTTTGTTAGTTGTTTGAGTAAAAAATATGATAGAATGTGTTTGATGTTTAGCTACACCATTAAAGGAGCACCATGACTTGGACAGTGTTGATGTTTACTTCTCTGTATAACGAAATTGTATGGTCTGGATGAGTACTAACTTTTTTTCTTTCCCTCATTTCTTTCATGTTTATGGTGCAGAAGAATATTCCAAATTTCAATATAAAAATGGAATCTCTGCACAATAAAGGCTTGGATATGATGGGTTGATAATTGGATTTTGTCGTGCCGGGTTGGAGGGTACTTTTGTTTTCCTCATGTTCCTATTGGAAATTTAGCTATGGCCCTTTTAATTCAGCTCTTATGCTATTTCCATTTCTCTGGTCATGTTGTAGGAATATCTCAAGATACAAGATATTTGTCGTATATAATACGAGGTAAACTTGATAGGTGAATCACTCAAGCTACTTTTCCTTAAATGCGATGATACAACAATCTTAGATAGTAGTCTTTTAATTAACATAAGTACATGGCACCCTTTTAATTCATCCATATGGTATGGGAAAGCAGTGGCTGAAGGCGACGAGAAGGACAGAGAGGATGGTCTGGGAGCGACCAACAAGGCGACGCGGAGCTTGCCACTGGGTCATCCATGCTGTCTCGCCATGCTGACCATCAACAGTGGGCCGCAGCGAGGGTAGAGACACTCCTTGGTGAGTCCCAATGCCTCCCTCTATCAATCTTCTCTTGAATCTATCATTTGCCATGGTGTAGCCTCTCTTCCCTCCAAGCCACAATATTTTTGTTAGATCAATAACCCATAACCTCGAATCAGCCACTACACACTTACCTTCCTTTTTTTTGCTTTGGTTTGCCAACAGGAAGAAGTTGGCCACGAGGAAGAATGGCACGGTAGTATGCAGCAAGAATAGAGTCGACACTACCCGGTGAGGCCACATCACACAGGTTGATCCACATATGTTTCTTGCTGTTAGAAATTCTTATGTTCAAAGTTCTGTTGGTACTTATTAACCTGCTTATGTGCTCTGACATTTAGTCATGTGAACCTTGAGATTTAGGCCTGAAAACTAGGTGATTGTAGCTTTGCTGCTATCATACCTTATTTGTTGGTAAGCATGATACTTCAGCTAAGTAAAACCTTTTTTATTGTAGGTACGATTTATCATGATTCAGCGGAACAAGTACAGAATCATGCGCTTATAAAACATATCTGTACTTAGACCAAACCACGGTAGTATGCAGCAATAATAGATTCGACACTACCCGGTGAGGCCACATCACACAGGTAGATCCACATATGTTTCTTGCTGTCAAAAATTCTTATGTTCAAAGTTCTATTGGTACTTATTAACCTGCTTATGTGCCCTAACATTTGACTCATGTGAACCTTGAGATTTAGGCCTGAAAACTAGGTGATTGTAGCTTTGCTGCTATCATACCTTATTTGTTGGTAAGCATGATCCTTCAGCTAAGTAAAACCTTTTTTATTGTAGGTACGATTTATCATGATTCAGCGGAACAAGTACGGAATCATGTGCTTATAAAACATATCTGTTCATGATTGTCAAGGTGGCTAATCTGATTATGATCAGCTGCTGGACCTCACTATTAATTAATGGCTGACACCATGGTGTCAATCATAGACCGATGAGTTTCTGTTTTTACATGATTTTGTATTTGTACATATACTTGGTTTATTGTTATTTAGTATTTTGGTTGACTATAATTGCATGTTTCTCAGGAAGGAATTTTGACTTCTTGTATCCAGTTGTTCCACAAAATATGGTATACCTATATCAAATACTGTACCTCACTCATATTTTGTATTTACCAAAGCACATATTTTGTATGTGCTTCCAGCATTCTCTTGTAGTTAGTCCAGCAACCTTGCCACCCATAATCGACCTTCAAGTAATTGTCTTCTCTCCGCCATATTATCTAATCATTATGTGTAGGTGTGCTTGTGTGGTTTTCATTTGATATCTAATGATAAGTGGATGCTCTCATGACAAAGGTTTGGGTGACTCGACGTTGCAGCAGGTGGAGCAGAAGTGGATGTGGTCTTCATGTTCATCACAGTTCTTCTCTCCATTTCCCATCTTTCCATTCGTGTAACTCATCATGTCATTGGTGAGTCCTGATGGAGTAGGAGATCTGGTAGCATCCATTTGACGTGACCGGAAAATATTGTGAGGCACATATATGTCAATCACGTGCTTCTTCTTCAACTCATGTAAGTTTTCAAATGGCTCTTTAAGCTATTAAAATCATATATGCTGCTTAGTATTACCAGAGTGTTTTTCACAACTAGACTGCTGATAACTGAGTGATCTGCCTTTCTATGAAATAAGATTAAAGCTAAAGTTACATATCTTATGAAACTACATTAAACTACCATGCCGTTGTTGGTCTACAGGTCCTACCGATAGGTGGATGCTCTCATGGCAAGGTATAATCAGGTCTGATCAGTAGCATTTTTCCTGTAGAGGTGGAGATGAGAAGAAGCTGTCAGTGATCAAACTGCACTTGTCTCAAGAGAATTTTCTTCTTTATAGCTGCATTTTCCTTAGAGGGATGTAAGATATCATGCATCCTCTCTTGGGGGAAGACCAAGAAAGCCACGGTTGAGTGAAAGAAGAGGGCCACATGGATAATCTGGCTTATTGAAGTTACGACAGTGATATTGTTCCCTACTTATCCGTTCTTTTTCTCTTGGCGAGATAGGTGGTCAATCAGTATGACTTAAACTTTGGCCGGTTAGGGTCCTTATTATGCAAGCCTCCAATTATTATTACACGGATTCTTAGTTTACTTATTTCTGTAGATGGATTTTGTGCAGTCTAATAATCCATGGTAGGCACTATTAAAAATGTCATATTTTCTCTAGGTGAGCTTACTTATTTCTGTAGATGTTTATTGTCTGCAGGTCGCCAATGCAAAAGATGGAAGGGAAGTTTCATTTTGTTAGAGACAAGGAACTTCTTAATTTGGTGTTGTGAGGTGGCCATTTTCCAACACATATCATCTTCCATCACTTATAGACACTTTACCCTTTTTGTCATATTCTGCATGCTTTTCTTGATTTTTTGAATGACAGTGGCTTGTAGACTTTCTTCTTCTCTACCTGGAATACATAGAGATTTTGTTATTATGAATTTTATATTGATAGCTGAATTATTCATTGTTCGTTGAATTGTTAGGCTAATTTATGAACTTAAAAAAAGAGCAAGTCAGTAGTAGAATTCAATATATTACTTGCATTTCTCCTAATGTTTATGCGCCAATGGTAATCATCTGCTTATGCATTGCAACTGTGGATCTTTTCTCTATTTCGGGGAGATTCTCCATGGATTCTTGGTGTATCCTTATATCCTGGACGGAAGGTGGTTCGATCCCACCAGGATTCTTTAGTTCTCGGAACCACACCAAAATCAAACCGCATGGACATTTCAAATATTGTACTAGCATGGACAACTGAATTTTTTTGCATGTACTAGCTCTATTTATTTCTCTCTTCTCTAATTTTTTTCCTTCAGTAGATGGCAGAATTGTTAAATCATTTTTCTAATTCATTCCATATAAATTTTGCAGCACTACTATATTTAGATGGTATGTCGAGCGCCCGATACAGCTCGGCGAATGGGAGTAAATGCTTGGCAACAAGCATGCCAAGCCTAGCGCTCGACATAGGACCCTCGCATACTCTGGATCGCCAGCTAGACATGTGGCTCTCGGCATATATAGATGCTTGGCTTATAGATGTATGCTGAGTGTCAGCTCCGCAAGGTTATTGTCCATATTATCACCTCTGTAATTGGCACCAATGCCTCGCAAAGCCCATGCCATCACCCACGTCATCGGCACCATTAGCCACCATGTACTGACCAAAACAGAGTACTTCTGATGCACCTCTTTTGATACAATCATTTTCTTGCTGTTAGAAGTACCTTGCTATTTTTCTTATGAATAGCATCTTTCCTATATTTACCAAGTAAAATTGAACATTCTCATTCTCTCCCAGAAAGAAAACTATGAGTTTTTCATTAGAAACTGTATAATCAAATCCTGTTTCACCTATGCTCATTTACATTTTATTATTTGTGTTATCGATTGATGGGTGCGACTGTTGAATTTGGCTTCAACTTCGTTATTTATGTTCTATAAATTCGCACATATATATTTGGACTTCCTAATGCTTTCAAAGATGAGCTCATTTTCTCATTGATTATGTCTAGCTTCACTTACATATCACCAATTCATGACCACGGTTATCATATAATGTTATGTGTTGTTATCATGGTTTAAGCTACTCGAATATCACATGAGTGGTTACTCCATCAACATTACCATTGAATGTATTTGTCCTTTTTAAGAACTCATATTTTGTAAGCCTATTGTTCATGATGTACGCCCTCTATTATTTTCCATATTACAAAAATACTACTCAATTTCAGGATTTCCATTGCTTCTTAAATAATTCTCAAGGTGGGAAATTGGTTCAGATATAATCTTTTGTTCCGTCTTTCAGAAACTTAAATGGGTCTTTGATATAGCAGATAAAAACCTTTGCAGGTAATATCTTTCTAAGACTATGTAAGAACAACTCTGTTGTGAACCCAGATGGAACGCCTATATGTGTTTGGCTAATGTTATCTTGGAACCATATAATCAGACCTCTATGTAATATATTTATTTACTTTCGCTGTTTATATGTAATATATTTGCTTAATTCTGCCATTCTGGAATTTCTTCATAGGCTGGGATACTTTTATAGGCGACGTATGCAAGCCTGGTGAACAGACCCAAAAGCTAATTCGAGGAAGCCTATGGGAGAGAGACCGATCTTGAATGCAATCTTGACTCAGTCCTTATTAATGATAATAAAGCGTCGTGTGACATTTACAACTGATGATGATCAGCTCTCCGGTTGGTATAGTCCTGAATCATACCATGCTGATTGGTGATAAGTTGATAGATGGAACAAAAGCGAATCACACCATGCAGCTATAACAGCCCTGCACTTTGCATTCTTGCCACTACCAACACCTATATTTTAATTTATGCTTTGGTTTGCTACTTTCCCTGCCATTACTTTGCATATGTATACATGGTAGAAGGCATGCAATAACTTCTACCACTACTGTTTATAGCCTTATGTGTCTAACGCCAACCTGGCCTCTCTTTCCTCAAAAACTCATGTACCAACAACCTTATTTATGAACATATGTTATGTTTCAAATTGGCTTGCCTTGCCAGTACTGCTCATATTCTCCTGTTTCCTCTACATTTACACGCCAACTACTGTTTGCCTGCCTTTTAACTAGGTCCATTGCAATTAGTCTGACCAGTGACTTACAATTGAAAATTCGGGTGATGCAGCCAACAGCCTAGACCTGTTCCTATTTCTGGCCCGTTTTCGAATAGTGGGGTCAAAATATTACCGAGCACATCCAGGTCTTATCCATTGTTCCCTTTCATCACCGTTCTCTCTGCCCAAGGCTGGTTCTGGACAGATAATATATTAATGATTTACTAAAGAGTTTTACCAACAGATTACCATTTAAAAAATGGGTGGCGCGCCACCAATCAGTAAATACATGACAAAAGCATGATGTAGCAAACACCAACAGGAGATACATGACAAACTATAGAAAAGGTACAATAATATTAAGAATATTGAGCTAAATGGGAGATACGTGCTCAACAGTCAACATGAAACTACTTCAGGATACCATTTTCATAGGCCTTTGAATTTATTATGTGCATGAAAGGCCTCACAATTATCTCAAACTTAGAAAGCGTAAATAATGCCATTGAGCCTACCCAAACCTGATTTTCAGAAAAACTGAAAAATGCTATTTCAAAGTTCCATAGTTTTTTTTGGAATAAATCGCGCATGTACACATAGCGTTGATACTTATGCAAATTTTCAAGAAAAAAATACGTTCATATGTGGCATACACAAAGAAAATGGAACATTGTATCTTTGAATAGTAAAGATACAGTCCTTATATTGGTTCTTGGACATTTGTCTTCTTCGCGCAAGTTACATACTTCAGTATTTTAGTTTTAAACTTGGCATGCATGCATATACCTGCGTACATTCTTTACATTCATAATTTGTATCTTTTTTTGGGTATTATTTAGTATATTTTTTATTTTTTGTTCATAGGGTCCCACACGCACCCATGTCCACCAAATCGGCGTCGCCTATTAAGTGTATATGAGTGCATTATACTGTTGATTTAGGGTTGAATAATAATTGACCAACTATTGCATGCAACATATATCTATATTTGCTATCACTTTCTAAGACTTCCTATTTATGTTATGGTCTGCATTTTTTATGGTGTTTATATTTGTTTACATAATGTTTAATCATGATAGTCTTCAATAAAAAAGATGATTTCCCTAGCAAGTTGCGGCCACCTTTTTTATTAGTGTCAGTATATAACAGAAACTGGTACGAGAATCACGGGGTCGTGCGCCAAGACGCACCCCTAAATCTAGTAGGGCATAAGACCTCCAGGACCAAACAAAGATATGCACATTTCCTAGGAGAGCGTCGATTTGGCTCTCGTCCATCATGGAGGATTTTAAATTTTTTTGAAAAATTTAAATTTAAAGATTCAAAAAATCTGAAAAATATATCAGGATGTAGACAGTGATTTATAATACGTGCATGCAAAATATCATGTGAAAATACTATGTATTTTCGCTACAGCAAATAATAGAAAAACTCAGGTCTAGACGCGAACATTGTAATTTTGAAGGGGCCTCCATTTTCTCAAAAAAATTCACATTTATCTTTTTATGTGCCCGTAATACAGACTATTTTCCATTGAAAATGTGCAGAATCTTATTTTGTATTATTGGCTACACTAATATATTTGTTTTGAAAATATTTAAAAAATTCAAAGAATTCCTTCATGAAGGACCAGCTCCAAAGCGATTTTCCGCATTTTCTAGTCCTATCTGAGATATATTGGAGTTTCTACATATCGCGCTTACACCTGCAAATAAGAAAACATTTAAGAGCACATGAGCCGAACGTACCATCACAAACTCTTCTACATCCCAACTGCAAACCATGATTGTTCACTTTAGCCTTCATCCATTTTTTTATAGCTTGAAAAACCTCCTTACAATCAATATAACCAAAAGTATGGAACTGAAATTATACCCATTTTATTAGAGACACACTCAAAAGTTAGAACAGTTCTATATTTATCACCTTGAGCATAGAGTAGTTGCAGGCTGGAGGCGGCGATCTGGACGCCTCCTGAGTCCCGAGTCCCGCGTAGCCCCTCCCGCACGCGACCGTCCTTCCCAGCCCCAACTGAAGGGGTTCATAGTATGGAAAATAAAAAATTCTACCGTATGAACACACACAAGCCAAGATCTATATACTAGATTGTAGCAACGAGTCGATAGAGTACTAACCCTCGAAGATTCCAAAGCGGTTAACAAGATCGGATTCTCGTGGGTGATGTAATCGTTCACTTGCCGATCTCAAGATCACGTACACGATCCTTCCGATGCCGCGTTCCGGCAGCGCTCCCGCAGTTGGTCACACGTTCGGTACTCGATGAAAACATTCCTCTCCCTTGTTCTAGTAGGCAGCGGAGTTTGTAGATTTCTCCTCGCGATTACGTCAGCAGGATGGCATAGTGTCGGAAGTAGAGGGGAAATCCCGCAGGGCTTCGCCTAAGCCAGAGCGGGTATGGTGGAGTAGAAGAGGGCCTCGGAAATCTAGGGTTTAGTGGTCCGAGAGGAGGTGGTGGCCGACGGCTAGGGCTAGGGCTTGCCCTAGTCGGCGACTTGGAGGAGATCCCTAGGCGGCGATGACTTGGGGTGGTGGTGCCAAGCTTGGGTTTGAGGTGAGGGGTAGGGGCGCCCTACCCCTCCTTTTATGGGAGGGAGAGGCGGTTGGGGAAGGGGAGTCCTTAACCAACTCCTCCACTTGGGCCGGCGGCAAGGAGAGGGAGGAATCCTCTCTTAGGTAGGATTTCTTCCCTCCCTCCACTAGGCAACCAATGTTCGGATTTGACTTTTCAAATTGGCGTTTGACTTTTCAAACTGGAGTTTGATTTCTCTCTTCCCATTGTCTATCCAAGTGATCTAGGACATGATTCAACCATTCCACTTTGTCATGATACATCCATGTACCCTTCCCACTCTGGATCGGTGGACCTTCTAGACCCTTCTAGAACATTCCGGTGAAAACACTAAAACCATTCCCAAACTCCGGAATTGGACTTTCCTTATATGAATCTTATTCTCCGGGCCATTCCGGATCTCCCCATGATGTCATGGATCCAACCTGAGACTCCAAAGAACATACGGTCTTCTTACTCACATTCCATATCTACTAAATAACATCGAATCCTTAAGTTTGTCTCCCTGCGGTTGGTGAATTATACAGACATGATCGAGACTCTTCTTCGATCAATGATTCATATGGCTCCCACATATTTCTACGATTACTTCGTGATCGAATAAAAAATTTACATACGATACCAATTTTCCTTTGTCTCGTGATACTTTACTTATCCGAGGTTTGATTGTCGGTATCTCTGCATACCTAGATCAACCTCATTACCCATAAGTACTCTTTACTCGTTCCTGTGATATGTGATACCTTGTGAGCCAGTCACATGCTTGCAAGCTAATTGGATGACATTCCACCGAGAGGTCCCAGAGTATATCTATCCGTCATATGGATGGACAAATCCCACTCTTGACCATGTGCATCAACACATACTTTTCGAACACTCAATGCCACCTTTATAACCACCCAGTTATGAAGTGGTGTTTGATGTCATCAAAGCATCCATCCGGTTATGGTGATTAACATGATCTCATGGTCGAAGGATTTAGGTTACTAAGTATCTGAAAGCTTATAGCAAACGAAATATTTAAATGACTTGATCTTTATGCTACTCTTGACAATAGGAGTATGTCCATCACATAATTCTCCTAATGATATGATCTTTGTTGGTAATAAATTATCCTAATGATATGTCCCTGTAGAATTAATCCATTGGCTCGCTTAACTTGGCCATTAGACTGTGGGTGTGCCACGGATGCTAGGTCAAGTCAGATGCCCTTGTCCCAACAATAAGCTTCCACTTCTCTGAGTGACAAGTTGCTGCCGTTGTCGGTGATGATGTTGTGTGGGAGACCAAATCTCACCACTAGATCTCGGACGAACCTAAGGGCAGTTGCCCCGTCAAGCTTTCCAATGGGTTTAGCTTCTATCAATTTGGTGAATTTATCAACTGCTACTAGCAGATGCGTAAACCCACATGGTGCCGTCTGCAATGGACCAACCATGTCTAGCCCCCAGACTGCAAACGACCAAGTTATTGGTATTGTTCGCAATTCTTCAGCTGGAACATGGGGTTGTCGGGCATAATACTGGCATCCCATGCATGTCTCAACCAGCTTGTCGACATCCGCCTTCGTAGTCAGTTAGTAGAATCCTTGCCGGAAGGCTTTGGAGACCAATGATCGAGGAGCGACGTGAAGCCCGCAATCTCCGAGATGGATCTCACATTGGATTTCAATACCTTCCTACTAGGAAAACACTTAAGGTATACACCGGTGGTGCTTCTTTTGTACAGCTGTCCATTGACTATTGTATAGCCCTTTGCTCGATGAACTATTTGTCTTCTTTCGACTTCGTCATCGGGAAATGTTTCGTGTATGAGATATTCCATGAACGGTTGTGTCCAAGCCGGAGGGACCTTTTTCACTATGTGAACGAAAGAGTCAACTCTATCCGGGTTGTCGATGTCTGCTCCCTTCATGGATGGTGTCCATAGATGCTCCAAGAAAATGCCAGGAGGAATTTGTTTGCGCCCTGATCCAAGCTTAGACAGTAGATTATCCGCCTCGTTTTGCTCCCTAGGCACATACTTGACTTCGTAGCCCAAGAAGCTCTTGGCTATCTCGTCCACTTCGCCGCGATATGCCGCCATCATAGGGTTCCACGCATTCTAGGTGCCAGCCACCTACTGGGCAACCAAGTCGGAATCTCCACAGCAAACTATGCGCTTGATGCCAATATCCTTGGCTACGCGTAGTCCGTGAATGAGTGCTTCATACTCCGCCATGTTGTTCGTAGCCTCGAAGTGGATCTGCAGAACGTAGTGTAGCTTTTCCCCGGTTGGTGACTATAATAGTACACCAGCCCCCGAGCCATTGAGTAGCTTTGATCTGTCAAAGTGCATCACCCAGTATTCTGGCTCCGGCATTGGGGTAGCATCTGGCATCTCCATCCAATCTGCAATAAAATCCGCCAAGGCTTGTGACTTGATAGCGTCGCGTCTCTTGTAGGTGATCTTGAAGGCGGCCAGTTCAATGCCCCACTTCGCGACCCTTCTTGTAGCGTCGTTGTTGTTGATGATGTCAGACAGTGGAGCCTTACTCACCACCGTGATATGGTGCTCCTGGAAGTAGTGCCTTAGCTTCCGAGAAGCAAGGAACACTCCATAAGCTATCTTCTGATAGTGCGGGTAACGCTGCTTGGACTCTGTCAAGACTTCACTTACATAGTAAACTGGTCATTGAACTCCGTACTCATGCCCTGGTTCATTCCGCTCTACCACGAAGACGATGCTGATTACCCGGTTGGTGGCCGCCGTGTAGATTAACATAGGCTCCCCAGGTTCGGGTGTTGCAAGGATAGGCGCCGAGGATAATGTCTCCTTTAGATGCTTCAGTGCTGCATAACCGCTGCATGTCCTTCTTTAGTAACTTGTATAGTGGCGTGTACCTGTTAGCCGTTGTATGTCCTTCAGGCATGTCGGACGGTTTATGTTTAGGATGGCCTTGATTTTCTCCGGGTTCACCTTGATTCCAAGCTGGGAAACGATGAAGCCCAACAATTTGCCGGAGATTATCAAAGGTTTCTTTTAAGTCAGAGATTAAGTTGTTTGACTTTTTAGACATCACCGCTATATCGTCCACATAGGCATGAACGTTCCGACCAATTTGATCGTGTAGGAAACGCTGCATTGTCCGCTGGTAGGTAGCACCTGTGTTTTACAGCCCAAAGGGCATCGTAACATAGCAGAACGTGTCGTAAGGTGTGGTGAACGAAGTGGCCAATTGGTCCGACTTCCTCATCTTGATTTGGTGGTATCCTGAGTATGCATCAAGAAAACACAAAAGTTCCGAGCCAGCCGTCGAATCAATGACTTGGTCAATGCGAGGAAAAACAAACGGATCTTTGGGACACGCTTTGTTCAAGCCGGTGTAATCAACACACATTCTTAATTCTTTGGTTCCCTTTTTGGGGACAAGTATAGGATTGGCCACCCATCGGGTGTGAAGGACTACTCGGATAAAACTATCCTTAAGTAACCTAGCTATATCCTTGCCTATGGCGTGTCTCTTCTCGTCTCTGAAGCGTCGTAGTTGTTTCACCGGTTTGCATTTTGGATCAATATTCAAGCCATGCTCGGCAAGTTCCCTAGGTACACCTTTCATGTCGGCAGGTTGCCAGGCAAAGATGTCCCTATTCTCACGGAGGAACTCGACGAACGCGCTTTCCTATTTGGGATCCAAGTTCGTCCCAATGGCAGTGGTCTTGGAGGCATCGCCTACCACAAGTTCCACCGGCTTGGTTTCGATGGCGGCCTTGAAAGCTGGGGTGGAGTTAGAAATCTACTTCTTTGATGCTGGCATATCCGAGGCATTAACCTTGCTCTAGATCTCCATGAATTCTTCGTTGTAGAGGACAGCTTCCGCAAAGGCTGCTTCTCCAATCTCGCAGTCCCTTGCCTTGGTATAGCTTTCGGATACGATGTTGACACCGTTTGGTCCGGGTATCTTGAGCTTGTTGTAGACGAAGCATGGCTTGTCCATGAAGGCGTGGAAGATGTTGTGGCCGAATATGACATGGTACACGCTCTTGAAGGAGACCACCTCAAAGGTCATGCGCTCTTGGCGGTAATTATTAACATCGCCAAAAGCGACCTGAAGTGTGATGCATCCAAGGGACCGAGCCTCCCGACCAGGAACTACACCGTGGAAGATGGTGCTGGTCCGCCTTAAGTTAGCCTCCATCAAGTTCATCTTGTGCAGTGTTTCTAGGTACATGATGTTGATGATGCTTCCACTATCCACCATACATTTGGTGAACTCATTGTCGTCAATGAGGGGGTTGATAACCATGGCGTACTGGTTCTCCATAGGGATGACGTCTGGGTGATCCTTCCTGTCCCAAGTAATTAGAATCTCCGACCAGCGCAGGTACTAGGGAACTGGGGGTAGAGTGGCCATCAGTATCCCCATAGAGGTCTTCTGTTGTCGGACAGTAGGGGTGCCAAGGAAAGTGTGGAAGATGGTCGCCTTCTTCTCGAAGGGGTTCTTGCCCTTGCCTTCGCTCTTAGCGGCGTTCTTGGGGTCAACATCCTCATCCATGTCACTTGAATCCTTGGACTCCTCTTCCTTTTTCTTCCCCTTGCCCTTGCCTCGCGGTCTGTTCTTCTAACTTCGCTTGTAGCCGGACTCCGGGTCTGTCGTGGTATTGCCGACGAGTACGCCATGGAGGGGTCCTCACAGTGCGTGTTTAGAGATGTGGGGTAAGGCGTTCGGTTGACGAGTACGAGGTAACACAGCTTACCCAGGTTCAGATCCCACGACGGTGGCAGAATCCTACTCCTGCTATAAATCACTATAAGGTCAATACGCCGAGTTATAGGGATTGGTTCGTTGTGCGAGGTTGTGTGAATCGATGCCCTAAAGGCTCCCATAGGCCCGACTTATATAGTCGCCAGGTCCTAGGGTTACACGGAAAAGTCCTAGCCGGACAGGTTACAGAGTCCTACACTGTCTATTACTAGTCTTGTGTATCTTGTACTCCAAGGCTCCGGGTACGTTGGTGACTCCACCGTAGCCTTCCTTTATCCGGCATGGGCCTCCCTTCTGGATCCATCTAACTGGTCCGCCCAGCAGGCCATAGGCCATGCTACCGACTATGGGCCACCCAGGTTATCCGGATAAGTGACATGCTATGAGGATACCCATATAGCATATCCCCAATAGTAGCCCCCGAAGAACTCCGAGATCTTGCCCCGTCTTGCCTCTTCAGATGAATGCTCCGTCTAGTTGGATGTCGGCAAATTGTCAAGCAATATCTTGTAGTCCTCCCAAAGAACCCTGCAAAACTTTCTTCGTCTTTAACTTGTAAGCCGGAAAAATGTTGAGTCTTCCATTGTACTCTTCCATAGTCGGATTGAATCTGTCTGTGTCGGAATCTTCGATGTGACGGCTCATCTACCCATGTCAGCTAGGACGATGTAGGTTTAGGTCAGCAACGCCTCGTAACTCACACATGCAGAGAACACAATCATATCTGATTTTCCTGCGCGAGCGATACGAACCGTTGGCGGCGATGGTTGGAGACGTGGCGAAATTTCCGCGCATGTTCCCGAACACGTTGTCTACACGGCAACCGTCCGACCAAGCTGCATGAATCTTGACACCGAGGATGATAAATAGTAACCGTGGGGAAATTTCCACTTTTTACCTCATTCTTCTTGCATCATCTTCTTCCTCCAGCCACGCGTCTCATCGAGCTCTCCATGAGAAATCTCAAAAAAACCTAGCTCCCATCTGCACCAGTCGCACCCAATCTTCACCCCATGGCTAGCAGCAGCACTTCTCCAGCAATGGCGGCGTCGAGCGAAGCCGCGGCGAAGTCGGCGAGCTCCGTTGTCGTGCCCCCAGAGGGTTTGTTTATCCCCGCATCGACGGTGATCGAATCCACCGGCGGCGACCCAAATTTGGCGGCGCTAGAGCCACTGGAGGAGGAGACACAAGCAGGGCCGATCGGCGCGGCTCGGACATCACCGACCGTGATATCCAAGAGATGGTCGCCGAAGGCTACCTTCCCGCGATGGAGGGACTTGCCTGGCGGGCGGCGCCGGCCGGCGAGGTGACACCTTCTCCTCAAGCCGAAGAAAAGGAGTACCTCAAAGCTCAGCTGGTACGCGGCATTTCCCTGCCTATCTCCCACTTCTTCCTCTCTGTCTTAAACCACTATAGGGTCCAGCCCCATAACATTTCCCCCAATAGTATCTTAGTGCTTAGCAACTTCGCAGCACTTTGCGAGGGATATCTAGGGATAAGGCCTAGGTTAGACCTTTTTGTGTACTTCTTCACCGTCAAACGTGAAGCCGGACATAGTAAGGAGGAGCTTAGGAACTGCGGCACCATAAGCTTCAAGATTTGACCTGGCCGGCGGTTCCCCGACATCGTCGGCCACGAGTCCTGCAAGAATTGGCAACGGACGTACTTTTACGGCCCCGACATTCCTCTGGCGAGCCGAGAAGTAATGTACCCGGACTTCGTGGACGGAGCCGCCGCTGAAGTTTCCACATGTAGATCCCAAGCCTCCCTTCCCTCCGACCTCGACGCTTCTCGCGCTATAAGGCGGATCGAATGGTTTGTAGAGACGGGCTTGACCGGCTTGGACCTAGCCATGTGCTGGTTCATCAGGTGAATCCATCCTCTACAGCACCGCGCGAAGTACATGCACAAGTATACCAGCGACAGAAGGGATAGTCTCCGTGTCTCCGTGGACAACTTCTCGAGCGACTCCGTCAAGCTCCACCTTAAGGACATCGTCAAGGTGAAGGATAAGAAGCGTGGCTTCACCATCACCCTGACATGTTAAATGAGCGGCAAGTGCCCAAAGGTAGGTTTTTATTTTCCGTGCATGACATATACTCCAGTTCTTCCGCCTTCCAGATGTCATTTTATCTAACACGGTGATTTCTTACTTAACAACTTAGCGATCTAGAGGAGGCCAACCTGGCTGCCCAAATCTATGATCCAAAGATGAAGGAAGTCACGGTCGTGTCTAACGAAGAAGTCCCGTTGGCGCGAAAGCGGAAGAGCTCCACCTCTGACGCTGCCGACGGAGGCAAGAAGAAGAAGACGGAGGGCGGAGCCTCCAAAAATACTACCGCCGCCCTGGAGGCGGAAAAGAGAAGAACTATTGGGATCTTTGCCAAAGCACCCCCATTAGTGTAAGCTTCTCATTATCCGACATTGTCTATTTATCTGTCTTGTTCCTGTACTTACGCATTTTGCACGTTTCAGGAAGAAATCCACGACCATCCTCAAGAAGACCTCCAAAACTTTGGGGGCTTCTCAAAATATCAAAGATATGCTGCATCACAACGCCTCCCCCGCCATCGCCCCTGCTACTCCTGTCGTCAAGCCCTCGTCTGCCCCGACAAGCTCACAAGCTAAGGAGGCATCAGGCCCTTCCGCCATGGAAGTGGGCTCTGGCGCCTCTACCAAACTTGCTGTTGTCGGTGAGCAGGCAACGCAGGAGAGCACCGCTCAACAAATGGCTGAAGCTCCGGCTAAGGATGCCATCGGTGGCGGCAAGGCGGTGGTGGAAGCTGGTACTTATGCCGAAGGCGGCGCCCTTGCTCCCCAGAAACCCTTTGAGTTCCCAAAGATAGTTTACCCGGCGCTTACGCCGAGTAGCACCTCTGTGGTTCCTGGAGCAGCACCGACATCTCCGACGTGCGGTCTTGAGGAGTGTAACACCCTCAGAATCGACCCTATGCAAGTTTCAGCGATTCCCACCAAACCCGCATAGAAACGATTCAAAGGTGCCCAGCAGGCACTTTCGTGCGGGTGGAAAACGAAGTAATACCATTACACAATAGCCCACGATGGAACCCACAGAACAGATATATACAACAATGACTCAAAGAGTCAATAATGCAGATATACAATACAAAGATCCACATCACCTTGAAAATGATACAGCGTCCGACTACGGACAAGATGCAAATGGGGCTAAGAGCCTTGAAGGATAACCAGTGGCGTCCATAACCCTGCCCAGGCTAAGCCGGAAGGGTAACCCTGCTAACGACGTCGATCTCAAAACCTGCTTAACAAAAGGGGTGCCGACAAAGGGCAAAGGAAAAAGAGAGCGGTCAGTACTAAGGCCAGTACACGGCGAGACTAGAATTCGGCGGTCCTCGCCTACATAGGTATGGTGGACTGAAGCGGCAGCGCAGCATGCACTAAACAACCTATAGAGACTCAATACAGCTGGCGGCTATCAGATAGGGATAAGAAATACATATTCGGATCCAACCTGAAACTATCACCAAGCATACCCATCCTGGTATTTCCCCCTCGAGACCAAACGAGAAAGTCAACCGAGGAACTCACGCAATTGGCAGTTTTATTCATTCCGTTATAGTTGCGGCAATTACTAGTCAGATATAAATAGCATGAGTCATCCTGATATAATAAGCAGTGGGCAGTTTTAGTTAACCATTCCGTTGTAGTTGTAGTACTTACTAGTCAGATACATATAGCATGAGGCATCCCAAAACCCAGCAGTTGTTGGTACTTTTATTCAACCATTCTGTTGTAGTTGCAATACTTACTAGTCAGATACAATGGTAATAGATGACAATCCAAAACAGCAATTGTTGGCACTTTTATTTAGCCATTCCATTATAGTGAAGCTAATTACTAGTCATTATAAAGTCAAATTTATAGCACTACTTTAGTTCTAGTTGTCTATGATCGAGATACTGTGCTCCAAGTCGTCCATAACCGCGGACACGGCTTTCAGAAAGTTTTACCCTGCAGGGGGGCACAAATAGCAACACACGCACGATCAACCTCGAGAAAAACCAAATAAAACCCAACGAGGCATCACGATAGAGCAATTGCAAGATTCATATAAATTTCAGGGGGCCACCCCACTAAGCTACCCGTGACGAAGTTGGTCGGCTCCGAGATGGACCCATAGGTTTGTGTCAATGGCTGTAAACGACTGGGAACCCGAAAGTGTGACTGGGCTTGTCGATACCGCGGAAACATTCCACATTTGTTCCTAAACAGTACAGGCGCTCCACGCGCAATCGTAAATAAAGCAGTAAAAGCATGGCATAAGTACAGGATAGTAATAAATCCCCAAACTACTTTGTGGCCCCAAGAAATAAATATGACTCAAGCTCTGGCTAGGGGGATTCATGGTCCCACATGCGGATAGTGCGAATATTCAAAGAACAGGTATCAAGTACTCGGGGTCCTACGGGAGATAAGTGGACGGTTAAAAACCAAATAACATCTATTGCCCACCTGTGCCTCTGCATTATTTATCTACTTCAATTTTAGTTATTAAACGATAATTAAATCCATGATCATCTCCAACATAAAAGCATAAGGCATTTCCCCAACAACTGTGGTACTTGACAACACGCAACAACACTTGAGCAAGCGACTGCGACATGCCAGTCCAACTATCTACCAAACAACAGGTAATAGGATGTGTCTAGGGCAATATAAAGCTGCGAGGGATATCACGGGTACGAAAACTAGAGCATCGCAACACAGGTAGCAATAGATCAACAGGAGGAAATATAGACTATAAAAGTAAGATAGGTAGAAAGAGGGGGGATGCTCGCCTGAAAACATTGCCGAAGGTTCATCCAAAGATCGGGTCGACACTCGCATCAACTCATCGGCCTAACCCGTGAAGAAGCAAAGCACTAGCACAAACACCGGATGCACTATTTAATATTATGGCAGAAGATCGGCATGATGCATGTATGATGTATGACATGGCAAAGGTGCGATGCAATTAGGTCATATTAAGCGGAACCGAAGCCCTGACAATTAATTAGATGGTTCATGTTATTTAGATACCCTGCAATTTAAATGTTGTCTTAACATGGCAAAATATATCTCCGGTTTGCTACACAATTTTAAATGGACCGATGTTAGACTAGATTCGCTCGTATATGGCCTCCATATTTATTTATTAGGTGAGTCGACAATATCCTAAACCACAATATGTATGCGAGTATGATCAATTAATATGCAACAAGATATATGGTCATTTATAAAAATAGGGCTTCGAGGAAAAGGGATCACACATGGGTATCGGCGATCTTGGTTAGGGTTTCGACGGGGTCGGTCTCGGCCGGATCAGTCTTCACCTTCGGGAACGGGGTCTTGCATCCGTGAAGGAGAACATGAAGCCAGTGTCAGGGTTTAGACTTCGGATCCGGGATCGGGTCTTCAGCGTCTCGGCCATCAGGTCCATGACGGCATCATCGGTGCTCCGTGTCGAAGGCATCGGGGTTTCCGTGACGAAGATCTTGTAGAGGGTTCGTCTAGAGCCACCGTGTACGGTACGGTATTCGGAGCACGCGGGTTCTTGACGTGGTTCATCGGGCTCGGAGATCTTGTTTCGGCTTTATGTCGGTATAGAACCTGATTAGACAGCCTTTGGCTTCCATATTCTTGCGGTGTTCACAATGAACATCTACAAACGGCTTCAGCTAGACAGAACAAAGAGCGAGGTAGAGCTGGCGTGACATCATAACAAAAAGGAGGCCCCTTGAGTGCTACAGGGTCACATACATGGTTAAACAACAAGCGATAGAAGAGGTCTTGGCAGGGCACGGGTTGTGCTTGAGACAACGAGGAGGATGGAGCCGCGACGAGGATGCCCGGAAGCGGTGGTGGCCGGACGCGGACGATGAGGAGGCAGGGCCCACGGAAACGAGCACGGGGCGGTCGTGGCGAGGCCAAGCCAACACGACCATCAGGGCAGGGCTGCGCCGGAGGCGGGACAGAGGCAGAGCGATGGCCTTGGGAGGCTCCGGCGACGCAAGACGACGAGGAAGGCGTCGGGGATGATGGGGCACTGTCGGTGAGGAGGGGAACGACAAGGAGTGCTCGCAGCGGCAACGGCCGGATGTAGAGGGACGGCGGGAGGCGCGCCTGCAGGGGTCGAGAACGCGCCTGTCGACGCTAGCGGCAGGGCCTAGAGGAGCCGTACTGGGGAGGTGAGGCTTGAGGCGAGGTCGGGAGGAGAGCGGTCTGCCAGGCGATCGAAGAGGCGATCTCGGCGCTGGGACTTGCAGAGGAGAGGGCGACCGTCGATGGCGGCTTGGGTCATGGTCGTGGGAAGGCGGGAGGAGAGAGAAGGGCCACGGCGAGGTGCTGCGAGGGAGGTGCGGAGACGAGCCTTGCAGGAAGGGCGTGGCGAAGCTGCAAGGGAGAGGAAGGAATGGCGAGGTCGCGAGATGGTGGGATCGAGGAGGGTTGGGAGCGAGGGGAGGCTGAGGGGCGAGGCATCACGACCGGGTCAGGATGGGGCCCAGGGGAGAGCGGCAAGAAGCGATGGGCAGGGGCACCGAGGCGGGGATCTCGTGTACGCTGGGTGGGTCGCGTGGTGGTGGTGGGGTCGGGCTGAGCGGGATTGGTGGCCACGATATGGAAGCGTGCGAGCAACGGTGGGTGCGGGGGTTGGCGCCTGGCGGCGGCAGGGAGGGGAAGTGGGGTGAGGTTAGGGTTAGGGTTTGAGAAGGGGATTAGGGTTTGAAGGTTTTGTCTAGATGGGCCGGGTAGTAGACTGCTGGCTTGCTAGGATTTTGGCTTGGCAGGCTAGCAGTCTCCCCGGACAAAATTAATTTTATTATTTTTATAAAATAAAACATTTTGAAACATAGTTTTAGATAAATACAAGATCTAGAAAAGACCAATGTTTTACATTTGAAATGAAGATGGGGAATATCTAGAAAACAAAGAGGGGATTTTCGAAAATAGTTTTAGTTAAAACATGCATGCAGATATCATGATGATGCACAGATGTAAATGCAGGCGATTTTCTAGCAGTCGTTTTATCGGGGTGCTACAAGGAGCTCCTCCGACAAGCAGAAATATTGCGAGGAAATAGCATCTCCTTTGGCAAGCTGCTAGCCGAGAGCGCTACAAACCTCAAGATCATTGCACTTGTAAGTTTTACTTTGCCTTTTGCATTTCATATGAGTATCCCACTGTAGCCCCCGAGGATGTAGACGGAAAACCATAGGTTTTGCATCTATATGCTCTAAGAGTGACTAAGTTAGAAAAAACTCTCACTGTAGCCCCCAAGCATTTAGATGGAATGAACTATTCCAACTAGATGCTTTAAGAGTAGCATACGCAGTGTTTATAATTTTCAATACTGTAGCCCCCAAGCCTCTAGTTGTAACTGAATTAGTTCCGACTAGACGCTTAAAGAAAAGCTAAGCAGATATCTGAGTTAAAAACTTTATACAGTAGCCCCCAGGCTTCTAATCGAGAAATGAATTAGTTCCGGCTAGATGCTTAAAGAAAAGCTAAGAATATTGCTAAGTTAAAAACTCTCGCTGTAGCCCCCGAGCGTCTAGGTAGAAAATTTTCGACTAGATGCTCCAAGTAGACTAAACAACGGTTTAACTTTTTTCTTTTTTTCCACAGAACGAGAATGCTCGGAGGGGTATGGCCAATGACAAGTACCAGAAGATGCGCGCGGATCTTGAAGCCAAAAAGGGTAAAACTGCCATCTTGAAGGAACAGATCATCAAAAACAAGAGTATGTTTTATTTTTGCGCATTCCGTCTTGATTTTGTGCCTACATTCTCCGAGTACTCACTGTGTACTTTGTTTTCTCCGACTTTGCAGAACATGTTGTCAAGGCCAAGGACATTGTCGAGCAGTCCAAGCACATCCAACAGCTGGACAGAGAGAACAAGATCCTTAAGGAGGAGAGGAAAGAAATGCTGAAAATGCATGAGGATTCCATGAAGGCCCCGCAGGACTCCGCCTCCGCGGAAATCAATCGCTTGAAGGAGGATCTTGCGATCTTAAAAGATTAGAAGCAAGCTGCTGATGAGCAAAACCAACGCCACAGCGAGGCGTATAAGCTCCTCCAATAAGACAAAGAATCCCTGGTGGACACCCTCTCGCAGGCTAAGGCCAACATCTTCAGTAAGTTTTCTCCGCCTTGCTTTTCTGTAGTCTAGATACTTTGAATTTATTGAACTCATGCGCTCCTTGTCGGAACTTGCAGCTCCTATGGGTTTAACCCGATCGCCTCCTTCGGACAAGGAATACATGGTTCTTGCTGGCAACTTCATCAACACCGCCATCACCCAAGCCAAAGAGATTGCCAATCCCCTCTAGATACATATTAAGGCATCGGACTCCGTGGCAAAGTACTCGGAGATTCTGCGCCGAGCCCCCAAGCGTGTCACAAGATGGAAAGCTTCGTGTGCACGGGCTGGCGCAAGGATGGCGCTGTCAATGGTGAAGGCACACTACAAAGGTGCCGACATCGACACGGTGACCTCTGGTATCCCCGACGTCGACGATGACGGCAAAGAGATTGATCATGAAGCCATCCTTTCGTCACTCACGGGTTATGACACCAGAGTTTCCAAGTTGGTGGACATCGACGTCTTCATGCCCATGAACACCATCGACAACGTCAACCAAGATTCCTTCGAGTCCCACCACAGTGCCGACGCTGAGGGCGATTCTCCGGCTGGTGATGATGCTGCTTCCAAGTCTCCTGCGCCAAAGGAATGAAAAACAACTTTGTAACATTTGTTTCACCTTTGGTGTATGCGCGGAAAAAACTTGTTGATGTGACTTAAGGCGGAAAACAATGCTTGTTATTTCCTGCTACTTAAGAACTAGTTTCCAGCATGTATATATTTTTAAGAAAGTGCTGGCTTATCCATTACTTTGGTTCTTATGCTTGACTTTTCGTGAGTCCGAAGACTCGTTGTCGGAACCATGCGCTCAAGTGATGATGCCCAATGGCACCGTCAATAACCTGAGCACAAAATCGCCAACAATAAGTGCCAAAAGTCACTACTCTAGAATCCACATAAAAACGACAAAGAACGTGTAGACCAGAAAACTTAAGCTAACGCCCGTAGGCGGAATTTTCACAAGTGCAAACGCAAGACTTGTGCATAAAGGTTTTACATGATCCAAAAATGAACACTAAAGGAGGTAAAGACTCAAATATGAGTGAACCGTAGAGCTTTATTTCATTAATCATATAAGAGATACACAATTAGATAAAAATGCTAAGTGTAAAAGGGCGTGGCGTGCTTTATGTTCCATGGCCGATCAAGCTCGGGTAGTCATCATCCGGGTCACGTAAACTACGCTTATGATCCTCGTTGGGTCTATCCTTTAGTTCATGATTGTCAACAAGGTAGTAAGACCCATTGAGTAGCGCCTTATGATGACGGTCCTTCCCATGGAGGATAATTTGTGTGACTTCTTACGCTTAAGTCGGAGCACTAAATCCCCTCTTTAAGCAAGCGATGCGAACACGGCGACTTTGGTAGCTTCTGCTGGTAGATGGCGGATCTTTGGCATGCCAACGCGCTCCTCCTCGAGAAGGTCTACATCTAGGCGTCTGGATTCTTCAGCGTCATCTTAAATGCGTGGCGACAACTCTTGGTGCATCGTGGGTATGTCGGAGGCGGGATTATACACTCCATATACCATGAAGTAAGGGGTGTAGCCGGTGGATCTGTTGGGTGTAGTTTGCAAACTCCACAGCACAGATGGCAATTCTTCCGCCCAGGCTCCAGCTGCTCTATGTAGCGGTGCCTCAAGACGTGGCTTGATTCCCTGCAGAATTAATCCATTGGCTCGCTCAACTTGACCATTGGATTGTGGGTGTGCCACAGACGCAAGGTCAAGTCGGATGCCTTTCTCCTAGCAATAAGCCTCCACTTCTCCGAGTGATAAATTGTTGCCGTTGTCGGTGATAATGCTGTGTGGGAGACCAAATCTCACCACTAGATCTCGGACGAACACGAGGCGATTGCCCCATCAAGCTTTCTAATGGGTTTAGCTTCTATCCATTTAGTGAATTTGTCAACTGCTACAAGCAGATGCGTAAACCCACAAGGTGCCGTCTGCAACGGTCCCACCATGTCCAGCCCCCAGACTGCAAATGGCCAAGTTATTGGTATTGTTCGCATTCTTCGAGAACATGTGGTTATCGGGAATAATACTGGCATCCGATGCATGTCTCAACCAGCTTGTCGGCGTCTGCCTTCGCGGTCAGCCAGTAGAATCCTTGCCGAAAGGCTTTCGCGACCAACGATCGAGGAGCGGCGTGATGCCCGCAATCTCCGAGATGGATTTCGCGCAGGATTTCCATACCTTCTAGCTGGGAAACACATTTTAGGTATACACCAGTAGTGCTCCTTTTGTAGAGTTGCCCATTGATTATGGTATAACCCTTTGCTCGTCGTACTATTTACCGTCTTTCGACTTCGTTGTGGGGCAAAGTTCCGCGTTCGAGGTATTCCATGAACAGTTTTGTCCAAGACGGAGGGATCTTAGTCACCATGTTGACGAAAGAGTCAGCTCTATCCGGATTGTCGATGTCGGCCCCCTTCACGGATGGTGTGCGCAGGTGCTCTAGGAAAACTCTTGGCGGAATTCGCTTGCGCCCTGATCCAAGCTTAGACAATAGATCAGCCGCCTCGTTTTGCTCCCTAGGCACATACTTGACTTCGTAGCCCAAGAAGCTCTTGGCTATCTCATCCACTTCGTCTCGATATGCCACCATCATAGGGTTCCGCGCATTCCAGGTGCCAGCCACCTGCTGGGCAACCAAGTCGGAATCTCCATAGCAAACTATGCGCTTGATGCCAATATCCTTGACTACACGTAGTCCGTGAATGAGTGCTTCATACTCTGCCATGTTGTTTGTAGCCTCGAAGTGGATCTGCAGAACGTAGTGTAGCTTGTCTCCTGTTGGTGACTATAGCAATACACCAGCCCCTGAGCCGTTGAGCAGCTTTGATCCGTCAAAGTGCATCACCCAGTACTCTGGTTCTGGCAACGGAGTAGCGTCTGGCATCTCCGTCCAATCTGCAACAAAATCCGCCAAGGCTTGTGACTTGATAGCGTCGCGTCTCTTGTAGGTGATCTCGAAGGCGGCAAGTTTAATGCCCCACTTCGCGACCCTTCCTGTAGCGTCGCTGTTATTGATGATGTCGGACAGTGGAGTCTTGCTCACCACTGTGATTGGGTGCTCCTAAAAGTAATGCCTCGGCTTCCGAGAAGCAAGGAATACTCCATAAGCTATCTTTTGGTACTGCGGGTAACGCTGCTTGGACTCCGTCAATACCTCGCTCACATAGTAAACTGGTCGTTGAACTCCGTGCTCATAGCCTGGTTCCTTCCGCTCTACCATGACGACGATGCTGATAACCCGGTTGGTTGCCGCCATGTAAATTAACAGGGGCTCTCCAGGCTCGGGTGCTGCAAGGATGGGCGCTGAGGAAGGAATCTCCTTGAGCTGCTTCAATGCTGCATCTTCTTCTTCCATCCACGTGAATTTGTCCGCCTTCTTCAGCAACTTATACAGCGGCAGAGCCTTCTCTCCAAGTCGGCTGACGAACCGACTAACTGCTGCAACACAACATGTTAGTCGTTGAATGTCCTTTAGGCATGTCGGACGGTTTATGTTTAAGATGGCCTGGAGTTTCTCCGGGTTGACCTCGATTCCACGTTGGGAAATGATGAAGCCCAACAATTTGCCGGCTAGAACCTCGAAGACGCACTTCTTAGGGTTGAGCATCATGTTGTATTTCCGGAGATTATCAAAGGTTTCTTTTAAGTCGGAGATTAAGTCGTTTGACTTTTTAGACATCACCGCGATATCATCCACATAGGCGTGAATGTTCCGACCAATTTGGTCGTGAAGGCAACGTTACATTGTCCGCTGGTAGGTAGCACCTGCGTTTTTTAGCCCAAAGGGCATCGTGACATAGCAAAACGTGTCGTATGGGGAAGTGAACAAAGTGGCCAATTCGTCCGACTTCCTCATCTTGATCTAGTGGTATCCTGAGTATGCATCGAGAAAACACAAAAGTTCCGAGCCAGCCGTCGAGTCAATGACTTGGTCAATGCGAGGCAAAGCAAACGAATCTTTGGGACATGCTTTGTTCAAGCCGGTGTAATCAACGCACATTCTTAATTCATTGGTTCCCTTTTTGGGGACAAGTACTGGATTGGCCACCCATCGGGTGTGAAGGACTTCTCGGATAAATCTAGCTTTAAGTAACCTAGCTATCTCTTTGCCAATGGCGCGTCTCTTCTCATCTCCGAAGCGTCGTAGAGGTTGTTTCACTAGTTTGCATTTTGGATCAATGTTTAAGCTGTGCTCGGCAAGTCCCCTAGGTACAGCTTTCATGTCGGCTGGTTGCCAGGCAAAGATGTCCCTATTCTCACGGAGGAACTCGACGAGCGCACTTTCCTATTTGGGTCCAGGTTCGTCCCAATGGCAACGGTCTTGGAGGCATCTCCTACCACAAGTTCCACCGGCTTGGTCTCGATGGCGGCCTTGCACGCAGGAGCGGAGTCGGAGATCTGCTTCTTCGACGCGGGCATCTCTGAGTCATCGACCTTGCTATGGATCTCCTTGAATTCTTCGCTGTAGAGGACAGCTTCTGCAACGGCTGCTTCATTGATCTCGCAGTCCCTTGCCTTGGTAAAGCTTCCGGATACGATGATGACACCGTTTGGTCCGAGTATCTTGAGTTTGTTGTAGACGAAGCATGGTTTGGGCATGAATGTGTGGAATATGTCGCGGACGAATATGACGTGGTACACGCTCTTGAAAGGGACCACCTCGAAGGTCATGCGCTCTTGGCGGTAATTATTAACATCGCCAAAAGCAACCTGAAAGTGTAATGCACCCAAGGGACCGAGCCTCCTGACCAGGAACTACGCCATGGAAGATGGTGTTGGTCCGCCTTAGGTTTGCCTCCGTCAAGTTCATCTTTTGTAGTGTATCCACGTACATGATGTTGATGCTTCTTCCACTATCCACCATACACTTGGTGAACTCCACGCCGTCAATCAAGGGGTTGATGACCATGACGTACTGGTTCTCCGTGGGCACAAGGTCTGGGTGGTTCGTACTGTCCCAAGTTATTGGAACCTCTGACCAGTGCAGGTACTGGGGAACTGTGGGGAGAGTAGCCATCAGGATCCTCAGTGAGGTCTTCTGTTGTCGAACGGTGGGGGTGCCAAGGAAAGTGTGGTAGACTGGAGCCATCTTTGCGAAGGGGTTCTTGCCCTTGTCGTCGCTCTTGGCGGCGTGCTTGGGGTCAATGTCTTCGTCCATGTCACTTGAATCCTTGGACTCCTCCTTCTTCTTCCCCTTGCCCTTGCCTCGCGGTCTGTTCTTCCGACTTCGCTTGTAGCCAGACTCCAGGTCTTCCTTGAGGTCGTTGACGAACTTGTAGTGTCGATTGGTATGGGTGGCCTTGCCGTTGGTGTCGAGGTGTACGAGGCACGGCATATCGCGGTACTCCTCGTAGGTTTGGGGAACGTGGAGCGGCGCCGAGGTGGTTTCACTTCCTCATTGCTGCCCACGACCAGCTCCCCTTCCTCGGCCACGTTGTCCGCCTTCTCCTCGTCCTGCAAAAGTCATAGCGACCATGTAGGTAGATTGCTTTTCTTCTGGAGCGGTTTTCCGCTTTGTACTGCAGTTCCTCCGATCTTGAGTTAGAACGGCCGTTGCCGGCAAGGAGCCACGAGAATCGTCGTCGACAGCTGCGAACTCACTAGCCAACTGAATCATCTGGTTCAAGTCAAGCTGGTGATTGTCATGCAAGCGCTTCAGCTTATGTCGGAGCAGCGTGCCCCTTTCCAACCCATCGATGAAGGCGGCCATGGCGGTCTAAGCATGCACTCCTGCGCAGGAATTTTTCATATCCAGCCAGCGGGAGAGGTAGGCACGAGATGTCTCGTCTTTCTCTTGCACGCACCGCTGTAGATCGCCCATAGTGCAGGGACGCTTGTATGTACCCTCAAAGTTCTTGGTGAATGCTTCTTGCATGTCTAGCCAGTTGTAGATAGATTTCTCCGGCAAATCGTCAATCCATTGACGGGCCGTACCCGCCAACATTAATGGGAGGTACTTGACGGCGACGTTGGGGTTGCCTCCAGCAATCTCCACCGTGTTGCCGTAGTCCTGCAACAATGTGGCTGGCTTGGCAGTGCCGTCATAGGGCTTGATGGTCTTGTCAATCCTGAAACCTTTGAGGTAAGTTGCGGACCGTATTGCGGCTCCAAAGCAACGTGGTCCCAGGTATGGTCCTTCCCGGGCCTCATGGATCTTATCGATCCGCGAACATGCATCGTATGGCTCCGGGTTCTTCTTCTTTTTATCAACAGGGGACCGGCTGCGTGAACGATGCGGGACCCCTCCGCCATGGTGACTGCTTGGTGGTGACGGAGGCGGAGGTGGCGGTGGGTTAGCCTTCTTGCTGTTACCCTCCTGCGATGCCTCATGCCTGTCATGGTTGCTTGTCGGACACGGAGGGTCATGGCGTGACCTTCTCTTGTGTCCTTGGTTGCGCTCTCCGTCATGATGGGTCTGCTCCGCGTTGTCACGGATGACGATGCCGCACTGCTTTGGTGGGGGCATATCTGTATGATGGTGAGATTTGTAATCTTCGTGATGTCGGGGAGATCGGGGCGGTGCCGATGGGGACGAGGTCGGGCCTTTTCTCCATGGTTGGAGGATATGGGGATGGCATCCTTCCTATTGCGCGCATCCCTCCGTCTTCGTTCTGATGAACCTGTCTGGGACCCGACATCAAGAGGAGATGTGTCCCTTGGCGGCTTGTATTGGCTAGATTGGCAGAGCGCTGGGTCAGACTCAAGCCTCTGAGAGGTGGCCTTTTCCTGCTGCTTCACCGCCTTGGCCACTAGGTCATAGACTTGTTCCACTGCCTCGGGTGATCTATCCTGCTCCAGAAGGGTCTTAGCGGCGGCGAGGTTAAGGAGTGGGGTGGGCATCACCTGCTTGCCTTCACGGTCAATGTATGGCTTGGCATGTGACGGCTTTGAGGGAGCCCATCCTAGGTTGCGCCGTACACCAGGATCGTTGATGACGCGAGCTGAAGCTTTCTTAGCCTTCTGCTGCTGCAGTAAAGTCTTGTACTCGGCCTCCATTGCTCTAGCTTTCTCTATGGACTTACGCGTTGACGGATCTCGATCTAGCTTAGCGCCTTGCTCGCGATGGCATGCGCTTCCTCCAGCATTTCTTGGCGCTTCTCGTCAAGCTGGGTCACGTTCGGATATGAGCAGCGGTCGGTGGCTCGGCGAGGAGATTGTACATCACTCTATCAGCTGGAGTAACTTGGGTTGCTGCGGCGTAGATGCTGGAGGCGGCAAGTTCTTGATGTTGTTGTTGCTCGGGCGGTGCGAGTTCCTGCGGCTCTTTGCCTTTGGGTTAGGCGGAGGAGGCATGACTTTTGCGCGATCATCGTCAGCAGCAATAAGTGGCTCCTTCCCCTTTTCCAGCGCTGTAGGTGGAGCTCGTCCGGGTTGATCTTCATCCATCGCCGTCCCAATGGTGACGAACACCCCTCGGGACGTGACGGAGTTGTTGGCTTGCTTGTCGCGCGAGTACTCCTCCTCCATCTCCTGCATAGCGGAGTCTCGCTCTTCTGGACTGAAGTCTATCTCCTCTGAATCTGCACTGAAATCAGCGTAAAGCGCGTCAATGATAGAGTCGGAGGGTGCCAGGACTTCCTCGATGACGGGCGGTGGAGGTGCAGTGGCCTCGACGATGACCGGAGGTGGTGGTGCTGCTGCGACGATGGCGGCGGGAGGCGATGGCGGCGGCGGCTGCTGAATCGGAGGTTCTCCATCTCTGAGCGCAAGCTCCATCTGGGCTACTGCGTCAGCTTCCGCGTAGCTGTTGATGGTGCTCACCATCTCTTCGAGGGTAAGACGTCTTGTTGCCTGCTGCCGTCTTAGAGAATGTCGGAGAAGCGTGCCACAGTCCAGTCCTTCCACGAAGTGATACAAAGCGTTATCATCGGGGTAGTGGGCCAGATCGGCTCGTATACGGAGCCACCTGGCCAGATAATCGTGGGGGTTTTCGCCCTCTCTCTGAACGCAACGCGCCAGATCGAAGATGGTAACCACGCCGACGAACTTGGATCTCTGCTGTCCAGATGCACGGACGAAGCCGGCGGATTTGCAGTGATCTTCCACCTTTATATCCTGCACAGGGGCGGTTTGGGTGGGCCTTGAATTTTTCTGATCTTTGTCGGCGAACTCCGAGGAGAGATCCGACATTGATCCTTCCGCGAACATGTCCTGCCCGTAGGCAGTCCGTGCGGGCCTTGGTGCTTTCCGTTCTTTGCTGGAAAACTCCAAAGAGAAATCCGACATCGATCCTTCCGCGAACGTATCCAGCCCGTAGGCGGTCCGTGCGGGTCTTGATGCTCCTCCGACTGCTAGGGAACTAGTGCCCGAGTTGGTTTCGCCGATGAAGAGGTGGATGTATCCAATAGGAACGATCGAACACCGTGTAGGGTTCGTCTTCGCCGGGATCCAGAACTCGTCAGGAGGGACGATCGGAACGTTGCCGGAGAAGAGAACGCAACCGATGGCTACGGTTTCACCGATTCCCGCAAAGATCTTGGTCCTCGCCCGCTGAAGAGCCTGAAGCGCCTCTTGCCCCACGGTGGGCGCCAACTGTCGTGGTATTACCGACGAGTACGCCATGGAGAGGTCCTCACAGTGCGTGTTTAGAGACGAGGGGTAAGGCGGACGGTTGACATGTACGAGGTAACACAGCTTACCCAGGTTCAGATCCCACGACGGTGGTGGAATCCTACTCCTGCTATAAATCACTATAAGGGCAATGCGCCGAGTTACAGGGATTGGTTCGCTGTGCGAGGTTGTGTGAATCGATGCCCTAAAGGCTCCCATAGGCCCTACTTATATAGTCGCCAGGTCCTAGGGTTATAGGGAAAAGTCCTAGCCGGACAGGTTACAGAGTCCTACACTGTCTATTATTAGTCTTGTGTATCTTGTACTCCAAGGCTCTGGGTACATTGGTGACTCCACTGTAGCCTTCCTTTATCCGGCATGGGCCTCCCTTCTGGATCCATCTAACTAGGCGGCCCAGCAGGCCATAGGCCATGCTACCGACTATGGGCCACCCGGGTTATCCGGATAAGTGACATGCTATGAGGATACCCATATAGCATATCCCCAACAGGGTCCTCCTTGAGATCGTTGACGAACTTGCAATGGTGATTGGTGTGAGTGGCTTTGCTGTTGGCGTCGAGGTGTACGAGGCACGGCATATCACGGTACTCCTCATAGGTTTGGGGAACGTGGAGCGCTGCCGAGGTAGTTTCACTGTCTCACTGCTGCCCACGACCAGCTCCCCGTCCTCGTCCACGCTGTCCGCCATCACCTCGTCCTACAAATGTCATAGCGACCATGTCGGAAGTTTGCTTTTCTTCTAGCGGGTTCTTCCGCTTCGTGCTGCTGTTTCTCCGAGCTTTAGTTGGAATGGCCGTTGCCGGCAGGGAGCCACGAGCATCGTCGGCGGCGGCTGCGAACTCACTGGCTAGCTGAATCATCTGGTTGAGATCTAGCTGGTGATTGTCCTGTAGGCGCTTCAACTTATGTCGGAGCAACGTGCCCCTTTCCAACCCATCGATGAAGGCGTCCATGGTGGTCTGAGCGTGCACTCCTGCACAGGAATTCTTCATGTCTAGCCAGTGAGAGAGGTAGGCGCGAGATGTCTCGTCTTTCTCCTGCACGCACCGCTGTAGATCGCCAATAGTACAGGGATGTTTGTACATACCTCAAAGTTTTTGGTGAATGCTTCTTGCATGTCCAACCAATTCCAGATGGATCTCTCTGGCAAGTCATTAATCCATTATCGGGCCGTGCCCGCCAACATCAATGGGAGGTACTTGACGGCGACGTTGGGGTTACCCCCGGCAATTTCTACCGCATTGCCGTAATCCTGCAACCATGTAGCTGGCTTGGCGGTGCCGTCGTAGGGCTTGATGGTCTTGTCAATCCAAAAACCTTTGGGGTAAGTTGCGGACCGTATCACAGGTCCAAAGCAACATGGTCCCAGGTATGGTCCTTCCCGGGCCTCGTGGATCTTGTCTAGACGTGAACGTGCATCGTATGGCTCCGAGCTTCTTTTCTTCTTCTTGCCATCAGAGGATGGGTTGCATGAACAACGCGGGCCTCCTCCGCCATGGTGGCTGCTAGGTGGCGACGGAGGTGGAGGTGCGGTGGGTTAGCCTTCTTGTTGTTACCCTCCTGCGATGCCTCACATTTGTCACGGTTGCTTGTCGGACACGGAGGGTCATGGTGCGACCTGCTCTTGTGCCCTTGGTTGTGCTCCCCATCATGACGGGTCTGCTCCGTGTTGTTGTGGATGACGATGCCACTCTGCCTTGGCGGGGGCATATCCGTACGACGGTTAGCCTTGGGGTCTTCGTGATGTCGGGGAGAGCGGGGCGATGGAGGTGGGCGATGAGGTTGAGCCTTGCCTCCATGGTCGGAGGATATGGGGATAGCATCCTTCCTGTTGCGCGCATCCCTCCATCTTTGTTCTGACAAACCCGTCTGGGACCCGGCATCAGGGGGAGATCGATCCCTTGGTGGCTTATGCTGGCTAGACTGGCAAAACACTGGGTCGCACTCAAGCCTCTGAGAGGTGGCCTTTTCCTGTTGTTTCACCGCTTTGGCCACAAGGTCATAGACCTGAATCACAGTTGTGGGTGATCTATCCTATTCCAGAAGGGTCATGGCGACGGCGAGGTTGAGAAGAGGAGTGGGCATCACATGCCTGCATTCACTGTCAATGTATGGATTGGCTTGTGCCGGCTTCGAGGGAGCACATTCTAGGTTTCGCCGTACACCAGGATCATTGATGACGCGAGCCGAAGCTTTCTTAGCCTTCTGCTACTGTAGCAGAGTCTTGTACTCGCCCTCCATGGCTCTAGCTTTCTCTATTGACTTTTGCGCGTTTGCCAGATCTCGATCCAGCTTAGCGCCTTGCTCCGCGATGCCCTACGACTCCTCCAACAGCTGCTGGCGCTTCTCGTCAAGCTGGACTACATTGCGAATATGATCCATGGTCATGGGCTCGACGAGGAGATTTCCGTACATCACTCTATCAGCGGGAGTGACTTGGGCAGCAGCAGACGTAGATGCCAGAGGCGACTGGTTTGCGGTGTTGTTGTTGCTCGGACCGGTGCCGAGTTCCTACGGCTGCTGCACTGGGTTAGGCGGAGGGGGAATGACCTTTGCGTGATCATTGTCGGTAGCAACAGGTGGTCCCTTCCCCTTGTCCAGCGCTGTAGGCAGATCTCGTCCGGGTTGATCTTCATCCATCGCCGTCCCAATGGCGACGAACACCTCTCGGGACGTGACTGCATTGTTGGCCTTCTCATCACGCTTTTAATCCTCCTCCATCTCCTAGTCAATAACTGGGAGCCAGTGTCATTAAGTGTCCTATCAGAATACAGGTAGCAACCATACGCACTTGGCTGAGAAATCCTGCTCATAAGCCAGGTCTGTGGCAGAGTCTAGCTCCTCCGGGCTGAAGTCTATCTCCTCCGAGTCAGCGCTGATGTCGGTGTAGAGCGCGTCAAGCACGGAGTCGCAGGGTGCCGGGGCTTCCTCGATGACGGGGGGTGGAGGTGCAGCAGCAGCGATGATGACTGGAGGTGGTGGTGCAGCTGCGGCCACGACGACCGGAGGCGACAGTGGCGGTGGCTGAGGCGGAAGGGCTCCGCCAATGAGCGCAAGATCTGTCTGAGATTCCTCCTCAGCCTCCGCGTAGCTGTTGACGGTGTTCACCATGGTTTCGAAAGTGAGGCGTCCTGAAGCCTGCTGCCACCTTAGTGTGTGTGCCGAAGAAGCGTACCTTGGTCCAGTCCTTCCACAAAGTGATACATAGCATCATCATCGGGGTAATGAGCCAAATCGGCCCGTATACGGAGCCACCTGGCAAGGTAATCACGGGGTTTTTTGCCCTCTCTCTGAATGCAACGCGCCAGATCGAAGATGGTAACCACTCGGACGAACTTGGATCTCTACTGTCCAGATGCACGGCGAAGCCAGCGGACTTGCAGTGATCTTCCACCGTTATATCCTACACATGGGCGATTTGGGTGGGCCTTGAATTTTTCCGATCTTTGCCGGCAAACTCCAAAGAGAGATCTGACATCGATCCTTTCGCAAACGTATCCTGCCCATAGCTGTTCTGTGCGGGTCTTGACGCTCCTCCGACTCCCAGGGAACTAGTGCCCGAGTCAGTTTCACCGATGAAGAGGTGGATGTCTCCGATGGGGAAGATCGAGCATCGCGTAGGGTTCATTTTCGTCGGGATCCAGAACTCGTCAGGAGGGACGATCAGAACGTTGCCGGAGAAGAGAACGCAACCGATGGCTATGGTTTTTCTGATTCCGGTGAAGATCTTAGACCTCGCCCGCTGTAGAGCCTGAAGTGCCTCTTGCCCCACGGTGGGTGCCAACTGTCATGGTATTGCCGACGAGTACGCCATGGAGGGGTCCTCACAGTGCGTGTTTAGAGACGTGGGGTAAGGCGGATGATTGACGGGTACGAGGTAACACAGCTTACCCAGGTTCAGATCCCACAACGGTGTCAGAATCCTACTCCTGCTATAAATCACTATAATGGCAATACGCCGAGTTATAGGGATCAGTTCATTGTGCGAAGTATGAGTTGAGTTATGCCCTAAAGGCTCCCATAGGCACGACTTATATAGTTGCCAGGTCCTAGGGTTACAGGGAAAAGTCCTAGCCGGACAGGTTGTCCTACATAGTATACAACCAGTCTAATGTGTCTTGCACTCCAAGGCTCCGGGTATGTCGGTGACTCCTCCGTAGCCTTCTTTTATCCGACATGGGCCTCCCTTCTGGATCCATATAACTAGGCCGCCTAGTAGGCCATAGGCCATGCTACCAACTGTGGTCCACCCGGGTTATCCGGATAAGTGACATGCTATGAGGATACCCATATAGCATATCTCCAACACATCTATTAACCAACAAGCTAGTATTACAAAGAGGATTTACTAGGGACACTTACAAGTTTACAAATCACACAAGTATTAATGTTTCTAGTTAATACAATTATAGCATGAATGTAAACATTTATCATAAACACAAAGATATAATAAGAACTACTTTTATTATTTCCTCTTAGGCATATCTCCAACACCAACCTCGCCCCACCTCTCTATCCATACCCCCGCCGACGCGGCCAGCGTACGCCTCCGGGGCTAGCTTGCATGCATAGGCGGCAGTGGGCTCTTCTCTCCCCGACACATGATGGTTCGGGCGGGCGGGAAAAATCCTTGGCGTGTAGTGCTTATCGACGGATGGTGGCTCTAGTGCAGGCGGTGGGATGCGACGGTGCTCTGGCCCTGCCCTCTGCTACACGAGACAGTGCTAGTTGGTGGTGGAGAGCGACGGGCATGCAAGCCTGTGGTGGAGAGCGACGGGCATGCAAGCCTCTGTTAGAATCCAAACAGCCTAGATCTGGGCCCTTTGGGCCTGATCTAGGTCCGGGCAGGCCGGTCTGTGCACGCGATGGCCGTTCTTCCTAGAGTGCAGTACAGAGGCGATCTCGACTAGCGGTGGTGATGGAGCTAGTGTGCTGGAGCATGGTGGCATAGGTTTTATGGGACCGATTTGGGCCTGGTCAGACCTATGGTGCTGAAGACAAGGGTAACGGTGATGGCTTTGCGGTCTCGTCCAGGGTTCGGCCGGGCCTGCCCATCCTAGTTTTTTCCCTGCTACTGCGTCCGGTCGGCACACTCCTTTGGAAGACGACAGTGGAGGATGGTCTCCAGGTTGCTATGCTTCTTCCGCCCTCCGATGCCAATGGTCGCATGGTGTGATGGCACGTTCTAGCAGGCGGTGTTGATGGGGTGTCAAGGTAGTGGTTCTTTGGGGGGTCGGGAGAAATCCCGGTCAATCTTTTGACACCGACAGGGTGACACATACGGGTGTCGTGTAGCATCCCGGTAAAATCCACTACTAGAAAATTGTTGTGCTTTTGCTTCTTGCATCATCATGTCGTCATCATGCATGTCTGGCCCCTAGGAATGTTTTAACTAAAAGCCTATTTTTGTTTTCTACTTTACCTCTACCTTTTAGTTCAAATTAATCATATCTGTCTTGCTCAAATTATTTACCTAAAAACTATTTGCTAAAGATTTTAAAATAAACAAAAGAATAGAAAATGATTTATAAAAGAATAATAATAACCTAAACCTAGACCTAAACCAGCTAGGCCCAAAAGGCCCAGCCGGTGAAACCCTAAACCTAATCTAAACCAGTTACCCTAATCCTTCAACTCCTACCCTAGCCGCCACCCCCTTCCACCTGTTGCCGCCACACTTGGAACACACGCCCGCACTAGCACCCCACTCTCCCCTGTGCATGCAACACGCCAGCGCGACCCACCCTGGAACATAACGCACGCACTGCATGCTTCCACCCCACCCCGCACGTCTCCCGGTCAAACCCACTATAGCGTCAGGGCCCATGCACGCCACCCCATCTCTCTGCAAGCTCCTTGCCCCATCGCGTGCGCCCCTCTCCCACACGTGCCCACGATTCTGCCACCCTGCACGATATCCTCGCTTCCACCTCGAGCCTTCCCCTTCCCCCTCAGGATCGCCATTTCCAACAACCACCACGTGGCTCCGCCCCTGTGCCTTTTTGCCGAGCCACCGCTGGAGCCCGAGCACCCCGCGACCTTCTTCCTCCCCTTTGCGTGTCCAGGACCGTCTCTAACCCATGGCAGCCAGGACCGGCTCTAACCCATGGCAGGGTTGTGCCATGGCCAACGGCCCAGGCCAGAGGGGGGCCCAAAAAAATTTAGTGTTACAAGAGCCCAGAGCAGGGAAATCGATCGAAGCAGCCAGACACGCATCGCCAGGAATCGAAACCGAAACGTCCTCACCCCTGGAATCGAAACCGAGCGCCCTCACCCCTGGAATCGAAACCGAAACGTTGCGCTGCCGCCGCGCCATCGGGCATCTGATCGCCACTTGAGGCAGACGCCCACTTGCCCCTGGAAGGAAGATCGAAGGAGCCACGCGCTGATGTACTCTCTAGACTAGAGATTGATATTTCCTAGAGAGTACCGGGAATCGATCAACCGAACTGGAATCCATCTACGCATCGCTCTGCTCCCCATGCCCCAGTCCAACAACTGGTACGATCAGTTGTTGTTTATTCTGATTCCATTGTTAGATTAGAGATTTAGTGTTTCTAGTTTAATATACTTCATCGAAATTAAGTGATCTAGATTTGTCTAGATTTATCTATATCTAGACAAATTTTAGTCTATAGATATATACGAACTAGACAAATTCTATCTAACATTTTCGAATGGATGAAGTATTCTTTTCACAATTGTAGGTGTTCTAATGTTGCCTAGAAAACACAAATCTAGTGCTGAGAAGAGAAACAGAAGAGAACTTTTAGTTTTTTAGTCGTTGGATGACATTGTTTTAGTGCTTACAATTATTTTTATATTATACCATTCAATTTAAGAATGTCTGGTTGAATTTTACCTCTTAATATACATGTACGTCTATATATTTATACGCGGTACATATATATTGCCTTTGAGGCCCATGTGTCGTCTTCGCCTAGGGCCCTTCAAAACACAGAGCCGGCCCTGTGCATGCCGTCGGCCTCTCTGCCCCGGGAACATCGACGTCTACCACCGCCCTGGACGTCCCTCTCCTCAAGCAGAGCCCGCGTAGGACCACATCTCCGCGCTCTCCAGCAGACGTCGCCTCCGCGCTGGCCTGGCACCGCATGCGAGCAAGCTCGCGGCCTCCCCAGCCTCTACTGTAACCCGATCTTGCCTCATCGCCGCCCGTGCGCCCTTCCCCAAATTCTACAACCCCTCTCCCCCCGCGAGGTTCTCCCTGCATCGTGCCGCCTCGGCCTGCCTTGCAGCGCCCCGTGCCAACCTCGTCACCTCCTTCTGTCGCAGACAACAGCGCTGCACTGAGCGTGTTCCCGACGTTCACCTAGACCATGTCCTTCACCAAGCAATGTTTTGTTCTATGTGTTTCTCGTCAGATATCTGGGCTAAGTGTGCTGCAGTTATGCTTCAGCTTAGTGTTGTCGCCAATGGGAGGGTGGTACCGTTTAGTACCCGTAGTTGCTAGATGGATCCTTGAAACTGATGTGGTGTTCAGAAAGGTGATCTTGAGATACATCCTTGGCTAAAATCGGCGAGATGGTGATGAGTAATAGGTGTAGTTGAAAGCTCACCACCACCCAGATCATGCTGACAAGATCTCCGGCTTTCGTGAGACAAAGACCAACACGCAACCCCAAAGTGAAGGGTTCGCAGCATAGAAAACAAAAAAAATCCTACGATGGGAACAACTATGTACCAAGATCTATCTACTAGATACAAGAAACGGGTGGACATACATCCATAGAATACATACCCTCGAATACCGAATAGCGTTAATGAGGTTGTACTCGTGGATGATGTACTCGAACGCTTGCCGATCTCAGAATTGAGAAGAAGTTCATCCGGTCCAGCAGGTCCAGCACCGCAAAGAAGTGGTGCATCCGTGATCGCACACACGTCCGGGTACCCCGACAACCTCCGCGACCTCTCTCCAGCAAAGAAGCAGAAGCAACAAATCCTTCCAGAAAAAACCACCGGAAACATGTATCTCGCTGATCTGAGACCATGGGTAAAATCTAAAGGGGGGACAGAGATCCTTCACGAGGAGGTGTGAGTGAGAAGTGCGAGGAGGGGATCCTTATATAGGGGATGGGGAAGCCCAAGGTGGCATGGCCTTCGGCCATAGAGGGTGCCCCCACCTCTCCCTCATTCATGTGGTGGAAGCTCCACTCACATAAAGGTGACTCTCCATTTTCTCCACTGAAATTTCCATTAAATTTCCACCAAATTTAATGTAATCTCTCTTTAAATAAAACTCATTTTATTTATTTATTCAGAATTTTGTTAATTGATCTAATTAACAAACATTCACATAAAACCCCTTACAAAATTTCAATTTCACATGCAGAACCAGTTTCAACAATTTCAACCGAAACGATTTCGGTGTCTAGTGAAATAATTTCCTGCGCTTTCCTTTTTCTTTCTCTGGCATATTATTTGCTCCAAATGGTGTCGGTATCCCTTAAGTGTGTCACCCTATGATACGTCGGAAACGTATCTATAATTTTTTATGTTCCATGCTTGTTTAGTATCTACTTTGATTTGCTTTGTCCATAGTTTGAGGTGTTTTTATATGTTTTCTGGAACAAACCTATTAACAAGTTGCCACAGTGCTAGTTGCATGTTTTCTTCTGTTTTTGGTTCCAGAAAGGCAGAAAATCAATATTCTCGAAATTGGACGGGACAAAACCCGAAGCTAGAAGACAAGATGGAGGGGCGCCACAGGGCGACCAAACCCCCCTAGGGGCGGGTGGGCCCAGCCCGCACCTGAGTAGGGTGTGACCCCCTGGCGGGTCCCCTGCCTTGCCTCTTTGCCTATAAGAAGCTCCCGATGCAGAAACCCTAGGCACCCGATCGAAACTCCATGAAACCTTCTGTAGCCGCCACCACCATCGTCCCTAGATCGGGGGATCTGAAGTTCTTCCCGGCACCCTGCCAGAGGGGAGATCGTCCTGGAGGCCTTCTTCTCTAGTATGAGGCGTGAGTAGTTCCACCTTGGACTACGGGTCCATGTAGTAGCTAGATGGTTGTATCTCCTCCTTGTGCTTTCATGTATAGATCTTGTGAGCTCCGTTCATGATCAAGATCTAATCTATTTGTAATCATGCATGTTGTGTTTGCGGGGATCTGATGGATATTTAGATTACTATGTCAGATTGATTAATGGTTTTGTCTATTTGATACTACCATGTCTTTGTTGTTTGTGATCTTGCATGCTCTCCGTTGTTAGTAGCTATCTTGGCCAAGTAGTTGCTAGTGACTCCAAGAGGGGGTATTTATGCTCGATAGTTGGTTCATGCCTCTAGTTTCCAAGAGAAGTGACAATCTCTTGATTTGTAGATGTGTTGTTTCGCTAGGAGAAAACGGTCTCTTGTTCATGGAACAAGTGGATTGTTTACCTTACACACTTTGCTTAGCGGTTGTATGCATTGCTTGCAACTTAATCTTTGGAGGGTTCGGATGATAACCTGAAGGTGGACTACTAGTCATAGATGCAGTTGGATGGCGGTCTATGTATATTGTTGTATTGCCCAATCGAATCTCATAGGATCTTTTTGTCTAGTATTGCATTTTTATGCCTTCCTCAGTTCCTGTCAATTTCCCTGCTATAATTTGTTTACCCTTCATGCCATGTTGTTTATCTAAGGAGAGCACCTCTAGTGAACTATGGACCCCGGTCCGATCTTTACCATTGATACATCTTCCACTGTTTACTTACTGCAAACCATTCATCACCTTCCACACCATATAGTTAATCCTTTGTTACACTGAACCGGTGAGCTTGACAACCTCACTGATTCGTTGGGGCAAAGTCTTGAGTTTGTGTTGTGCAGGCTTCCACGTTGCTTGCAACACCTTTGAGACGTTTCCTTCCTCCTTCTAGTTCGATAACCTCGGTCTCTATTGAGGGAAACTTGCTGTTGTGCTCATCACACCTTGCTCTTGGGGTTTCCAACGAAGCATCCCACGTCAACACTGGGTGCACACATCAAATATTTCTGGCACCATTGCCGGGGAGGCTAAGGACGCCTTCACAAGGGGAGTCCTCCTCAACCTTTCTCTTTACTTTGTTTTTAGTTTGCTTAGTTTCTTTTGCTTGGTTTTGTTTGCCTCTTTTTATCAAAAACTCCAAAAAAATTAGTTTAGTTTGGTTTGCTTTTTCTTATCAAAAACATAAAAAAATAGTTCCTACCCTAGTTGCTACCATGTCTGGTTTTGGTCCTATCTCTCTGACACCTATGGAAGAGATCTTTGCTTTCAAGAAAAAAGGTGAAGAGAGTTTTAAAGAAGCTTGGTCTAGAATCTCTGCTTTGCAAAGGGAAACTTAGCCTAAGATGAGTCTTAGCTTGGTTATCAATAGTTTCTACCACGGTATTGCTCTTTATAGATATGCATTAGATGTTGTGGCTGGGAAGATATTTTTTGAATGTACTGAGGATGAAGCTTTTGATGCCATAAAGAAATTGATTATAATTTATAATACACTTGGCAAGTCTGATTCCTCTTTCATAAATATTTTTGCTAGGTTGAACACTTTTGAGTCCAGTACTGCTGCTTTGAGTAATTGCTATCACGCACTTAGGGAGTACCATAATTATGTTCCAATGAATTCTGAGTCTTCAAAGTGGTTTCCCATAATCAAAGTGACTATAAATAGTGCAACTTTTGATGCTCGTTGATATATCATGTCTGAATTTTGCCTTATGCCTAAAGATATTTATGAGCCTTTGAGTATTTGGGGGATTTCTAAAGGAGGAGAGGAAATCTCTATTACTAATAATGCCACTTTATTACCCATTGGAATAGCTGAAGGTGTGTTTACAAAAATCTTAGGGAAAATGATGTCTACTGATTATTTTGTTATTGAATGTGTAGGCAAAGGACAGATCACACTTGGAAGATCCCTACTGAAACACCTTGGAGAAATAATAGATGTGGGAAAAAGCATTATGCATTTTGCTCCTCCAGTAAGCAATTATATTTTCCCTAAAGAGAAGAAGAAAGGTAAGAAAGGAAAGAACAAGAGAGTTGCTTCCTCATTTGAAAATACTTGATTTCTTGCTTCTTGTGTCTAACTTAATGGCGTTAAAGAAAAGTACTTGTTGGGAGATAACCCAAGAGTTTCCTTGAGTATTGGAAGTTATTACTTAAGTAGTGACCTCTCCTTATCCTTTTTGTTTGCTTTTTGTGCCAAGAATGACCTCTAATGAGAGGGAAGTAAGATTTGGGGAGTTGCTGTCCTGAAACAAATGTATGTCCTCCACCATAAATATTCATGAGGAGACTCTGTAAGTCAGATTGAGCTGAAAATTTACAAATAAATCCCCCAGTATTTTAGATAACTTCCGTTAGTTCAACACTTTTTTATTTGAGCAACATAAGATTTTCAAAAAAATAGGTTTCTACCTGCTGGTCTGTTTTGACAGATTTCTGCCATTATTTGCATTTGCTTCTTATTGATTCCTTTTTGAGTTCTCTTTTGGGGAATTGAGCTTTTTGAAGGAGTTGCTACAGTATGTTGTGTTTTTAGTGAAAAGTTTTTCTGTTCCAAAGCTAAACACAAAGTTCTATTATCTTTTGAATACACTAATGTTGCTAATGAAGATTGTGTAAAGTTTTGTATGAAGAAAAAATTTCAGGTGTAGAGAGAGAATGATGTAATGAGATGAAGAATGGACAAAAGCTCAATATTGGGGATGCCATCCTGGTTTCACCCCAAGAAATATCCAAGAGGTACAAGCGTCAAATCTTGGGGATGCCCAAGGCATCCCCTTCTTCATCAATAAAAAGCTCAAGTCTGTCTAAACACTTCATTTTTATTGTTTCATGCATTGTTGTGTTATTCTTGGAGCATCTTAGTTTTTGTTTGGTTTGCTTAGTTTGTTTATTTTGCTTGAATAAAGTAGTTTGGACCCCCCCCCGTTCTCGCTGTGTTGTTTCAAATAAGTCAATTGGTGTTGGAAAGGAGTAGTAGTTCTTGCTTGGAAGTGCAAGATGAGCTTGCATTGACTGTGACTTAGACTTTAGCATGACATTCTAGGTGTTGTTTTGACCTTATGCTTAGTGATTATTGTTGTAGCATGTCTTGTTCCAAACAATTGGGATTGCTTAGTGTGCCTTGAAAGAATCATGTGTTGTTTTAGCATACAAAAGAATAATATTGTGGTATTCTCATTTGATGCTTTGTTTGGGTTGAATTGGCACATGCTCACATCATGTTATGACTATGAACAAGTCACCATAGCCTCTATGATCATTTAGTACATGACTTGTTGTACCACTCTATGCTTTGATTAGAAATGTTTTGTCGCTCTGCATGATTATGGCCATTATTGCTCTCTTAATTGATTGCTCCCAGTCTTTTGCTAGCCTCCACTTGTATGAGTAAGCTCTAATCATGCTTCCAACTCCCAAGATACCAAGTTTTTCCAAAGTGTCCACTATAAACTCCTATGCATGGTGGGTTACACCATTCCAAGTATATTCTTGTTTTCAGCTATCTTCCAATTAAAAAGTATGTTGTTATGTGAAAACTTAGTGATTAAAGCCCTCACGAACTTGATGGCACACTTTATATTCTTTGCCCCTAATAAACTTGAACCATTGTGTCGTCTATGTTGTATATGCTTGCACTTATACGTTGGAAATAGCAGAACCATGCTGTTAAGGGAACGCTTTCAACATTGCACTTGTACTTTGTACATAGTTGATATCGTGCTCTTTTGTCTATGGATGTTACCGGTGTGAAATAAAGAGGGAGCTTGTAAGTCCGTGGAGTTATGTATTTTGTGTTAGAGAAACGCTTGGGCCGCTAGCCTAAGCCATGCCTAATCATGGTGGAAACTTGCAGCATCACCATAATGAGCTATCTATGAAGCATCCTTAATAAAAATCTATGCACATAGTAAATAAAAAGATCGCTGAGATGATCATTGTCTGCTTGCCTTGTCCTTTTGGTTATGGGATAACTCCTGTACCATGTGCAAGGGGTACCCCGTTGGCGGTTCTCTATGATACGCATGTACTTACTATGACAAGAACTTACATGTGACTGAAGTTGAGTAGCATGAGGTGTGGCCCTCGTATTCAAGGGACTTGAGATTCCCAACTTATACTTTGTCAAGCATATACTACATAGTTTGTTCACTTTAACCTTAATCACTTCAAGATGCTTATGATAGGGGCAATGAGGTCTGAAAACTAACAAGTACCATAATTTTTGGAAGCTCTTTTTGAAACTTGAAATCCCTTCTTCCCTTATGAAGGTCCTTTCTTCCACTATCATATTGAGTCTCCACCTTCTACCTTTAGGCACCATTAAGAGAGCATAGTTTTCATTCTTAGTTCTATGTTCGGTGTCCCAAAACTTATTGATTGATGCATATTGTGTTATTACTTGTTCTTGTGCTACTTGTATCTAGTCACTCTTATGAACTTTGAAGGTGTCATATGCATCTATTTGCTACTCTATGAGGGACAAGCTGAATGCCGCTATGCCATATTTTCTGTATGTGAAACAAACGTTTTTCAATGCATGTTATTCATGATCTTTGTTTGTAGCCTTTCATGTTGCATGCATAGTTACTTTGTCTTATTGTTAGAACTCCATCTTTCATGCACATGTTTAGAGTTCTTTGATCCCAGCTTTCAATGCTTGCAAATGGTTTGATCTTGGTTTTGATGGTGCATGTCACCTCACAAATTATTCTTTTATCAATTACCTACTCGAGGACGAGCAGGAGTTAAGCTTGGGGATGATTGATACGTCGGAAACGTATCTATAATTTTTGATGCTCCATGCTTGTTTAGTATCTATTTTTATTTGCTTTGTCCACACTTTCAGGTGTTTTTATATGTTTTCTGGAACTAACCTATTAACAATTTGACACAGTGCCAGTTGCCTGTTTTCTTCTGTTTTTGATTCCAGAAAGGCAGAAAATCAATATTCTTAGAATTGGATGGGACAAAAGCCACAGTCAATATTTTACCGTGGGCGACACGAAGCTAGAAGACGAGACGGAGGGGCACCACAGGGCGGCCAAACCCCCCTAGGCGTGGGTGGTCCCAGCCCGCGCCTGGGCAGGGTGTGGCCCCCCTGGCGGCCCCCCTGCCTCGCATCTTCGCCTATAAGAAGCCCCCGATGCAGAAACCCTAGGCACCCGATCAAAACTCCACGAAACCTTATGTAGCCGCCGCCACCATCGTCCCTAGATCGGGGTCTCTGAAGTTGTTCCCGGCACCCTGCCGGAAGGGAGATCATCCTAGAGGCCTTCTTCTCCAGTATGAAGCGTGAGTAGTTCCACCTTGGACTACGAGTCCATGTAGTAGCTAGATGGTTGTATCTCCTCCTTGTGCTTTCATGTATAGATCTTGTGAGCTCCGTTCATGAGCAAGATCTAATCTAATTGTAATCATGCATGTTGTGTTTGCGGGGATCCGATGGATATTGAGATTACTATGTCAGATTGATTAATGGTTTTGTCTATTTGATACTATCATGTCTGTGTTGTTTGTGATCTTGCATGCTCTCCATTGTTCGTAGCTATCTTGGCGAAGTAGTTGCTAGTGACTCCAGGAGAGGGTATTTATGCTCGATAGTGGGTTCATGCCTCTAGTTTCCAAGAGAAGTGACTGAAATCTCTTCGGTTGTAGATGTGTTGTTGCCACTAGGGAGAAAACAACGGTCTCTTGTTCATGGAACAAGTGGATTGTTTACCTTACACACTTTGCTTAAAGAAGTTGTCTGTTGCTTGCAACTTAATACTGGAGGGGGTTCGGATGATAACCTGAAGGTGGACTACTAGTCATAGGATGGCGGTCTATGTATATTGTTGTATTGCCCAATCGAATCTCATAGGATCTTTTTGTCTAGTATTGCATTGTTATGCCTTGCTCAGTTCCTGTCAATTGCCCTGCTGTAATTTGTTTATCCTTCATGCCATGTTGTTTATCTAAGGAGAGCACCTCTAGTGAACTATGGACCCCGGTCCAATCTTTACCATTGATACATCTTCCATTGTTTACTTGCCAACCTCACTGATTAGTTGGGGCAAAGTCTTGAGTTTGTGTTGTGCAGGTTTCCATGTTTCTTGCAACACCTTTGAGACATTTCCTTCCTCCTTCTGGTTCGATAACCTCGGTCTCTACTGAGGGAAACTTGCTTCTATGCTCATCACACCTTGCCCTTGGGGTTTCCAACGAAGCGTCCCACGTCAACACTAGGTGCACGCATGAAAGATTTCTGGCGCCGTTGCCGGGGAGGCTAAGAACGTCTTCACAAGGGGATTCCTCCTCAACCTTTCTCTTTAATTTGTTTTTAGTTTGCTTAGTTTCTTTTGCTTGGTTTTGTTTGCCTATTTTTATCAAAAACTCCAAAAAATTAGTTTAGTTTGGTTTGCTTTCTCTTATCAAAAGGAGGGAGAGAGATCCTTCATGAGGAGGTGTGAGTGAGAAGTGAGAGGATGGTGTAACATCCCAGCATTTAGGAACCAACGAAGGGTAGATTTAGGAATCTGTGCAATTGCATGCATTCATTTGTACAAATATGGGTAAATTTTTTCGCCAAATAAAAACTTAAAGTGATCAAAGTTTCTTTCACTCTTTAAGTTTAGGAATTGCCTTGGAGAATGATCATTATAAACTTTGACATGATCTTTATGGATTAAAGTGTTTTGGGGAAAGGAATTTGAATTCAAACTTGAGATTTGGATTTATATTTTTAAAATATTAAGATTATATTTGTTTAGTAACTCAAACTTTAAATAACATAACACAATCAAGTAAATGAATATTTATTCCATATATTTACTAAATGAATAAGTTACAAAATGTAACTTATGAAGATGATAAAGAAATAATATAGTAACCAGAAACTCTATGTAAGATTGACAATTAAATAAATGAATATTTATTTCATATAATCATTTCATCAATAAGTTAGAAAATGTAACTTACAAGATTAATAAAGAACCTTTACAAGAGTGGAATTACAAAAAGAGGAAATTACATTATTATTTAACTAATACATCTTTCTTACAAAAGAATAAAATAAAGACTACAAGGGCACTATTCTATAAAGAAAAAGAAAAACTATTCTAATCTTGAATCTTCAAGTCTTGTCCCTGCAAAAAAAAGGACAAACAAAAAGAAAGAAAATAAAGGTTAAGATACTCTTACTCTCAGTAGTGACAGTGAGATGCATTGTTCCACTTTACATCATTGAGTAAATCTTTAGGGGCAAGTTTCACCAATATGAAAGAATTAAACCTTTCATAATTAATAAGCCATAAGTCAAATGAATCCAAGCAGTAAGAGGGGCAAGTTTCACCAGGCAGATAAATGTAATCAGATAAAAAGGTAGATTATCTCACTGAGCATATCCATAAGGATGCAACAGGCACACATACAACTTACACACCTAAATGCATGGTATGTGCTGTCAACACAGCCACTACTGTCCACACAAGCAAAACATCTCAACACAGCCGTGGGCAAGCACCACAGTACCATTTCCTTGCACATACACAGCAAGCATTGGCATCCTAGCCACAGCCAAACCAAACCAAACCAACCACACACTAGATAATCCCAGTACTCACCAAGATGGTGACATAAGGAGGGGGTGGATCAGGTGGATAGCAAGGACAAGGCCAAGCTAACAGGTACCAGAAGGTGGATATCAAGATCAAGGTCAAGTTCCAGGAGCTGGAAGTAGTAGGAACAACATCAGGAGAAGGACCAGATCAAGCCAGCAAGATCATGCCACAAGATCAACTAGTTACAACCTCAACAACTCAACTGTTGTGGTGAGTAGTATAAAACCATCACATGATCTATCTATCTAAGTTGGATAAGGATTCATTTGTTGTCTTACATTAAATTTCTTAGTATTCATCCAAGTGAGATGAATCCATCCTAGAAGATTTTGAATACTAAAGTCGTAGCCATAAGAAAACCATACAAGTAACACCAGGATCTCAGACCAACATCACTGATCCTGGGTATAAAAGCCAAATCTTATAATATAATATAATCATAGTCAAGATTATGAATTATGGGCACATATCTTAAAATAGTAGCACCCCAGACTATATAAATCTTATAGATCCATGCAAAACCAGTAGCACACCAATCATTTTATCACAGGGAGTTCATAGTAAGTAACTGGTATCACTACCAGAACAAATCTATGAGGAACAACAAGATAGGAACCTAGTTCCTAGGCCTCAGACCAACATCATAGGCATTGTTGTTTAAAGAAGAAGTTTCCAACTTATCATTGACCTTAATCCAATCTTAAGCATTAATATAATCAAGCCAAGTAGTAGAACCTAGACCTGTGTGCCATTTCAAGATGGTGTCACAAGAGTAGATTCTAAACCAAGCGGATTAAGTATCTAGCTTTCATAGATAAACTAACAAGCAACTAATCATCATTTTCCTGGTATCAATCACCAAGAATCAATTCCAAGATTATATGTATATATATAGAACATCATCAGAATAAAATGATTAATCTCAATCTGGATATAACCATACAAGACACAATTATAGATGTAGTGAACAATCACTGACAGAACTACTGTCAGTACCAATATTTTGACAGTAGCAAGATCCCAAATTAATAGGATCCACAAGTAATAGTCTCACAGTAATAGCATCCACTAAACCATATCCAATTACCAATTGGAATCAGACCAATAAAGCCACTAGCACCATGAGAATTAACTATGGACAGTGATCAACATAATCACCATGTCCAAGGATCATCACTACTAGATCCAATTCATCATATATAATATCAATAGAGGGATGAACCCTAATCAGGACATGAACCCTAAATCAAGATATGAACCCTAATCAGGGGTATCCACTAGAAACACACAAGACAGGGTGGCATAGTACAGAGAGCATGAGAGGTAGGAAAAAGCAACTTACTGGAGGTTGTAGCTGGGGTCGAGAAGAGGAAGCGGAAGGAGTCGATGAGCACGGCGGCACGGGGAGCACCCCAAGGGGCGCTGCAACCCGCACTGAGCCGAGGCGGTGACCACAACAATGCTTGAGGGCGAGCATCACCACCACAGCACCACGGGCACGGAGGCGGCGGCAGCACCAGCACCACCCCAAACCCTAGGGTTCGGGAAGGAGCCGTCCTGGCCACAGGAGAGCCCCAAAACCAAATCGACATGGACGGAAGGAAGGAGCGGGGTCAGCAACCACGCCATGCACCACGGCGGCGGCCGAAGAGGACCACGACAGCGTGAATTGTCCGACAGTGGTATCGGAAACCACGGGGTCGATGGAGAAGAAGGAGAGGGGAAAACGAGAGAGAAGGACAGGGAGAGTGGGCTGACAGGGCCAACCCTTCGGGGAGCCTTTTTGGTCTGACCACTTGGGCCAAAATGGCCCAATAAGCCCAACAAAGCCAGCCCAACAATCCAAAGAAAGTTTTAATCCATAAGAAAAGACCAAAATACCCCTGAACTTAAATAAATTCTAGAAAATAAACTAAAAATCTAAAAATTATAAATAAAATATTTTTGGATTCACAATAATCCAATCTATCTAAATAAATTAAGAAATAAATTTTTATGCATATAATTTTTATCAAGAATTTTATAATATATAGATTCCTTATGGAATTTTATAAAATTAAAGAAAGATGATAAAAGAATAAAATAACTTTTATTATATATTAATATTGCAGTATTTTAGAAAAATACTAAATAAATATTTAATATCATTCTTGTATTTAAATGATAATTCTTAAAGGAATTATTAAGTAAATAAAATTCAAATAAAATGAAATAAAATAAAAGAATACAATATTCAATAAATATTAATAATTAATATTTATAAATTCTTTATTACTAAAAATAATTTTTGTAATTTAAATAATGGGGGAGAACACACAAAAATAAATAATGCATTACATTACTTTGCACAATCATTTTGTTTCTTTAAATATTGTCCTTATCAGGCGATAATGATGTTTTGTAGACATAGAAGCTCAAGGTCCAGAGCAAGCATCCGACTTCACTACCTTGCAATCACAAGGCAAGTTCATCACTTGCCCATGTCCTTTGAAGAGTCTTTATCAAAGTATTTGCAAATTGTGTGTTAACATCTATATTCTAGAGAAATAAAATATTATTTTCTCAAAATAAATAAATCTTAGGTATCATCCTAAGTGATGATATGATGGACCAATAGAACTTAGGTTTCTATTTGCAATAATGATGAACAATTAGGGATTAATAACCCATGACATCAGTGATTCTAGCGCCGTATATTACGCGTTAACCATGAGATTTGGAATGGGACGGAGAAGTCAGCTGTATCCTTTTCCTTTCAAATGGAGGCAAGACTACCTTAACGTGACGTTGTGATTCCTTGTGCGGACCCAACATATGGGTGGGCACCCTTAGGCCCCGCGTTTTTGGTGTCTAGATTATCTATGAGTGGCTGCCAGGGGTTTAGCCAGACCTATAAGGTACTTACATGGGCATCACCAGCTCATAGAGTCTTCGGGACTCATCAGGGTTTTAGCCTGCCCAAAAGGGGGCTTAACGGAGGTGAGCCAGCCCCAAAGGATCGTGCAGACATATGGGGTCGCGGAGAGGGCAGTGATTGGCTTGGATCATCTACTGGGCCCCACATCATGGAATTGTGGACGGGAAAGTACGTCCGGTTGTGCAACAAAGAAGTTGATATCTCATGGGTAAAGTAACGCACCTCTGCAGAGTGTAAGATCTGTAACTTGTTACTCCCTGTTCCGGGAAGGAGCTACGAACGCGGCAGGAAAGGAACTCCATGAAAGTTCTGGTCAACCTGTGAAGGCTGATGGTCATAGATTTTCATTATAAAATCAATCTTTGAAGAAAGATTTACAAAAATTGCATAGTGCCAAGGACTTATAGTCCAAGGTGGTAGATAGAGCATCAAACTTCCCACCTTGCATATAATGAACTTGCTGGGTAACGCTATTACTCACTCTTTTCTTTGAATCCTTGATTAGACTCTGAGGATCCCGAAGATACTCCAATGTATGCAAGTGAGAGCCAAGAGGAGGTCTTCTATGAAGAGCCCAATTTGTATGGAGCCGTAGAAGGGGAGGACTACGATATCGTCTACGGAGGAGAGTACCAAGAGTCAGAATAATTACTATAGTTCTAGGAGCCACTTGAGCCGAGCAACATGAACAATATATAGCAATAAGTTGTTGAGCTCAATTTGGAGTTTAAGTTTTCACTTTGAAACTTCCGCTGAAACATTTATATTTTGGTTTGTAAGTTGAATCTTTTGGAAGTCTTGAACTTCTAGTATTGTAATAATATTAATGTGTGTATGTGTGTAATATGGACCCACAATGTTTCTGTTGTACCACTCTGAGGGGTGTGATATTTATGAAACGGTGTTCTGTGGATATCATGTCAACGACTTCAGTGTACTACACATGCAGTGGTATGCTGGGTCACCGTAGTTGGTATCAGAGCAAATTGCTTTGACCTTAGGTTAGAAACCTAGTAAAGGGTATTACCTATAGGAGTGTGTAGCAACGATAAAGAATTCTCTAAAAGAAATATAGTGGGTATTCGAATGAGAATATTCCGTTATATGTTTTAGTGCGATAATTCTTTGTTATGATGCAATATATTATTGCTTACTAATAAAAATTATTTTTGACATACAGAGTTATGGCACCAAAGTTTCCAAAATAGACTTTGGTAAGGAAAGAGGAGACTCTCGATGATTACAAAGGATCATTCACAGACCAACTTCGTCAACTCTTAAAGATTTTTAGTTGTCCAACTAGAATTCCCGTGAATACCATAACCTATTATGATGGTCGGATGTTATCCAAGTATCGTGTGAGTATCCAACTCCTAGAGGAGCTTGGATTATATCACGATCTACCTATAGGTGAAGGTAGGAGTCACTTAGCAGCATATCATGTTGATGTTGTGGAGGCGATAGCTAATATCCGGGAGCATAAAGCCAAGGAGTTGGAAGGTAGCACATTTTCTGTGATTCCTCATGATTCTATAGACTCGGAGCCAGTACCAGATCATCTTACTTTGGTTAAGAAGCATCCTAAGTTAGCTTCCAAGTTTATGGATAGATATCGAACACTTGTTGCATCTTTTTATAAGACACATCAAGTTATTGTCGAAGATAAAAATGACATGTTAGAGGATCTAACGGATCCAGAAAGAAGGAAGCAAGCAGTAGTACAAAACCGATCTTTAAGGATATACCTATAGATCCTGAATCTTTTACACCATATCCTTATTCACCGAGGCCTGAACCTATACATGATCCTACTTTAGATATGAGGTATGCAGTACCACAGGGTTCAGAGGACGGTTTTGATTCAGAACTTCCTATTGAGAATTCTGATGGCTGGAGAATGGGATCATCTAAAGGATTCCATGAACACCAAATGTCCATAGATAGTTTTGACAGAAATGTTGGACAATCTAGCTGGATGGGTGCAAGAATTAACCCTAGTAACAGCAGTAGAAATACCATATTCATAGATAGTCGGGATGAAGAAGAATATCCTGAGGAGAGAGTGTTTGAATCATCAACACCTTCTCAAAACCCAGGGAATATAAATTATGCGGTGTTTAACTATCTTGCCCAACAGAGCACCTGGGAAGCAGCAGGATCTGCGTATTCTGTTGACGACTCAAGGAATTAAGCTCAGGAGATGCAAGTGGGTGATAATGTTGAACATGTTTCTAAAGACTTTTCAGCTGAGCTGGAGGGAGTCAATGCGCTCAGGCTGAGTAATGACTCAAGTCTTGACACTTCAGATACTGAGTATGTTCCTTCTAGAAGGCCATTTGTTCCACAAACTGTGCGACGAACGTCACGTCATCACGGTTGGACATCAGGCATGTATGATGAGCGTAGTTATTACTAAAAGCAGGGCTTAGTAAAAAGTATCGGGTACTATGTATTATAATCCGAGAAAAATATGTACCTAGATAAATAAGGTAGTGTTGTGATTATACATATATGGTATATGTTATAAGGACTTTGTATTATCAAGATGTTGTAATGTATAATATGTGAAATGCATATTTGGATTTTATTTGGATTTTCATTGTGTGACTAGTTCTGTGCGTAAAGTCGAGCTCAGAACACATGTGCATGATGTAATTATTAGTATTCGCTTTATGTTGCAGGACTAGGGGGTCATGGACACGGGTGTAGAAACCGAATCTGAACAGCAGCGAATGGAGTGTGAGGCCAAGGAGAAGGCCGATGCAGATGCAGGAAATCAGGGAACATTACCACCACCAACACCACCACCAATGAGGCCGTTAATGGAGCAGAAATTTATGCAGTGTATGCAAATGATGCAAGAAAACCAGAACAAGTTCATGGAATAGCTGCTGGGACGAGCGGGGAATCAGCGAGCACCTGAAGGTGGAGGAGTGTGTCTTTCTGACTTCCAGAATGCAAGGCTGTTACCTTTTGCATCAGCTCCTGAACCAATGGATGCAGAAGATTGGCTAGCATATACAGAAAGAAAGTTGAAGACTGTAGGTTGTAATGATGAGGAGAAACTGAGGTATGCAACTCATCTCCTGACTAGACCTGCAGCATCATGGTGGGAAAATCAGTTAGCCATGCAACAGCCAGGAAGGGAGCTCACTTGGGAAGAGTTCAAACAGAGATTCCATGAATATCATGTTCCAGAAAGTGTTATGGAGTTGAAGCGGAGAGAATTTGAGGAGCTTCAGCAGGGATATACTACTGTCATGAAGTATATTCGGGAGTTTAGTCAACTGTCTCGTTATGCGGAGGAAGAAGTTAATACGGAAGAAAAGAGGAAGAAGCGTTTCCTGCGAGGGTTAAATCCATTTGTGAGGATGCAGTTAAGGTTGGCTAATAAGCAAACTTATCAACAGTTGCTGGATGCAGCTATCACATTTGAAGATTACTACAAGAATGTCCAAGAGGATAGAAGGAAGAGAGCTAAGAAGGAAACTAAGAGGATACAAGCAAGTAAACTCAAGCCCAATCTGGAATTCAAACCAAGGAATAGACCATATAACAGCAACAATTTCAATCGGAGTGTAAATCCAAACACAAAGAATATTATATGTCACAATTGCAAAATTCCGGGGCATATAAGCAGGGATTGCCCGAAACCAGCAATTGTGTGCCATGCTTGTGGTCAGAGAGGTCACATAAAGCCAAATTGTCCAAGCAACCCACAACGAGGTTGGCCGGTTAGAGATGGAAGGCAAGCTAGTGGTGGCTATGGGCAGCCAAATAAAGGAGGAAATAATGTCAAGAACAACAATGGGAAGAGGAATAGACCTACCGAGAAGCTGAATTGCGCAACCCTAGAGGAGGTGGATAACTCGGAGCATGCAGTGATAGGTACGCTCAATATCCTTACCAATCTCGGCAAAGTTCTATTTGATACTGGTGCAACTACTTCATTCATTTCTGAAGAATTCTGTGATAAATTCGGGATTAGAAGGGCAACGTTAGAAAACCCTATGACCATAGTTACGGCAGGGGGAAATGTGGTTGTTCGCCACATTAAACAAGATCAGGTTATTTAGATCTATGGTTGTACATACTTAGCGGACCTTTATGTGATTCCTTTGAAGGGAATTGCAGTAGTGCTAGGGATGGAATGGATGACTGAACATGGGGCTCAGATAAATTGTGAGGAGAAAACTGTCTCAATCAAAACTCCAAGTGCAGCAAGAATAGTTTATCAAGCAGATAGGCACAGTCATATCATGGTGGATCTTCAGTTGAACTCAATGAAGGAGGTCAAGTTGGAAGATATTCCTATAGTAAATGAGTTTCAAGATGTTTTTCCAGCAGAGCTACCTGGAATGCCACCAGATCGGGAACTAGAGTTCACTATTGATTTAATTCTAGGTACATCACCAATAGCTCAAGCACCATACAAGATGGGACCAACAGAATTAAAAGAACTCAAAGAGAAAATTGATGAGTTAGCCAGAAAAGGATTTATTCAGGAAAGTGTATCCCCATGGGGAACACCGGTGATCTTTGTGGATAAAAGGGATGGTGGAAGAAGGATGTGCGGGGATTACAGAAATCTGAACAATGTTACCATAAAGATAAGTATCCCTTACCAAGAATTCAAGATCTGTTTGATCAAGTGAAAGGAGTTGGAGTATTTTCTAAAATTGATCTAAGATCTGGATACCATCAGATAAAAATTAAACCAGAAGATGTTCCAAAGACAGCATTTGTCTCAAGGTATGGACACCATGAGTATCTTGTAGTACCATTTGGATTGACTAATGCACCAGCAATATTCATGAATCTGATGAACAAAATCTTCATGCCATATTTGGACAAATTCTTCATAGTCTTTATTGATGATATTCTGATATATTCCAAGGATAAGGAAGAGCATGCAGATCATTTGAGAATAGCATTGCAAACCCTAAGAGAACATAAACTTTATGCTAAGTTCAGTAAGTGTGAATTCTAGTTAGATGAGGTAGAATTCCTCGGTCATGTAATCAGTAAAGATGGAATTGCTATAAATCCATCTAAAGTTCAATCAGTACTAGAATGGACTGCACCAATCAATGTGAAACAAATTCAAGGTTTCTTGGGTATGGTTGGTTATTATCGGAGATTCATTGAAGGTTTCTCCAAAATAGCTGGACCAATAACCAAATTGTTAAGGAAGAATACACCATTCAATTGGGATGAGAAGTGTGAAGTAGGTTTTCAGGAGTTAAAGACCAGATTAACTACCGCTCCAATTCTAGCAGTTCCAGAAACAGGGAAAGACTTTACAGTATACTGTGATGCATCTAAAGAAGGTTTAGGTTGTGTGTTAATGCAAGGTCGGAAAGAGATTGCTTATGGATCAAGACAACTGAAACCACATGAAGTCAATTATCCAACTCATGATTTAGAGTTAGCGGCAGTAGTCTTTGCTCTAAAGGGATGGAGGCATTTTCTTTATGGAGCCAGATGTGAGTTATACACTGACCATAAAAGTCTCAACTATTTCTTTACCCAAAAGGAACTGAATATGAGACAAAAGCGTTGGTTGGAACTAATCAAAGATTATGATTTAACAATCAACTATGCCCCGGGAAAAGCAAATGTTGTAGAAGATGCTTTAAGTCGTAAAAGTGCAGATATTCAGCCTAGCAATCAGGAGTTACCAAAAGAGTTACAGATGGATTCGGAAAGATTAGAACTTCAATGTGTTAGAACAAAGACTCTTGGAGGATTAGCTACTATGCAGGTAGTTGCATAACATGATAGTGATCTTAAGCACGGAATTTTTAGACATCAAGCAGAAGATCCTTTCATTGCTGAAGAAATTCGGAGGATATCTCAAGGGCAAACGTCAGTTTTTCGCCTAGGAGATTATGAATCTTTATGGTTCCAAGATCGTCTTTATGTTTCCGATGTGAATGAGATTCGTGAAGTCATACTCTGAGAAGCACATGAAACACCATATTCTATACAACCAGGAAGTACTAAGATGTACATGGATCTGAAAGAACTATTCTGGTGGAATAACATGAAAAGAGACATTGCTAAGTATGTATCAGAATGCCATACTTGCCAAAGGGTGAAGGCTGAACATCAAAGCCCAGCAGGACCATTGCAACCTTTGGAAATTCCCGAATGGAAATGGGAAGAAATAGGTATGGACTTGATCACATGATTTCCCATGACACCTAAATGGAAGGATATGATATGGCTAATTGTTGATAGACTCACTAAAAGTGCACATTTTATTCTGGTAAATCAGAAGATAATGCCGAGAAGTTAGTGGAAGTTTACATCAAAGAGATAGTAAGTAAGCACAGAGTGCCCAGGAAGATCGTAACTGATAGGGGATTAGTGTTCACTTCGGCATTTTGGAAGCAATTACATGAAGCACTTGGTTAAAAGTCAGATTTTAGCACAACTTATCATCCAGAGACAGGGGGTCAAACGGAAAGAACCAATCAAATACTGGAGGACATGTTAAGGGCTTTTGCATTAGATTTTGGAGGTTCATGGGAAGATCATCTACCATTGGCAGAATTTTCTTACAATAATAGCTATCAGAGTAGTCTGAAGGAAGATCCATATCAAGTTCTGTACGGAAGGAAATGTAGATCACCAATATGTTGGTATGAGCATGGCAGTAGCAAAGAATTTGCGCCAAACTATATCAAGGAAAGACAAGATATCATTGATAAAATCAAAGATAGATTAAAAGTAGCTCAAAGTAGGCAGAAAAGTTATGCTGATCAAAGTCGAAGATCATGGCATCCTGAAGTGGGAGATATGGTATATCTGAAGATAAGTCCTATGAAAGAAGTTAAAAGGTTCAGAGTTAAAGGAATGTTGAGACCAAGATATATCGGGCCATTCAAGATACTGAGTCAGAACAGAACTATAGCTTATGATTTAGAGTTACCCGCAAGATTGGCTCAAGTTCATAATGTTTTCCATGTGTCACAACTCCGAAAATGTCTCAAAGTTCCTGATGATGCAATCACACATCAAGAGATAGAATTATAAGCAGACTTGACCTATGTTGAAAAAACCTGTAAAATTTTGGAAGAAAACTGGAAAAGGTTGAGAAACAGGGCAATCAAGTACTGCAAGGTACAGTGGGAAGAACACCCTGAAAGGGAAGCCACCTGGGAGAAATAAGATGATTTAAGAAAAGCCTACCCAGAACTGTTCAGGTACGCTTCACCAAACTTCGGGACGAAGTTTAATTTAAGGGGGGAAGTGTGTAACATCCCAGCATTTAGGAACCAATGAAGGGTAGATTTAGGAATCTGTGCAATTGCATGCATTCATTTGTAAAAATGTGGGTAAATTTTTTCGCCAAATAAAAACTTAAAATGATCAAATTTTCTTTCACTCTTTAAGTTTAGGAATAGCCTTGGAGAATGATCGTTATAAACTTTGACATGATCTTAATGGATTAAAGTGTTTTGGGGAAAGGAATTTGAATTCAAACTTGAGATTTGGATTTATTTTTTTAAAAGATTAAGATTATGTTTGAGTAAATATTATTTAATCAAGAAACAATATTTAGTAACTCAAACTTTAAATAACATAACACAATCAAGTAAATGAATATTTATTCCATATATTTACTAAATGAATAAGTTACAAAATGTAACTTATGAAGATGATAAAGAAACAATACATAGTAACCATAAACTCTATGTAAGATTGATAATTAAATAAATGAATATTTATTTCATATAACCTTTTCATCAATAAGTTACAAAATGTAACTTACAAAATTAATAAAGAACCGTTACAAGAGTGGAATTACAAAAGGAGGAAATTACATTATTATTTAACTAATACATATTTCTTACAAAATAATAAAATAAAGACTACAAGGGAACTATTCTATAAAGAAAAATAAAACCTATTCTAATCTTGAATCTTCAAGTCTTGTACCTACAAAACAAAGAATAAACAAAAATAAAGAAAATAAAGGTTAAGATACTCTTACTCTCAGTAGTGACAGAGAGATGCACTGTTCCACTTTACATCATTGAGTAAATCTTTAGGGGCAAGTTTCACCAATATGAAGAATTAAACCTTTCATAATTAATAAGCCATAAGTCAAATGAATCCAAGCAGTAAGAGGGGCAGGTTTCACCAGGCATATAGATGTAATAGGATAAAAAGGTAGATCATCTCATTGAGCATATCCATAAGGATGCAGCAGGCACACATACAGCTTACACACCTAAATGCATGGTGTGTGCTGTTAACACAGCCACTGCTGTCCACACAAGCAAAACATCTCAACACAGCCGTGGGCAAGCACCACAGTACCATTTCCTTGCACATACACATAAAGCATCAGCAGCCTAGCCACAGCCAAACCAAACCAAATCAACCACACACCAGATCATCCCAGTACTCACCAAGATGGTGACATAAGGAGGGGATGGATCAGGTAGATAGCAAGGACAAGGCCAAGGTAACAGGAACCAGAAGGTGGATATCAAGATCAAGGACAAGTTCCAGGATCTGGAAGTAGTAGGAACAGCATCAGGAGAAGGACCAGATCAAGCCAGCAAGATCAGGCCACAAGATCAACTAGTTACAACCTCAACAACCCAACTGTTGTGGTGAGTAGTATAAAACCATCACATGATCTATCTATCTAAGTTAGATAAGAATTCATGTGTTGTCTTACATTAAATTTCTCAGTATTCATCCAAGTGAGATGAATCCATCCTAGAAGATTTTGAATACTAAAGTTATAGCCATAAGAAAACCATACAAGTAACACCAGGATCTCAGACCAACATCACTGATCCTGGGTATAAAAGCCAAATCTCATAATCTAATATAATCATAGTCAAGATTATGAATTCTGGGCACATCTCTTAAAAGAGTAGCACCCCAGAATCCATAAATCTTATAGATCCATGCAAAACCAGTAGCACACCAATCATTTTATCAAAGGGAGTTCATAGTAAGTAACTGGTATCACTACCAGAACAGATCTATGAGGAACAACAAGATAGGAACCTAGTTCCTAGGCCTTAGACCAACATCATAGGCACTGTTGTTTAAAGAAGAAGTTTCCAACTTATCTTTGACCTTAATCCAATCTTAAGCATTAATAGAATCAATCCAAGTAGTAGAACCTAGACCTGTGTGCCATTTCAAGATGGTGTCACAAGAGTAGATTCTAAACCAAGGAGATTAAGTATCTAGCTTTCATAGATAAACTAACAAGCAACTAATCATCATTTTCCTGGTATCAATCACCAGGAATCAATTCCAAGTTTATATGTCTATATACAGAACATCATTAGAATAAAATGATTAATCTCAATCTGGATATAACCATACAAGACACAATTATAGATGTAGTGAACAATCAATGACAGAACTACTGTCAGTACCAATATTTTGACAGTAGCAAGATCCCAAGTCAACAGGATCCACAAGTAATAGTCTCATAGTAACAGCATCCACTAAACCATGTCCAATTACCAATTGGAATAAGACCAATAAAGCCACTAGCACCATGAGAATTAACTATGGACAGTGATCAACATAATCACCATGTCCAAGGATCATCACTACTAGATCCAATTCATCATATATAATATCAATAGAGGGATGAACCCTAATCAGGACATGAACCCTAAATCAAGATATGAACCCTAATCAGAGGTATCCACTAGAAACACACAAGACAGGGTGGCATAGTACAGAGAGCATGAGAGGTAGGAAAAAGCAACTTACTGGAGGTTGTAGCTGGGGTCGAGAAGAGGAAGCAGAAGGAGTCGATGTGCACGGCGGCACGGGAAGCACCCCAAGGGGCGCTGCAACCCGCACCGAGCCGAGGGGCGAGCAGCACCACCATAGCATGGCGGCCACGGAGGAGGCGGCAGCACCAGCACCATCCCAAAGCCTAGGGTTCGGGACGAAGCCGTCCTGGCCACAGGAGAGCCCCAAATCCAAATCGACATGGACGGAAGGAAGGAGCGGGGTCAGAAACCACGCCATGCACCACGGCGGCGGTCGGAGAGGACCACGGCGGCGTGAATTGCCTGGCGGTGGTATCGGCAACCACGGGGTCGAGGGAGAAGAAGGAGAGGGGAAAATGAGAGAGAAGGATAGGGAGAGTGGGCTGAGAGGGCCAACCCTTCGAGGAGCCTTTTTGGTTCTGACCACTTGGGCCAAAATGGCCCAATAAGCCCAACATAGCTAGCCCAATAATCCAAAGAATGTTTTAATCAATAAGGAAAGATCAAAATACCCCTAAACTTAGATAAATTCTAGAAAATAAACTAAAAATCTAAAAATTATAAATAAAATATTTTTGGATTCACAATAGTCCAATCTAACTAAATAAATTAAGAAATAAATTTTTGTGCATATAATTTTTATCAAGAATTTTATAATATATTCCTTATGGAATTTTATAAAATTAAAGACAGATGATAAAAATAAATAAAAATAACTTTTATTATATATTAATATTGTAGTATTTTAGAAAAATACTAAATAAATATTTAATATCATTCTTGTATTTAAATGATAATTCTTAAAGGAATTATTAAGTAAATAAAATTCAAATAAAATGAAATAAAATAAAAGAATACAATATTCAATAAATATTAATAATTAATATTTATAAATTCTTTATTACTAAAAATGATTTTTTGTAATTTAAATAATGGGGGAGAACACACAAAAATAAATAATGCATTACATTACTTTGCACAATCATTTTGCTTCTTTAAATATTGTCCTTACCGGGCAATAATGATGTTTTGTAGACATAGAAGCTCAAGGTATAGTGCAAGTATCCGACTTCATTACCTTGCAATCACAAGGCAAGTTCATCACTTGCTCATGTCCTTTGAAGAGTCTTTATTAAAGTATTTGCAAATTGTGTGTTAACATCTATATTCCAGAGAAACAAAAATATTATTTTCTCGAAATAAATAAATCTTAGGTATCATCCTAAGTAATGATATGATGGAGAAATAGAACTTAGGGTTCTATTTGCAATAATGATGAACAATTAGGGATTAATAACCCATGACATCAGTGATTCTAGCATCGTATATTATGCGTTAACCATGAGATCTGGAATGGGACGGAGAAGTCAACTGTATCATTTTCCTTTCGTATGGAGGCAAGACTACCTTAACGTGACGTTGTGATTCCTTGTGCAGATCCAACATATGGGTGGGCACCCTTAGGCCCCGTGTTTTTGGTGTCTAGATTATCTATGAGTGGCTGCTGGGGGTTTATCCCGACCTATAAGGTACTTACCTGGGCATCAAAACCTCATAAGAGTCTTCGGGACTCATCAAGGTTTTAGCCTGCCCGAAAGGGGGCTTAATGGAGGTGAGCCAGCCCCGATGGATCGTGCAGACATATGGGGTCACGGAGAGGGAAGTGATTGGCTTGGATCATCTACTAGGCCCCACATCATGGAATTGTGGATGGGAAAGTATGCCCGGTTGTGCAACAAAGAAGTTGATCTCTTATGGGTAAAGTAACGCACCTCTACAGAGTGTAATAACTGTAAATTGTTACTCCCTCTTCCAGGAAGGAGCTATGAACGTGGCAGGAAAGGAACTCCATGAAAATTCTGGTCAACCTGTGAAGGCTGATGGTCATAGATTTTCATAATAAAATCAATCTTTGAATAAAGATTTACAAAAACTGCATAGTGCCAAGGAATTATAGTCCAAGGTGGTAGATAGAGCATCAAACTTCCCACCTTGCATATAATGAACTTGCTGGGTAACGCTGTTACTCACCCTTTCCTTTGAATCCTTGATTAGACTCTGAGGATTCCGAAGATACTCCAATATATGCAACTAAGAGCCAAGAGGAGGTCTTCTGTGAAGAGCCCAATTTGTATGGAGCCGTAGAAGGGGAGGACTACGATATCGTCTACGGAGGAGAGTACCAAGGTTCAGAATAATTACTATAGTTCTAGGAGCCACTTGAGCCGAGCAACATGAACAATCTATAGCAATAAGTTGTTTAGCTCAATTTGGAGTTTAAGTTTTCACTTTGAAACATCTGTTGAAACACTTATATTTTGGTTTGTAAGTTGAATCTTTTGGAAGTCTTGAACTTCTGGTATTGTAATAATAATAATGTGTGTATGTTTGTAATATGGACCCGCAATGTTTCTGTTGTACCACTCTGTGGGATATGATATTTACGGAATGGTGTTCGGTGGATATCATGTCAACGACTATAGTGTACTACACATGTAGTGGTATGCAGGGTCACCGCAGAGGGGCTCCTTATATAGGGGAGGAGGGCATCCCAAGGGGTCATGGCCTCCGGCCATAGAGGGTGCCCCCATCTCTCCCTCATTCATGTGGTGGAAGCTCCACTCACATAAAGGTGACTGTCCATTTTCTCCACTCAAATTTCCATTAAATTTCCACCAAATTTAATATAATGTCTATTTAAATAAAACTCCTTTTATTTATTTATTCAGAATTTTGTGAATTACTCTAATTAACAAACATTCACATAAAACAACTTACAACATTTTAATTTCACATGCAGAACCAGTTTTGGCAACTTCAACTAAAACGATTCCGGTGTCTAGTGAAATAAATTCTTGCGCTTTACTTTTTCTTTCTCTGGCATATTATTTGCTCCAAATGGTGTCGGTATCCCTTAAGTGTGTCACCCTATGGTTCACGAATAATGCAGACATGATCGAGACCCCTCTCTGATCAATAATCAGCAACGGGACTTAGAGATCCGTACTGACTCCCACATATTCAACGATGACTTCTGTGATCGTGTGAACCTTATACGCATGTAACTCAATCCCTTTGTCTTGCAATATATTACATGTCCGAGATTCTATCATCGGTATCTCCATACCTAGTTTGATCTCATTACCGACATGCACTCTTTTCTCGTTCCCGTGATATAACATTCTAGTGATCAAATCACTTGCTTGCAAGCTAACTAATGTGATATCACCTAGAGGGCCCAGATTATATCTCTCCGTCATCAGGATGGACAAATTCCACTCTTGATCCATGATCCTAAACATAACACCTTCGTAGCACTAAGCCCATCTTTATAGTCACCCTGTTACGGTGTGACGTTTGATGTTATCAAGATACTCTTCTGGTGTTAGTGATTGACATGATCTCATGGTCTAAGGATTAAGATTACTTCGTATGATGTTATAGCAATAAAAACACAATGACCTTGATCGTAATGCTATACTTCGTATGAATGTTCATCACATCATTCCAACAATGTTGTGACCTTGTTATTAACAACATCCAATGTCCATGATCAGAAAAACTTTGATCATCTTGTTAATCAACGAGCTAGTTTATAAAAGAGGCATAATTAGGAACTTTCTATTTGTTTATTAAATACAATTATAGCATGCAAAATAAACATTTATCATAAATAAGGAATACGATAATAACCACTTTATTATTGCCTCTCGGGCATATTCCCTTCAGTCTCCCACTTGCACTAGAGACAATAATCTAGTTTGAAAACTTTGCGTAATGAAATCCTATGGCTTTCTAGTGTTCCATATACGTGATTGCAAGTCGTTAACATAATCTATGGATCTGACGCTTTCAGATCCGTGTGTATTTGCATGTCTTTGCATCTTCACGCATCACTCATTCTCCAATGAGTTGGCATTGTATAAATTTGGTCTTTTGTGAGACCTTTAGTTTCTTGGGGTTAAATCATGTCGATACTATTGTCATATAATATATCTTTAGTGTTATCCCGTTGCGAACCACACCTTAGTTTGATAACAAACTACTTAACACAAATGCCCTCCTTTGCCGCTAGTGTAGTAGTCATATACTTAGCCTTTTGTTGTAGTATCCGTCACAATGTCTTAACTTTGGAATTCATCCAAATCCGTCATGGAAATTTCTTTCCATTTCATTGTGCCACCCATAGTTTAAATTGAGATAAACATAATTTTGTATCTTGTGACAAAACTAGTATCAATGTAACACTTTACAATAAACTATTTGTAATTGTTTGTCACCTCTACACAAATATATTCTTAGTTCTTCCAAAAGATCATAAGAGTTTCCTTACTATCGTCCAATGATCATCTTGTGATTCATTCTGGTATATGCTCATAACGTTTAGAGCATAGGACATATCTGGATGTGTACATATCATGGTATTATTGATCAAAACATTCTTGTGATTTCACTCATTAGGTGTCAAAGCACTTGAATCTTGTTTCACTTATCAAGTGTCGATACACTTGAATCTTGATTCAATTCTTTTCCATGCGACAAGAATCTTTTCTCACCGTTTCTATATTGAACTCCTTCAATGTCTCATATATGTACGTTTGGCACGACCATATTAGCGTCATAGTCTATCCATATAGACATTGATGCTAAATATTCGTGTTTTGCCTAAGTCTTTCATCGAAATGAAATTCTTAACCTTTGTCAATAGAAGATACATCATTTCCAATCAACAAGATGTCCTCCACATAATGTATTAGAAATATGTCTCAGTGCTCCCACTTAATTTCTTGCAAATGCAAGCATCTTCATCATCTCCTGATAAAAACTCCTTTAACAGTTTCATCATGGTGAAGATTTCAACTACGCGATGCTTACTTTAACCATTGAAGTTTACATGCCCTTTTAGCATCCTTTGAATTAACAAAACCTTTTGGATCATGTCATGCACACGTCCTAGGTAACCATTCTATTAGAATAACTTTGTTTTGTTTATTCATTTACCATATACCAAAATTATATGTAGTGGTTGCTACATTAATCCGTCCAGACTAAATATCGCTATAAAAGATCAAATCTTGTCATAGTCAACTCCTTGAACATTGTCGTAAAAACTTTATCGACATGTCGATTATTTCATAGATGTGAAACATCCATGTCTGTTTCTTTATAGATCCAAATACGACCGATAGGTTTTTACACCTTTCCCGAGAGTCTTCCAAGTTTAAAAAACTTGATTTCTCGTGTATGGAATTATCATGAATTTTATGGCTTCAAGCCATTTGACGGAGTCAGGGCCCATGATCGCTTCTTTGCATGTAGTCGGTTCATCATTCTAAAACAATAATGATTTACTCTCAAATATTAACATTTGATTGTTTATTCGACCTACTTGGTTCAATAGGAACTTAGACCTCCGTGACCACAACCTTTGAGGCACATAAGCTATGAGCATTATGGCTGCATCCGGAACAATTTCTGATGTTGCGCAACACAACACATTTAGCTAAGGTTCGTTAACCTTATCAAAGTTTTATTGTCCTCCCACTTAACTTTTATGAAAAATTCCTTTTTCAAGAAACTTGACGTTCTAAGAGACAAACGCTTTTGTCTTCGGTGTTATGGAGGAATACCCAATGATTATTCAAAATAACCTACAAAGACATGCTCATCCGACTTTGTTTGTAAACATCTTACTTATGCTTAGTATACCAAAATTTAAGAAAGGACAACTTGGGTTTTACACCAAAACATAACTTACATGGTGTCATTTGAATAGATCAAGATGGAGCTCTTTTCAGTGTAAAAGCGGTAGTCTCTAAAGATTTAATCTTTTAAAACATAATGGCAGTTTTATAAATAACACCTTTGATCCAACCATGTCAAACAAGGTTTCATTACAAATCTCAAACACTCCATATTCCTATGGTGTTTCGGGAGATGTTGGGGATATGCTATATGGGTATCCTCATAGCATGTCTCCTATCTGGATAACCCGGGTGGGCCACAGTTGGTAGCATGGCCCATGGCCTGCTGGGCGGCCCAGTTAGATGGATCCAGAAGGGAGGCCCATGCCGGATAAAGGAAGGCTACGGAGGAGTCATCGACATACCCGGAACCTTGGAGTGCAAGACACGCTAGACTAGTTGTAAGCAGTGTAGGACTCTGTAACCTGTCTGGCTAGGAATTTTCCCTGTAACCCTAGGACGTGGTGACTATATAAGTCGGGCCTATGGGAGCCTTTAGGGCACAATATCAGACAACCTAGTGTCGACTACAAAGCACCTACATTGAACCCAATCCTCAGAATTTCGTATTGCCATTATAGTGATTTATAGCAGGAGTAGGATTCTGCCACCGTCGTGGGATCTGAACCTAGGTAAGCTATGTTACCTCGTCCCCGTCAACCGTCCGCCTTCCCCCACGTCTCTAAACACGCACTGTGAGGACCCCTCCATGGCGTAATTTCCGCAATACCACGGTTAAGCGCGCACCATGGGGCAAGAGGCGCTTCAGCTCTTCAGCGGCGAGGACCAAGATCTTCACAGAATCGCTAAACTGTAGCCATCGTTCGTGTTCTCTTCACCGGCAACGTTTCGATCGTCCCTCCCGACGAGTTCTGGATCCCGGCGAAGACGAACCCTACGCGGTGCTCGATCGTCCCCATTGGAGATATCCATCTCTTCATCGGCGAAACCGACTCGGGCACTAGTTCCCTGGGAGTCGGAGGAGCATCAAGAACCGCACAGACCGCCTACGGGCAGGATACGTTCGCGGAAGGATCGATGTCGGATCTCTCTTCGGAGTTTGCTGACAAAGATCGGAAAAATTCAAGGCCCACCCAAACCGCCCCTGTGCAGGATATAATGGTGGAAGATCACTGCAAGTCCACCGGCTTCGTCCGTGCGTCTGGACAGCAGAGATCCAAGTTCATCAGCGTGGTTACCATCTTCGACCTGGCGTGTTGCGTTCAGAGAGAGGGCGAAAACCCCCGTGATTACCTTGCCAGGTGGCTCCGTATACGAGCTGATCTGGCGCATTACCCCAATGATGATGCTATGTATCACTTTGTGGAAGGACTGGACCAGGGAACGCTTCTCCGGCATTCTCTAAGGCGGCAGCATGCTTAAGGACGCCTCACCTTCGAAAGCATGGTGAACACAGTCAACAACTACGTGGAGGCTGAGGAGGCAGCTTAGACAGCTCTTGCACTCATTGACGGAGCGCCACCGCTTCAACCACCGCCACCACCGCCTCCCGTCGACATCCCCGCAATTGCGCCACCTCCTCTAGTCATCGTCGCTGTTGTTGCACCTCCACCCCCATCATCAAGGAAGCCCTGGCACCCTCCGACTCCGTGATTGACGCGCTCTACGCCGACTTCAGTGCAGATTCGGAGGAGATAGATTTCAGCCCGGAGGAGCTAGACTCTGCCATGCAGGAGATGGAGGAGGATTACAAGCGCGACGAGCAGGCCAATAACGCCGTAATGTCCCGAGAGGTGTTCGTCACCATTGGGACGGCGATGGATGAAGATCAACCCGGAAGATCTCCGCCTACAACACTGGACAAGGGGAAGGTACCACCTGTTGCTGACGACAATGATCACGCAAAGGACATGCCCCCTCCGCCTAACCCAATGCAGCAGCCGCAGGAACTCGGCATCGGCCCGAGCAACAACAACACCGCAAACCCGTCGCCCCCGGCATCTACGTCTGCTGCTGCCCAAGTCACTCCAGCTGATAGAGTGATGTACGGCAATCTCCTCGTCGAACCCATGACCGTGGCTCATATTCGCAATGTAGTCTAGCTTGATGAGAAGCGCCAGCAGCTGCTGGAGGAAGCGCAGGCCATCGCGGAGCAAGGCTCAAAGCTAGATCGAGATTTGGCCAACGCGCAGAAGTCAATAGAGAAAGCTAGAGAAATTGAGTCCAAGTACAAGACTTCGCTACAGCAGCAGAAGGCCAAGACAGCTTCGGATCACGTCATCAATGATACTGGTGTGTGGCGAAACCTAGGATGGCCTCCCTCGAAGCTGGCACAGGCCAAGCCATACATTGATAGTGAAGGCAGGCAGGTGATGCCCACTCCCCTCCTCAATCTTGTCGTCTCCAAGACTCTTCTGGAGCAGGATAGATCACCCGAAGCGGTGGACCAGGTCTATGACCTAGTGGCCAAGGCGGTGAAACGGCAGGAGAAGGCCACCTCTCAGAGGCTTGAGTCTGACCCAGCGTTTTGCCGGTCTAGCCAGCATAAGCCGCCAAGGGACAGATCTCCTCTTGATGTCGGGTCTCAGATGGGTTCGTCAGAACAAAGACTGAGGGATGTGCGCAACAGGAAGGATGCTATCCCCATATCCTCTGACCATGGAGTTAAGGCCCAACCTCGTCGCCCATCGCAATCGCCCTGCTCCCCCCGACATCGCGAAGACCCCAAGGCTCACCGTCGTACGGATATGCCTCCGCCAAGGCAGAGCGGCATCGTCATCCGCAACAACGCGAAGCAGACCCATCATGACGGAGAGCGCAACCAAGGACACAAGAGCAGGTCGCGCCATGACCCTCCGCGTTCGACAAGCAACCGCGACAAGCGTGAGGCATCACAGGAGGGTAACAGCAAGAAGGCTAACCCACTGCCACCTCCGCCTTCGTCGCCACCCAGCAGCCACCATGGCGGAGGAGGCCCGCGTCGTTCACGCAGCCCATCCCTTGATGGCAAGAAGAAGAACAGAAGCCCGGAGCCATACGATGCACGTTCACCTCCAGACAAGATCCACGAGGCCTGGGAAGGACCATACCTGGGACCGCGTTGCTTTGGACCTGCGATACGGTCCGCAACTTACCCCAAAGGTTTCTGGATTGACAAGACCATCAAGCCCTATGACGGCACCACAAGCCAGCTACATGGTTGCAGGACTACGGCAACACGGTGGAGATCGCCGAGGGTAGCCCCAATGTCACCGTCAAGTACCTCTCATTGATGTTCGCGGGCACGGCCTGTCAATGGATCGATGACCTGCCGGAAAGATCCATCTGCAATTGGTTGGACATGCAAGAAGCGTTCACCAAGAACTTAGAGGGTACGTACAAGCGTCCCTGCACTATTGGCGATCTACGTTGGTGCGTGCAAGAGAAAGACGAAACATATCGCGCCTACCTCTCCCACTGGCTGGATATGAAGAATTCCTGCACAGGAGTACACGCCCAGACCACCATGGCCGCCTTCATCAATGGGTTGGGAAGCGGCACGTTGCTCCGACATAAGCTGAAGCGCTTGCAGGACAATCACCAGCTAGACTTGAACCAGATGATTCAGTTGGCCAGTGAGTTTGCAGCTGCCGACGACGATGCTTGCGGCTCTCTGCCAGCAACAGCCATTCCAACTCAGGCTTGGAGGAACAGCAGCACCAAGCGGAAGACCGCACTAGAAGAAAAGCAAACCCCCGACATGGTCGCTATGACTTTGCAGGACGAGGTGATGGTGGACAACATGGCCGAGGACGAGGAGCAGGGCGTGGGCAGCAGCGAGGAAGTGAAACTACCTCGGCAGCGCTCCGTGTTCCCCAAACCTACGAGGAGTACCGCGATATGCCGTGCCTCGGGCACCTCGAAGCCAACGGCAAGTCCACCCACACCAATCGCCACTGCAAGTTCGTCAACGACCTCAAGGAGGACCCGGAGTCC